>BSBM01000099.1:0-1200000 GCA_027924585.1 Larix kaempferi | reverse complement strand
TGACATACAAAATCATAGGGTGTGGAAGAGACAATTTGTTTCTCAAAGATTGAAGGATTAGAATTCTCCTTGGGGTTCTGCACATTCTAGATCTAGCCAAAAGCTTGGTGTATGTAAGTAAGATGGGTGATGCAGGCATGCATACTATATTTAAAAAAGAAACATGCAAGATGGTTTAAGGAGAAACGATGTTGAATGGGGGAGTTCAAATTGGAACACTTTACAACTTGTTGGGAAGTACTATTAATTATGGGTATAATAATTAGGTTGTTTGTAAGGATACTAATGAGGAAGATAGGACCATTAATATATTTAGAGAGAAGACAATGTTATGGCATCAAAAACTAGGGCATACTAGAGAGAAGGGTCTTCAAGCATTATATGGTAAATGTATGTTTGGAGGTGTGTCTGATTGCTCATTAGATTTTCATTTATGAAAACGTTGTATATATGGTAAACATGATCATGTGAAATTCCCATATGTTCCTATAAGAGCAAAATGAATCTTAAAATTGATACACATTGATGTGTTTGGACATCTTAGTGTTCCATCACTAGGTAAGTTGTGTGCCATGTTTCATTCATAGATGATTTCTCAAGGAACAAATGGGTCTATTTCCTTCAAAAAAATATAATATGTCAATAAATTTAAAGAGTTTAAGATTATTGTTGAGGATAGATATGGTGGAGTGTTCTGCAAAGATGAACTTGAGGATTATGTAAAAGTGTGGAATAGCAAGGCAAAAGGATACTCCATACACACCTCAATAGAATGGAGTTGCATAAAGATTGAACAGGACATTGATGGAAAAAGCAAGAAGTATGCAGGGTGGTGCAAGATTATCATAGGAATTATGGAGAAAGGTAGTGGATAGTGCATGTTACTTGTTAAATCGATCACCTACATGAGTGCTAGTTGAAAAAACTTTGCATGAGGAATGAACTAGTACAAAAACCTCTCTTAAACATCTCAAATTTTTTGGTTATGATACTTATGTGCATGTTCCAAGGGAAAATAGGAGTAAGCTAGATAATGAAATTGAAAAGTGTATCTTTATTAGTTATAAGATGGTATAAAAGGTTATAAAATTTGGAACCCAGTAACAAAGAAGATTGTTTACAGTTGGGATGTAGTATTTAGAGAGGATAAATTTGTTCCCAAACAGGAAGTCCAACCAAGGGAAAAGAACCACAAATAACAGAGTTTGACTTGGAGGGTGAACAATCTGACACAATAGAAGAAGACGAAGCAGAAGAGGAGGAACCTCTGAGTCTAGTTTTGAGAAGATCAGTTTGAGAAAAAAAGGCAACTAGAAATATATACTCCACCTTATTTCTGTTCTAGTTGTGTTCTACTATTACTGATGAAGATCCAATAATTGCTAAGGAGGTAGTGGCTTCAAAGAAAGTAAACTTTGGAAGAAGGAAAATGGTTGAAGAAATTGATGCCTTGGATAAAAATGAGACTTGGGATCTAGTTGAGTTGTTAGCTCAAACAAAACCTATTGGTAGTAAATGGGTGTTTAAGAATATGATGAATGCTAAAGGTATGGTAGAGAAGTAGAAAGCATACCTAGTAGCAAAGGGATGTTCCTGAGTGGAGGGAATCGATTTTGGTGAGATTTTTTCTCATGTTCCTAAATTAGAATGCTTTTATATATTGATGTTTCCTTTGATCTTGAAGTAGAACATGTAGATGTGAAGACGTCATTCCTACATGGCAATCTTGAAGAACAAATCTACATGAAATAGCTAGAATGTTTTGTAGTGAAGGGAAAAAAGAAGTTGGTTTGAAAGCTAAAGAATCCCATGAATGTGTTATCAAAAGTTTGATACTTGTATATTGAGACTTGGTTTCTCGAGAAGGAAAGTTGATCACTGTGAGTATTCCAAGTAGGTTGGTGACCATTTTATTTATGTGATCATGCATGTTGATCATAAGCTGTTAATTGGAAACGACAATGAAATCATCAAGGATGCCAAATCTTAGTTAGTTGTCTTTTAAATTTGATATGAAAGGTCTTTAAGTAAAAAAAAAATTGGGAATGGAAATTAAAAGAGATTAGATAAACATTAAATTCTAGTTGAATCAGAAGAAATATGTTGAGACAATATTGTGGTGGTTTAATATGTAAGAATATCAACTGATATAGGTCCATATTCCTATAGGTGTAATTTTATTTCCAGAATAGTGCCCCATGACACAACAAGAAGTAGAGGACATGGCATGTGTTCCCTATGCAAGTTTTGTTGGATCTTTGGTGTATGCCATGGTCTATGCTAGACTAGAGATTCCCCATGCAATGGGAGTTTTGAGAAAGTATATGTCAAAACCAAGGAAAGAACATTGGACAAAATTGTAATGAGGGTTTCATATGTATGTGTGGCACTGAGATTATGAAATATGCTACCAAGAAAGACCTAGACCTTATAAAGATATAGATATACAAGGATTTGTTGATGCAAACTAGGTTGCAAATATTGATTGCAAAAGGTTTACAAGTGGTTATGTTTTTAACTTATTTGGTAGAGCAAATAGTTGGATGAGCATGAGGTAGCTTATAGTTGCACTATCAACAACAAAAGCTAAGTACATGGTTTTCACTTATGGAAGTAAGAAAGCTATATGATTGAAAAGGTCATGTTCAAGGATTGGTTTTGTTCAGAAAGCAATGAAAATAGGTTATGACAACTCAAGTGCATTTGTTTTGGCAGAGATCCCTACTTATCATTGCATGTCAAAGCATATTAATGTGTAGTCCCATTATGTTAGAGACATGGTTGAACACAACAAATTTTTGTTAAAGAAAGTTGATACCTTGAAGAATGTTGTAGATTCATTTACAAAGTCTATTACTACTAAAAAGTTCGCTTAGTGTAGAGAGTCAATTGGAATTGTTGCCCCTAGCAATAGAGGATATGAATACTTTCCCCTACCCCCATTTTTGCAAACAATACAACAAGTGGGAGAATGTTGGATGTGTGTTGTAGTCTTTGTAGGTAGACTTAGTCTCATCCTAAAGCAAAGGGAGTCTGGGTGGTGATCACCCCCTCATTTTGGGGGACGTGGGGGGGCAATGGCCAACCAAAGAAATGTTTTGATACATTTTTAGTCTATTTTGTACTTTTTAAGCCAATGATTTGTTGGTCCATTATAAACTAACTCCAATTAAGGAAATATGGTTGACATCTAATATGGGTTAGTAAACTAGTGTTTTGGATTATATGTATTACATAAATATTCTAGTGTGAACAGTAAAGATAATACATTGAGATAGTGGTGTAGCTCTCAAATAGATTGGTTTTCCCAATTAAGGATTTGCAAGGTAAGTCTAAGTGCATGTCATTGTTATTTTTATGTTTTAGATTATGTTAATATTATTTTTCTTGCACAAGTTTATCAAACTCTTCAAGTGATGTGAAGTGGAATGCTATAATATTTCACAATCTCATTGTTGTTCCCATATTAATCTTACCTTTTAGTAAAATATTGCTTCAATATGTTTCCCCACACATATTTATGCATATTGTCTTGTGCACTTAGTCTCTAATTATGAGTATTTATAAAATGGTTAAGGTGATTTGTAAAAAAAGTCAACATCATCAATAGGTATTATGAAATTTAAGCTTTGTAAAAAACTATGTTATGAGCTTAAGTTTCTTCGTAGTGGAGCAATTAGAGCTATAATTTGACCAGGAGGAAGGGGAAATAATGCATCATGAACATCCTATGTTTTTTGTTATGTAAATAAAAAAGTTTGTATTGCTGCAGAAACATTTACAAAGTAAGTTTCAGAGAGTCTTCAAAATCCCCAACCTTACCGGCTGACATCAGCCAAATAGGAAGCCTAAAAAAGTAGTTTTTATCACCATTACAGTCACAAAACACTCCCGGCTATGAGCATCCAAACAGGAGAATTACCACCATCCAACAGTTTGAGAGAAAGAACTAAAAACAACATATAGACCGAACAAAAAGGATTCCAACATTAGCATAGAAACCGCCTGCTGCAAAATCAATTGATGATAACCTGAGCAGACTCCTTATCGTGATAGTCAGGGGACGAATTCCGCCCAGGAGTCGACGACATCTCCAACGCACCAGCAGAGTCTGCCACAGAAGAGTTCTTAGCATCCTGGTTAACACAAGCCGCGTTCTCCCCTTCGTTTGCGCCTTTGATGAAGAAGGTGATACCCAACTTCTTTGCAATAGAGTCAATTTTTAGGTGCATGATCTTGTTGTCCATATTATGGGCCTTCCAGGCTCTAATCGGGTCCTCGTCACCCTTAACTTTATTGACTGAATCCATTAAGACATAGGCCATCAGATTCTTTGTGACCCAGTAGGTAAAAATTATTCTGTCATAAGCAGACATTCTGCCCGCAGTAGACCCAGGGTCAAAAACCCATTCCTCCACTTCACTCTTGATCTCCTCAATTGGAAGAGCTTGGGCTGTATACCATAACTCCTTTTCCACACCCTCAATTTCATCCCTGATAACAGAGGGAATTCGGTTCCGAAAGAATGCAGTCGTCTCCTGAGCCTTGGATTTTTTCGAAGCACGCATCACCTTGCCGACACAATCCCTTAGACCTACAGAAGAGCCACCAGCATCTTGGTGCCCACCAACCTCACCCTTCTTGTTGTTCCTGGGGGAAACACCACACTTGGGAGCCATCATACAATACCACAACCAATCTGGTGGACGAACCCCAAAAAAAAGAACTAGCACTTATTCTCGAAACTACAGTCGATATTAATAGCTGGGATACTGGCTACCAAAGGATAATAAAAATGGAATATGTTGCAGGGAGCGACCCCCATATTTAAAAATCTCAGAGTCATAATGGTGATAACTGCTCCATGATGAGCTCTCATCCGACTGTATGTTGCATAGACTAAGGGCCAAATCAAACCACACAGCGGAATAATTAGTGGGCTATTGTAAGTACAAAGAGGCCTAAGCAAATCACATTTGCCATATCTCCTACAATTCATATAGTACCTTCTTATGCCATCTTTAGGGCATAAGAGGTCAACAAATGTCAGTTTTCCCATGAGTGACCTCGGGTACGTGTATCCCCCATAACTGCCTATTCCCCTCTGTCATCGTCTTCTCGATAACCAGGGATTGCCAGTGCCACCTGTCTACCAACCGCCATATCGACCTCCGCTAGGTGACAACAATTCCCACACCAGGGGTCGTGGCTAAAATCTGCCAACGTGCCACACATAATGGCCCTTTTAGCTTCCACACCAATGTTAGCTAAGAGATCTGCCACCTTGTTGGCATCTCTCTTGACGTGGGAGAAGGAGAAAGACACCTGGTTGGTCATAAGCCCCTGCAGGTAATCCAACCGATCAAGAAGCCGCTAGTTGGAGGACACCTTCTCCGGCGATTGGCCATGGAAGAGCTTCTTAGCCATCTGGACAATGATCAAAGAATCCCCCTCAACAACAACCGGCATCCACTCTTCACAAATGACCAACTCGGTGCCTTGGATGAGGCCTTCCAGCTTGGCCGAATTATTGGTGTCATGACCCATGAAACCAAAAAAAACCTTAAGAATAGAGCCTGAATAATCCCAGCAAACCCCGCCAAAACCAGCAGGCCCAAGGTTTCCACGAGAAGCACCATCAAAATTAATTTTGAAGCCGGGATGAGGAGGTGGAGACCAAAAGATTGGAATCGCCGAACAGCACAATATTACCTTTTTCTGAATCCCTTCAAGCTTAGAGCGCCCAATTCCCCATCCAACCGCAATCCTAAGGTCATTAGCTGATAGATCCTTATCCTTATCGTCCCACTAGGCACTCCTGATGGTTTCCTTCATATTCCTAACAAGATTCAACCACACTTCCTCTTCCTGATGAAATTTGTCCTGGAAGATACACCCATTCCTTTCTTTCCATATTGTCCACATGATCATACCTGGAAACAAACTCCAGAGGGTTCCAATGATGGGATTCGAAAAGGTTTTTAGATCCCAGGACTTTAGAGAAAGATCCGGTAGTCCTCTCGTCCGGTTGCTTCGCCTGAAAATCACAGCACCTTTGTCCCATAGAGAGGAGGAAAATGGGCAGGAATCCAAAAGATGCCTGATGGTTTCCTTCGAGTTGAGGTAGAGAACACAGTGGGATGGACCCAAGATTCCACGCTTCCTTAGGTTTTCACTTGTCACGACTCTTTTCCACAAGACTAGCCAACAGAAAATCTCAATTTCGGGCCAAGCATTCATTCCCCAAACTTTTCCCCATATTATATCTTCTTCAGCCTCATCTTCAGTATGATATGCATAGGCTTCCTTGATGCTAAACGTTCCTCTCTGGGAGGACCCCCACCTGAGCTTATCCAGGGATTGATTGGCTCAAATACACCTATTCTGCAGCATTGTCTTGAAACTGTTAAGAGTCTCAGTAGAGATGAACTCCTCCCAACCTCTCAGATATAGCCATTTCAAATATCCCTCCTGATCAGGAATATCCCAATAGTGGCTAACTTTGATCTTACCTTCAGCCAATCCCCTTTCTCTAATTGTCATCCATCCTAGGATCATCCCTAAGCTTGGGCATCTGGTTCCACGAGTCATATCAGAAGTTGGCCCTTTCCCCATCATGAACCTCCCAAAAGAAATGGTTCTGGACCAGGTGGCGCCTTGATCAGAACGCCTTAATCCAGATGTGGGAACCACTTTTTACTTCATTGAATCTAATTAGATTCCCATGCTCCCAGTCATAGGCATATTTAATATGCCATAGGCGTGCCCATGGTTCTGCGTTATGACTGCACCACCTCCACCATATCTTGGCTCCATAAACATCACTCATGGCTTCGGGATCCCTGAGACCCAGGCCACCTTTAGCCTTGGATTTGCAGATGTTATCCCAACCAACCAGAGCAAAATTTGCCTTGGGTTCTCTGCCCTCCTAGAGAAACAGCCTCTGCAGACCACAAATCTCTTTAAGGATAGATTTGGGAGTAGAAAGCATCGAGAACAAGTAGACTGGCATGGCCTAGAGAACCGATTTAACAAGAATCAGGCGACTAGGGAGGTTTAGAGGACGAAACGTCCAACTAGTCAATTTACTTCTGATGCGGTCCAGTAGCTCCTGCCATGAAACCCTACAAATCGTGCCCTCAGACAGAGGAACCCCAAGATATTTGGAAGGAAGAGACCCTGAGAAAAGCCAAGAATTCTGAGAATATTACGCTGTGATGGCACATGAGTATTGAAAAAGAAAACCTGAGATTTTCCAGGGTTAACTTCCAGCCCAGACGCCTTCCCAAAAATCATCAAGCACTCCTTAAAGATCCGCGCTTCTTGGAATGAAGGGTGCCCCATGAGCATAGTATCATCCACAAACTACCGGTGGGTCTATTTGTCCATACCTTCATGCAGACGAATTCCCCTAAGCCTACCTACATCAGCCTGAGACTGCAGGAGCTTACTGAGACTCTTCGCCATTAGGATAAAGAGAAAATGAGACAATGGATCCCCTTGCCGAATCCCATGGGAGGCCATAAGAATTTTGGAAGGAGATCCATTAAGGAGAATGGAATAAAAAGGGGTGGAGACCAGGGTCATGATCCAAGTCACCCAAGCCCTATCAAAACCATAGGCATTCAAGATACTCTACATGTATTCCCAGCTGATTTTATCATAAGCTTTCGCAATATCCAATTTGACAAGCATGCCAGGTTTCTTTGTTATCTTGAGAGAGTGCCTATGATTTCCTGAACTAAGCTAATTCCATCCACAATTTGTCTGCCCTCCACAAATCCCAATTGCTGCAGACTGATGAGTATGGGTAGGAGAGGTTTAAGTCGATTGGCTAGAACCTTAGAAATGATCTTGTAGATAACATTGCATAGTGTTATCAGGCAAAACTTCCTTGGAGTATCAACACCCTCTTCCTTTGGAATAAGAGAAAAGAAGGTAGCGTTGAAAGCTTTTAACACCCCCCGGCTACACCGAGACTCTTCCACAATCTGATGAACCTCCACCTTGATAAGATCCCAGAAGTGGTGGAAAAAATTAGTGGTGAACCCATCTGGGCCTGGGGCTTTCCCAAGAGCCATCTGATTCATTGCATCTTCAACCTCTTGCATGGAAACAACTTTGTTCAACAACTCATTGTGTTCCCGTGTCACCACATGGGGAATAAGTCTGGAAATTTTAGTTGTATCACGACTGCGATCCAACAGGTCCTCTTTTAATACCTCCCCAAAGTTGTTGACTAGTTCTTCTTCAACTTCTCCTCTTGTTTCATCTTGATCCCCATTGATTTTACGGAGCTTGAGGATTTTGGATCTGTGGCGATTTTGAACTACAGTGTTGTGGAAGAACTTTGTATTCCTTTCACCTTCCTGCAACCATTGATTGCGCGATTTATGTTTCCAAAGGATCTCTTCTTATCTTTCATGTGCTTCCAGGCGTTCTAGGAGGATTTGTTCTTGCTCACGTAGATTCTCATCCCATCCATCCTCCATACCTTTCTGATGAATAAGTTCAAGGTCCTTACTCAAAATATTTTTATCCTGGAAAATATTACCGAAGTCCTCCTTGTTCCAAATCCTGATCTTAGCTTTTAAGGCTTTTAGCTTATGTCGGAATTGATACATGCAGGAACCCTCTGGGGGGGCCATCTCCTGCCACCATTGTCTCACCAACTCATCAAAATCCTTATGTTCCATCCAAAATTCCTCAAAACGGAAAGGTTTGAGGAGCACAGTATTCGAGAGATCCCAATTGAGGCAAACTGGCCAATGGTTCGATCCTGCAAACGGGAGCACACTAGCATTGACCTCACCTTGCCCACGAGCGATATCTTACATAGTAAGGAAGAGGTCCAATCTAGATGCCACCAGATGGGGACCAACTCTTCTGTTATTCCATGTAAACCAACCATTCCTTGTCTCTACGTCAATAAAAGGACTGCGACCCAGAACTTCACCAAAGTTTTCTTGGAATCTATCAAGGGATCTTCTGCCTCCTTTTTTCTCATTAAGGGAAGTAATAAGGTTGAAGTCCCCACCAACAATCCACGATCCTTCCTCAGCCTGCACCGCCAGCCAAGAAAGATAATGTAGGAAGGCCTCCTTGTGAGGGACAGAGCTTGGCCCATAGACATTCACTAGGGTACCATAGAGTCCAGAATTATTCAGCGTGTAATCAGACATCAGGGAGAATCTAGTGGCTCTCCAATTAAAAAGAGAGATAGAAAGGGGATGCCATAGAACAGCGAGGCCTCCAGCCATACCATTGGCATCAGTTTCCATAACCTCATAGCCTTTCCATATCCTTTGCCCCACTTTCTTCATGGTAGTGGTAGAGCATTTGGTCTCCTGAAGGAACAGAATATCAGGTTTTTCCTGTTTCACCTTTCTTGCTAACGTTTTGAGTTTCTTGGGGTGATTGCACCCTCTAATATTCCAAGTCACAATTTTCATTGGGAAACTTTAGAAACTTCAAAGAAGGCTACCTTGATCGTCGGGTACTGATCGGAATCGATAATCTTTACTCCTATTTCTGCAATTCTCTGTTTGTTAGATTTCCTTCCACGCTTCAAGTCATATGCTGAAGACTTTCGTTTGTTCCCTGTTTGAGGGTCGGCCGAAATGCCCTTAGCCTTTGATTTTATGATAGCCTCCTGAAGGAGCTCCAACTGTCTTTTATTAACATAGCCCTTTCCTCTTTGGTGGCATTCCTTCTTGATTGCATTAAGATCTAGTTCACCCAGATCTACATTGTCCTCCCCGTCTTCTTCCATCACCACAGGCATTTCTTCTGGGGCCGGATCCTAGTTCTAATTTTCCATGACAACAGCCTCCCCCTTCTCATGAGTTCATTCCTCCCCCTTTTTTCCTTCCTCGTCTTCACCTACTTCTTCCAAGATTTGGAACGGGTTTTTGCTCGTTGATCCAACAGTAGTCTTCTCCTTCCCTTTTCGTGCTTGGTCACCAGATCTACTCTTCTTGCGACTGCGAATCTGGGTAAAGCCACCCTTATCCTTGGGACTATCATTCTCTAGAGAGGAAGAGGGTTTCACCAGATCAGATTGCGGACAATTTCTGTCAAAGTACCTGTATTCATGGCAGAGGCGACACCGAAATGGGAGTTGCTCGTAATCCAGCGGCTGGATCCATTCCTCATCCTCCCAATTTAGGCTAATAGCTTCTAGGAGTTCCTTTGATAGATCCATGTAAACACAGATCCGGGCAAAAGAGGTATACCTCTGCAATTTTTTCTGCTCCACCACTTTGATAAATTCGCCTAGAGAGTTTCCAATAGCTTGCAAGATTTCTAGATGGCGTGAGCATTCCTTTATGTCAATTCATTTCTCTCTCCCTCGTACAAGGAGTCCTTGCATAATAGAGTATGAATGCGAGGGAGTTGGTAATGTATTCCATATGGTGAATAAGTAAATATTTAAAAATAGTTTGGCATCTTATGTTAAATAAAAAAGCGCCACATAAGATTTAACAATGTGTAGGAAGCGTTTACTATGGTTTGTTGGAGAATTTTAATTAAACGAAGAAAACTTTCATAAATAAAAGAAAGCTACACATTTTCGTAATTATCGAGTACACAACTGTTTCCTCTTGGTATGAGAATCTCCTCCTGAACTTTAGTGAAAGCTCTACAAGTTGCAATTCCGAAACATGAATCCACATTTGAGTCTCATCAGAGCCAGGTTTCGATCCTAGGACCTGTGGGTTTGGGTCCACCACGCTTCCGCTGCGCCACTTTGATGGCAGATAAACGTAGCTGCCTCCATTTATTTTCTTGATGGCATTCATGCTTAAATTCTTCAATTCTTTGACTCTTACCAGAACAATAAGCCAACGTCTTTAATCATTACTTCCTTGTCGTCTAGTCCGATTAGGATACCTGTTTTTCAGCCAGGCGACCCGGGTTCAAATCCCAGAAACGGAATGCGATATTTTGTGTGATTCTTCTCGCTGAGCGAATTTGGAGGTAATATGGTAATCAACCGTTTCCTGTGTAGAACAACATAGAAGAGCAAATTGCATGCAAATTTAGAATATTGTTTTTTAATTGTATTTCGTTTTCATTTTTATTTCCAGCCAATAAAATAAAATGAAGATAGTCTGTCCGTACACGTGCAAGACGGTGTAAGCGTCTACTTTGGTTTTAAAATTAAATATTTATTTATTGGTAATCTATGTAAATCTAAGAGTCGCAGAAGTTGAGGTTGGTTTTATAATTAGAGGTAGCATTACAAAAGTAGGGGCTTTGTGTTTCGCTCGGACGACTGTAATTTAAGTTTGAAGGGTACATGGTTCCTCAATAGCTCCTTATTGTCATTGAATCCTTGGCATTCACCCTTGATGTTAAGGCAAATATGTGGGAAGCACCCTAGTATGGGTTGAGCTTCATAACTTGTTGATGGAGTTTTGGTTTGAGTTGGCTAGGAGGGAGATTGGGAATGTATTTGGAAAGATCGTTATGGTTGATGATATTTTTTTGTCACAACCTGTTTGTTTGATTTGGCTTAAGTTTGTTGAGATCGATGTCATTCGGGGACTATTCGAATCTTTGAAACTTGTTTGGGATGGGCATACACACACCCAGATGTTGGATTACCTAAACATCCCATTCCAATGCTCTAAGTGTCATGAGTACAGACATATTCACAAAGATTGCACAAAGCCACTTGTTAAAAAGATCTGGCATAGAAAGTCTAAGGCTCACTATGGGTTATTTTAATCAATGTACCTATATAATGGGGAGACCAAAATACAAAAAAATCATTCTTTTGTTAATAATAAATGGAACCTCAATACTATATGGGGACTTCAGGATCAAAATGGGTCTTCAGTTAGAGGGTTCAAAGACCTAGTAGATTACCTTGAAAGGTTTTATAAAGAACCGGATCGGGTTAACATTGATGAGATGTTGAAAGTAATTTCATACTTTCTAAGAATGGCAGATGAGGGCATTAATGAGCAACTATATAGTCCTATGACTAAGGAGGATTTAATTTCTATCTTACAGTCTTTTAAGAAGGACAAAAGTATGGGCCCTGGTGGTTGGGCCGTGGAAATTTTCATAGAGTTCTTGGACCTTCTAGGTAACGATATGTTGAGAGTGGTGAATGAAGTAAGATTATCAAGCCACATTCCTAGGAGCTTAAATGCAACCTTTATTGCACTTATCCCTAAGGTTGATTGTCCTACTTCCTTTGAAGGATTTCAACCTATTTCTCTTTGCAATTGTTTATATAAAATTATCTCTAAAGTTATCATTGTGAGATTGAATCCTATTTTGTCCTCCTTCATCTCAACAAAACAATTTGGCTTTCTAGCGGGGAGACAAATTCATGAAGCTATAGGTACAACACAAGAGGGATTACATTCTATAAAGTTATCTCATACCCCAAATGCTATAGTCAAATTATACTTATCATAGGCTTATGATCGTGTTTCTTGGTTGTATCTCCAGTTATTACTACTACATATTGGTCTTTCCTTGCCTTTGGTTAGGTGGATAATGAGTTGTTTCACAACAACCTATTTTGTTGTTTTATTTAATGGTGTTGTATCTCATTTTTCCGAGCCTTCTAGGGGGCTTCGACAGGGTTTTCTCATGCCTCTGTATCTCTTTCTCTTAGTTATTGAAGGCCTTAGTTGATCTATCAACGAAGCCAAAAGGTTGAAGAATGTTCAAGGGGTTCAGATTGGTCACAAAGAATACTTGTCTCACATTTTACTTGTGGATGATGTACTTTTGTTCTACTTTGGCACTATTAGAGAAGGGCTTCATTTACATGATATTATTCACCTATATAGTTTGGTGAGAAGGATGGAAGTGAATGAGGCAAAGTTTGCTTTATATTTTATGGTATGAATGAGAATCATAGACTTGATTTGGGAGATATTTCCCATTCCAACATCTAGATCTCGATGAGGGAATTAAATATCTGGGATTCTATCTCAAGTCAAACTACTATGGAAAGGTTGGTTGGTGGTGGTTGGTATCCAAATTTGAGAAAATGATCTCTATGTGGTGCAATAGGTGGCTGATGAGAGGTGGGCATTTGGTTCTTGCTAAATATGTTTTGGAGGCCATTCCAATGTATCGACATACAATGGCTCATATTCCTAAAGGAATTTTAGAAACGTCATAAGGATGTGTTATAACTTCCTCTATCAGGGTAGTAGTGACTTCAAAGGGACACATTGGGTCCGATGGAAAAAAACTAGCAACTCCCAAGTCCTTAGGGGGATAGGGACTTAAAAATATCCATCTTTTTGGACTATTTTTAACTGCAAAATCCTTGTGGAATTTTCTTTCAAAGGATAGTCTTTGGAGAAGGATACCAATTCAAAAATATATAGCTCATGGCACGTTAGTGGACTAGATAAGGAAATAACATAAGAATACACAAAATGTGTCCAATCAGTGGAAGATTGGAAGTCTTTGACACGCAATTTCCCTGTTATTGGTCCATTTTTTGGCTTGGAATGTTGGAAATGGGTCTCAAGTTCATATTGGTGTTGATACAATTATGGGTTGCAACAAAGACATTTTTTTACTAGGGACACTTGTCCTTTATCTACAAGAGATTGGAAAAACTACCATCAACTCAATTAATAAGCCTTTAGATACTTGTCTATGAAACAAGGTTGGATGAATTATGTTGATATGTGTCTTGTTGGTGAATTTGGCATGCACTAGGATACATTTATTTTAGAACTGCATAGATCACAATTCCATCTCAGTGAGGATTCCGATGATCTTATCTAGGGGCTTAATATGGTTGGTGGATCTTATTTGGAAAGACTCGGTTACAAAACTCTCTTTACAATTGATGGTGATGTCAATCTTTGGTGGTGCAAAGTACTTTGGAGGGCTCAGGCTCTTCCAAAATCAATTCTACTTTTGTGGCTTGCTTTATCTGACATTGTTTTGACATGGGATCACTTACAGTGGAGAGGTAAGATCGAGTATGGTATTTTCATACTGTGCAAGGCTAGTGAGGAATCGAACACACATCTTTTTCTTATGTGTCCATACTCTATTCAAGTTTGGAATTTAGAAGCTTGGTTTCAAATTTGGTTTACTAGGAAAGAACTAGGTCAGTATAGAGTTGACCCATATTCGGTATTGTGGAACATTTGGATTGCACAAAATTCACTTATGTTTGATGAAAAATTTCATCCTTCTTTCCAAGTTTCAGTGCAGGTATTGAGATTACTCACTTTCTACAAGGATGTGCCTTAGTACAGAGTCCCTAGGGTGCTTGATGACATCAATATGGATGAATCAATTACATGGGGATTTTTCGATGGGGTCTATTAAGGCACAAATATGATTTCTAGTCTTGGTTTTATTCTTCATTTGAGTGACACTCTTCTCTTTCATTTCAAAGGAAACCTAGGAAGGGGGACAAATAACAAAGTTGAAATTGTGGTCTTGTATTACTTGCTCAAATTGGCTCTGTACAAAGGCTTGAGAAAATTGTAGGTTTTTTAGGACTCTGGCGTTGTTGTTAACTAGATGAATGATCAACTATAGGTAGAAAATATATATCTTCTTGTAGTGATCAGTCAGATAAAATAGATAGTTTGGATCTTCCATGAAATTAGTTTTGTGCATATCTTCTATGAACATAATATGGATGTGAATAAACTATCCAAAGAAGGCCTCATATTAAATGAAAAGAAATACATTTCAATGGAATTAGAGCTTTGGCACCCTATTGCCCATTGACGGTCTACACTTGATGATTTCTGAATATGGCTATAGACTGTAATATGTTAGTTTTGAAAGAACTTTTTTGCTTTAAGTCATTTGTTTTTTTTAAAGCATAACAATGGCACAAATTTTGCTATTAGTGGTAGTCTTTACCTTTTTGACAATATAGACATAGGAATTCCATCTTGTTTTTTTATCTCCATAAAGGACTCATGTGTGTGTCTTGGGCACAAATGATTTTGGAGGTTCTTAGTTTTTCTTCATGTTGAAGGTTTTTTTGGTTGTGCATAAAGCTCGTGATGATTGTAATATCCATTCTACTTGAATAAACTATGCATTGTTTTCCTTGGAAAAAAATGGGATGAATTCTATTTAAAGGCTTGAGTAACTCTATTGTAAAATGCCTCAAGTCATTGGTGTTGGCTTGATTGGATTGATCAAGGGTAATGAAATATATCTTTTGAAGGCTAGTTTTCCCGATAAAGGGTTTTTAAGGTAAATATTGGTCATTATTGTGTACATGCTTATTGTTGTGTATTTTTATTTCTCCCCAATGCTCAATTAATTTTAATATGGTCTAAGAGACATGTGTGGGTGGATAAATCTATCTCGCTAGAGAATCCATAGATCATTGAACTTAATGAAGAAGTACTTGGTTAAGGAGTGCTTGAGTTGGCTCACTGGATTTGGAGCAAATATGGATGCGGGTAAAAAAAAGCAAGTAGATTCTTCATGCATCATGTGTTCAGGTATACAATTGTAAGCTTTTGTGAAGTTGGATTTAATCGTATATGTAAATGGGCACATGGATGTAAGATCTATTCAGGCATGCACAACCTCGGTTTCATGATTCATTGGTGTAAATTCTAAACATAGACTTAGGTGATACGAGGACTATGTGATACAAGGACACATTGTATTCTTGGATACCCAGTTAAAAAATTTGAGGGGGTATTAGGTTAACCTGGACTCGGTTATAAAGTAATTAAGGTAACCTTGATTTCGTCATCAATGGGTTTATTGTTGGTGGTTTATGTGCCCATGTTTTTGGGTAACCCATGGTATTAGCATGTGATCATGAAGTCTATTTAAAGGCATGAGTAACTCCATTGTAAAATGCCTCAAGTGGTCGGTGTTGGCCTGATTGGCCATGGCTTGATCAGATTTACCAAAGGTAATGAAATATATATTTTGAAGGATGGCTTTTTAGGTAAAGGGTTTCCAAGGTAAATATTAGCCATTACTGTGTGCATGCTTATTATTGTGTATTTTTATTTCTCCATGATACTCGATAAATTTTAATACAAATGAGCCTAATGATAATTTAAACACTTCATGTTTTCTTCATTTAGAGAACAAAGGGATGGCGAATGGAAAGTATGCCTAGGGTGTCCTTATGTCACTAAGAGAGGAAATATGAGGACCTCCACAATTAATTGGTTGATTAAAATAAGGCTAGTGGGAAATCACCATCAATGTCCCAACAAGGAGGCTACTATGAGGCTACTATGTGGGTGGTTTAACCCTAAATAAGATTTATATTGAGGGATAACACATCTTCAAGCACACTAAATGAAGTAAGTAACCTTTAACAACATAAGTATAATTATAAATCAAGTATTAAGATCTGTGTTCTAAACTAGAATAAACAGTAAACTACTATGCTAATTTAGATATGAAAAAAATTCAAATGTGTGCATGATTCATAGATATGTTCGGCTACAAGAAAAGTGAATAAAAATCTTAGTTTAGTCCATAAGCAACCTAAAATATTCAAAAATTAATGTTATGACTCTAGGATGTCCACAAATATTAATAATACAGAGGAGATTATCATTAAATCTAAGAAAAACACATATCCCAATTGTGTGTATGATAATAATAACTAGGAAGAAGTTAAATTTTATAAGTATCTCAAAACTAATTTTCATCACAAGTCAAACAAGAACTACATTGTTGAAAAAACAACCAATGGAGGATGGAAAGCTCATTATGGTCTTGAAAACAATTGTAACTTTGTAGAGTTCTAGTTTTGGGGAAAAAATAAGGTTTATTTTGACACATTTTGTTACGCCCATGACTCTTTAATCATTGTGAGGTTTGGGGTTTTAGTATTAGTAGGGAAACTTTGAGGAAAATCAAGCAAATCCAAAAGCATTTTATAATAACTAACCTTAAAATTAAAGGCAATACACCTTATATAATCCTCTTTTAGAAGTCAGGATCCCCCCCATTGAGACTACTATGCAGCGGTACTTAAAGTGTAAGAAAAAGCTTGTTAACATGAAGGATGAGAGGCTTCCTATAACTACTTTAGACATTATAAAAAAAATACTCAAGGCTCAAAATATGGTGGACTAGAGATGTAGTTTTTTGGTTAAACCAATGGAGGATAGTAGAGGAGGTCACCCTTCAAAATATCAATATTATTAAAAGTTATATCATAAATAATTTAAAGAGAAAATATAGGGTGACAATGAGAGTACGAATAAGAGAAAGTTGATATACTACTAGGAACTTGTTAATCCCAACTTAGAAGATTAAAATTCTCTCCATTTTTGCTAGCTCAAAGAAGAAAATAAATATTCCAAAGATAAAAACCAACACTCATGAGATTCATAGTGAAATGGGTTGGTGGATGAGACACAAACACCTTGGAAAAAATGAATTTATAAAATTTGTGAGATAGAGTATTTGGGCCAGCCTACTTTCCTGCTCAATTGTTAAACCATTAAAAAGATAGTGGATGTATGCAACTTTTCTTCAATCTCGGTTGATATATAATGTAAATATAAGAGTCCTTTGTATTTATGAGTTTCCCTCATGGTACATGAACAAAAAAATATTGCATCATCCACAAGTAAAAGGTGAGACAAAGGTCTATCTAATTTCATCCCTTTATGCTCATTTCTTACCATGCTTAGCCCTACATGTAATGTCCCCATTTTGACCCCCTTTGCATTAAATTGTAAATGATGTAAATATTGTTATTTAATGATGGTGAGGAGCTCAAGGCCAAGGCCCCACCATTGATTTAGTGTTTTATTTATCGGCAATTAAAAAAAACATATGCCTATGGTTCTTGTGCTAGATAGGCACAATGTAAATTAAGACATCATGTAAATACGAATTTTAATGAAAAACCCACAACTGGCTATGCAATGCAACAAAGAGATGGGGGCATGATTCTACAAGGAATAGGGAGGGAAATTATTCTAACCCTTGAGCCAATGGTGGTAATCCATGTGTCAATGAGAAAACCCATAAACCACCAACTACCCATTTTGGGTTATGGACACAATCATTTAATTCTTCCAGAAATTGGTTGAGGCAGTTAATGCCTTGGGAATGAAGAGGTATGGCAGCCAATTTCGTGCATGGGCAAGCCATCAACATGGAAAAACGTACTTTTGCTTCTGGGGCAAGAAAACACCCATGAAATGGTGCCCAAAGCCATTCTGAACCCATAGTCTTTCCTCCCTCACGCAGTCTGAGCTAGCTCGGCTTTCCCCATCACGTTTTTTACCAATTTCCTGCATATTTCCATAGTTGGGAGCTCGTTTTTGTGTTACACAGTGGCTGGGAGAAAGGGAGTCACGTTTTGGGGGTTTATAGAGGTCGTTTTTTTGCCCCTGAAATGCAGAAAACGTTTTCTGAAAACGAATTTGCTCTCCCAGGGTTTATTCCCCATCTACCAGTTCGTTTTGGGTTGCCCACGTTTTTCAACACTTTTGTTTTGTTGTAGGGTGCATCCCTATGTTGGTTGGAAATTATGAGCAAGAATTAGGAGTGGAAGTGGACCAGAATTGGCTTGATAAACCTAGTGAGGAGGTAACCTCTCAAGAGTATCAAAAGGGTTGGTTGCTCTTCTATGCACACCTTTAAGAACACTAGAATGAAAGGTATGGCCTAAGGGACTGTGTATTAGTGAAGGGAATACTTCCTTGTGCCAGGTGTGTAGGTATTGTGGGGACCAAGCTAGATAGATCTTGCAGAGGGTGCCCATATCTCTATAGATGATCCCACTAGCTTAGCAATTCTTCCTTCCATTGCCTAACAGCCTGATAAACCCAACTGTAGCTTGGCTTGGCTGATTTGGTGTATCTTTGGGCTATGTGTGAGTCTGTTGTTCCCTGATTCCTTGTAGAGATCATGCCCAGCTCGGGGGTGGCAGTGTGTGGAGATATTGATGATCACAACTGGCCTATGGTTGGGTGGAACGTTGCAGTTGCATAGCCAGTTGCTTGGGACTACTTTGTTATAAGATAAGTACTCTCTTGTGTTAACTTTGCATTTATTTATTTGATGAATATCGTGAATGTATGATGGATGTGTTATTGAAATTACTTCCGTTGTGTTTTCTTATAATTATACATTTCCATATGTCTTTTTATATTATGTGAATGCTTATTTAAAAGTTCATGGGGCTAGATGCCCAGCTTTAGCATCATGTTCTCTCTATCATGCTGGTATGATGGGAGGGGACATTACACTACAACTACCAAAGGAGGAAGAAAAGGTGACATCAGACAACCTTGTATTAATCCCCTTGAAGGGGTTAAAAGTATGGATGTTGAACCATTGATTAACACTAAAAATGATATTGAAGATAAACAACTGATTATCCAATTTACCATATGAAGATTCATTCCAATATGGATTGGAATTTACCTAAGATACAACTAGCTTACTCTTTCATAGGCCTTACATAGGTCCAATTTTATAGCCATACACTAGTACAATTTGGAATATATATGACTAAAAAAAAAACTAAAATTTGCATATAAATGATTATTTTTGGTCAAACAACTAATAATGTTTTATTGCTAGTCACTTATAATGCGACTAAATTTATGACTGAAAAAATTTAGTCATCTATTGGTTGTTCTAATTCATCAGTGTGTAGTATAATGAATCGTTTAACTAGTCATTGATTGTCATTAACTGTTGGTTTATCTAGTCATTGTAGTCATTGCTTGTCGTCAGCTAGTAGTTGATTTAGTTGTTGTTGTCATTGATTGTCGACAGTTGGTAGTTTATTTAGACGTTGTAGTCATTAATTGTCGTCAGTTGGTAATTTATTTAGTCGTTGTAGTCATTGATTGTTGTCAACTAGTAGTATATTTAGTCATTGTAATTATTAATTGCCATCAACTGGTAGTATATTTAGTCATTAATTGTCGTCAACTAGCAGTATATTTAATCATTTTTACTCACTAATTTTGTTTAATTTGTAGTATATTTAATCGTTTTTAATCATTAATTACCGTCAATTGGTAGTATATTAATATATTGTTTATTAGTTGCATAATAATTATATTTATTACTACTTTAGTAGTTTCATATTCATTTATATGATATGAATACTTTATTAAATAACATAAAATTATAATGCAATTATTGTACAATATTATTAATGTTCATCCAGTATCAATGAAACATACTTATACTTACCAAAATTTAACTATATATATGTACTAAACTTGAATTAAAACATAAAATCAAATAAAAAAATATACATACGTGAACAAGCTCATATATAATAAAAAAAGAAGTCAAAGCTGTCAAATTAGTAAAATATCATGGAGTTTCCAACTCAAATACACTAGTACTATATCATAATAAAATATACCCAATTCAACATACAATATTTAAGTAAACTTAAATTAAATCAAATCAAAACATATAATGCATATTAGAACAAGCTCATATATATATATATATATATATATATATATATATATAATAAAAAAACTCAAAGTACAATGTTTCCAACTAGTCAGAAAAGTCTCGTGGAGTTTCCAACTCAAATACACTAGTACATCATCATAAAATATCCTTGATTCAACATACATTCAGTTAAACTACATAAATAAGTAGGACAACTAGCTTTTGACAACTAGTACATGATAAATATCATCAACTACATATTTTTTCCAAATATTTTAATGGCCATATTGTCAAGCTTCCTTCCTTCTCTTTTGGACGGCTACATCCATATATTTTGTCTTTGTAAGGAAGGGGTATGTTACTTGTGATTTTTAAAATATTCACATTTGCATCTCCTATGCTCAATGTCACTCCATGGATAATAGACAATGAGTGTATATTTCCAATTCCCACAACAACGCCATCATACAGATCCAACACCCTCACTTTGTCACCTTCTTGGAGTTCATCATTACATTTCTGTAAAAACAAAAAAGTACACATTATAATATAGTTAGCATATTATTTGAATAAAATTATTGAATGCACTCACCAAGCTGTCAACCTTGGAAATATCATTGTGTAGCCCCAACATTAATTGTACAATATCGAGTGATGCCCCTACTACTAATTCCATAGGGTCGAGTTCAAAATGTTATCACTGTCATCCTCAATGTTGGGTTCAACATCACTATGAATCTTAGCATTAAGTGCTTCAACAACATTGATGACTTGGCCCTTTGGAGTTTTTATATTGCTCTGCATGTGGTTTCATCATGCATAAAAAAATGATACCAATATTGTTGAACATCCTTTAAAAGTACACCAATTAACAAAACAAGTATTAAGAGCATATAGAAAGATGCAAAAAACATCATACATGAAGATATTATACAAATATGCAAAAACAACATAAGAGGAATACACTTTAAAAATGATGTTGTCATAGATGTGAAGACAATTTCACCTAGAACCAATAGAGATATACCCTTTAGTAACTCATTTTCCAAGTGGTGTACATTATGAAATTTCAGAGGATTGAAGATATGCATTATGATTATAACCAATAGTAAACTTATGTCACACTTACAATCAAGTGCATGTTACAATTTTGGTGGTCACAACAGGGAACATGGATCTGTTGTGACAAATTCTATTGTGAGTGATATTCTGGTTGCACTAAGGGCTAACAACCATAGTTGTATTTATCCACAAATCAATGGATTCAAAGAGTTAACATTTACGATTCATGATTTGATCTCCAAAATTTAGGAGGCAATTAATAACCATATACTGCAGAAAAATTTGCAACAAGGACAAACCCAAAGATTACAATGATGACCATAAACACGACTTCAATATTAAGCCTAAACAAGTAAAAGGATTTCAGAAGTGAAGACTATAATAGTGCTAACTTGAATGAGATGAACAACACAAAACTATAGTATTTTAGAACTAAGAAGACCTATTAATTGCAAATAAAGTATAAGTGTTCCTCAAAATACCACAAACTAAGAAAAACAATCATCCTACATAAACCTTTAATAACAAATCAACATGCATGAGGAAAAGCTAATAGAAAGAAGATATCACTAATCATCACTAATATCAAAATCAATTTTTTAACTTGTCAGAACAATTATAGGCTTCATCTTTCCTTGGAAATATTTGTGGTGTCACTTCTTATAATGTATTAGAACAAGTATAGGTTTCACCTTTCCTTGGAAATGTTTGTGGCAAAACATAACTTGTTGGAAAATGTGTTGGTATCTGCAAATAAGTGACTCAAGTATGAAGGAAATATCTAAGGAAAGGAAGCGATGTTATGTTATGTTATGAGTAGACTTTAAGCATGTCAAGCAATGCAGTACAATCAAATGAATTGGAAGCATACCTATGGAAGTGGATTGGAGAGAATGTACTTCCCATGTGTTTCCAAACATTATCATCCAACATTGTAAAGTGATTTTCTTTTGATATGGTAGTGATATGGATAGAATCAGTCATCCAAGGATGCATCCAAGAACCATCTTGTGGCATACCTCAATAAACTTGCGGTAACCAATCAAGCATGTCATCTATTTCATTCACAATGGGAATGCTCCATGAATGAGAATGAATAGTAGTAGAGGACAATGGCAATTCCGTTTATTTTTTAGATAAATAATCTTGGAGATGAAAAAAACCAAGGCACTATTGAAGAAAAGGTGATATTAGTGCAAGTTAAAATGGTTGGAAAGGCTAAATGTTAATGTTTACAATAAGAAAAATCTCCCAAATGATGAATCCCAATTTGAAATTCATTAGAATCGGGGCTGCAATTTGTTTTGTTAAAGATGAACAAACATGAAGCATTGGATTTCACGTGTGCATGGTTAAATTCAATGCCCAAGGTTACATCTGATCCATTCCAGCCATCAAATAAAGGAAATGCTCCAAATGAACCATAACAACTTCACATAAGGGAAGTTTCTTCACATTTTCTGGTCATCTAGGAGGGTGTCTTCATCAACAATAGACGTGGGAGCACTATTAGCAAAAGACAACACAGGGGCAAAGATTTATATATTTGATGGAATTTTCTTACAAGGTAAAAACAACTCAAAAGTATGGACAATACTTACATATAGCAAAGGGTTTGATGTTGTTTGCAACTTGTTAGCAGTCACCTAAGAGAAGAGATACACCAGTCAAAGTTCTGTTCAAAATATTTGCAAAGCTAGAAATGATCAAAATCAATATGCAAGGAAGTCAAGTATGAAGGAAATGGGGTTAGAACCGTGGTAACATGTGATGTATATGCATTCCTATAACATAATGAAGATCACAAAATACCTAATTGATAGCAGACCTCTCATCCTCTGCTAACATTCACTAGATTTATGCAAATGCTTGTACATAACCTCATGTCATAAATAGGCTTCCAAGACTTTCATTTCTTGCAAAAAACAATCGGTTCACTAGTTTGTGTTGATCCTATATAAATACGAATGAAATCATGGGGTAAATTGTTATGTTGAAATAAAGAAGATGCCTACAATAGTTCAAGGAAGGCATGCCCAACCCATTGGTGTAATTTTAAAGGTTTACATAAAACATGCAAAAGATAATTCAACAATTGAAGGAGAACCCTAGAGAATGGTTCTTTGTTTAAAGTTTGGTCTTGGAGGATATATTCCCAAAGAAGGGAACACTCCATCTAAAATGACTTCAACATTCATTAAGTGTTAAAATTGACTTGATTAAGGGCCATACGGGAATTATTTGAGGAAGGGCCATAAGGGAATTGTACCAAATCTATGTAAGATAAAAAGGTGAATAAAGCAAACTAGGGTTTCCAAATTTGGTCAAAGGCTAAAAGGGAAAAGGAGTGAAAGCTGCCAATCTTCGTGATTAGTTTGGATTCTTTGGTAAGAGGCATGCTAATTTGACAAAGTAGAAATTCCATCATCCACAAATTGTCGTGGTTGGTTTGACTAATGGAGGAACTGTTGTGACCCCTTGTCATCATGATTGTGATTCCTTTCTTAGGGCATGCCACAGTACAATGTTTTGGTTGAGGTATATTTCCACCATGGAAGAGAGGAGGTGTGCATCATAGCAGATGTAGAACCAAGGCACCCGAAAAAGCAATGTATGGATGTCACGGGGTTAAGCAAATGATTGGAATGTAAGTTGTTATGTTGCTTAGTTATGTTAGACATGGAAACAACATGTATTGAGCAAGTAGTATGTCAGAGACAGTGCTTTAGTTTCCTATAAGCCTTATTTTGTGTGAAAGAAGGAGTTGTAAATTGTCACAGGTCAGAAATTCCTTGAGAGAAGCATGCGCGGGAGCATGCTAAATAGTGAGGTACATGAAAACACCACTTTTTTGGTGTGCAAGACCACTCCTAGGATAGATTTCAAACTTCCAAATACCATATGAAATTGATAATCTACTCCTCCAACTCAATCCTATTAATTTAGAGAATCCCAGCCTCCCAAATTCAATCTAGAAACCAATACATCCCCTACAATCCCAATCAGCAAGCTTCCATTAACTATGACCCATACAACACAACAAGACTGTTAAGAGCATATGCAAATATGCAAAAAAAAACATATAGGAAGATATTATCATAACATATGGTGGATGTTTGGAACTCAACGAACCTAAGAATATGTCCAACACATCACCAAATCATCAATGAGCCTCCACCTTAAATTCTGTTCCACAATCAAATTTCTATTATTAGCCACAATGAATCTGAGCATGGAATATAAATATTACAAGCATATACAAAAGAATGTAAATGGATTAATATATGGGCCCAAGGACTATAAGTAGATATACTTTAAGCATCTTACCTCATCTGAATCAGTGGATTCATGCTCACTCCATGCAACAACAACAAGTTTAATGGAGGTGGATAACTACGAAATTGACTCTATCAACATGTATATGCACTTCATTGCATGTTGGTAGTCTGCTTTAGGGATGTCAACATTTGAAGTGGTTCTTATTGGGATTCTTTGAAATTCAATAGATGGCAGCGAAATATCTGAATATTTAGATTTTGACTTGATCTTACTATCTTTACTAGATTCTAATGTTGCCATATATTTGATAATGTCTTATGTTCCTAGTTCTCTATTACTGGTTTCCACCTAAAATTCAATGTCAAGGTTCAACATACGGTCAACTCAATAATAAATCAAAATAAACAGCACAACGTAAATTCAACCAAAAATCTATACACTTAATGCAAATTTGTCTTTTTTTCTTACAAACTGCCTTGACCAAAAGAATATGTAGCCTTCACATTATTTCTTGATTTCTTGCCTCTCATACTATTTGAAAAAAATTCTTCTAAACACGTAGATTCCTTCAACTCCTCCCATTTTTTGGGATATAGAGTGGAGTCCATCCTTTCTTTTCCATCCTTAATTATTTCTCTGCATGTATGTCTGAAATTGTTCATCAAAATTCTCATTTTGTGCTTGTAAAATTTTTTAGAAATATTTACCACCAACAATATCAAAAGAATTTTCCATTCTTTGTATAACATTTTCCACACTTCTTGGACCTTGGTATGTGAAATTTGATTTGCAAGTATTCAAATGATCCCTACATCTTGTACCCAATTCGGTGGCCCACCTTGCAGCATGTTTCCCAATGGGCTCACCATATTTTGACACCTCAACCAAGAAAGGCTTCTTACCTTTTGATTTTCTTTCTTTTGCTTTCCTTTCTGTAGTCCTATACCAATATTGACTCAATATTCGTCTTTTAACAACAACATATACATATTCTAAACCAGTACTAATATTGGGTGATATTGTTGCATCAAAATTCGTAGATGTAACAAGTGTATTTTGAGGGACACTTCCTACAAAATATTTAACTTATAATGTCTCTTCATCACTTACAATAATCGGAATTCCTTTCTCCTTGGCCACGGTAGGTGTGGTAGTAGGTAGCTTATCGGTCATCGCAAATGCGCCTTCAAACATGTCCTTTAATTTTGAATAAAGAAAATTCAGACTTGATCGTCTTTTCCTCATGTTTATCAATAATCTTGTGTATGTTGGTTCCATGGACACAACAACATTATTAACACAACATAAAACATATAACAATAAAGCAAATAATAACAACATACACATCATGGACACCATTATTGATCCTAGAAACCCCTCAACTAGAGTGGAAACTAGTAAAAGATATATTTATCATGCCCCTTGGACAAATCCATCCAAGGCATGGTCGAGCATGTCATGACCTCCACAGGAACCCTTTACCATCAGTTTATGTACATGTTCTCATCTTACAATGGAGTTCGACTAGCCTCGTAATAGGCTTCAATCACATGAATACCATGAGTATATATCCCAATACCATGGAAAGACCTCCCAATACCATGGGTCCATAACAACAATAACCAAATTCAATTAACTTACTCTATGATCAAGTCAAAATTAACCCAATATTCCCCCTTTAAACTTGACTTGGAAATGTCAGCTTTTCCCCACGGGGGGTTCACTTAGTGAACTTGTTACATAGCACGACCATTTGCAGGATATTAAAGAATATCCTTAATTTCACTAAATATTGGAAAATGCCTCCTAAAATTGTATTGTTGAACCTCCCTTCCAATATACCTTTCCAATTAAGAAAACCCCTAGTTTCACCAGATATTGTAGGTATTCATTTTTAACAGCCCATTTTTAATACCCACTTTATATCCTATTATCAAGTTACATAACAAATAGGATCCCTAGCACATAAGCAAACATGATGCTAAATAAAATAATAGTATAATGTTAATAATGATCCCATCGGGATTGCACAGGCGACTAATCAATTTGTAGCGTTGGATAGTGGAAGACCCAATGAAATAGTAATGGGGAAGGAAAAATGCGTATTAGGAAAAATGTGTAAAAGGAAACTCATTCAAGAGATCAATGTAACAAACAATGTAAAAGACTGATAGTCCAATAGTCAGTGCAATGCTTAGAAAATGTGAGAATTGCAAATGTTTCACACCATATCTTGTCAATCTATCAATTTTATATCATGTAAATACAAGTATATCCATATAGAGATCATGTTTTCTATAAGCTTAATAAATTAAACTCCATAAAAATTCAAAATTGAAACCCTTTCATGGATGAAATTCCCTACGTTCCTTTCAAAACAAACATCATTGATGTTTGAACCCATATGAACATAGAAAAATTCCCCTTACTTTCCAATAACACCATATGATCATGTGCATAGATTGGATTTGGGTCATTCACAAGATGCAATGAATTGCCTCCACTTCCTCTACATTTATTCTTTCAATCAAGGGAATTAACAACATTTAGTAACCTTTTGTTGGGTTATATCTACTTTTTTTTTTTTAATCTTTGTAGCATAGGGAATAATATCCTGGTGTTGAGTTTCAAGCATGCAATAGTTATAAAGATACACAGATGGTGAAACTTATATGATACCATTTCATGGTAACGATAACACCTAGGGTATGTAAATAAGGATTTATATTTTCACCTATGTTCATGTTAGTTCCAATACAATATTAATACGGTTGTTTCCATATAAGAATTGAATTGCAATTATGAATGTGCCAAATAAAAATCAATCTAACAACTATTCCTAACTAGCAATGCGAAAATGTTAACGAACAATACAAAAAGTTGAAAGAAATAATTAGTCAAGAAAGATTGATCTAACTTTTCATGGTTCCAGTGAACCAAGAAAGATCGATCTCACTTTTCTTGGTTGTCATGGAGCAAGGTTTGATTGAATCTCAATACCCACCTAAACCCCAACCTAAAAAATGAAGAGTTAGCTCCTTTACTAGAATGCCTACAAAAAATATAATACAATTGTTCAACTATGGAACTCTCGATTAGCTACATATCTTAACTTTGGAGTTGATGAGGAACCAAATGCATATTCAAGCATACTTAACAATGTCATAGGATGCAATGTGACTTCTATCTAGAAAATAAACACACATTGGAAATTGGCCTCGTATAAAACAACAAAAGGTATAATGTTACAACACTACCTCAATTTTAACACTAGAAAACTCAACCTCAATTATGGAGAAAGTGTGAAATATTGCATACATATTCATAACAAGTGGCAGCACTAACCTTTTGGACATCATATTAATAATATTATGCATAAAAGAACAAAATACTATCACCGTCGTTATCTCAATGCCAAAAAATTATAATATTGTAGTGCATGCTATTCCAAGAATCATACCTCGTATCTAAATAACTCTGCGAAGAAACAAAAAGAGTAACCCTGCAAAAATAAAACACATAGCGGAGTTAACAGTAATAGTTGCAATATTATCATAATTTCAAAAATCCAAATACAATTGTAGAAGTTGCTCTAGGATCTTTACAAAAATATTCAAGTCTTTGTTGGAAGAAGAAAGGACGAAAAAAATTAACTCACACATAAATTCATAAAGTTTAAACGAATTATAAACATTCACATATATTTTTATAAAGCAAAATGGAAGATATGATAAGTCAAAATCATTGTTAAGTTGGGCCATATGAGGGTCCCACACCAGTGGGATAATGTCCAAACATAGTCCAAAGTGTCAAATATTTCCCCCTTCACCTTTACTTACCCATGCATTAGCCACTTCGATGTTTAACTTAGCCAAAGTTTGATTTTTCATTTAATTTTTGTTGGTTCATATGGCTGAATATGAAAATTGTGGTTTTGGGCCACTTCCTTTGCCCGAATTCATGAACTATCTGCTCCATTGAGATCGTATACCACAAATCCACTAGTATTGGTCACTTGAGTGACTGGAATCCATCATATATGCACAATTTGGCCAAATCCAAGCATTTTGAATTAGAACAGGGCCCTCTTGGCCATTAATAAATTAAAATCTCCCAAACGCCTTTGAATTTTGGCAATATTATGCTTGGGGGCTTGTATGGGACCCCAATAGATGTCAAATAACCAAAATTGCAACTTTGGTTCAAAAGTTGCCTGAGACCCATTTTTGGCTTGGTTAAACAGGGTTGACCAAGTCAAAACTGGTCAAATCATGGCATGGGATGAACTGTGTGCTCCTGCATGCAACATATGATGCCATGGATTCCTTATTTATGTTAGTACATCAACTATAAACATCTAGTGACAAATACAAGGTGATCATAATAAGCAAATTCTCAAAAATACGCCTAAGGCAAGGTGGGCCCACCACCTCTTATGAATTCTCCATAGTTATGCACATTTATATATTTGGTCATCTGGATAGTCATGGGTGAGATGGACAACAAGGCTTACAGACAATGAGGAGTGACCAAGACCATGAATGTGTGACCCTTTGGATAAGCATGGGGAGCAAGGGGACCACAGTGACATAAGTACACCAGAGAAACACTAGGGAAGGGAGGTGCCTCGCAAATGGGTAGAGTGCTTAGGAAACCACCACTAGCCTTTAGCATACACCTTGCAGCTCACATCCAAGTCTGCATCAGGCTCCATGAGGATCTTGGCTACTGGGTGCACATCCAACCGTAATTTGAGACTCTATGGGACACTTAGAATTAGTTGTCCCTTACTCCATCTCACCTCTCAGTCCTTCATTGGGAATCAGTGAGGAATTTAATCATTATATTATCTTTCATTCATGTGGCCAAGCAATCATTTTGATATGACATGTGTTCCTCATCTGCTTGGCCTTTTACATTTACATTCACTTTAGCCTTTGTGGCTTGATTTGACTTTTAGCCTTTTTGGCTTTATTTGCATTTCTTCATTAGGTAGGACAATGGTGCTCAAATGCATGTAATG
Source organism: Larix kaempferi (assembly GCA_027924585.1). Lineage (NCBI taxonomy): Eukaryota > Viridiplantae > Streptophyta > Pinopsida > Pinales > Pinaceae > Larix > Larix kaempferi. The sequence goes on along the minus strand of BSBM01000099.1, from coordinate 1,170,242 downwards.
GTGGAAAGTGTGCATGTTTCAAGGGCAAGTGGGGAACACCCGGTGAATCTACACAATCCTATACTGCATCACAACATCGGGGGCAACCGACAAGGAGTGAATCTTGGGTTTGAAGGTGCAAATCACACACTCCAGAGCCGAGGCACAAATAAACATGGATTCATAGTGTACTCAGAGGTCAAGGGGGGAGGTCCTCAAGGCCACCTATCTTGGTCTTAGTCAGGGAAAGGAACCAATCATGAATGGGTTGGATGAGTGGAGGATAGTGACAAGTGGGACCAAGGCTAGCTATCATGAGTCAAATGGCCAAATATATACCATGAGAAGGGAAAAGAACCAATGTGCATAAATGGGAGTCTCCACTCAAAGTGGTAGACTTCCCTTACCAGAGGCCAAAAATAAGTCTCCAATCAAACAAAAGGATCACCAAATAAGCCACCATATGTTAATTCAAAGTACTAATATAAATTAAAAAAAGCCTAAAAACACACCTATGAGCATAAATCATAAACCATACACCTGCCATACCATGTACCTATTGCTGACAAGTGGATTTGAAGACTGAACTCTGACATATGAGGGCAAAGAAGTGGCAAACCAACTATGATCTCTGTTTCTCTCATCAAACTATGGCTAAACCACCCATCTCAGTGGGGTCATGCAAGGGCAAGTAGAATAAGGGGGGTTTGGAATGATGCTTAGTGATGCTCTGGACATACAAAATGTTATAATGCCCATTCTAACTGTGTTCTAACCACAGCTCTGGATCATCTCAGCTCATATCTGCTCTAGCTCAGAAAAAATAATAATAATGTCTCTGACAATAACTCTACATCATGGTAGCCCCATCTAACATTGATGTGATAACAAGTTCCATGGCCATTTTCAACTAAGTCATATTCATTTAACATGTTTCCATGTGTCATTGCTAAATGAAAATGAAATTTATGTTGCTTTGTACTTAGTCTCCAAAAATTCTCATACTTAGGTGGGCCCCTTTTGACCAAGCTCAAAAACATACATAGATATGACGAGGCAATTGGGAGAGAAGCAATATTTATGAGGCTTTTAATGAAGGAAACACGAGATCTAACACAATTTCACAACACTTTGCGAACTCCAAGCTAGATGTTGTTATAAACATCAACATTATACATGAACAATCACACTCTTATTATTACAATAATTATATTGGACATGTGTTGTAGTCACTTGTAGGTAGATTTAGTCTCATCCCAAAGTGAACGGGGTCCATGGGGATTATCACCCCCCGGTTGGGGAGCATGGGGGGGCAGTGGACCCTCCAAAGAAAATTTTGGGTTTTTCTTTGGTCCATTTTGTACTTTTTCGACTAATGGTTTTCAACCCATTGTAAACTAATGTTTCTTAATGATATAGGATTGTAATCTAATCCAAGGTAATGAATTAAAGTTTGGATGACATGTAATACATGAATATTATACTATGAGAAGTAAATATAAACAATGAGATAGAGAGTGGTGCAACTCTCAACTACATTGGTTTTCCCAGTTAAGGGTTTCCAAGGTAGATCCTTTTGCACTATGTGTGTACCATTGTTATTCTTATGTTTTAGATTCAGTTAGTATTGTTTTTCTTGCATAGGTTTATCAAACTCTTCATTTGGTATCAAAGTGATGGTATTTCCGTCAAGGGGATGCATTTGTTGCTATGGTTTAGCTCACTATGTGAAAAGAAAGGGTATCTTTAGGTCTATGATAAACATGTGCTTTAGTGGGAGCTTTGCATAGTGAATCTTGTGTAAATAAAATGGCAATCAATTCAAGAATAGAAATAGAGAATTTTAAGATCCAAAGCTTCGAGTTATGGAAGCTAATTATGGAATATCTTCTTGTGGATAGAGAACAATGGGTTTTTGTAGATATAGGTACAAAACCTACAATTGGTATGTTGAAATAAGATTGGGAAAAGTTGGAAAGAAAGGTGAGAAGTAGAATTTGACTCTGCCTCTCAAATTCAATATGGTTGAATGTCTCTAGAGAATATAGCACAAAGATGTTGTGGGATCATTTGTGGAATTTGTATCATACAAATTATTTGTTAATCAAGTTTTTTCTTCAAAAGAAGTTGTATAATCTTAGGATGGATGATGGTGATTCTGTGACAAAGAATATATATATCTTTAATACTTTGGTAAGTCAACTTCTCTGTAATGATATTAAGATTGAGGAAGAAGATAAATACATTACCTTGTTATGTTCTTTGCTAGACTATTGGGATAATCTAGTTGTAGAAATTGGCAATACCACTAAATCCAAGTCCAAGTTTGAGGGTGTAGTTGCATCTTTGTTACTAGAGTAAATAAGGAGGAAATCCATGGAAAGTGTGACTAAGGATGTTTATCCGTGATAGGTTGTTCCTAAAAGAGGAAAAATATGTCTTTGAGGGGTATGTCTAAATATTCGAGACAATCTACAAGGAAATGTTGGAAATGCAGTGAAGTTGGGCATTATAAGAAGATTGTAGATCTAAGAATGTCGATAAAAGTAAAGGATATGATGATGCCACTTCCACAAAAACAAAAACCTCCATGAAAGAAGGAAGTGATGTTTACTTGGAATCTATAGCTACACATGAAAATCATGATGTATGGATTCTTGACTCAGGTCAGGTGCTTCATTTCATACTACTCCTCACAAGGAGTGGTTTTGTAATAGGAAAAATACAATGGAGGTGATGTTTTAATAGAATATGACTTGACAGCCAAAATCATAGGGTGTGGAAGAGTCAAGTTGTTTCTCAAAGATCGAAGGATTAGAATTATCCTTTGGGGTTCTGCACATTCAAGATCTAGCCAAAAGCTTGATGTCTGTAAGTAAGATGGGTGATGTAGGCATACATACTATATTTAAAAAAGAAACATGCAAGATGGTTTAGGGAGAAATGGTGTTGATTGGGGGAGTTCAAATTGGAACACTTTACAACTTGTTGGGAAGTACTATTAATCATGGGTATAATAATTATGTTGTTTGTAAGGATAGTAATGAGGAAGATTGGACCACTACTATATTTAGAGAGAAGACAATGTTATGGCATCATAGACTAGGGCATACTAGAGAGAAGGGTCTTCAAGCATTATATGGTAAATGCATGGTTGAAGGTATGTTTGATTGCTCATTAGATTTTCATTTATGAGAACGTTCTATATATGGTAAACAGGATCAAGTGAAATTCCCATCTATTGCTATAAGAGCAAAATGAATCTTAAAATTGATACACATTGATGTGTTTGTACATGTTATTGTTCCATCACTAGGTAAGTTGTGTGCCATGTTTCATTCATAGATGATTTCTCAAGGAACAAATGGGTTTATTTCCTTAAAAAAATATAATATTTCAATAAATTTAAAGAGTTTAAGATTGTTGTTGAGGATAGATTTGATGGAGTGTTCTGCAAAGACGAATTTGAGGAATTATGTATAAGTGTGGAATAGCAAGGCAAAAGGATACTCCATACACACCTCAATAGAATGGAGCTATATAAAGACTGAACAAGACATTGATGGAAAAATCAAGAAGTATGCACGGTGGTGCAATATTATCATAGGAATTATGGAAAAAAGGTAGTGGATAGTGCATGTTACTTGTTAAATCGATCACCTACATGAGTGCTAGTTGACAAAACTCCGCATGAGGAAAGAACTGGTACAAAACCCTCTCTTAAACATCTCAGAGTTTTTGGTTGTGATACTTATGTGCATGTTCCAAGGGAAAATAGGAGTAAGCTAGAAAATGAAATTGAAAAGTGTATCTTTATTAGTTATAAAGATGGTATAAAAGGTTAGAAAATTTGGAACATAGTAACAAAGAGGATTGTTTATAGTTGGGATGTAGTATTCAGAGAGGCTAAATTTGTTCCCAAATAGGTAGTCCAACCAAGGGAAAAGAACCACAAATAACAGAGTTTGACTTGGAGGGTGAACAATATGACACAATAGAAGAAGACGAAGCATAAGAGGAGGAACCTCTGAGTCTAGTTTTGAGAAGATGAGTTTGGGAAAAAAAGGCACCTAGAAAGATACACTCCACCTTATTTTTGTTCTAGTTGTGTTCTAGTATTACTGATAAAGATCCAATAATTGTTAAGGAGGAAGTGGCTTTAAAGAAAGTAAACTTTGGAAGAAGGAAACTGGTTGAAGAAATTGATGCTTTGGATAAAAATGAGACTTGGGATCTAGTTGAGTTGTTAGCTCAAACAAAACCTATTGGTAGTAAATGGGTGTTTAAGAATATGTTGAATGTTAAAGGTAAGGTAGAGAAGTAGAAAGCATACCTAGTAGCAAAGGGATGTTCCTGAGTGGAGGGAATTGATTTTGGTGAGATTTTTTCTCATGTTCCTAAATTAGATTGCTTTTATATATTGATGTTTCCTTTGATCTTGAAGTAGAACATATATATGTGAAGACATCATTCCTACATGTAAATCTTGAAGAAGAAATCTACATGAAATAGCTAGAATGTTTTGTAGTGAAGGGAAAAAAGAAGTTGGTTTTCAAGCTAAAGAAGTCCATGAATGTGTTATCAAAATTTTGATACTTATATATTGGGACTTGGTTTCTCGAGAAGCAAAGTTGATCACTCTGAGTATTCCAAGTAGGTTGGTGACCATTTTATTTATGTGATCATGTATGTTGATCATAAGTTGTTAATTGGAAATGACAAGGACATCATCAAGGATGTCAAATCTTAGTTAGTTGCCTTTTAAATTTGATATGAAAGGTCTTTAAGTAAAAACAAAATTGGGAATGGAAATTAAAAGAGATTAGACAAACATGAAATTCTAGTTGAATTAGAAGAAATATGTTAAGACAATATTGTTGTGGTTTAATATGCAAGAATATCAACTGATAAAGGTCCATATTCCTATAGGCGTAAATTTATTTCCAGAATAGTGCCCCATGACACAACAAGAAGTATAGGACATGTCATGTGTTCCCTATGCAAGTGTTGTTGGATGTTTGGTGTATGCCATGGTCTATGCTAGAGTAGAGATTGCCCATGCAGTGGGAGTTTTGAGCAAGTATATGTCAAAACCAAGGAAAGAACACTGGACAAAATTGTAATGAGGGTTTCATATGTATGTGTGGCACTTGAGATTATGAAATATACTACCAAGAAAGACCTAGACCTTATAAAGATATAGATATACAAGGCATTGTTGATGCAAACTAGGTTGGAGATCTTGATTGCAAAAGGTCTACGAGTGGTTATGTTTTTAACTTATTTGGTGGAGCAATTACACTAAGCTAAGTACATGGTTTACACTTATGGAAGTAAGAAAGCTATATGATTGAAGAGGTCATGTTCGAGGATTAGTTTTGTTTAGAAAGCAATGAATATAGATTGTGACAACTCAAGTGCATTTGTTTTGGCAGAGAGCCCTACTTATCATTGCAAGTCAAAGCATATTAATGTGTAGTACCATTATGTTAGAGACTTCGTTGAACACAACAAATTTTTGTTAGAGAAAGTTGATACCTTGAAGAATGTTGTAGATTCAGTTACAAAGTCTATTACTACTCAAAATTCCTCTTAGCGTAGAGAGTCAATTGGCATTGTTTCCCCTAGCAATAGAGAATATGAATACTTTCTCCTACCCCTATTTTTGCAAACAATACAACAAGTGGGAGAATGTTGGATGTGTGTTGTAGTCTTTGTAGGTAGACTTAGTTGCATCTTAGAGCAAAGGAAGTCTAGGTGGTGATCACCCCCTCATTTTGGGGGACATGGGGGGCCAATGGCCAACCAAAGAAATTTTTTTATACATTTTTAGTCTATTTTGTACTTTTTAATCCAATGATTTGTGGTCCATTATAAACTAACTCCAATTAAGGAAATAGGCTTGACATCTAATATGGGTTAGTAAACTAGTGTTTTGGAGGATATGTATTACATAAATATTTTAGTGTGAACAGTAAAGATAATACATTGAGATAGTGGTGTAGCTCTCAATTAGATTGGTTTTCCCAATTAAGGATTTGCAAGGTAAGTCTAAGTGCATGTCATTGTTATTTTTCTGTTTTAGATTATGTTAATATTATTTTTCTTGCACAAGTTTACCAAACTCTTCAAGTGATATGAAGTGGAATGCTATAATATTTTACAATCTCATTGTTGTTCTCATATTAATCTTACCTTTTAGTAAAAGATTGCTTCAATATGTTTCCCCACACATGTTTATGCATATTATCTTGTGCACTTAGTCTCTAATGATGGGTATTTATAAAATGGTTAAGGTGAATTGTAAAAAAAGTCAGCATCATCAATAGTTATTATGAACTTTAAGCTTTGTAAAAAACTATGTTATGAGCTTAAGTTTCTTCACAGTGGAGCAATTAGAGCTATAATTTGACCAAGAGGAAGAGGAGATAATGTATCAAGAACATCCTATGTTATATCACAAAGAATTTTCTTTTTAATCTAGGGGAACTACTAATTGGTTTGAATTACCTAGAAAAGCCTCGGTTCAAATCCAATTTGTTGCCACTATAAACCCTAATTTAGATGTAACAACTTGCAAGCCACTCCCAATAAGAAATGCAGGCCTCAACCTAAGATAGAGATGTACCAAATTGAAATATATACCATTTTAGCCACACTATAAACCAATATCTTATTAAAAAAATTAACCAAACGAGAAGAGTACAAAACTATTAAGTAATGACATTAACCATAATCTTATCTTACTTTCACAATTGTAATGATAAAAAGAAAAACAATGGCGTGAGCATTCCTTTATGCCAATTCATTTCTCTCTCCCTCGTACAAGGATTCCTTGCATAATATTCCTTTATGCCAATTCATTTCTCTCTCCCTCGTACAAGGATTCCTTGCATAATAAAGTATGAATGTGAGGGAGTTGGTAAAATAGTTTGGCATCTTATTTTAAAAAAACGCCACATAAGATTTAACAATGTGTAGGAAGCGTTTACTATGGTTTGTTGGAGAATTTTAATTAAACGAAGAAAACTTTCATAAATAAATGAAAGCTATACGTTTTCGTAATTATCGAGTACACAACTGTTTCCTCTTGGTATGAGAATTTCCTCCTGAACTTTAGTGAAAGCTCTACAAGTTGCAATTCCAAAACAGAAGCCACATCTGAGTCTTATCAGAGCCAGGTTTCGATCCTGGGACCTGTGGGTTATGGGCCCACCACGCTTCCGCTGCGCCACTCTGATGGCAGATGAAAATAACTGCCTCCACTTATTTTGGTAATAGCATTTACGCGTAAATTGCTTGACTGAATCTTACAACAGTAACAGGCCAAACGTTTGTAACCACTACTTCCGTTTTCGTCTAGTGCGGTTAGGATACCTGGTTTTCACCCAGGCGACCCGGGTTTAAATCCCGGCAACGGAATATGATATTTTGTTGTGATTATTATCGCTGAATACAATATTTTGTTGTGATTATTTTCGCTGAGCGAATTTCGAGGATATATCGTAATCAACTGTTTCTTGTGTAGAACAACATGCACGAAGCTACGAGGGATTGCATTCTATAAAGTTATCTCATACCCCAAATGCTATAGTCAAATTATACTTATCAGAGGCTTATGATCGTGTTTCTTGGTTGTATCTCCAGTTATTACTACTACATATTGGTCTTTCCTTGCCTTTGGTTAGGTGGATAATGAGTTGTGTCACAACATCTTTTGTTGTTTTATTTAATGGTGTTGTATCTCATTTTTCCAAGCCTACTAGGGGGCTTTGTATCTCATTTTTCCAAGCTTACTAGGGGGCTTCGACGGGGTTTTCTCATGCCTCTGTATCTCTTTCTCTTGATTGTTGAAGGCCTTAGTTGATCTATCAACGAGGCCAAAAGGTTGAAGAATGTTCAAGAGGTTCAGATTGGCCACAAAGAATACTTGTCTCACCTTTTACTTGTGGATGATGTACTTTTGTTCTACTTTGGCACTATTAGAGAAGGGCTTCATTTACATGATATTATTCACCTATATAGTTTGGTGAGAAGGATGGAAGTGAATGAGGCAAAGTCTGCTTTATATTTTATGGTATGAATGAGAATCATAGACTTGATTTTGGAAGATATTTCCCATTCCAACATCTAGATCTCGATGAGGGAATTAAATATATGGGGTTCTATCTCAAGTCAAACTACTATGGAAAGGTTGGTTGGTGGTGGTTGGTATCCAAATTTGAGAAAATGATCTCTATGTGGTGCAATAGGTGGCTCTTGAGAGGTGGGCATTTGGTTCTTGTTAAATATGTTTTGGAGGCCATTCCAATGTACCGGCATACAATGGCTCATATTCCTAAAGGAATTATAGAAACGATCATAAGGATGTGTCATAACTTCCTCTATCAGAGTAGTAGTGACTTCAAAGGGACACATTGGGTCCGATGGAAAAAACTAGCAACTCCCAAGTCCTTAGGGGGATAAGGACTTAAAAATATCCATCTTTTTTTATTGTTTTTAGCTGCAAAATACTTGTGGAATGGTCTTTCAAAGGATAGTCTTTGGAGAAGGATACCAATTCAAAAATATATAGCTCCTGGCACGTTAGCGGTCTATATAAGGAAATAACATAAGAATACACAAAATGTGTCCAATCAGTGGAAGTCTTTGACACATGCTTTCCCTGTTATTGGTCCCTTTTTGGCTTGTAATGTTGGCAATGGGTCTCAGGTTCATATTAGTGTTGATACAATTATGGGTTTCAACAAAGACATTTTTTTACTAGGGGCACTTGTCCTTTATCTACAAGACATTGGAAAAACTACCGTCAACTCAATTAATAATCCTTTAGAGACTTGTCTATGAAACAAGGTTGGATGAAATATGTTGATATGTGTCTTGTTGGTGAATTTGGCATGCACCGGGTACATTTATTTTAGAACTTCATAGATCACAAGTTCGTCTTAGTGAGGATTCTGATGATCTTATCTAGGGGATTAATAAGGTTGGTGGGTCTTATTTGGCAAGACTTGGTTACAACACTCTCTTTACAATTGATGGTGATGTCGATCTTTGGTGGTGGAAAGTACTTTGGAGGGCTCAAGCTCTTCCAAAATCAATTCTAGTTTTGTGGCTTGTTTTATCTGATCGTGTTTTGACATGGGATCACTTACAGTGGAGAGGTAAGGTTGGGCTTGGTATTTTCATACTGTGCAAGGCTAGTGAGGAATCAAACACATGTCTCTTTCTTATGTGTCCATACTCTATTCAAGTTTGGCATGAGGTTGAGTTTCTGTTAGTTTTCCTTATTTGTGGAATCGTAGAAATTTAGAAGCTTGGTTTCAAAGTTGGTTTACTAGGAAAGCACTGGGTCAGTATAGAGTTGACCCATATTTTGGTGTTGTGAAAAATTTGGATTGCACGGAATTCACTTATGTTTGAGGAAACATTTAATCCTTCTTTCCAAGTTTCCGCATAGGTAATGAGATTACTCACTTTCTACAAGGATGTACCTCAGTACAAAGTACCTAGGGTGCTTGATGACATCAACATGGATAAATCTATTACATGGGGATTTTTAGATGGGATTTGTTAAGGCACAAATATGATTTCTAGTCTTGGTTCTATTCTTCATTTGAGTGACGCTCTTCTCTTTCATTTCAAAGGAAACCTAGGAAGGGGGAAAAATAACAAAGGTGAATTTGTGGTCTTGTATTACTTGCTCAAATTTGTTAAGATTCAATATGCTAAGATAGATAACATCAATATTCAATTCAATTTCACAACAATAGCATATACAGGATCACTAAAAGAAACACAATCACAAGATAGACACAGATTTATTCTGGGAAACCCTCTAGGGGAAGAAAACCCAGCAAAACTTCCTCAATACAGATGATCAAAAGTACAAAGACAAAACCCCAAAAAAGTGCTCCTTCTCCTTGCAGACATCTCTCTCTCTCTCTCCTATGTGAATTACACAAGTGAGTGTGTGTGTCCAAATGAGGAGCACATCACTCCTATTTATACTTTATCTTCCACTTTTTACTAACTAGGTCGGTCCCAACAAACTTAATTGGGCCGACTTACCTAGGAAGACTCAAACCAATATAATATGATAACCAAATACAATACTAACATCCCGACGAAGGAATAAAACATCTCCGAATAAATTACAATAATAAAATACAATAAAATATTCTTCGAAGTTACAATATTTCAACACTCCCCCTTAACTAGAAGGGTATTCTACTGACAATAACAATATCAACTGAAGGAGCAAGGAGAGAGAGCATCATCAACAACATCAAGGTGATACATCTATAAATCATTGGAAGTTTTCTTCATCAACATCAGCAACTGGAACAATTACTGGAACATCTTCAACATCTTCAGTACTGGAGCATCATCTTCTACAACACTGAGTCTTCATCTTTGATCTTCATCTTCTGCAGCACTCGATCGTCTACATCAACACTTGATCTCTCGATCAGCTACAACAACTCTTGATCTTTCGATCTGCAACAACATAACCTACAACACACATGATCCAATTCCGAAATGATCAATCCCTCTCACTTTAGGACATAAGTCCAAGGATGACGCAATCCTAACCACATCACAGAGACAAAATTCTGCGGATCACTTTAGGACTAATGTCCAGGGATGATACAATCCCAACCACATCACAAAGACAAAAGTCTGCGGATCACTTTAGAACTAATGTCCAGGGATGATACAATCCCAACCACATCACGGAGACAAAAGTCTGTGGATCACTTTAGGACTAATGTCCAAGGATGATGCAATCCCAACCACATCACGGAGACAAAAAGTCTGCGGATCACTTTAGGACTAATGTCCAGGGATGATACAATCCCAACCACATCATGGAGACAAAAGTCTACGGATCACTTTAGGACTAATGTCCAGGGATGATACAATCCCAAGCACATCATGGAGACAAAAGTCTTGTAATATCCCGATTTTGACCTTATAGCATTAAAATTGTAAATGATGTAAATATCATTATTAAATCATGGCGAGGAGCTCAAGGCCAAGGCCCCCCCATTGATTTATAGTTTTATGTATCGACAATTAAAATAGATGCCTATGGTTCTTGTGCTAGCCATGCACAATGTAAATTCAGACATCATGTAAATACAAAATTTTAATGAAATACCCACAACGGGCTATGCAATGCAACAAGAGATGGGGGCATGATCTTTACAAGGAATAGGGAGGGAAAATAATCAAACCCTTGAGCCAATAGAGTCAATCCATGTGTCAATGAGAAAACCCATGAACTCTCAACTACCCATTTTGTCTCATGCACCCAATCATTTAATTCTTCCAAGAATTGGTTGAGACAGTTAATGCCTTGGGATTGGAGAGGTATGGCAATCAATTTTCGTGCATGGGCAAGCCATCAACCTGGAAAATTGTATTTTGGCTTGCTGGGCAAGAAAACACCCACGAGGGGAGGTAGGTGCGGGGGGGATTATTTTTTATCCTGGAGGAAGAAAAGTTGCTGACTTCTCCTAGGGATTAGGCACAAGAACTAACAATGAAGCAGAATGGTTGGCGATGCATCACTCACTTGAGTTAGCCTCCTCCTGAAACATGGCAAAGTTATAAGTAATTGGAGATTCCAGGCATGTAATCCATACTATGAAAAATAGCACCTCAAGAGGAGCAAAGAGCCAAAACCTTCAAAAAAGAATCGAACTTCTTCCTCTCCCCACCGACTCTCTTTTTTTCCATGTTCTCAGAAGTCTCAATTCGACAGCTGATAGGCTCGCTAACATTGGAGCTACATTGGAAAAAGGTCAGTTATTACAAAATAAAGTTTTGGAATATAAGTTCATCCCTTAAGGAGTTATCCAATGAACTTTAATTCAAATTTTATGGATTCTTGGAGGCATTCCTCCCGTTGTGGGCACCTGGCCTCATCTGCCCACGGTCCTCAATAGATGGCACGACTTTGCCCATGTGCCTTCACCACAGGGTTTAATGCTCTCACGCTCCAACATTTATTGCAGCAGGGCGGTTTTAGGGCTCCGTTTTGAGGTATGGAGCAGCCAAACTTTCTTTCTCACGGTCCTGGGCTCCAGCAGCTAAGCCTCTCCATCTCAGCTTTTGATCCTCGACATCTTGAAGACGACCCTCGCGATAGCAGCATACATCTTAGCATTATGGACGGGATTTGACAAGCCATTGCCACACTCAGCCAGCTTACTTCGGAAGTTAAGGTCTATTTGAGCAGGACATATTCGGCGGTTTGCTCCATCGCGGACCAGAATAAAGAGCAGAATATGGAATTTAAGTACATACACTCTCGCCTCTCCTGTGTTGAGTCCCGTCTGGATGACATTGATAGGAACACCATTGATCTTTTGGGGAAGGTTGACAACATCATAGAATACCTCTCTGCCTTCATCAACAAAACCCAGTTCAATCATGTCCAGGAAGCGTCGTCTGTCAATCAAGGAATGTTGGAGGCTGCTTCTTTTCTGCAGCAGAACTACAGATAGTTTCTCTTCTTAGAATTTTTGGAAATTGCTCTCTCCACAGGTTTCTTATGAACTTCTATTCCTGAATGTTTTTTTGTCTATTGCTATGTAAACAGTTTGTAAGGGTATATCCCAGTAAAAAGAATAGAAACTCCAGGAAAATTAGAAGCAAAGACTCTAAGAGCCAAATTCCTTGTAAAATCTGCATTTTCTCTATTTTTGAAGCAGAATCTTGGCTCAATTTTTGTAATGAATGGCTGTGCACAGCCTTATATATATATATATAAACTCCCCTGTTTCTGTTAAAAAAAAAGAAAACACCCACGAAATGGTTCCCAAAGCCATTCTTCACCCATTGCATTCATCTTCTCACGCAGTCTGAGCTTGTTGGGGTTTTATCCTTCACGTTTTTCACCATTTTCCTGCAATTTCCATGGCTGGGAACTTGTTTTTGTATTTCCTAGTGGTTGGGAGGAAGGGAGCCACGGTTTTGGGGTCCAGGGAGGCCGTTTTTGTCCCTTGAATGCCAGGAACGTTTTCTGGAAACGATTTGGCTCTCACAGACTTGATCCCCTCCACCATTCTGTTTTGGTTTCCCACGTTTTTCTGAAAATCCCATTGTGGGTATTCCACTATAAAAATGTTTTTCTACTGCCCAGCATTTGTAAATTCTATTGTTTGTGCATTCTGTTTGGTTTGAGTTTAAGAGAAAGGATCTAGGATTGGAAGAGGACCTGACTCGGCTTGATAAACCTAGTGAGGAAAGTGGCCTATCAAGTAGATCAAAGGGGTTGGTTACTCTTCTATGCACACCCTGAGCAATGCTAGATTGGAAGGTATGGCCTGAGGGACTGTGTAACAGTGAAGGGAATACTTCCTGGTAATGGGTGTGTAGGCATTGTGGAGACCAAGCTAGAAATATCTTGCAGAGGTATCCATAGCTTAAGGGTCAAGCCACTAGATTAGCAATTCACCCTCTGTCCATTTCCTTAGCGGCCTGATAAACCTAATTGTGCATTGGCTTGGCTGCATTCTGGTGTATCTTTGGCTATGTGAGAGTCTACTGTTCCCTTTTTCCTTGTGGAGATCATGCCCAGCTCGAGGGTGGTAGTGTTGCTGAAATATTGAAGAGCACACTTGCCTATGGATGGGTGGAACGTTGCAGTTGCATAGCCAGTTGCTCGGAGCTACTTTGTTTTAAGATAAGTGTTCTATTGGTTTTAAATTATGAAATGTTTTATTCACTGTCTGTTATGGAAATGCTGAATATATGATTAAATCTGTAAATGAATTACTTATGCTGTGTTATTTATATATACCCACATGCATATGTATTCTGTTTTACATGGATTTTATTTAAAGATTATGGGGCTAGATGTATGGAGTTAGTATCACGTTCTCTCCCTTGATGGGTCTAAGAGGGAGGGTTTGTGACAGTTTGGTATCAGAGCTGTTGGTAGCAGCATTGGGCATTCATGGGCTACCTATCACAGTTGCAGAGGTAAGTATGCTTCCTACTCAACACTGATAATTAAGAAAAAATTCAAATTTTCAAAATTTTTCTAAGTGTCTATGAGTTTTTGCCAAAAACTGTGCCGGCGAATTTCGGTGAGTTGGCCCAAAACGGCGGCAGAACTCGCTGAGTGGAGCCGACACGTTTGGCGAAATTGGCTGAGTTGCGTCGATGGAGTTGCGGAATGTCCGGGGAAAGGAAGAAAAATTTCAAAATTTTTCTAGTATCTTTCGGCGGAAGAACTCGACAAGTTGGTCCGTAACGGCGGAAGGACTGGACAAGTTGGTCTGCAACGACGGAAAGAATTGGCGAATTTTCGTCGAAACGGCGGAAAGAACTGGCGAGTTTGCACCGAAGTTGGCGGCGAAACTTGGTGAGTTGTCCCGCAATGCGGTAGAAAATCAATAAGTTCGCCGAAAAAGGAAGGAAAATTTTGACGGAAAGTTATGAGTTTTGGGCTGAAATAGCGGAAGAAATCGGCGAGTTGCTCCGCAACGGATCGCCCAGAAATTTTAAGTTCAGCGAAAAAGATGGAAAATTTTCGGAAGGAAAAGATGAGTTTCGGTGGAAGAACTCGGAAAGTTGGTTCGCAACGGAGGAAGAACTCAGCGAGTTGGTTCTCAATGACGGAAGGACTCGGTGAGTTGGTCCGAAAATTTTTCTAGTGTCTTTTGGCGGAAGAACTAGGCAATTTGGTCCACAATGGTGGAAGGACTCAGCAAGTTGGCCCGAAACCGTGGCAGAACTAGGCAAGTTGGCCCGAAGCTGTGGAAAAGCTCGGCAAGTTGCTCCGAAACAGAGAATTTCGGTTGTTTTCCAGGTGCCAAAAGTTGAAAAATGTCGTGGAACTTATGCGCCAGATTACGCGAAATCGAAGGATTTACAAAGAAAAAACGAGGGCGTTTCCCTCGACCCGCCCTGCAGTGGCGAGCCACAAGGGGTCAATCCCCCTTGACCCCCATCGTCCCCCAGAGACCGTCGTTGAAAATGTTAAATGCATTCTCTATGCTTGGAATGAGAAGTAGGAATTGCATAGAAGGGGTTGTGAAATCTCAATAAGAGTAATGAGTTGTAATACCCATTATGGAGAATGAAAGAGAAATTCCTCACCCCTTAAACTATTTATGTTTATAGCATAATAATTGCATATAGAAAGAATGAATATTATACACGCATGTATATGTTGAATTGTTAATTCATGAGAAGATCATAGCTAATGATTGCTTGTATGCTTGGTAGGGAAGCCAAGAAAAGGATCAGCTATGATGTGGAGGAGGAACTCCATGTCATGATGAGGAATTGGAAAGGGAGAATTCCTTAACTCCTCCATTGCTATTATATTTATATTTCCTGAGTTGTCTATACTGAAAATTATGGCATAGGGATGTTGGAAATGCAAGAGGATAGATAGATAAAGTGAATATGTACTAGATGGCATATTGCACAGTGCATGTGAAAATGTTTTTGTGTGTATATGATATTTGCATATTGGTAAAATAGTGAGGTTTTACATATGCAATGAGCCACTTAAGATATGATTGTGGTTGCTAATAATTAGTTATATTCGCATTGGTTGTAGGACCAAAGACAACCGAAGCATGGCTAAGTATGTGGATGATGATTGTTGCATACAACCTTATGAAGAAAGGATGGTGCAACAAATTTGTGATCATGAGGTTGGCAAAAGGATTGTGAAGCCTTGGTAAGAGGCCAACTGATCAGGTAATATCAAGCGATGTTAACAACAACCATGCAGGTATTGACTATTTATGCGTAAATTGCATGAATGTTGAAAGAGGATTTGGTGAGATCCCTTCAACTATGTTCAAACTATGATTGATTGGTTTGCATGTGGTATTGAGTGCCTAAATGTGAATGTTGACCCACCGAGTATGGTGAGGCACGGGTAAGTAAAGGCAAGGAGCCTTGCACCCTATAGTTTCTTAGAAACCTCAATGCATTCATGTGAAAATTATATCATACCATTTGTGTATGTTGGTTGTGAGTTTAACAACCAAAGCAAGTGATGAATTATGGTCCTGCTGTAGTGTATGCCATATGGGATAGGCATGGTTAAGCCATAATATGTTGGAATGCATAGTATTCACGAATTAATGCAAGGTTGTATTGAAAGATTATGTGAGTAATGTAAATGTTGTGAATATGCATTGTGTGAATGCATGGGTGTGACATATATATGTTTCAATGCAGTTAGATAATAGATGAAATGGTGGGCTATCGTTAATCCTGAGACCATTTCATGAGATGCTATGAGTGCAGGAGGAAGACTGCATGAAGAAGGTAAACAGGTGATGGGCTACCAGAGCACTCTGCTGGAAGGACATAATTGCGTGGAATGTGAAGTAATGAATATTGGAGTTTTATTTAAATTGCATGGATATTGTAACCGTGTATTGCAATTCTATCATGCTAATGATGCATATATAGAAATATATACATTTCATTGCATTTCAAATATTAATAGCTGAGAGTGTTTGAATTATTGAGTGTTATAATTCTGAGATCACGTCAGTGACTGTTGCAGCAATGAAATGATTATATGCATAGATACTCACAACGTGTTTGTCTGATTAAGGTTCAGATTTCAGGTAGGGAAGTCTTTCGTATGGCAATGAGGATAAGTCCATAGTAAAGACCAGGATCTACCATGTGCAGGAGCCAAAGGTTAAGAGAGGGTTCTTAGGGTTGTAATTTATGCATGAAACAAATCTGAAAATTGTCTGGTTTAAGTTTATGAGAATAGTCTCATGGTTGCAAATCTAATTTCTGTAGGAAAACAGATTTACAAATCTCAGATTTGAGAATTTGCTTATAATTGCCAATGACTATTTGGCTTATATAGAATTGTGTCAGGAGGACATGTTGTAGGTGGATGTTCATGTATGGTAGCAAGGGTGAAACCATAATGGACAGAGTGATACCACTTACGAGAGACAAACAATATGAGGATAGCCTCATTGCTAAGCAAATCAATTTATGTAGGAGACAGAATTGTAAATTCATGTTGAAGTTAATTATTAATGCCATTGATTGGTTATGAAGCAATCAGATTTGAAGTTATTGTTAAATGTTGTTGACTGTTTGGGTATTTGATAAGTGTGCCAAGATGACACATTGCAGGATTACCATGTGTGATGGCCTACAGAAGCCAAACTAGATGGGAAGGATCCCATGCCTTGGAAATGGGTTTTGGGTGAAACGCCATTATAAATTTTGATAACACCTTAGCTGCACTGCATGTGAGTGAGAGGGTGAAATTATGCCAAGAAGGCATGTGTGAATTATGAAACGTGGAAATAATGGGGTGGAAAACCGAAGTACTGTTGACTCAGAGAAGGGATCCCCATTCTTCGCCAATCAAGGAAAGATACATATGTGAAATGAATGAGTATCCTATAACCCTAACTAATAATATACCTGTCTGGTTATTAGATTTGATATGCAGAGCATGTTTCATTGTTTCATTCTTATTCCAGACTGCTTGAGTGTGACTAAGGCCTACATGGCTCACATCGGAAAGGGATGCATACCTTTCGGGTGATGGTTTATGTTAGGGTTTTCAATATTGACTACACCCTAAGGGAATGGACGCATTCCTAGTGTTTCAATACTTGATAGTGAATGTTATGAAATATGGTTACAATTTTAGAGTAGCAATACTGATGAGTATGCTTATCCTTCTTGTGCTATCAGCTTACATAGATGCAATTTGGTGTTGCACGTAAGAGGCAAAGTGAAGAAAGGGTACTCAAGAGGACTGTATGGGCAATGGTAACCTTTCTACGCTCACACTAAAGGACACTAGAAGAGATGGATAGGCCCGGGGAGCTGTGTTGCAGAAAAGGGGTATCATCCTTGTGTAGTGTGAGTGGGTATTGTGGGGCCATGCTAGCCTGCAGTCAAGTGAGTCACCTATGGAGTTCCTGGGGGAACCACTGATTGCATAAGAGAAGGATCCATGTAATCATATTATGTTGTTCATATTGCCTGATAAACCCAGTCGATGTACTGGCTTGGAAATGGTTGTTGTATGCTTGATAAACCCAGTCGGTGTACTGGCTTGGCATTGGTTATTTGCATGTTGTGTAGGTATTGGTGAAAGGTGTTATTTCCTGACAAACCCAGTCAGAGAACTGGCTTGGAAATGGTTATTGTATGCTTGATAAACCCAGTCGGCGTACTGGCTTAGCATACTGATTTTTGAAATGCTTGATAAACCCAGTCGGCATACTGGCTTAGCATACTAATTTTAGGGATGCCTGATAAACCCAGTCGGCATACTGGCTTGGCATTGCCTATTTGGATGATGTTGTGGAGCAGCAGGTGTGCTGGCCAAGCATCCACCCCATAGGTGATCCAAGGCTTGTAAAGCAGAGAAGGAAACCTGTGGAGTAGCGAGGAAATGCACAATATAGATAAGTATTCATTTCCATTTATTTCTTGTTTGGAATAGTGAATATATCAGGTATAAGTCTTCTAACAGCTAAGCTGATACACTATTGTTTTCTTGTTGGAAACCTTGGCCATTGCAGGAAGAAAGGACCCTGAAAGAACTCTAAATTCTTGGTAAACCCATAGAGTAACTGGTTGGAGCTATAAATGCTTGGTAAAGTCAGAGAGTAATTGGTTGGGCACTATAAAATTCTTGGTAAATTCAGAGAATAGTTGGTGGGAACATTAACCACTTGATGTTGTGGAGCAGCCAGCGTGCTGGCCAAACATTCCTTAATTAATTGATAAAAACCAGTCGGGGCACTGGCCTGGCATTGCCTATTCGAATGGTTGTGGAGTAGCCTGCGTGCTATCCCAACATTCATTATTGTATCCATGGGAAATCCAATGCTTGGAAAGAAAAGAAGGATCCTATGGAATAAAGTGAAGACATCCGATACAGATAAGTATTTGGTTATCTTGCAACTTCTTGCTTATGAATATACGTGTGTATATGATTTGATTATGATTTTTCAAACTCTTGTCTAGAGATAAATCCTATGAAAATACACTAATCATGTGAATTGATTCAATGTTTGAGTGTAGGTATTGTTGGAAGCAAGGACTATGAAAGCATCTAGAGGATGCATGTGGACATGTGACCATCCTAAAGAGAGCTCAGTATGAGCGGTAATGATAGATGGTGCTAGTGGACATCTATGGGTCCTAACAACCAAAGGTTCTGTAAGCAACAATGGGGAAGGGTTCCCTAGCTGAAAAGCATTAGACAGAACTTAGACACTAAGTCTCATAGCAGAAAAAAAGGGCAAGTCAAGCATTCACATTGAAGTGAAAGAGGCTAAGGAGCATGAAACCATGGTGATGGTGTGGCTCCGGATTGGAACAGGACTAAGAGGGGGAAACTCTTACTCTTCTCTTTCCTTTTTGATTGATACATTTCGGAAACAAAGAATTGTTGAATGCATGTTATGACTAAAAGTAGAGTGTGGTTATTTGCTTGAAATGAATTGTGAATGCTAAATTAGTTATTTCCCGTGAAAGGATGAACATGAATGAGTTCATGTGTATGTTGGGAAAGCATGAAATGTGTGGAAGTCTCATGAGTAACGCATGGACGTTCCAAGTCAATTGGAAAAATAATTGACTAATTTTAATATTGTGCTATGCTTGTCCTAACAGGAATTTCCATGATGAGTCTCACAGGTGAGACATTGAAAGCCATCTAGTGTAGCTAGTACTAGCCAAGTGTTGCTAGTGAGAAAAGCGAGAGCCAGTTGTCCACCTTGACCATGGAAGCTGACCAAAAGATATTTTTTTTGGCTGAAAATCTTCCTCAAATAGTTTCCAGGACAGCAAGAAAGATGGCATCCATGAAATTCTAGACTTGTAAACCAGCTGGAAGGTGAATAAAAGAAAGGGGTTGCTGTGGAGCAATGCCCATCTGCAGAGATAGAATATCAAAGCTAGTAGGAGCAGTTGTGGAAGCCAAAGGAATTGGCCCTGAAAGCTCAAAGTAAACGGACGAAATGTAGGACAGACCTGCCACCTGTTGTGAATTTTGAGGCATGTGTAAAGTGGGTATCTATTTTGAAGTATTGGAACACCGAGGACGATGTTATTCCAAGGGGAGGGGAATGTAATATCCCGATTTTGACCCTATTGCATTAAAATTGTAAATGATGTAAATATCGTTATTAAATCATGGTGAGGAGCTCAAGGCCAAGGCCTCGCCATTGATTTATCGTTTTATGTATCTGTAATTAAAATAGATGTCTATGGTTCTTGTGCTAGCCATGCACAATGTAAATTCGGACATCATGTAAATACGCAATTTTCATGAAATACCCACAACGGGCTATGTAATGCAACAAGAGATGGGGGCATGATCTTTACAAGGAATAGGGAGGGAAAATAATCAAACCCTTGAGCCAATAGAGTCAATCCATGTGTCAATGAGAAAACCCATGAACTCTCAACTACCCATTTTGTCTCATGCACCTAATCATTTAATTCTTCCAAGAATTGGTTGAGACAGTTAATGCCTTGGGATTGGAGAGGTATGGCAGTCAATTTTCGTGCATGGGCAAGCCATCAACCTGAAAAATTGTATTTTGGCTTGCTGGGCAAGAAAACACCCATGAAATGGTGCCCAAAGCCATTCTTCACCCATTACATTCATCTTCTCACACAGTCTAAGCTTGTTGGGGTTTTATCCTTCACGTTTTCACCATTTTCCTGCAATTTCCATGGCTGGGAACTCGTTTTTGTATTGCCTAGTGGTTGGGAGGAAGGGAGCCACGGTTTTGGGGTCCAGGGAGTCCATTTTTGTCCCTTGAATGCAAGGAACGTTTTCTGGAAACGATTTGGCTCTCACAGAATTGATCCCCCTCCACCATTCTGTTTTGGTTGCCCATGTTTTTCTGAAAATCCCATTGTGGGTATTCCACAGTAAAAACGTTTTTCTCTTACCCAACATTTGTAAATTTTATTGTTTGTGCATTCTGTTTGGTTTGAGTTTAAGAGCAAGGATCTAGGATTGGAAGAGGACCTGACTTGGCTTGATAAACTTAGTGAGGAAAGTGGCCTCTCAAGTAGATCAAAGGGGCTGGTTACTCTTCTATGCACACCCTGAGCAATGCTAGATTGGAAGGTATGGCCTGAGGGACTATGTAACAATGAAGGGAATACTTCCTGGTAATGGGTGTGTAGGCATTGTGGAGACCAAGTTAGTATCACTTTCTCTCCCTTGATGGGTCCAAGAGGGAGGGTTTGTGACAAGTCTGTGGATCACTTTAGGACTAATGTCCAGGGATGATACAATCCCAACCACATCACAGAGACAAGAGTCTGCGGATCACTTTAGGACTAATGTCCAGGGATGATACAATACCAACCACATCACGGAGACAAAATTCTGTGGATCACTTTAGGACTAATGTCCAGGGATGATGCAATCCCACTGCAACATCATCATCATTGCTCCCCCTTTCGAGGAAGGCCCTTTCGAACCACACCAAGCTTGTCATGGACGTACTCAAACTTCAACTGAGACAAAGGCTTAGTCAACACATCAGCAACTTGCTCATCAGTGCTCACATACTGGAGCTTTATAGCTCCCTTCTGTAGCATATCCAGTATGTAAAAATACTAGATTTCTATGTGCTTTGACTTGTCATGGAACACTGGGTTCTTTGTCATCTTTATACAACTTTGTTTGTCATGTAGAATCACCGTGGTATCCAACTCCGGGTCAAACAGACCTGACATCAATTTTCAAAGCCATATGTCTTCACAACTAGCAAAACAAGCTGCTATTTACTCTGCTTCAGCTGTGCTGAGAGCAACACTAGACTGCTTCCTGCTAAACCATGAGATCATGGCAGATTCTAGACAATAACATCCACCTGAGGTGCTATTCTTGTCTGAGACACTTCCATCCCAATCTGCATCTGTATAACCATACAATCTGTAGTCATGATCTCCAACATAGTATAGACCAAATTCTATCATACCTTTCAGGTACCTCATCACATGCTTTGCAGCTACCAGGTGAACACGTCTGGGCTCAACTAGATACTGACTCAGGGTGTTCACAGCAAAGCAGATATCTATCCCGTTATTCGTTAGATACATCAACGACCCAATAATCTGTCTGTATTGAGTCACATCCACTAACTCTGGCGATTCATCAACTAACAACTTCAGGTCGGTATCCATGGGTGTGGCCATGGCTTTACATTCCAACATATCAAATATTTTTAAGATTTCCACAACATACTTTCCCTGGTTGAGAAAGATTCCTTTTGGGCTATGCCATACTTCCAGACCTAGAAAATAGTGCATCAATTTAAGGTCTTTCATCTCAAATTCTTTAGCGAGCTTCTTCTTTCACTCTACAATATGTTTCTCATTTCCTGTCAAAAATAAATCATCCACATACAACAATAATATGACAAGTTCATCATCCATGACCTTAAAGTAAAGGTTAGGGTCAGCTTTACTTTTGGTAAATCCCAAGCTTGTAAAAAAGCTATCCGATCCTTCTGTACCAAGCTCTAGGATCTTACTTCAATCCATACAGAGCCTTCTTCAACTTGCATACGTGAGTTTGTCTGTCTTCAACTTCAAATCCATGTGGTTGTTCTATGTACACTTCTTCCTCAATCACACCATTCAGGAAAGTCGTCTTCACATCCATCTGGTGTAAACTCCACTTCATCATGGATGTGAGTGCCATGATGGTTCTAATGGAAGTGTACCTTGCTACTGGCGCAAATGTATCTTCATAATCAATTCCCTCTTTTTGAGAGAATCCTCTAGCCACAAACATTACCTTGTATTTCTCAATACTTCCATCAGCTGCATGCTTTATCTTGTAGGTCCACTTGGAAGATACCACACTTTTTCCTTCTGGTTTGGGAACTATATCCCAAACATCATTCTTCATTATTGATTAGTATTCTTCCGTCATTGCTTCTGCCCATTCTTTCTTCTGTATAGCGTCTTCATAACTGGTAGGTTCTTGATCTACAAGATCACACATCAAAGCTACATTACTGGAAAATGGATTTGGTTTCTTGCTTACTCTTGTGGAGCCTTCTGGAGCTCCATACTTCTCTGCTTCTTGTATAATTTGTCTTGCCTAAGCAGGCTTTCTCTTTCGTGACATATTCATAGTGGGAGGTTCTTGAGGTTCTAACATATCATGGTCTTCTGGTGTTTCATCTTCGTGGGAGGGTGTAGCTTCTACATTTCTGGGAGGTACATCTTCTTCATATACTTCTTCATGTTGGCACTTTCTGGATCTCTTGAGAGTTGCTTCATCGTCAAATGTTACATCTCCATGTGATGGAATCTTGGAATGTATATTCTGAAGGCTTTGGAGACTTCACAATATCCAACAAATATCCCCTTCTTTCCTGAAGGGTCCAACTTGGTTCTCTTTTTCTCTTTTGGAATATGAACAAACACTGGACAACCAAATATCTCGAACTCTATTGCAAGTTTTCTCTTGCACCCATCTACAAGTTTCTCATCTTCAACCTCGTAGCAAAGGTTGATGTTTCATCACTCTAGGTGATCCTTGATCTCATCATTCTATTCATGGGTGTTTTCTGATCCCGTGCAAAGTCTTATTCAATATGTACACAAGTGTTTCTTGTAGTTTGCTCGATTTCTTCTTCTACTTCAAGACCAACATCTCATCATAGTCGACTTCCTCTATAAGTTGTGTTTATAGTTGAACCATCGCCACTTGTTTTATGGAACAAGTCTCATTATTCTTCATTTGTAGGTGATTGTGTACAATGCTTCCTACAAGTCAAATTTAATAGCATGGTTAGAAACATTTCATACTTTCCAAATATATGCATAAAAACATAATTCATACTATCTTAGCCAATGCTACAACATTCATTCATATCCCATATTCATATGGTAAATTTCTAGATGCCTTCCATCTCTACCGGGACATTATTAAGAGTGTGCACTACTCCCAATATGTCAGCAAAGAGGTTTTACTCTAGATAAGTAGAAATGGAATGTTGTATAGCACCATAAATCAGTTACCCATCACATGCATATCAATGCATAACACACACCCTAAATAAATGTGTACACAACTGGACATTATCATTTAAACAATTTGATAGAAATGACAATTCAAATACTTATCTTTGTTTGTTTGGTAGGATCTCCTTTGATCCCAGTCTCCTTGCAGGGATTACTAGAATGTCAGATGGTGAGATCTACTTCATCATTGGAGTTAGTGAAACTTTCTGAGGGGAGTCCTTTTCTTCTAAACTGGAGATAGTCTTCTTCTGTTATGTCATGTGCTTTGAAGCACCACTATCACAAGACATATTATTCGATTTCTTCCTTTGCTTGCTTCCTGGGAGGTTCTTCATCCTCTTCTTCTTCATATTCTTCTTCAGCTAGGTGTGCATGATGTATTTTTTTTTGTTCCTCTTCTTGTATTCTTCTTTCTTCAATGGACAATTTCTGGCAATGTGTCCTAGCTTGTTACAATTTAAACATTGAAAGTTGGAGTTGTTTATTCTTGGATTATTTCCTCTTGTCCTTTGGAACTTCTTGGGAGGTTGAGACTCCTTGTGGATTTCCTTCTTGAATTTATATTGACTTCTTCCTCTTTTGGTATGGGTGGCTAGGGCTTGATCATCAGGGATGATTTTGAGACCCCCCCCCCCAAATTTATATGTATAAAAAATGGGCGAATCTTCCCGATATATAGGAAAATTTGAATGTGATTTTATCAATAATATAATATGTATATATAATGTTTTGGCGAATATTTCATTTTATTTTATGATGTTGTAAAATCTTGGCGAATATTTCACTAAATTATAAGATATTGTAAAATCTTGGCGAATATTTCACTGAATTATAAAATATTGTAAAGACTTGGCGAATATTTTACTGAATTATAAAATTTTGTAAAAATTTGGCGAATCTTTCGTTGATTTATAAAACACATTGAATGGCACTCTGTTTGTTAATTCTGAGTTCAAGGCTTCTTCAAACGTTGAGTTCATTTGCTATATTTCAACTTTTGGTCTCAATACCAAATGGTAGTGGCCTTAATGATGCCTTCATATCCAAGCAAAGCTGAGTGGATCTTGTAGACATGTATTCTAAATGTGGGTGTTTGGAGGATGCACGTAAGTGTTTGACCAAGTGCCAGAGCAAAAAGCAGAAATAGTTGGTTGAGCAAGTGTTTGATATTGTGACATAAGCAAAAATATTTAAAAATTATAGCTTGGAATAGCATCAAAACAAACAAAGACATCCACAAGAATGAAGAATCATGGCCAAAAACAAAATATTGAACCACTCTGGAAAAAGGGGGAAGTAAAACTTGTTGGTTGTAAACGCTTGATGGAAATGCATAAGAAACAACCATATTTGGATTATTACAGGCAGAGTTTAATGTAGTAACAAGACTAGGTGTCACTGAACTCATAGTGGAGAAGAATGAAACCTCATAAATAGATAAAGATAATAAGTTAATAACTAATAAACGAGGTGATATTCAGGTGTTACTCTTCATCCAATGTTTGTCAAGATTCAAGGCAAGTGGGGACTCCACTTGTTATCTCGTCCCTTAATGGTCTAATGGACATGTGGGGACCTGAATCTTGACAAACCGATAAACTGATAGAATCAGACATTATGCATGATTTTGGCCTCCACTAGCCAATTATGCCTGTGGAGTCTAGGAAAAATTATTATGCAATGTAATTATGCCAATTGCACTAGAGAAATGTTGGTCTCGTGCCAATAGGTCTCCTACGATCAATGCATAGGAACCTAGTGCATAGACCATTTTTCTCTTCGCTTAGCTATGTAGAGCTCATTTATTTTTCTGAATAACGATAAATATTTACAAAGAAAATATACAATCAACATAAAAAAATCGAAAAAGTGAAGATAATTCATTCATGCAACTAAAAGGTAATAAAAACTTCTTTTCTCAAACCCTAAATCAATGGAAATCAACTAAAACCAATATTGATTCAAGCTACAACAAAGGGTTAAATCAAGCATCAAATGAGAACTAGAAGCATTCAAGGGTCTAACACAATATTTAACCAAAATACACGCAACTCCACAAATCGACAAAATGCTTCAAACAAAAGCAATAAACAAACCATAAAAAATTGTCAAGATATTAGAGATCAACACCAACATGGTTTCATGTACTTGAATGAGCTCATTCTTGCTTAGCGAAAGTGTAGTTAAATTACTTATTTATCCTTTAATTCTAGGACACTATCTATGTGAAGAGATAGCTCCTAGGCCTAGCTTTGTCAAATTCCAGCGTCATTTCCTATCACATACAAGAAAGAGACAATGTAAACGATAAATATCAAAACATCAATCTTAAAATAAATTGCATTAAGGAAATGTATGTCATATCATCTATGTTACAACAAAAGTACAATGTAGAATCTATTTTTAACTAAAACGCTAGCTCAAATTCACATATAGTGATCACCAGCAAGGGTCCATGGAACACTATGCCAAAATAAGACTCAAGAGTCCCTCATGTGTATTGGATCATATACAGTATTAGGTGAAATCCATTTCCCAATTCACATTTCAGGCTTGGTCCTCATTTTCGGCACTCTGAACATGACCTTCTCCGGATGAGCTGCCATTATGATCCTCAAGAACATTATGTTCCATATCAAGTTCATTAGAGAAATTTTTCATATTGTTTTCTCCCCTTTTTTCACAATTTGATCGCCAAAGAGCTAGTTCTCTTTCATATGGAAAATTGTCAACCTCATACTTTGTTACATATAATCTTAAGCATGTATCCCATTTTTTTCAAGCTTGTTCCTCAACTTTGACTTCAAAAATTTCAATGCACTAAACATTCTCTCATCCTCCATTGATCCCAAAATCATGGTTTGACATAAATCTACTAATTTGAAATACTCTGACATTTTTTGCAATAGAAATTTGCTACCACTGAGTTTAGTCCATAATATTGTAATTGCACCATATTCTAGAGGATTCTCCAACACAGAAAATTGAGACCACATTGTATCAGCAAATCATCGGGCTTGATATGACATTTTGTTTCCATCTAAAATACCTTGAATATGTTCTCCTTGTATCTCGGCCTCTTGACAAAAATGGCTCTGCAAAATCTTTCATTTTGTTATAAAGTCAACCTTTAAAGTGTCTGTACATTGACAATCATTCCAATATTGAGGGTATACCACAGACATGGCCTCCAACAATTCATCTCGAGGAAATCGTTCTCTTATCTCTGATGATAGTGATTTTTCAATTTCTATCAAGTTGCGCCTCACTGAAATCACAACATTATCAAATTGTTCTCTTGACACAGGGCACTCTTTGGTGGTTCTTCCTATCTTGTCATTATAATAAAAGGGAACCATATACCCACGCACTGCCATACATAGAATCCCTTTTTCATCAAAATTCAATAAATTTTCATCATTTTCTATATTGATTATCTTAGTCCAATTTGTAAATGTTAGACCTGTAAAAGACTTTGCCATCATATACAAATTATCTAATGCAAGTCATGCTAATTTTCTAGCATTTGTGTATTCAGCAATATAAATCGTGCGACTTTGAGACATCTTCATGAGGCTATTCATTTCATGAAGTAGAGGAAGAACTCCAGCCAATGTTAAATATGTCTCTATATCAATTAATAGAAAGAGAAGAGTTTGAGCTTTTTCTACACTTAGGCGATGTTCATACATCACCCCTACCAAGGATGCATATTCATCGAATAGTATTTCAGCTGGTCCTTTTAGTGAGATCCATCTTGTATCAACATATTTTAATAGTTTGTTTCCATTTGTAACACCGTCGGAAAAAAATTTAAACTCTGAAAACCGTTTGGGACTCTAACAAAAGTATGCATGAACCTCACGTACAAGATTTCAGCTTTTGAAACCAATGGAAAGTTGCTCACTATTTTAAATGCAAGATTCATCCTGTGAGCCATACAATGAATACTAAGCATATACGGTGAAGCTGAGAGTTGTAGTCTAGCATAAATGTCGTTCCTTTGTCCTTGCATTACTGATGCTCCATCTGCTCCAACGCATACCAACTTTTTTACGATCATTGAATGATCCATACCACTAATTTCCTTCAAACTATTAATAACAAGTTCATAAATATTTTCTACTGTAGAACTTTTACTCATTTTATGAATTCCAAGTAGATAGGAATGCTTGATATGGTCATTGATGTATAAATGCTCATGCAAATCCATGAAGTATTATCAACAGCCGTAACTTCATCCAAAGACAGTGACAAAAATGTAGCATTCACAATATTCTCTTTCATATCATCCTTTTCTACTTGATCTAGATATTTTCCCCATTCCCAAACACTTGTTAAAGACCAATGAGAAGATGGAAAATTTGGCACTTGAATAAAAGATAGATATTTCATCATTTTTGGATAATCTGTCATAGGATGACTATTGGATAGGATGTGAAATACAGTGCTTAATTGTATCATCTTCGATGACAAATTTGTTTCCATAATCTTTCCAAATTGAGAAGTGATGGTTCCTCCACTTTTCTCTTATTTATTAAGAATTTATTGTATTCCTCTTCATATTGGAGATGTCGACATTGGCTAAGAGATTTCCATCTAGCAGTATATTTCTTCTCATCATTTGCAGTTTTCTTATCATACACCTTTCCAACATGCTTCTCTATTGTGTCTAGATTCATTTGCAATTTCACTACCTTGTCAAGTTTCCAACTACATGAAATGCATTTAACTTCTCGTGAGGTCTCATTATCATTTGATGGAGGTATCAATTCAATAAATGGGAATCTTGATACCCATTCAGATTGGAATTGTCTCCCGAAGTCCCATTGGCCTTTTTTCCTCTTCCGTGAATGGGTTGTGTTACCTTGCAAGGAAAAATCTTCAACATTTGAGCTACCAATTTCTGATGAAAATGCATTTGTCTCACTTTGATCACTAGAGGAATGTATTCTACCATCCATTGTATGGATTTCATATGCATCCTCCAAAGTGTTGACATCTCTTTCAACGATACCTTGTTCAAGAGAGCTTGAAGCATGAATATGATGTGGATTATTGGATTGATGTTTTTGAAAATATGATATTACATCCTTTTGTCTTAATGTTTTATTTTTCTTTCCATGATCCATGTTTGACATCTTACCTAATATTCCACAATTGAAATTCCAAATCAATATAGAAACTAGAAGGAAGTCTGCATGAGAAAAATGATATAAAATTAGTACAATTGCACATTACTAAGTGATTAACCTAGGGTCCACTAGAACATCAAGGAACAAACATCACACCACTATAAAAATTTCCTACGGTGATCAAGGCCATGCAAACAGAGATGAACTCTCAAAGGAAAGTCTGGGATGATTAGGGCCCAGAAAAAACCAGTAGAGTAGAAAAGGACAGTTACCAGGGGTCCACACTACAGAGTCTTCGGGTGCAAGCGTTTGAATCACCAACCGCCCTCCCAAATAATTGCAAGTGATTTCCTCCCACGCCTATCCTAGGTACAGTGGAAATATCCTTCCACCATAACCTGTGTAAATCCCTAAAGGTCAAAGATACTAAGGCTACCACAGTTGCAGAAAGAGTCTGAGGGGACAGTCGCAGGTTGAACCAACACGTATGGGCAGGGTAACTAAGCCCAAAATCCAGAAGAACACAAGTTACTAATGGATCCCTATACACGTGAAAGATCTGGTAGATGCTCAATTGAAAAGAGGGGTATCCTTGACAGATCAACCTCACACGACCTTGTGCTTAACTCCAGTTTGAGTGGAGCTTCCCGACACACCTCTACAAAAGTGGATTTGCCTAACAATAGTTATACTACGATTTTGATATTTGAACGGTCTTGGAAATTTTAAGATGCTCTATTCCAAAACCCTAGCCTAAGCTAGTTGGTTTGTGTGACCTAAAAAGAAAACTTACTAGAAAATTTTAAATTAATGGTTTTTTTAAGGTTTTTATTTACTCAAAAGGGTAGTGCATTTGTGTACATAATGGTTGCAACTGAAAAAAGAAATGTGTATATAACAGTGTAAAATATTCACAATTTCCTGGTTTGCTTATCTTTCAAAACATAAAATTGTACAGTAAACCTAAAACAATCTAAAGATTTTTATTTTTATTTTTCAAAGATTGTAGTATATACGACTACAACTACTTCGAAAAAGGGGGAAAATCTTGTTATAAAGCAAATGTTCTTTTTAATTTGATTGACTCTCTCACCAAAAAACATAAGGCGATCCAATTGAAATTTGGGTGTCAATTGAATATCTATCTCAACTAGGCTATATGCCTTATCTGTGAGGCTAACTTAGCAAACTGCAAGATAACCATAAATATATTACAAAGAACAAAGACACAGCCACAACAACATACCTTCTAGTTCTCACCTGATGGGTTGAAGCTCTAAATATGATAAAGGAAGCCACCTGAGCAGTAACTTCATCAACCAGGCCTTTCTCTACACTATAATGAACCAACACCTTTTATTCCACTTTAACCTGTCACAATAGTCTCCACCTTGATTAATTACACCAAACACATGGAGCTCCACCAATTTTACTATGGAATAAAAGAACCATTTGCACAAACACTGATAATGGCTAGCTCCTGAGTTTTACCCACCTGTTTGGCTTGGCAGATTCTCAAAAGATTCTCCTTGATAATATTCTTAGTACATTATTGTTGACCTTATGTGAAGATTACACCATCTTTTCAATTTTCAACATTATTCTGCCTATTTTTTCATATAATCCAAAGAGATAGAGAATATCCAACTATCTCTATGCTTCTGCTCTATTTATTAAGTTTAATTGTACTCATAACCTCACTTGACTTTGGTTCTATTTTTTTTCCCATCAAAATTAATGTATCTCCCTTTCTGGGTGCTTTGTGCATTATCTACATCATGTTCAAGATATTGATGTGCAACAGAGTGGGGTAGCTATAACATTGATTCAAATGTTTACCACTTATGGATCTCTTTGCCACAACATTGATTCAAATATTTACTGCTTCTGGGTCTTTTGAAGAGTTCCCAGTAACAAACAATTAGGAAAATTGAATTGGCAAAATGAAAGATTAAGTTGATTGATGCATACCAAAATTATTTCAACAATGATCAACATGGTGTTTACTACTTGGAAGCTTGAAACTAATTCTATTCTTGAAGCTTAAACTTAACACTGGCCTGTTTGTGAGCACAAAATATTATTCTGGATAAACTAAAGGTGGCCAAAGACAAACTTTACAAATTTACAAGTGATTATTCAAGACTGATTATCTAATAAGATGGACAGCATTTTACATGGATGGCTACTAGTAATATGCATGAGAACTCTTTTTTTGTTGTTCTAGCTTAGAGTTTTAATGTTGTGAAACCTGAATGGTATTGATTCTTAACATTGAATATACACTTTTTTTAACTTGTCATTTCCCTGTTGTATCTAAACACTGGCTTTTCAAAAATCTGGAAAGTTTGTATCTGTATCTTGGTATCTTAACATTTCTTCTAGGATGGTAATAATGCATATTCTATGTTACCATGACATAATTAGAACCACATACAAACTATATATCAATAAAAGAGTAGCAGCTATGTAAAACAAAAATCCCAGCATGAAAGATAGAAACATCTTCAATAAAGTGAAAGTGTGGAAATGTTATCTGCCTTGCTCTAACTAATTTTTAGTTCAACATAAATAGCTACAGGAATCCATCCTCAATAAGCAGTTAAGCTTGATTAGAAATAGGACATACAATAATGAAGAAAAAATCAGTATGTCACCTAGTTGTTAGATTAGATAATAAGATAAGATTTATTTGATTAATGTCCAACAAATGACCGCTAGATTAGGTCAAAGGGACTGTAGGATACATAATGATGTCAATACAAAGTGGAAGTACGAAAATGACTCCTATGAAAAGCAAGATGCATAAAGTAAGTATGGTTTCAATCTAAATCTCGGAAAACCAACTATGAAGATGGAGAGTCAATCCGAGAGTGGGATGTACAAAGAAAATGGATGTACATAGGTGGCGGTATGATACCATGGTTTCCTTTAGTCTCTAAACACTTCTTGTTTAATCACTCATGAGAAAATCAATTATAATTTTTTTATGTCTTGCCATTTACAAAGAGCTTACTTTCACTTCTATTTTAATGTGGCATGTTTCCTTGAAAATGTTAGTCAAGTTCATTTCTAGATGCAAGTTTGAGATAATTTAGGTTGTTGTCTGATGGATAATAGCCAGTGAAGAGTCTGTAGATTGGATGATTTACATCAGATTGTGTTACTAGAGTTGCTTGTTCTGGTTAATATTTATGAATATATCAAATCCCATGCTAGTTACAAAGAGGTAATTCTTTGTTCTAGTTGAGTGACCCCATTGAAATAGTTTCTCAAGTGGCTCATTAACTACATTTTGACAACCATGAGTTTGTAATTAGAAGATGTGCTTGGCCCAGAATTGTGATTTTTATATTGCCAAATTGATACAAATGGAATCAGATCTGAGTTTAAAAATACTTATGACTTTGTTGGAGACACAAACATGAATGAAATGAGATCAAATATCTATCCTACAACAATATGGAAAAGGTTGTCCCAAATGGATGTTCAAACAATGAATTAATATGCAATGCCTTAATTGTCTTGGTATGTACCAGACCAAAAGATGGGTGAAAATTGCAATGTATGAGGATCAACACAGATGTATAATTTCCCTTAAGGTGGTTTTTATTAGTATTAAAGTTTGCCAATACACTTTAGAAGGAATGGTGAAAATATGCTCTAATACCAAGATGATTAGGCCAGAAACAATAACTAAACTTAGAACTGATTTCAAAGTGAAACCCTCATCATTATCGAGCAAATACCACTCAGATTTGCACCATATTGATTTAGCTTGGTTGTCCAATGAGGAATAGCAATGATAGAAAGATGACAAAGTAGATCGATCGAGTACAATAGGTCTACTTATGTCAACAAATCCAACTACAAAATGACTTTGGGTATTGAATATACCCACAATTTCAAGTTGAATCAAATCCCAAATGTATTCAGTACATGTACTAATTCGATTTGACAATAGAGATACTCAATGTAATTTCAAGTTAAGTTATGGTTTTTTGTCTTAAGAAAACAGAGCATGCTCCTTCAAACAAAAGATCCACTAAAGTAAATAAGTGGAATATTAAGAACAATTCTTAGTATCAATTACTTCTTCTTAGATATGAGTGTTAAATTCTGAGCATTAATTCACAATACTCTTGGATCTTTACTGAGAGAATAACATATACAGTATATCAATGCATAACAATCACAATAAGCATGACAAGCATCACAAGAATCAAAAGCATGAGAGACAAGAGACACAGAGTTTCCGTGGGAAAAACCCTAAGGTGAAAAACCCCACAACTTCCTCAGAGATAGATAGAGCAATGGCTCAACCAAAGTACAACCAAAATACACTTGAGATAGTCTCCTAGAGCAGATGATTCTCCTCCTCACTAGTGTGTATAATCTCCTAGAGCAGATGATTCTCCTCCTCACTAGTGCGCCACTTTCTGAGTGAGAGAAGTGTGTCTTTCCGAATGATCCAAATAGAGATCTCCCGATCTCTATTTATACTTAACCTGTTTTCCCAGTGACCTTATGGGGCCGACTTGTCTATCTAGATACATCCACAATATAATATATATTTCAGGGCCGAACCCACACATGGTGGTCTAATAACCCATCGGCAAGTACACACACTTGCGACACTTGTCAATCCACATGACGACACTTCCTTATAGAGGAATAACACATCTCTTATAAGGGTACAATAAATATATATGAAATACATTTCGAAGTTACGTATACATCAACACTGAGATCAACAATAATGTACTCCTTGATGTCAAAAGATTCTCCGATATCTAGATATATCAAACTTTATATAGCCATGCACATGTTAGAAAGGGCCCTAAAACTTTGGAAGATTGGATGTCAAACTACTATAAATGGGAGAAAGTTTAACCTTTTGGGTCCATTCAAAACATTTCAACAGATCCCTATTCCTGGAGAATATTTAGGCATGATTATGTCCTCAGACAGTCTTAAACTAGTAGTAGAAGACACCCAAATTTGCAAAGAGGGCTGTTGATAATGTTGGCAGAAAGGTTGCATGTCCAGATGTGAAGAAAATAATTTGAAGATTGGCATAGCAACAGAAGTGGATACTAGTTGGGTTTATTCCTTTGTATGGAGGATATAACAATGCCTTCCCTTGCTCATCCATGAAGCAGTACATCATTGATAGATGCAACTAGGAGATTTCCTCTTATTATACTAACATTTGAATGCTGACCATGTCCTCCATTCAGTACCAAGCCAGAAAACTTCATAGATGGCCTTCTTATCAAGTCACTTTTAATATATTAGTCCATATTGTATAAAACAAAGACACCAGCCACCTAAAGTTACAACTTTCATAACCAACCTCTTCTTAACTTCTTCTAGACCTTTATTGTTAAGAGATTGCATTAAGATAAGAAGAGAAAGCTTTATTAAAGTTCGACAAATGAACACAAAAGTAGCTCAATTGGGATAAAAAGATACACCCAATGCCAATACAATGTAGTTGTGCAAAATCAACTTCTAAGTAATGTTGAAAGCAAGAGAAAGAAATCTAATCCAGTCACTAGGTCTGAATAAAAGATATAAATAACAATATATGATTCCCAGCTTTGTATCTTACTATTGGTTACTAGGTTTTAGATCTTATAGGTTAGGTTTTTTTCATAGGAGATGAATTTGCACTCCCACTATGTACCTAGTAGTCCATTGACATATTTATGGTCATTTGTTGGACATTAAAAAAATTATCCCATCCTATATTATCATCACTTTAGCTCTCATAAATGGAAGTAATGTGCCCCTCCTTCCCTTTTATACAATAATAGAGGGGTCACAAGTAAAAACCTGGACCAAGTCCACCTAAGAGAATAATTACACAAGATGAGCACTCCACCTTGACAAGGTCCAGTTTAACCCTCACCAACTCATGCACCTTACTCATGATAAGGGTAGATGATTGCACAACAACTGGTTCCAAGATCACTTATCCAAGGCACAACAACTAGTGCTAAGGGTAGATGATTGCACAACAATTGGTTCCAAGCACACCAATGGGGGTGGTATTGTTGATGCCTTGATTGAACACGAGGTTTTGTTGGGTTTCTAACTTTCTTGCTATGTCATGGACGGCCCAGTTGTTGCTAGTTAGATGATATGATTCCCTAGAATGTTATGTTGGAAATATGGCAATACAGGTTGGTATTGATGTCAATATATGAATGCAGATATGTTGGCATTTGGTGACTAATGTTGTTGACAGAAATATGCCAGTGGTGTTAATGAAATTGATGTCAAATAGATGAGAGACATTGTTGTTGGTTGGCATTGACAAATAACAATGTGCATTAGGTATATGTGATGGTTATGAGGCACTCTATTATTACATGGCCTGTGATGATGAGAATGACAACATTCCTATTGTGGAAGATCCAAAGTTCAGAGGATGTATCAGTTCCTGGTGCAAGAAACCCTTAAAATTACCCCTGATGGGTCAATGATAGTGTCACAGGAAGAGATACTTTTATGGTATTCATGGACAAAGAAAAGATGTATAATTCTGGTACAAAGGCCCTTAAAGATGTTGAACCTGCCAAATCACACCATCCACAAGATTACTTGAATTTGATTGTTTTTGAAAATCGAGCAGACACATTCATTGAAAGTTCCCTGGGTGACATGTATACCAAACATGGCAGTGTATAAGAGTGTGAGTGTAATTAGGCAATAGACTTGAATAGAAAAGAAGTCAGAGTGCGTGATAAAGATAGAGTAGAGATTGTGATGGCAACATGGCAGAATAGATATTTGTGATGGTAGTATGACAGAGTAGAGATCACATGATGTATGAAGGGAAGGCACCATTTCAAGTTTGCACACTTATCCAAACTGTCTCACTTATGTAGGACATGGTGTCTATATCAAAAGAAATTAAAAAGGAGCACAATACAATGTTCAAATTCTTTCCATTATTAGCCCCGATAAATCCTATGTCACTCGATCTTCTTGCAAGAAAAGGGGTGCTCTGTATTCAAAATCCAGAGGAATCAATTGATCTATTTATGATGGATCCCTTTGAAAATAGAGTCGATCAGGTGTTGAACAAGGCTCGTGATGATGCTGGAAGTAGTGCTCAAAAGGGTTTATCAGAAGTTAATAATTAAATGAATCTTTTGAGGAGATATCTCAATAGTTTAAAGATCACACATCAAAGATACTACAGTGCAAGCTTGCAATTCGTGAAGCTTTCCACCATCTTGACTCTTTGTGCTTGGAGGAGAGTCTTCAAGAGTCTGGATTTAATTTTGAGGGGCAGATCAACAGTGAGGATATTTTCTGCACGAAGGGTGGGTCAAAAGACTTGTTTCCTGATAATGATATCATCCTCTGTGATGGTGCTTGTTATCGTGCATGAGAAATGGAGAAGACTCAGCAACCGTTTGATCAAAGGATTGATGGTAGCAATTGATTTGTTTACTGGGATTTATCCCACATTAGCAGCGTAGTCATGTTTATATGAGTTTATATGGGCCGGCCTCACTATTAGTATTCGACGCATAGTGCAAAGGTATGGTGGGGGATCTAGGTGCTTGGAATTCACATGTAGTCACCATCCTGGAGCCCGGGACGACCTGTCAGGCCCCCTACCTTTTGGAAGAGGTGACAATGATCATTGATTAACAAATTAGAAGATCTCGCCCGTTGGTTAATTAAAATATTTTTTATAAATTGTTTGCACGATGATCATATGAATGACCGTGGGTTAGTTTGGTTGGTGGAACCGATGATGAAGTTGCTATTCTTATCATAGGTTTTAGCATAATGCCAATTTGAGGGATCGTATATGAATATGGAAAGCAGTCCAGATGTCGACGAAAGGTGCATTTAATTAAACCTGGAGTAAAATGTAAATCGATGAAAGGAGCATTTAGTAGAATTGACGAACTTGAACAGGATTGTCACGAATTTCTTAACCAAAGCTTGTTAATTAATTATGCTTAAAAACAAGTTACAAACATAATAGAACTAACGTTATAACAAAGAGACGCATCTGTATTCAAGAGGTAAGTCTATTTAGTTGGTTATGGGCATTGAAGGACTATATAGATAGAATTCAGAGATGAAAGCAAAGCGTCTCTGGGTTTCATCTTCAGTCAGAAGCAGAGTAGTGAGACAGTAGAAGAAGATTGAAGATCAAATTTAGAAATCTGAGACTGTGTTAGAGAAGGACAGAATTACATATGTGTGTCAAAATTTATTGAAGAATAGCAGAGTAGATTGTTGCAATAATACAAACACAAGAAGCCATGAAATAAAAAAGCAGAATCTGAAGTTTTAAATAGAGTAAAAATACAGAGAGCAAGAGATGAAGTTTGACTGCAGAAAACCAGAAGACCATACAAGTAGGGGTTGCAATAGACAAGTAGAAAGTGCATCAGTTAATGATTCTAAGAAGACTTGAAGATCTGATAGTATCACTGTGTGTTTATGAACACCTAGAACATAGTACAGTAAGAGAGTTATAAGTTTTATAACCTGCATAAAGGGAGGAAGGGTGGAGCAGGGGAAAAAAATTCAAAGTCAAAAGTCAAATTTGACAGGACTTGTGTTAATGGCTGCATGAAGAGAAGCAGAGATTGAATTGCATTGTGAAATCAGTTGGATGTTAGCAACAAATTCACATATCGACAATAAATTTAAGCAGGGTGGTAGGGTGGTGCTAGGGTAGGATACAAGCCTTTAGGGGGTCGTAGCCTCTTTCCAGTTGCAGCTGGTAAATAGGGTGTGGAAGCATCCTTTCAGTGGTTGTTGATAAATAAGGGGGTCGTAGCCTCCTTCCAGTTGTAGCTGGTAAACGGGGTGTGGAAGCATCCCTTGAGTCATAGCTGAAGAAACTTGGGGACAATCTCTCCATCAAGTTGTAGCTTAAAAACAGTTTTGTAAAAGAACAGTTTATTAATGAGAAAAGAGTTGGTGGTTTTCCCTGTTGGGTTCCACAATAAAATATTGTGTTCATAAGAGTTTTTTGTTCATCATATATTGCTTAATTGAATAACTAATGTGTGTGCTTAATATCAATTGGAATTAATAAGTAAAAAGTAGGCAATACTGATTCACCCCCCCCATCTCAGTATTGTTGGATATTCCATCATGTTAGTGATGGTTCATGCTTCATGGTACCATAATGATTGAGGATATTCCCTATGTAAAATTGCCTAGAATTTATGATACTTTGCTAGTTGATTTCATCATCTCCTATAGTACTATTGGAGCAAGATTAATGGCAGATGGTCATAGGGGAAGTTTATGGAGCATGTTACCCTCTAACAACATTAAGAAGCAATAAACCTACAGTTTGGGCTAATTTTGGGCACATTCTTAGGCATCATATCCATGTTAATATTTTCTAACAGCCTAATCCTTCAATTTGGGCATAGTTTGGGCATTTCAGAGCATATCTTAGCCTCCCAACAACAATGGATCTGAAATCTAGGAAATTCTGGGCATAGAAACAACAATAAACAACCTAAAATATTTAATTATGGGCAGTTATGTACATGTTCCAGGCCTCTTTTAACCTTCAAACAACAACAAACCTCAAATCTAGGCAAGTCTGGGCATAGTTTTAGTAGTAAATATTCCTGTAAGATCAATTCTGAGTAACCCTGTGGGTGAAAAAGAAACAGTAAAGGGAAAATAGGATGACATATTATTAGTGGTAGGATATACCATGATCAATAAATGGAGGATATCAAACTCAATCATAACTATAAGATCTTTCTTCATCTTAAAATATGGGAACTCTCCCC
The DNA here is from genome assembly GCA_027924585.1 of Larix kaempferi. Lineage (NCBI taxonomy): Eukaryota > Viridiplantae > Streptophyta > Pinopsida > Pinales > Pinaceae > Larix > Larix kaempferi. Next base: position 1,131,277 of record BSBM01000099.1, on the reverse strand, counting down.
CACATGATGCAATTTCCCTGACATGGGCACAAAACAGTAATGCGAAAATCACTTACAAAAGAAGGGTATCAAAGAACAAGGAGCACAAAATTGGTGAGAGTGATCATCTTTGACCAAGCCTCCCGGGTTTAAAATAAAATATACATATTTAGGAGAGATATCAAATTTGGTCAAGTTAATTTCATACAAGAAATGGAGTCCAGAGAAAAGGCCACCTTTTCCAAATATAAGTAATGGTCCACAGATCCAATGTGACCTAGCTCGCTCAAGCCAAGGAAATACACACAATAACAAACTATGAATTGTCATTAGGTGACATAAATTCCATGCTACCTCAAATGCATTACAAAAGTGTTCTTGACACTTTGAAAAATCTTCTTCTACAAAGCACTCAATAAGCTGGATATTTTCTTCAAAACATTCCCAAGGTTGATCATTCCATGATAGTATCCCAAGGAATGATCAAATGGACCAAAAATCACTCAATGAGCATTAAGTTGCTACAGGATGCAAGCATTGGAGCGATATGCTATACAAAAAAGTGGAAGTGGGTCAGAAATACATCAATTAACCTCCAACATATCCTCTTTCCGGGACTTAACCAAAGATGCAATATTTTTCACAGATTAATAGTTCTACCACTTGAAGATAATGACGTATATTTTTCATAAATAAAGTTATATAACCGAAGGCAATCCCTTGTTATCATAAACATTTGGAAAACTTTGGAATCTTCTGAGGGTCAATCTCAGACTTATATTGAGCAGCAGTAGGTGGATTCTTGAATTCGGATCTCAAAAAACAATTCTGGGCATAATAACATCTCTAAAACATGAAATCCAGGCAGTCCTGAGTCATGTTTGGACAATTTTGAATCCATATAGGCACTGAACTCAAATTTCTGGGAAATCCTTTGGGCATAAACAACCCTAGAAAAGGAATATGTAGGAATAATTTCAGCCCCAAACAATAGTAATGTTCAGCTGTAACAACCCTTAAATGAAATTCAGGGCACACTTAGATGAAATTTGGGCATCAACATTCCTGGTTGTATCTTCATAACAGTAATAAATGCCCCAACAGAGAACCTTCTGTAGCAACATTTTGGTGTTATCTAAAGGTTCTGGAGCTAAAGTATGTTGAGGGTGTCCTGAGATGACCCTCCTATGGAGTTGTAATATATGTGGTAAGAATTGGAGAAGGATCTCAGAGTCCATCTAATTACTAAAAGGAGGATCCCACTAAAACCTTATTCACTTCCACACCCTTCAAATGTGAAAAGGGAACGTCAACTAGATCTAATAGGAAAGTGCCCTATTTTGATTGACTAGTAAATATGATTATGCAATATGAGAATATATAAATTCTAAATACTTCTCAAAGTGCCATCACTTAGGTTTGTAGGAATGACCTTTCATTCTCAAGGGTTCAGAAGCTATAAGGAAAGAGTCTTGGAGATGCCTTATTTTCTAACAAAAACTACACTAGAATGCCATATTCTCGTAATCAAAGATCTGAGTGTAGCTAAAAATTTCATCTCAATAATGACCATATTTTATAAAATACCATTCATATCTATATCCATAGAATTTCATGCTTATTTCAAGAGCCCAACACCGATCCTATCCTCATTTAGTATATAAATTTTCAAAACGTAACTCCAATTTGTTTCGATATTGATGGATGGCACAAATGTATAGGCAAGTTTGTATCCAAACCTAGATCTTAATTGTGGACATATTCATGGAGGTAGGATTGAAATATAAAAACTGTGGTGCAATAAAATGGCCCTCTCTTCCCCAAAATCAAGGTCACAACGATAAGAATATCTTGGAATATTTAACATCTTCAAATAGAACAATAAAGAATCCCTTAGTAAATAAATACGCTACCTCACATTTTGTTACTAAATAATTCTTTAGTTCCTATTTCTTATATGATGCATACTCAATTTCATAACAAGCAATACTTTTTACTCCCCTTGCATATTTATTGATTCTGGATACTAGAAATTAGAAATGTGTCTTCAGTGATTCCTCTAGGAGGAAGTGGAGCAGAGAAAGGGGCTTTTTGGAGGCCTTGGCCTAATTGATGTATGTGAACAAGGGACTGTGTTTTCTACAAAATGGTTCATCAGAGACATGAAGTGTGGCCCTTTTGAGATTTACAATATAGTTGTTGAGTGACGAGTCTAACAAATTTAAGATCTTTGGTTCCTTCATTCTCAAACAAATTTGGCAAGCATGTCAAGGGTTGTAGTACGACTATGTGGATTATCAACAAGGTTGGGATTTAGTTGCATAATCAATTTGGACTTTCATTACAAATCAAGGACAACTTGGGCAAATTCTTTCCTTTGCAGGAAAAGGATTAACAAAGAAAGGCTTTCACACATGGGGTGATTTATGGGACACAATCAGAGGCAAGTGGATCTCTTGGGGAGTTCTAAATTGTTCCCAAATATTTCAAGCGGTTGATCAACCCAAAAGACTATTTGTTCAATCTAAGCTTGGATATTGGTGTATCCATTTGAAAGGATCTGAATTGGTTTTATGGGAAGCCACTTGTGGCTTACTGGACCAAGAAAATCTAAGAAAAGATCTGCCCAACTTACAAATGGGTTGATTGTCTTAAAAATAATTAAAATGTTCAAGATCAAGAAACAAGGTGGCTACTCAATTGTCAAAACTTTGGAAATTTTGTTCCTTCTTTAAGTCTTGAGTACATGGATGGTTGGTACTTCATAACACTAGAGAGATAAAGGATTGATGCATCACACTTTGCTTGCTATTGATCCTTGTACAGTTTGTCACATGCCTAACACAGTTAAGCATATTTTCATTCCAAGAAAACTATACACTAAAGATTTCCTAGAAAACTGGATGGTTGAAAATTGACAACCACTCAAAACTACAACTTTAATAATGCTAGAATCTATAAACACGCAGTACAAAAAATATAAGGTTCAGAAACTTGGTAGATGGACTATCAAAACTTGTTACTCCATTCTCATTAATTCTAAACTGAAATCTACAACAAGAAAAAAGCAGTGAGCTATTTCAATCCTTACTAATGAACTATTAATCACACCTATACCCATGCCTTCTCTTTCATAGACTAGAAGGTACAATGAATATGGACACATGCAAAATGCCTCAACTGAACATATAAATTTGTAATCCTAGTATTCCTTCCTTACATGGATGGATGAGCCATGAAAAGTGTGCCTCTAATAAAGATGGTCCGAGGGCACATGTAAGCATGCATCCTCCTAGATTTGTATCCTTAATTGGACTGCATGTGCTTTACCTAGTTGAACTTAGACTTAAATGAAAATTAGAAAACTACTAGAATGAAACTTAACTAACACATGCAAATTGTTGAGGATAACATGCAAAAAATTGAGCATAGATTGTTGGAAATTGAACAACTATGACTCCTACATAATTTAATGCACCATATTGTTGATCTAGAAAAAAATAATCTCAAAATTTAATGCACCATATTGTTGATCTAGAAAAAAGGAAGTTTATCGTCATTCTCCAATTCGAATTGTTGTCAGTAAAGCTACCAAATCTATTCATAAGAGCATACAAGATTGTAGAAGACTATAAAGGTACAATCTAACAATGCATGTGCATAAGAAATTGAGATTTCCATCACAATACTATCAACAATTTTACTATCAATTTACCATTATTTTTTCTCACATCCTAGATTGTCTACAAAATTTCAACTTGGAGAGAGTACCAAAATTCCATATAGCTTACATCAAAAGTAAAGTTATCATTAAGAATGATCAATTCGCATGTAAAGAACCTAAGAGATGAGATTTAATGTGATCCTTCAAATATTCTCAAAATAGCACAAAATGTTAATGACTCCAAAAAGATGGATGGTGGATTTCTCCACCCCATAAATTGCTAGATTTTACCCCCCCAAAATGGAGGTCAATTTCAAAGAATTTTAATGAAGAACTAAAGGTAGTTCCAGTAGCAAAAGCCTTGCTTCCCATGATGAATTTCAATAACCTAGATGATATGGTTCTCTATTGTCAAATGTGTATTGGATGGAGTCACTTGATCCATTTTTTCCATCCATACGCATCATTGTGTTCAATGTCAAATAAAAATCATATAATTCCAGCAGTATAACGCGTCTATGAAATTGAAGGATAAAGAAAAAAATTAGAAAACTAGAGTTTGAGAACCTATTACTGTAGATTTATAAGGGTATTGAAGGCATTATACTTGACCGGAGGTAGGGATCTTTCTTTTAACCCTAAGATGCATCATGAGTTTACACTTAAAAGATGTAATGGATTATACATAACATTAATAATCAACTAAAGAACTAAATGATGTATTGATCTACAGAATACAAGTCACAAATCCAAGGAAGAAGTATTATATTATGTTTAGGGGAAAGGATCCATTCTAGTACAAAGGAAACGATGGCATGATGAGGAAACCATTATTGTAATTGTGGCGGTATTATCATAACATAGCCACAAATAATAAACTGCTTTGCAAATTTAATGCTCAAAAACCTCCTGAAATGTACATCCAAAGTAGTTTGCAAACCTCCAGATACACGCTACAAATGGGTGATAACACAATTCTTTGAAAAAAACAGTAAAAATGAGCCTTGTATGGGTGAAAATCAAGAATTTTACCATTAACATCCACGTGCTTCAGCATTCTGAATCAAGGGCGATGCCAGGGGTTTTATTGCTACTCTAGAAGCCAAATAGCGGGTGAATTGGACTCCAAAAACCACCATTCCTTGAAATCAAGGGTGAACAATAGCTCTAGAAGATACCCATGCTAGAAATCATAGGCGAATGGATTTACAAGAACCACCGTCCTATGGATTTGGGTAGACCACAACAGACAGATGACTACCAGAAATCAACTCAATTCCCAATGCACGCTATATAAATGTAAATGCTAAGATGTGGAATAAAAGTCCAACCTTCAACTGGACATTTGATGTAGATCCTCGTTGAGCTTTCAAATCTCTACACTTGAACCTGCAGCTTAGTCTCAACAATAAACACAAGCAAGTGTATATAATATATGAAGATGTTAGCATAAACAATAGCATAGTCCATGATATAATAAGAAAATGTTACCTAATGACACTAAACAACCATTCACAAGATCAGTTGGATGAGAAAATGAGTATTTCTATTAAATTGAACAAGAAGTACATGATACAACCTCTTTCCAGCAACTCATTTGAACCAAGAACTAGGTCCCTCCACTTGTGCCTCCACCACTTCAATCCCCCATGCAATGGAAAACTCATGAGTAAAGGAATGAGTCCTTCACAAGATATGGAAGAGTTTGGTAGGTGAACATAAAGGGTTCATAACAACTAGGATCAATGGATTTAGAATCAAGATATGGCAAAAATCCAATAGAGTTTCGATGCTCTCTCCTTTCTTCCCTTCCATGCACCATAAGAGCTCAATATATAACCCTCCGAAGGTAGGTGAAAGGTCGAATCGAGTCATTTCGGGATACATGGAGGGCCAAAGGTCACAATGGCCACTTTTTGGAGTGAAAAAATAGAGTTTTTACTGTTATTTACCATTTGACTCGTTGTACGCGGGCTGTAGTGGTACAACATGCGTATGCACGAGTTGCAGTCAAGCAAATCACGTACAGGAACAAAAATACGGAAATAAGGGTTCCTGGAGGTAAAAAAGTGGTTTTGAGTCAATCAAATGAATAAATAATAGAGGCCAAAGAGTATAAATGCTCACGAGGTGGAAAAATATGTTGTAACAGATGCCCCCTAATGTGTGAGGACAGAGAAGGTACTACGATGGCCGAAATACATTTTAAATCTCAGAAGTGGATTAATGGAGACACAAACCGAAGGAGTATCCCACTCGTCATAATACAATGATATCTCTGATACATATCGGTACAATACATAGAAATCTAGTACAATGGCCATGAACAGGCAATATATAGTGAATACATGTCATGAGTGGTCATATCCATGACCCAATATACAATAAGATATGGTCTCCTGTTGAAGAGGAAACGACTGATGCAAACTGAAGGTACAAATTGTTGATGTATGAGACTGATGTCTCATATGCACAATCACGATCACAAGTAGCATATTGAATGCCACTGAAGTCTGGGGTCTTCTCCACAAATCATCTACGGTGCATGCCCTATCAAGCGAATAAAGGCGTTTATTTCGAACCTGATGTGGCATCGTTTTATTATCGATCATTGATGTATACCATTAACAGACGCGAGATAACCCACCAATAATGAAAATGAGCATCAAGGCACGGAGTACATTCACCAAGTGTGAATAGAGGTGTTGAGTTCAAACACTATAATGAATCCATCGATCAGGGGACATTGATGAATTCCCAAACTATTGATGGCGAGAGAACCTACCACTAATTACTACAAGACTCAAGGTACTCAGCAGACTCTAAGTCTCAATTATGGAATAAATGGTTTGGAGTCGACGGAATGAAACTCGCCGGAAGGAGGGAATTAATGAATCCCCCATCAACCAGCATGAGGTAACAACTACTTTGAAAGATTTGGAAGAACTCGGACTAACAGATCAAACTATAAGGGATGGCTGACATGAAATAGTCAAGAGATATGAGGAGTGGCCGACTCTGGTTTCAATACTTCCTTTGAACAAGAGCATGAGAAAATGGATAGACTCAAGAAGCATAGACTCAAGTACTAGATGATAATAATACTTTGCGACGCAGGAGGAATCAACAAAGGCTCCATAATGACTAGAAGCTTAACCAGTCGTTGGAGTAAGATCTGAGAAATGAGTACAGCTCCTAAGGTCCTACTAATGTCCTGACTCATGATAAATGGAATGGAGATGAATGCTCTATCCAAAGGCGACATGACAGCTGCCAATAAGAGGTAGTAGAGATTTTCTCGTCTGGCTTTTTTAGTTATATGGTTTTTTTTTGGTATTTTTCATGTTATGAAAGCTTGAAAAAGAATAAAATTTCTTATAGTACAACAAGTGAGGGAACGAGTGTCAAGTGCAAGCAAACTAGTTCCAAGCAGTGGAACATACCTATGATCAATGCAAGGAAGCATGAAAGATGTGGACACTCGGGGGGGTGTTCCCTCAAGGTAAGGGTCATCAAGCTGCGAAAGATAAATGGAGGCTCTACTTGGCTCAGAAGGTAAAGTGCTCAGGCACATGGCTAATAACTGCGAAAAGCGGGAGCCGACACAAGGCTCAAAAGTCAAGAAAGATAATGCAATGCAATCACAACTCGACATAAATGGGGAGTCCTCATGGGACATGGACATAATAGAATGAAGTAGAGTATGAGTCTTCATTGCAATGTCATGGCGTGAATACAAAGGACTCCCAATCCAAAAGAGAAACAACGGCATGGGCGCCAAAAGACATAAAAGGATCTAACTAGGGCACACATGGTCGGACAAGCCCTACCGCCAAATAACAACACTTCTAAAGTAGCATAGAGGTTCTGTGTCAGTTAAAAAGCAGGGTCGCACCTAAGGTTTATGAATGTGATCATAAGGTCAAATGCAAAAATGCATGCGAAACGACATCCTAACCTATATGCCAAGTGTAGAAAATACCTGCTGAAGGCGCGAAACGGTTGAAAAATCCACTCTCATTGGAAAAAATTGCTCAAAAAGGCACTCTACAATGATATATTAGTCCAAAACAGCTCAAAAACGGAAAAAAAAAACTATAGGAAAGTGGGTTTGAAAAAATATAGATAGTAAAAAGAAATTACTTTTACCATTCCATTTTCAATTTTCACCCAACATAGTGCTTTTGGTTAGTTTTTATCCTCGATCTTTAGTTGCTGATTCTGGGAGCTACAGGCATCAAAATCACGAGCCGTCTGGATCAGGTTGGTGCTCTCACTCTTCTCTTCATTTCCATGGTTTTTATTTCAGTTTTTAATGGTCATTTTTTTTCTTTTTCCATGGGATACACCCATAGTTCGTTGTATGAGGGCTATGACTATACGAGTCACATGGAGGGATTTTTGTGCGTGGTCAACGCATGCGTTGACCATGTATACGCACAATTGTATTCAAACTAGCCCGCATACATCGACATGAGTGATATAGATTAAACACATGGGCACTAAAAAATGTATTGTTTTGCTTCCAAGACGGTCCTATAATGGAGAGAGAGAGAGAGAGAACATGAGATTGTCGATCAGCACGTACACGAAGACTTGGCTGCCCAATAAGCATTGCAAGCTTGTGGGTTATACAAATTTTGGAGCATCGGGAGTTTGAGGGCCCAAAATCGATTGCTCGCTCAGTTGGTCAACTATTGGGATGCAGAAGCATAGGATTTTGATCTAGATGGGCAAGTAGGATAATGCAATGCAATCACAACTCAACATAAATGGGGGAGGCAATCGAAGTATTGCCTCAACCTTTAACGGATCGACTCAAATACCCTCTTTGGAGACTAAAAACCCTAGAAGGCAACCCATTTTCACGACAAATATGAACTTGTTAGGGTTCAAACGAATCTTATAACACCGACATCTTTCAAAAATAAGGTGGAGGTGACTAGGGTGATCGACTCTCTTACGAGAGTGACCAGAAAGATCATCTAGATAAGCCTCCACTATGCACTTAAGGTCATGAAAGGCATAGGTCATGGCCCACTGAAAACTAGCTCCAACGTTTTTTAGGCCGAAGGGCATTTTCTGGTATGCAAAGGTACCCCAAGGACATATAAATGCGGTCTTGTGTTGATCCTCGGGTTTAATTTGGATCTTATTGTAACCTGAAAAACCATCCATGAACGAAAACACTTTGCTTCCCGCACACACATCCAAGATTTGGTCTATGAATGGAGTGGGAAAGTTATCTTTAGGACATGATCGGTTCAGATCTCAAAAATTGGTACACACTCGGATGGTTCCCTTCTTCTTATCCATAGGAACGGGGTTGGATACCCATTCGGTAAGGCGAACCGGGTAGATGAAACCAACTTTGAGTAGTTTCTCTACTTCTGTCTTAATAGTGCCTACCTTCCTAGGATTCACAGCACGAAGACATTTTTGAACAGGCTTAACATTTGGGTAAGTCTTAATTTCATGCTCGACAATACTAGGGTTATACCTGGCATCTCCTCATATGACCAGGAGAAAACATCTCGAAATTCTTTGAATAACTCGGTGCAAATGCAGATCTCCTCGGGGGAACAATCGGCACCGATGTAAACGTTTTCAATCCTTCCGAGAGTGCGAGAAATGTTGATCAGAATGGTTGGGGAAATGTTATCCATATTCCCCTCTATGTAAATACCATGCAAATCCAAAGGAGCCACATGGTGACCAACCTTCTCTGCAAGAGTGTATCAAAACTCCTCCTGCTCAATAAGGCCAATGTTGGCAAGAAAATAAGATCGGTGATGGAGATCTTCCCAAGGCTTATCACTACCATACATGGCCTCAATAATAGCTTCATCCGAAGGCAAAGTACCATCAAGCCAATCATGCGAGCAAGATGAGTCGACTGCCCACGCGGGCAGCATAACGGGATCTTCTTCTTCTATCCGTGAAGAGGAGAGATCCGACTCTACAGTGGCTTTTTGAATCTGATGGTAAGCAATCTCAAGTGTAGACAAGGGCATAGCCATCCCGAAGTGCGAAATGTTTCTAGACGAGGAACTTGTGGAAGGTAAATTTCATGAATCACTAAAATACGATGTCTGGAATGGTACGTTATGTAATGAGGAAGGGGCACTATTGGAAAAGGTTCCTATAAAGGATATTGGTGCAACAAAGTTGAAAGATCCCATCAAGGAGGAATACAATCCTACACCAATATTCCCAGTTTCCGGCTAAGAATTTTCAATCTGAGGAACTTCAGTTCCTGATGATGCTGTGGGATTGAAACTAGTGAAATCTAGTTGATCGACAGTCACAATCTTACCTTCATAGGGAAAGCAAATAACTCTAAAAATAGAGGACACGATCGCTCTCATAGCATAGATCCAATTCTGACCCAGTAAAAGGTTGTAGTTGATGGGCGCATCAACCACCTCCACTTCAATTGGCATGATCTTCCCACCCAAGTGGACCTCACACTACAAGAAAAAAGGTCATTGGTTAGGGTCCAAAAATGTCACCATAAGCTCATTTGGTGATGGTCAAGAGGGGTCCCGTCACCAAAACCTGAGCTTCGCCAAAGGCACCGTCACCTTAAGTGGGGGTATGTGGTGACATTCAAGGCCTGCCACCAATAATTATGATTATTCCAAGTTGTGACCGTCACCAATCATTACGAAGTATTGCTTATGGACCTGATTTGATGCGTATATGGTGACGGCCAATGATCGATCATTGGTGAGGGTTGAGACATGTCACCATAATCTCGTCGGTGATGGTGAAAAAGGAGGGCGTCACCAAAATGTGAATGTCACCAATGGTTGTGTCCCCAAAAGTAGAGGTGGTGTGGTGACATTCAATGTTTGACACTAATAAGGATTATTAGTGACAAATAGTTACCCTCACTAATTTATATGAATTTTTGGTGATGGACCTAAGGGCCTCCATCACCAAAAAAACCTGAATGTCGCCTATGACATTGTTGGTAGAATTTTTCCCTACGGATAAGTCAAAATTCTCTTAACTTAAAGCAGATTCCTAACTGAATCTAAGGTAAGAACAAAACAAAACAAATGCTACCTTGAAATTCCTGAACTAAATTTCACAACAAGATTACATGCATTCAGAAACAATGAAAGGTATGACTCACCTTTCAATCTGACGTTTGTCCTGCTTCTATCTCTTGATCCAAAGTTCCAATGAAGAACCTGTTGAGATCAAACAAAGAACAAGCATACAAGCTTCCAAATACCTTGAAGTAAAAATTAGATTCAAATCTAGATTAGATACATTCCATGCTAAAGACTTGTATAATACACATGAAATGGAAAAAACAAGACAAGTTATTTTTATTACAAACTTGAAGAATGCTTACAAAGGTTTCTTGATGTCCAAGCCAATCCTCCAGCTCCAAGTGCTTCCTCCTCTAGCTATCTCCACAATGCTGCAAGATCATAAGTTTGGTACTTCTAAGAGTCCTTCCCTTTCCCATGGAATGCCTCTCTTTTATAGTGTATGGTAGGGTTAACCAACAAGAGAGATGGGTGGATCTAGGGAGCACTTAGTGGATCAGGGTTTCTAATCACAAAAAATGAGTTAGGATCGATTTAGGGATCCTAATCCTCCAATATCTCTTGAAAATCCAAAATCCCACAAGCCATGGCAAAAAAGATATAAAAAGAGTACCGCGCCCAACAATCTGAGCATAGCGTGGTAGTGCCGCATGGCAGGGACAAAGCATAACGCGGTAGTACGGACTACCGCGCACCTAGAACTGAGCAAGGCGCGGTAGTTAGGGTAAATAAAGTCTCAACTGGGTTAATTCTTGACAGGGTGGATTTACCTTCAAGGATTACTTATCTTCTGAGTGATTCAAGCAGTGGGGGAAGTGTCGTCAGCTCTTTTTGTGGTGGAGATGCGACACTGTGGAATATAGAGGTATAACAGATGCCCCCTAAAGTGTGAGGTCAGAAGGAACTGATGGCCGAAAGACTTTACGAATATAGTGTGCAGAGATAGCATCGAGGAGAGCGGCAAGGAGCTGAAACATACACAAGGTGTTAGACATACTACCGAGGCGGGCATCCCCATGCTCAGAAACAAATGACTCAAAGCATGGCTGCCGACCAATACATTGCAAATCCATGAGTACTGAGATGATATAGACTGTGGACAAACCATGACTACTATGAACAAGTGTAGATCCATGAGACGGTAATAACACAGCCACGACCAATACAAAAAGTGGATCTGTGTGACAATACAAAGGACATCTCCATCGCAACCTGGGCACAATCAAGATACAACGGTGCACCCAGGGTCTTCTACCCGATCACAAATGATACGAATCTATCCATGTGATTACAAAGTGTTGAAGTCGAACATGGTAGAAACCATTTGATTATCGGTCAATGATGTGAACCGTTAACAAATGCGAGGGAAATCACCAATGATGATGATGATCCCCAAGGTATCTGAAGTACATCTCAACGAAATGCGAATATATGAGTTGATGTCGAGCATTTGAGAGATTGTTCGATCATAGGTCAGTGATGTGAACCTACTGTCGAACACGAGGAAACCTGCCATTGAGGCATGCAGGTACCAAGGTACTAATGGTTGATCTCTAAGTCCAATTCCCAGATAGTGATTTGGCGTCGACGGGAATAGACTTGTCGAAGGTGGGCCATAACATTTCCCACATCATCGACACGAAATCAGAACGAATGATAAGATGATGAAACAATGGAGTATGTACTGACATAGCGGAGGCTTGACACAATGAACGACTTTGAACAATGCAACCCTTTGAACATATAACGGCATGTAACAGGACTTGGCAGCAGGGATTATGTAAAGCAGAGGATAGACACCAAATGAGTAGGCTCGTGGCCAGGGAGACGACTTGGGATGATGACCATAACTCAGTGAAAAATAGATACCCAATATAGACAAGGAATAGACACATGCCATGTTCAAAGGTAATGACTGACAAGCTGCCAAAAATAAACTTGACTTGTTCCCCCATATTCCCCCGACATGATGGACGAGTACCTCTTTGTTGTTTTTCGAGCTTGAAGAGGATAACAGATGCTCGGTGTAGCTCATCTCATAGATGAGTCCAATCTCACATGTTTTACGAACCTGAGAAAGGAGGGGTTCGTCCCAAAGTGGGTCCTTCGATGTTAAAATTTTAACGAGTCCAAGGAAGGAAAACTCGGTAGTTTTTCATATTTAGAGAGCCTGGAAAACTTAAAGGAAGCTCCGCAATGTACTTTTTTGTAAATTTAGTCCCTCGATCCCGAAAAAGTGTAAAACAATTCCCGAGAGAACTCTCCCAGCTAGAATTGACTGAGGTATACCTTTCTCGTAAATAGTCTAGACGGGCCGAAAAAGGGGTAACCTATCACCAAATAGACGACCTTTCAAATACTTTTACAAGTGTGAAAGAGTCAAGATCACTTGGCAATCTTTTCAATTTTAGGGAGTCTAAAAAGAGCTTAACTATGGACTCCAATGGTCTTTTTCGTAATTTTTAATTATTCTGGCCCGAAAAGAGAATAAAATACAACCAGGATAATACTTTCCTCATTGTTTAACGAGTATGAGTAAAGCTGACCGTACTCGACACCATTTACTTGAGTTTGACAAGCACGACACAGGTGTAAATGCGCTTGGAATCTTTTTCAAGTTTTAATCCAGAGCACGAAAAAGATAAAGTGGGCTCAAAATGAAGGTCAAACGATGGATAAACGCCAGTCTGAATATATCGCTTTTTAAAGGAGATCCTGTCAATAAAGTGCTCATAAAACCGGATATTAGCAATGTGAAATGGGTTTTTATTTTAACCATATAAAATAATAAGTAAAAAATAGGTGAAAAAGCTATAAAAGGATGGTTAAAAATAGAAATTTACCATTTCATTTGTGTTTTTACCCAAAGAGGAGATTTTACCCATTTGAGGAGCAAAAACTTCAAGGATCCATATCGGGAGTTTCAGGACACCATTTCAACAACCGTCTGCGCCGGGTAAGAGCTCTCAAACTTCTCTTTCATTTGATGTAGGAATAATTTGCTTTCAGTGAGAAAAATTAACTTTTTGGGCAAGCCCTATTGGGCAAAAATCGCCCTTCACAATACCGCGTGGGGAGGTTTGCCCCAGGCGCGATGAAGGAAAAATTTGAGATAAAAAAAATTGATTTTTCTCACATTTTTTGCTGAAACCAAGTTGTTAAATAGTTACTAAATGTTTCCCCTGACTTTTTGCAGGAGTTTGCAATTTGTTTGGGTCAAAATGGTCAGTTGGAAAGAAAGAGAGCACGAAGTAGATGATTTGGCGGCCGAAAATGACCTTCCTACCGTGACTGCATTACGGGAGTGCGGTTTGTTGAAATTCTTTAAGACCAAAGGCATTCGTCAGCAAGCCAAACTTCTTACTCATCTTATCCAATTGTGGGACTCTGACATTCAAGCTTTTCGAGTGGGAGAGCATGTTCTCGAAATTCAACTTGAGGATATTTACTTCCTCACGGGCCTCTCGAAAAGAGGGGCCCGGGTGAACTTTGCTGGATACACAGCCTTGGAGATGAGCACAGATGCTCTGATTGCTTGGTACTGTCGTCAGGGTTCGAATAAGAAAAGTGGCAAAGTGGTCATAAAAGATGTTACAGAACTTCCTTTAAAAACTGTTTTGTTCACCATCACACGTGCAACAGGGAGTGTGGGTCCGCATCAGGCGTCCCGTACGTAGATGAATTGGGCAGTGGATTGTATGGCTGGAACAGTATTCAACTGGTGTGAGGTGGTGTTAACCAATCTCAAAGAATAAGTGTAGAGTTGGGGAGAATTCCCAATTTGGTTATGGGAGTATCCTAGTCACCTTCTTTTTGGTGAGGGTGCCATTATTGCGTCCATAGACATCTATGCCCCGCCGTCCACCTACCGAGCCATAGATGGCTCGATGGAGTGATTATGCAGGGCGTCTTGGGGGACCTCAGTGCTTGGCGTTTGGCGAGGATTTCTTCTCCTGGCTCGAGGAGCAGATAGTGATGATCGATGACTACCCCTATGCAGGGGTGGACTTTTACGAGGACATTGACTTGGCACTGCCAGAGGATGAAGATTGGGACAACTCAGGTATGACCTTCATGGATATATTTTTTCTTTTTTGAATATATGATTTTTATTGTTTTTTAGAATGTGTAAAGGACTTCTAATGTATGTTCGTGTGCATGTCGCAGATCGTGGACCACAGAGACCGGCTGGGTACTCGCCATTACGTCGCAGTGGTGTTAATCGCCAAGCTATTCCAGATGAGGAGGAGGACGAAGACGAAGCAGGAGGAGTCCGGGATATAGAGAGGAACTTACAGGGCTTGACTCATGGTATCCCTGCTATGAGGATGGATGATGTTCCTTTGCACCTCCAGCGGCATACTGTAGGTGTGCCTAATCGTATTGGCCTACTTCTTCGTAGGGTGGCTCGAGCTGTAGTGTGTTATCACCAGCAGCGTGAGGATTCTGACAAGGGACATGATAGATATCCCAAGTCTCCATAGATGGTCTTTTTTTCTTTTGCGGCATGTATACGATATGTAGGCTTTGAGAGCCAAATTTTTGTATGGGATTTGGTCCCAAATTTTGTCTTTGACACAAACTCTATGTATTTTGGAGAAACACTCTTATATACAGTGATATGGACCTATTTATGATCTATTTATTTACAATGACTTGTGCATTTTACTTTTTATGATGTGTTTATGTATGGGCAAGATGCCAATCCAAAATGTAATTAGCTAATGAATCAGCTATACAATTGAATTCTCTCGGTACGTGTTTATATGAAATGAAATTAAAAGATCGTTCCAAGAGGTGTACTCTCCGAAATAAACGAATTAGTATAGGATCGCGAACTGTGTAAACACGGTTTAGATGAGAAACCATGAGTTGGGAGTCTAAAAGGACTGATAGGGAGTCAATTCCGAGTGAACCAACCTCCGTCAAGAGACCAATGACTGCATGGTACTCCGCGATATTGTTGGTTGTAGGACCTAAACAATTGGCCCCTGAAGAAATCAACTCGCCAGTGGAAGAATAGATTACCCATGCTGCGGAAGCGAGATTCCGGGTATGTTGGCTTGCACCGTCGGTGAATCCGAAGTAGGCAGACATCTGCGCATAAAATCACGAGTCAAAGTAAGAGTGGATACATGAGGTCCACGCGCACACCAAAAAATGAGTAAAAGCAAACTAAGTACATTATGTACAACAAGTAACCCGCGTAGGGCAACCTTACGCGTAGAAGCGTTTGAGGTATAGCCCATTGCGGGGCCGTGCCAATGGCGTACCATCACAATCGATTAGTTCATAGGCTCCTTTTTCTAAGACACGTTTTACAACAAAGGGGTCGTACCACATAGATTCTAATTTTCCTTTTCCAAGCTTATCGTGCATTTGATCATATGTAAGTACGAGGTCACCTTCATTGAAGATCTGAGGTTGAACGGATTTGTCATATTGAGCTTTGACGTGTTTTTTATGAGCTTCATTAGCTAAAGCAGCGTCGCGACGGGTTTCATCTAGCTTGGCTAGGTATAGAAACCATTCCTCTTCGGAAGTGGTGTGAGGAAGTAGCTCTATGGCTATCTTAAGTGATGGAATTTCACATTCAATCGGAAAAAATGGCTTCTAGGCCATACACCAGTTGGAATGGTGTAAATCCAGTAGCACTTTTCACTGAGGTTCGGTATGCCCATAGCGCTGAGAATAGAGCTGAGTGCCAGTTGGATTTCTGGGTACCCACAATACGCTGAATCATTCGTTTCAGGACTTTGTTAATGGCTTCAACTTGACCATTAGCTTGTGGGTAATACAGGGTTGCGTTTTCATGGCGAAAACCCAGCTTGGCACTTAGTTCTTCGATCATATGGTTCCTGAAATGGGAGCCATGATTGGTCACGATGGATTGTGGGACACCAAATCTAGCTATAATATGATTGAATATGAATTGCGCTGCTGTTTTGCCGTCCTCAGCATACGTAGGCATCGCTTCAGCCCATTTTGTGAAATAGTCGACAGCTACTATGACATAGCTATGCCCCCCAGTTGAAGTGGGCTTATAGTGCATGAAATCTATGCCCCATTTGGAAAAAGGGCCGACGACAATAACAGGATGGAGTGGAGAAGGGTGCGAGCGTGCTTTAATATGAAAGAATTGACATGGCAGACACTTCTTGACTGTTTCAATGCAGTCTTTGAAAATTGAGGGCCAGAAGTATCCTGCTCGCAGTATTTTCTGGGCCGTAGCCATCCCAGAGAGATGACCACCACATGCTCCAGCGTGGCAGTCATTAAGAACGCGTTCTGCCTCATCTAAGGTCAAACAGCGTCAAAGAACGGTGTCGACACCACATCGATAAAGAGTATCGTTGACTATGAGGTAGTATTTTGCATGATGTCGGATGCATCACCGTTCATCGCGAGTGAGGTCGGGGCGGAAGCGTTGGGTTTGGAGATATAATAGAATATCCCCGTACCATGGATCAGACGTGCTAATGAGGAACAATGATTCATCAGGAAGAGAATCGATGGGCTCGGATTGCTCAGTAGCACGGGGCAAGGTACAAATCAACTCTGCAAAGACCAGAGACTTCTTGGACTTGGCTTTGACAAATTCCAAGTCAAACTCCTGAAGGATGACGATCCAACGAGAATATTTGCCCCCAAGCACTTGACATGTGAGGATATAATACATTGGATTGAAATTGGCTATAACAGTGGTCCAAAGGAGTAGAATGTAATGACGAAATCTCTGGACAGCAAATACTGTTGCCAGAGCCAATTTTTCAACATGTGAATAACGAGTTTCGGAGTCGAGAAGACTCTTACTAAGATAGTATACCACATGTTCTATGCTGTTTGGGTCTTCCTGGACTAGCACCATACCGATAGTGGAAGTCGAAGCTGCGAGATAAAGAATGTAGTCCCGTGTGTAATCGGGGGGTTGGATCACAGGATCTTTGGTTAAGGCTGCCTTTAGATTGTCAAAGGAGCGTTGGGATTCATCATCCCGATAAAGGAAATGTTCTTCTTGAGAAGCCTCATGTAGCCTTTTGTTATCTCGGAAAGATTGCAGATGAAACGACATAGAAAGTTTGCATGCCCTTGCAAACATTGAAGTTCTGGAATGTTGGTGGGTGAAGGCAGGGCTAAGATAGCTTCTACCTTCGCAGGATCTAATCGTATCCTGCTTTTGGAGACTATGAAGCCCAACAGTTTTCCGGCTTCTACATAAAAGATGCACTTATGCGGGTTCAAACATATATTGTAGCGATGACACCTTTCGAAAATGGCACTTAAGTGGTCTGGATGGTCTTCCCGGGTCCGAGAGTGAGTGGGAAGATCATCAAGATATGGTTCTACAATATGTTTGATCTCATGAAATGCGTATGACATCTCCCGTTGGAAAGTTGCCCCGGCATTTTTAAGGCCAAAAGGTAACTTTCGATATGCAAAAATCCCCCAAGGGCAAATAAAGGTCGTTTTGTGCTGGTTGGCTGGGAGGATATCAATCTGATTATAGCCAGAAAAGCCATCCATAAATGAAAAGATGACACTCCCGGCACAGTTATCAATGATCTGGTCGATGAACGGAGTTGGGTAGTTGTCTTTTGGACAAGCCTTGTTCAAGTCGCGGTAATCGACACAGACTCTAATCGTTCCTTGTTTCTTGGCTACGGAAACGATGTTGGATACCCATTCTGTTAATGCGACAGGATAGATAAAACCAGCATGCAAACGTTTTTCAACTTCTGCTTTGATAGCGGCTGCCTTACGAGGATGGACGGGCCGAAGTTTCTGCCGAACAGGTCGGGTTCCAGGGAATGTTGGAATTTCGTGGACCACAATCGAGGGGTCAAGTCCTGGCATTTCTTCATAACTCCAAGCAAAAACATCGCGGAAAGTTTTGAAGTAGGCGCTATAGAACTCCATTTCGAGGGGAGTACAAGTTTTGCCGATATGTACGTTTTCCACGATACCAGGCTTCACTGAAATATCAATGGGAGTGGTTGCCATGAGGTAAGCCAAGTTTCCTTCGGAAAATACCTCGTCGAGGGAAGTGGGGAACTTGGTTTCAACTATCCCAAGTGAAGTACTGGGTTTTGTATTAGGCTCAAGTGGCTGAATGGTGGGGAAGGAAGATCGATGATGAAAATCTCCCCATGGTGGCTCATCACCGCACATAACCTCCATAATTGATTCGTCAGTGGGAAAAATCAAATTGAGAGGATCGAAAAATGGTGGGTATGGATGAGTCTCAGCCGAGAGCTGTGCTACGGAATGATGGGTAGAACAATCGACCCAATCGGTGGCTTATTGGATCGCTTCATATGCTGCGAGGTTTCTGTTCAAGGGCATGGAGTTGCCATAGTCTTCAATCTGAGCGGGACTCAGAATCACCCATGAATCATTGGAAGGGGTGACATTCGATGAAATCATGTTGACTGGTTGAACATGGGTTCCCAACTCTGGAAAAACTCCTATAAGGGATGAATCCTTCATGAGACCAACACCAATGTCTTGGAACCGGTACCAAGGTTGATCCAATAACAGGATGGTGTTGGCGGAGTTTGGATGGGAGTCTGGGATACAGTAATCCAGTTGATCAATAGTGACAATTTTTCCTTCATGAGGAAATTGCACAATCTGGAAGACTGTGGATGCTATGGCGGTCATGGTGTAAAACCAGTTCCGGCCAAGGAGGAGATTGTAATCCAATGGTGCATCTACGACTTCAATGTGTACGGATACTATTTTGCCCCCCAGTTCAACACCAATTGAGGGAATGAGTCCATAAGGTTGAAAACCGTGTCCATCAAATGCCCTGAGAGTAGTGGGAGAAGTTGTGACTTCGGGTGAGCCTAAGGCTCTCCAGCAGTTCAAAGACATAATCGACGTGGAAGCACCTTCATCTAACACAGTGTGATGGATGATATTTCCATGGATTTTTGTGTGAACCTGGAAGGATAACTGATGAGAAAGCCGAGGTTTAGCGTGCTCCAAGTTAAACATGATAGAGTTTGAAGTATCTGGGTCCATTGCCCCCAGTGCTGAAAGTAGGGTTATACGCTGCGTGGGGCAGTGTTGGAGAACCTCGAGAGTCGACATGGCACAAGGTGCTTGAGCTAGATCCTCAACAATATTGTAATTTTGGACGGCTCAAGCATTGGGATTAAATGTCGCCTTTCGTATGGTTCCCTTGGGTGGGCGTAGCACTGTATCCGTAAGTGGTCTCTCGATATGGAGATGGCCGGTAGGGGGGGGAATAGGAGTCGGATCTTCAACGGGAGATTTGCCTTTGGCTATCTCCGATTGTTTGTTTGAACTTGGAGGATTTTCATACGTCTTTGAACGAGTGGTTATATGAATCTCTTCATTACTCGTCATCAGGATTTCACAGTTTGTGGACGTCTCTCCGCGGGTTGGATTGGTCGGGTTGCCCCCTTGTGGGGTTTCTTGGGAAACCATCTGCTGTTTCTATTGAGCGAAAGGGTCAGTTAACACTGTCGGGCGAGAGGATCCTTTAACAAATTTGTTGACTTCGTCCTTGTAGGGACAGTCACGTGTGTAGTGATCGTCTTGACAAATTAGGCAAGGAAACTTAGCCTTTCGACGTGGTTTCTGGTCATTCTGGGTGGGTTGTGGCTTGGGGTTCTCCTGCTGGTTTTTCTTGGGTTTACCACAATTGTTTTTCTTCTTTCCCCCGAATGGTTGTGACATAGATTGAACTGCGTTCACTTCGGAGGAAATAGTAGGAGAAGTAGTTGTTTTTGAAGCAGCCTGGGGTAAAGCGGGGGAAGCAGAAGCTTGTTGTCCCGTCGAGTTGGTACTAGGCTGGGTCTTGACTGAATCGACAATACCATCAATGGGAGGTTCAGTGGTAGGTTTGGTTGGATCAGTGTTAACGCGGGCGGCGTGAGGAAGAAGTTCATGTAAAGTACCGGATTGACTGTATACCAAATCCATGTACTGGGCTGCTGAGATGGCTTGTTCCTCTGTAACCGGTCCGCGCATAGCGATATCTCTGGCTATGGGAGGCAAAAAGGATTTCGTGAACCAATCAATGAGTAGCTAATCCGGAATGGATGCCTTAATTAGCCTACGGTGTCGTCGCCACTCATGGATGTGATCTGAAATGTGTGTAGAAGTGGTTTGATGCAGTGAGGTTAACAGTTCTGTTCCAGTCTCATACCGGATGGGGAGCTGGAAATGAGTTAGAAACTGCATAGCCAAGGTGTTGAAATCATGGAAAGAGTGTTGTGGCAGCTCGATGTACCATTTTGCTGCCGTGCCGGTAAGCATACGTTGGAAGAGCCGAAGTCGAATGGAATCATCCATCAAGGAGTTGGACGAACACCAAAGATGGAAGGTCATCACGTGGTTCTTGGGGTCTTCCCCGGGCTTAGCATCAAACTCGGGGATGTCCAACGGGAGTTTGGCTGGGATAGGTGGCCAGTGAGGTTCATGCCATATAGGATCGTTGATTAGCCTCGACAAATCAGGTAAGTCAAGTGTGGCCAAAAAGGGAAGTTGACGGTTAGTCTGCGGGTATGAGTAATAACCATGTGGTGCAGAGAAACTTGGAGGGACCTGCATAGCATACTGCTGCGTGTTATACCCATATGTGTTTCCCGGGGGGTACTGCTGGAAGTTCTGTGGGCAGTAAGCCATCTGGTTAACCGGTTGATTGTAAGTAACCGGTTGGTGGGTTTTCTGCTGAGTGGATATGGTACCCTGGGTTGCGGAAACCCAGGATTAGTTGCTGCTCCTGGTTGGGGAAAAGTTCCTTGGAATTGTTGTGTTCCAAGAATGTTACCACTATATTGAGTAAGTGGAGGGTTTCCCATAGCAGGGTTGGGGGGTGGCTGCGACGTTGGTGTCCATGGAATGCTCGTTCCTCCTTGAGGAGCGAGTGGAAATTGAAGGGATGGGTTCCATGGAGTTGTAGTAGCTGAAGGGTAAGGGAAGCCAAAATTCAAGTTGGGGGGAATCTGAGATTGCCCCCCAGCTTGGTTTCAGTTTCCAAAAAGTGAGTACCCCCCACTCTGTGGGATTTGAGGGTCCCAAGAAGGAAGCATACCTGACGGGGGAGGTTGAGAATGAGGTCCGGTTGGAACACCGGAATAAGGTTGCCCGCTGCCAGGTGTGTTGTACATACCATACTGAGCAGATGCTGCTGGTTGGGAGAGTTGTTGGATGGAACCAATGGGTTGTCCGCTAGCAGATGGGTTGGATGGCCCTATAGGAGGAGGTTGTTGACTAGGAACGGGGTTCCCAACAAAAGGTTGTCCTCCAACTAGTTGGGTTGATGGCCCTATAGGAGGAGGTTGTTGACTAACAATGGGGTTCCCAACAAAGGGTTGTCCTCCAGCTGGTTGGGTTGATGGCCCACCAGGGGGGGTTTGCATGTTGGAGTTGGGGACCACTGCAGTCGGTTGTCCACCTCCTGAGATAGTGTAAATAGTGGCTGAAGGTGATCCTCCGGTCAAAACGGAAGATCCAGCAGTATGACTAGGTGTTCTTCCACCGCTAGCCAAATATGATAGTGTGGATTGGCCAACGGCGCCAAAAGTACCGATTTGCGGAGGGGGTCGTCCATATCTGACAGGCGAGGACGGAGAAAAAACTGGGTTATCCCTCATAGAATGTGTGCCAAAAATGGGTGATGGCAGCAAATGTGGGGAATTTAACCCAGGGGTATCGGCGTCGTCCATAGCATGTTCAATGATAGGAGGACCATCGAAAACTGGGTCCGAGTTCATGTCCTGAAAAAGGTTTTGGGGATCCGGTGGGAACCTAGGTATAGTAACATCCGAAGGTCCGGAGCCGTCTGCATAGGAGTGACGAAACTCTGTGCTAGACGGGATGTTGGGATCCCGATAGTCAGAAGGACGAGTAATGGGGGGGTATCTAGACACTGTCGAGAGCATTTGCTCTGTGTCGTGTCTAAACCATGCCGATGCTAATGGGGAGTTCGCTAGACTAACCATACTAGACTAGATGGAAGCCATGATTTCATGTCCCAGAGGGAGGTTGGGTAGAGATATAGTACGAGGTACATTGTTAGAAGAACTTGTTTCCTGCGGATGAACACTGGGTGACATAGTGATAACAGGTGAAAGTTCCGCCTGGGAAGTGATGAAGCCATAATCAGGTTCAAAAGGTGTGTTAGGAAGTCGAGTATCTTCAACGATTTCAACATACCAGCCTGGGACTGAAATCAAGCCAGGTATATCCTGGTCGGACCCTTCGGTGGTGCCAACAGATCCGTCTGTGTCATCGTGAAAAATGTCTGATGGACAGGAGGTGTTGACATCAGGTAGAAGGATGACCTCTGGTCTAGTACTTTGGGCTGTACTAGGTTCAGCTGCTGTAATGGTGTCCACTGTGGCAGATATATCTGGAATAATAGTGGGTGAAGTGACAGTGGAAATCTCAGATATGCTAGTGGTTGCAAAAGCTGCAATAGATTCTGAGACTGTGCTATGAGTAGAAGTTACAGGCGGAACTGATGATGTGGTATGTATCGGCGGGGGAATGTTCCCTCGACCAGCACCGCGGCCAGGAGGAGCGGGAATGCGTGATGTAGGTGGACCAGAGGTCCGTGGCGGTGGCGGTGGCGGTGGTGGAGGGATTTTGCCCTGTACTCGTCGTGATCTTCGTGGTTGTTCTGACATGATGACAGGAAAATGAAAATTAGGGGCAGTTTCGTAACAAAGAACTCAAAAACTCTAATGCAGCCGAGTGTACAGAAGAGGAGCTAGAAAAAGCAAGGCTCGCAGGCCAAAAAAGCAAGCTCTAAAATCTATACTGAGACCGGTGTCTCAATAAGCGAGCTGATAAAAAGAATGGCCAGAATGCCTACAAGCAGTCCCTAAAAAGAAAAAATGACCCTCTACAAAGATGAGATAACAAGCAAAACTCCTAACTAAGAGCTGGAGACCTCAACAAGCTGTATCCTTCGCAAGGTGATGAAATCCAAGTCGAACAATACAACATGAGAGACCGATATGAGAAGGATATCCCTCTACCGAAAGGGATCCTGGGTAAAAGAGCCCTAGTAGAATAGTCACTAAGCTACCTTGTTCATGACACATCGGAAAAGGTTTTGGGCACTTCAGCCTTCCGAGGAAGACAATGATCGATGTTGCCTTAGGGCTAAGTGGAGTGCGGCATTCCACAGAGTCCGTCCGGTTCTCAATCTCGCGGCTGTTTAACCCCTGAAAGTTAAAAACAGTCAGGAGGCCCCTCCACAAACTGGCTGTGACCGTGTCAATAAATACTAGAGGATTTTAGTTCCCTAGAAGACAACAACTATGTCTCAGATGAAAATGACAAGGGGGAATTATTTTGATGCCTATCCCCGGTGTCCTACCTAACTACCAAATTCTTTTGATTTCCTCAAGTGAGGTTAATGTTGGTTTAATTAGGGAGATTAATTTTAGTGATTGTCTTACTCAATCAGGGAAATGGACGTGAAACTTGATGGTGTTATGACGACTCAAACCATGCAAATGAGAATGAATCAAAATAATCCTTGTCTTCGATGAAATCTAGCTATAGAAAAGAGAGAGTTCTTCAATCATAAATGCATGACTTTTTCACAAGCAATAAAAACCAAAACAAGATATTTTTTGTTCTTTTTGTAAATAGAGCCAAACTGAACTACACACTCTTTTTTAATTCACTGATCCTACAACTAAAATGCTTCAAATATGAGAATTTCTGTGGCAAATTTCAATTTTTCACTTCCTAAATGCACAATGATGCTACAAGACCATTTTAATCAAAATAACACAATTGTTTTCCAATGATATCTTTCAGTATGAATTTTAATAAAAGTAATGGAAACAATGTGACTGTAAAAGCTACACAATGCAGTAACAGAGAACAGTGATGATGGTCTGGCTGTGATGGGAAGATCAAATCAATGCACTGAAAATGAAGGGGTGATCCTATGTGCCAAAAATGCCACTAATTCACACAACAATCAAGCTCACAAACAAGCAATAAGCACACCACACAGACTGTAAAATGGGCAGAATGGTAACAGGGAACAACAAACACTACCTAAGGCAGAGAGAGACTCAGGAAACCAAGCAGAGAGAAAAAATTTAAAAAATTGCAGACACTACCGCGTGTTAGGGTCAGAATGTAGCACGACACTGTTACAGTACCGCTCTGGTACTAATGCAGAGAACGCGGTACTACCGCGCTGTAGAGAATTCTAAGGGCGCGGTACTGTTGCAAGGTAAGAAAAAAGCACAACTTTTAGAAAAGAAGATGGAGTTTTCAGGGTTGCTGCTAACCCAGGGTACTCAGTGATCATACAGGGAGAAACAATACAGCGAGGAGGGGTGAATAAAGGTCAAAAAAGACCAAGATTCAAAACTGGTTTGAAGTGCAATAAAAAATCACAATCAAAATATGGATGACAGTGAACTGAATCAATCAAGCAGAAATCAAAACCAGTGGAGTTTCCATTCTTGGTGGTAGAATTTTTCCCTACGGATAAGTCAAAATTCTCTTAACTTAAAGCAGATTCCTAACTGACTCTAAGGTAAGAACAAAACAAAACAAATGCTACCTTGAAATTCCTGAACTAACTTTCACAACAAGATTACATGCATTCAGAAACAATGAAAGGTATGACTCACCTTTCAATCTGACGTTTGTCCCGCTTCTAGCTCTTGATCCAAAGTTCCAATGAAGAAACTGTTGAGATCAAACAATGAAAAAGCATACAAGCTTGCAAATACCTTGAAGTAAAGATTAGATTCAAATCTAGATTAGATACATTCCATGCTAAAGACTTGTATAATACACATGAAATGGGAAAAACAAGACAAGTTATTTTTATTACAAACTTGAAGAATGCTTACAAAGGTTGCTTGATGTCCAAGCCAATCCTCCAGCTCCAAGTGCTTCCTCCTCTAGCTATCTCCACAATGCTGCAAGATCATAATTTTGGTACTTCTAAGAGTCCTTCCCTTTCCCATGGAATGCCTCTCTTTTATAGTGTATGGTAGGGTTAACCAACAAGAGACATGGGTGGATCTAGGGAGCACTTAGTGGATCAGGGTTTCTAATCACAAAAAATGAGTTAGGATCGAATCAGGGATCCTAATCCTCCAATATCTCTCGAAAATCCAAAATCCCACAAGCCATGGCAAAAAGGATATAAAAAGAGTACCGCGCCCAGCAATCTGAGCATAGCGCAGTAGTACCGCATGGCAGGGACAAAGCATAATGCGGTAGTACGGACTACCGCGCACCTAGAACTGAGCAAGGCACGATAGTTAGGGTAAATAAAGTCTCAGCTGGGTTAATTCTTGACAGGGTGGATTTACCTTCAAGGATTACTTATCTTCTGAGTGATTCAAGCAGTGGGGGAAGTGTCGTCAGCTCTTTTTGTTGTGGAGATGCGACACTGTGGAATATAGAGGTATAACATACATATGATGAGGGCCTTGCAATGACCCTCACTATTGAGGATATTTCCATTAACATATCAATGGTGACAACCATTATGAGATTGTCACCACTTTTCATTTTGAAAATCTTTTAATGACGCAACATAAAGGACCGTTGCCATTTCAATTAAAATTGTAAAAAAAATAATTATAATTATAAATTGTCACAAGCATAATGTAACCCTAGTAGATGGTGATGACCAATAGCCTGCTGGATGACCAATAGCTTGCTGGAATAAATTGAACATTTGGTTATCATTATTATAACATTTTACTAATTTGAA
Source organism: Larix kaempferi (assembly GCA_027924585.1). NCBI lineage: Eukaryota > Viridiplantae > Streptophyta > Pinopsida > Pinales > Pinaceae > Larix > Larix kaempferi. Next base: position 1,104,828 of record BSBM01000099.1, on the reverse strand, counting down.
AAAGCAAAAAATCACATTGTTATAAGTAAAGTAAATAGAAATGATTCACTAACATGTTTACATGATAACTAAAATAGATATATGAGATTTTTTAAGCATATGGAAACAAGATACCAAAAGATGATATAAAATGTTGTAACAACAGTTTAATAACGCATATCTACAGGCTTGGCCCAAGCCTATAAGATGAGTTGTTTTTTACACTTTCAGATGCACAAATGGAAATCAGACATATGGGCCTTCTTTGGAATCATGTCACCCAGCTCATCATCCTATTTGTTCCTCCAAGTTCATTCTAATGTTAACCGAGGAGCGGATTTATTGCAGACTGGTCACAAAACAAAGGAAGCATAGTTTATGCTTCCGTTGTGATGAAATGCTATGAAGGTTAACGAAAACTAAACAAGCACTATAAATCAACAACATTGACAACAACATAAGCATAAGAAACTATTCAAAAATCTATTCAACAACTTTTTTTAACTCCAGCGAAAAACATGAACCATACCTCAGTCATTATTTCTGTTAGCTGCTTGACAGTGACCTCATTATTAGGATTGCCAACATTGAAAATGTGACTGTTTTCCCTAGAAGGAATTTCCTGAAAAATGAAATAGGTAAGTACTATAAATATATAAGCACTGTGCAACAAATAACATTATGGTCCTCAAAAGTCATTATTTCTCATTATTTCTCTCTTTAGCTTCATATTGGATCATCAAATTTTTATGGTCCCCAAAAGTCCTGCTCTGTGCAACAATAACATTAACATTGGATATCATTCTCAAAAGTCTTATTTAAAAGAATACTTGATCTCATAATTTTTTTAAGTGTGGTTCTGAAACTTGCATGATATAATTCAAATCCAATCTGCCACAATATAATATGCAGAGGAATTTCAGGATTCAACAAACCACATGGAACTCAACTTTGAGCCCAACTGCATCGGTTAAAATCTAGAGATAGACTATCCAAGGTGTTTTTCAAAGCTTTGGCTACTAAACATGTACATCAAAGGATAATGGATAGTGTTGTGGGGAAAATGCACCTATAGTTCAGGGGAGAAACTACCAACTTACGGTGATAAAGATAGACTTACAAGCATTCTGCAAGTACAACAAATAAATGAAGAGATTAGGGTTTAGAGATGTAGGCACCTCATTCATAAGGTTGATCCTAGCTTTGCCTCCCTCGCTCTTCAATGCTTATCCAGTGTCGCAACGCCCAGACCTGCAAAACAACTTGATACCCTTCTCAAACACATTTGACTACATATATAAGACTGATATCCATAATATAAAGAGACATAAAACTATAATTAAACAGTAATCAAATCTAAGACACATTAATAGGTCATATTTGGAAAGACAAGAATGTCTGATCTTTATTGATGAATGAAAGCAAGTACATAAAGTTATACCTTCCTTCAAGCTTGGCACTTCACGAAACCTAGATTAAAGGTCTCATGCTTCTGTTCTCCAAGGATTCCAGCCTCTAATCAACTATGCTAGGGTTTACCAAAACTAAGCACAAGAGAGGGGGATGAGGGTCTCCATTCCTCCAGCATAACAATATTGTAGACTTGGTCCCCTCACATGGCCCTTCTACCCTCCTTATATAGTCAGTGAGGAAGAGGAAAAGAAGTTATAACCAAGTAGGAGGTTCCCCAACCAACTTAACTTCCCAAAATTTTGAGATTTTGACCAAAACAGGGGTGTACGCTACTCTACAATAGACAAAGTAGCGTACATATGGAGTTGAGCTCTACTATTTCAACATTGGAGTCGCGCTTAGAATATTTGAGTGCTACTATTGTACACTAGAGTAGGGTACATACGCTACTATCATGCATGTGTACCAGCGCTCATGTTAAAAAATGGCCAAAAACAAGCTTTTCTGCTCATTTTCAGGAGATGGTTTGGTCTAGAAAAATGTTCCTAAGGGTCATATACATCAAATGGGTCAAGAATGAGGTAATTTCAACCATTTTTAGTGTCCCAAATGACTCCTCCATCCACAAATGTCCTATTGTGTGACTGAAACTTGATCTCAAGAAGTGTCGTCATGCGACCAAGGGAAGCAAGTGTCGTCATGGACGGAGAGGTGTCATTTCAAGCTATAACATATGCCCCCTAATGTATGAGGTCAGAGGGAGTGCGGGAAACGATGGACGAAATAAATTATAAATAACAATGATTTGAAACATGGAGGAACGGAGAAACCAAGAATCATAAGCTCAAATGAAGTACCTGAAAGCAAAGGCAATGTCAGACAAACGTATCCTTGGGGTAACTGTCCATGTTCAAATAGTGGAACATGACCTCCAAGAGGATACAATAACGATCGAAAATACTGATGCATATATCATGGCCACTAAAAATACAAGCGTGGATCCATGAGGAACATAAGTGTAAACATAGCCACATAAATACAAGGTGGATCTATGTCAAAACTGGAGAACATAGCCATAGAGAACAAGTTGGATCTATGCCTCATCAAGAGCCCAAAAAAAGTGTGGCTCAGTCTTGCGCAACTTGGGCGATAACATAAATGAGGTGATGCTATCGAGGATCCCAAGGTCTTCATCAAAAAACAACCCAAGGTACAAACCTATCCATGCGAATAAATGAGTTGATGTCGAACATGGGAGGTATCGTTTGATTACCGATCATTGATGTATACCATTAACAAACATGAGGGCGTCCACCAATAATGAAAATGGAACCCAGGGTACCTAGTACATTCAAGCAAGTGCGAATAAGTGGTCTTGCCATCGAACACTTGAAGAATCCATTAGATAGGAGACATTGATGTATTCCCATCTATCCAATAGTGAGGGAAACTGCCACTAATGACTACAATCCCCAAGGTACTAACCGAAACTCTAAACTTCATTCCCAGAGCACAATGAGTTGAAGTTGATGGGAAGAAGTCCATTGGAAGGGAGGCCTTAATGCATCCTCCATCATCCAACATGAGGGACACTCAACAGGTATGAGCTAATTTGGAGTAGGACTAAACATATGATGAAACATACTGACACCAAGGAATGACCGACACATGAGGTCAAGGCAACTGCAGAATGGCCGACACAGGTTATATCCTTGAACAGTGAGCACAACACAAGAGTGACTTACGTAGCTTTGAACATAAAGGGACCACGATACAAATATGCAATGTAGGAGACATTAACAAATTCTCCATATGATTGTAAGACTAACCAAACGGAGGAGTAAGAACTCTGAGATCAGGTTTATCCTAAGGCCAACACTAGAACCCAACTAGTTTGATAGACTCAAAATAGGTGCTTTGTTCAAGGACATAGTTGACTTGCTTCCATCATATTGAAAGATGTTTTAACATTCTTCCCTTCCCTTTCCTTTTTCATTTTTTAACGAGCTTGACAAAGAACTAAAGCATGCTCGACGGTATTTTCATATTTAAGGAGTCTAAAAAACCTAGAAGAAAACTCCATACACCTATCCGTGGATTTTATATCGAGCCCAGATTGGTCTGTGCTCAGCAGTGTTTTCTTTCTTATAGAGTTGAAAAACTTAAACAGTCCTCTATACACCTATCTGTGGATTTTATGTCGAGCCCGGATTGGTATGTGCTCGACGGTGTTTTCTTGTTTATAGAGTTGAAAAACTTAAACAGTCCTCTATCAACCATCTCGTGGATTTCACATCGAGCCCGAGTAGGTGAATGCTCGCTTGGTGTTTTCACATTTCGAGAGTCTGAAAACCCTAAAGATGACTCCAAAGGTCCTTTTTCGTAAAGTTAGTCTCCTTCCCCGAAAAAGTGTAAAATGATGGAAGAAGAACTCTTCTAGCGCATACAAGAGTATACCTTTTCCGTAAATTATCCACCAAGGCCCGGAAAAGGGGTAATTCTATACCTAAGTGGATGTCGGTTCAGTTATTTTAACAAGCCCGAAAAGACAACTATGCTCGACAAACTTTTCCTATTTAAGGAGTTTGAAAAGGGCTTAAAAGAACTCCATAGGAATCCTTTCCGTAAAGTTTGAATGAGTCCGGAAAAGTAAACTCATGACCTCCTTACTGTTTTTAATGAGCTCAAAGGAGATATAGAAAATGCTCATAACTTCCTTACTGTTTTTAATGAGCTCGAAGTGAAGATGAAAGAAATGCTCATAGCCTCCTTACTGTTTTTAATGAGCTCAAAGGAAAGGTGGAAGACTGCTCATAACCTACTTAATGTTTTTAATGAGCTCGAAGTAAAGGTAGAAGAATGCTCATAACCTACTTACTATTTTTAACAAGCTCAAAGTAAAAGAAGAATGCTCGAAATGGGAGGAGATGAGTGTTAGGGACATGCAAAACTAGCTCCAAGTGCATGGAACAAAGCTATGCCTAATGCAAGGAACATGAGCAAGATAAGGACACTCAGGGTGTGTCTCCTCCAGGTAAAAGGTGTCAAATTGCAAAGGCAAAATGATACAGGGCTTAGCGGAAATGAGATCAGAGATGGAAGCTTATATAATGAGCTAAAAGCGTGGAAGCCGGCTTCAGGCTCATTAGCGCAAGCGGGATCATAACAGATGCATATGCAATTTGAACACAAGGATGGGAGCCTTATCAAGGATGGCTAGAAATATATGAGGAAGAAAGATATGAGGCTTCTTCTCAAAGTCATGGTAAATATAAAAAGGCTCCCGAGCCTATGAGAAAAACTCAGCATGGGCACCAGAATGGCATAAGGGTGCTGACTAGGGTGACCCATGTTAGGTAGGCTCTGTTGTCGGACCGGTGCACGATGCATAAAGAGATGGCTAACACACCAATATCCAACAAGTTCGACCCTATGGAAAATTCGGATGGAAAAAGGTTCAAATGCAACATAATAGCGGGGAAGCCTAAACCTATATGCAAGGTTCCGAATATACCTGACATGGTCACACAAGGTGTCGAAAAGGACTAGTAAGCAAGTATACATCCAGCTAAGAATCCTGTCTCCAAGGAACATTAGTACCAAGATCATATCTAAAACATATGTAAGGAAATATCCGATACAAGTCACTGTGGTAAAAATACTTTCAACTTCACTATCATCAACAACAGGCATAAACAAGGCAGAGTTTTCAAATGAAGACTCTATGGTACCCAAGCCCGAGGACTTACAATCAACAAGATCAACTTCAAGATGAAGATCAAAGTTGAAGGACATGATAGAATCTGCAGAAACAAATTCATCATCACGGGAGTTGAAAATTATAGAAGCAGAATCAAACTCAGCAGGAACACCGATTTGCGGATCTATAGGAGAGTCCAAAGACTCAACAGTAGGAAGATCAGACTTTAAGGTCAAACTGGGGCTGGACATAACTGCGACTGGATCAACATCCAAATGAATGGCAGACTGTACTATGGACTCTAGGAAAACTTCATTGGAAGGAAGTATATCATCCCAGATAGAACACATATCTAAACATTCAGATGGAGGTGTCACTTGGTCAAAAGATGGGACCAAGTCCCGAGAAGGTAAGCATGAACTCAGAGACTTCTTTTCAGTAGCAATTTAACTCAAGGAACAATATTCCACATAAGTCCCATGTGACATAGTAGTGCCTAATGACGAGGGATCTGACTGGTCTACAGTTGGGTAATAAGGAGGATCAACGAATGCAAGCTGGAGTGACGATGCTTTCGTTATGAGGGAAATGCATGACACGAAAGAGCGTAGACACCACAGCATGCATAGCATAAACGTAATCATGCCCGAGGATCATATCAAAATCCACAGGGTCCTTTAAAACCGTAAAATCAACTAAGACTTTTTTCCACCCAAAGTAACAGGTGCCTGACGGAGGAATCCGATAGGTTCACTAGGTCTTCTATCAGAGGTCAACGGCCAATTAGCAGCTAGAATAACATTAGGGAAACCGAAATCTCTCCAAGCATAAGCGGATAAGATACTAACAGAATCACCTTCATCAACAATGCATCGATCAACCGTATGGTTCCCGATATCAACCTTTATCTGGAAAGGTGTCGAAGAAGGAAGACGAGGCTCGGCTAGACTATTCCAATCAAAGGAAACAATCCTAGGGCTTGGTAGGGGTTCACATGGCACAGATGAAGTGCCCCCTTTTTCAGGAATATCAAAACTGGTAATGCAGAATACTTTAGCAGTAGGTGCATCAATCTCCGAAGGACTGATGGGATCGGTCGAAGATTGCATCGATTCGATCACTTCACTCTCTGAAGGAAGAGTGGGGTCGACCAAAGATTGCATTGGTTCAACCACTTTATCAACCAAAGGTTGATCTGACTACAGGGAATCTATAGACAACTCAGGAACAGAGGTTCCTTCAGACATGGACCACACTCTTCATGCCTCTGGAATGGCAGGGCATCGGTGAGTAAGGTGATCTCCCTTACAAAGTTTACAAGGAAACTTTGGTTTCCATCCTATAGGTTTAGACTCCTTTACAACGTCAGTGCTCTCAACATGACTAGCATTGGCTGACAACTTGCCCCCATCATGACTCATAGAGGTTGGCTTCTTAGAAGCATCAGACTTTTGAACTAAGGACCACACTTTTTGCACTTCTGGAAGTACAGGGCACAAGTATGTAAGGTGATCTCCCTCACAAAACTTACAAGGGAACTTAAGCTTCTGTTTGTTTGGTTTTTCGACAATGTCAACTCCCTGAGCATGACTTACAATGGCTGATCTGGTATCTCTAGTATGAGTCACAAGAACTGGTGACTTGTCATCAATATGACTAGCAGTGATCAATGACGTGTCCTCAACATGACTGATAGTGGTTGAAGACAAACTTTCAGTATGATTTTCAGTGACTAAAATTTTTCTCCGAGCATGACCTCCAGAGGCTGGGTAGGTGCCACCTACATGACTTGCAGAGGAAGGGTGCTTGCCCCCCGCATGACTTGCAAAGGCTGGGTTGCTGCCCCGTTGTTTTGGCATCTTCTTCCCATTCTTCCTCCGTCTATTCTTTTTAGACTGCTGGTTACTAGTATTGCTACTTTCGCCACATGAGGTAGAAGGAGGAGGAGAAGATGTTACTAGCAAGGGAGGCACTGGGTTCTGATGCTCTTGATTTGAGGTGTTCACAAAAGAAGCATCAGGAGCATGCAAGGCATTCGGAGTGGAAAACAACCAAACCGGCAACCCAATAGTGAATCCAGGAAGATTCAGAGTAGCCATTAAGGGAGCACCAATGTTTCCAATGAATGGAACAACACAAGGATCGCCCGGAACAGGGGTATCTTGATTGGCACTCGCCGGAATGCTAGACATAGTTTCCTGATCAAATGAGCAAGAAGTTCTCTAAGGAAAACTAAGACAAGTAGCACAAAGAGCACACCACTAAAAAAGGTCTTAGGTAAATCAAACCAGGCAAACAGATGCCTTCCGGAGAAGAGTCTGGGATGATGAGGTCCCAGAACAGATCAACAAAGGATGAAGAACAGTTACCCATGGTCTGCAATACAATGACTAAGGGTGCAAGCGCTAGAATCACCCAACCACCCTCCCAGAGACCTGCAAGGGATTTCCTCCCATGTCTGTCCTAGGTACAACAGATATACCCTCTGTTGTCACCTTTGTATGAACCTATGGTCAGATACTAAGGATACCACAACACCAAAAACTCTTGGGGGAACAGTCGCTGGTCAAATCAGAAGCGTGGGCAGGGTAACTGAGCCCGAAACTCAAAAGAGTCCCCAAACGCGATCCAATCCTGGTATATGCTCGAAACAGAAAGTAGGAGGAGTATTCCCAACAATATTATCTCACAAGACCTACTGCATAGATCCCAAGCAATTTTTGAATGAAGTGGGTTTACCTTCGATAGTCAAACTACGATTTTTGCGTAATGTGTGATCTTGGGTGGTTTAAGGTGTTTTAAACCCAATATTCTAACCAAGACTAGTTGGTGTAGTGTAACCTAGAAAAGAAAATGTTACTAGTACATTTTATTAGGGTTCATTTTAAAGGTTACTTGCTCACTCAAAAAGGTAGTGGGTGTGTGAGAGTGGTTATAATAGAGATAGAGTACTGAAAATGAAATATTTACCACCAAACAAATCTTTTCTTTTCGATGCAAGTCTTAAAATTCTGATCTAGAATGCATATGCAAATGCAATTTTTAATCTTTTGAATGCAAAAAAGGTAAAAATAAAGTCTAAATGTACAAAATTAAACTCAAAACCTAGGAATGCAACTATTCAAACCAATAAGTATGCAAAAGAAAAACTTGTTCTTTTTTATGAAAAGCACTCTAAAATCTTTTAAGCCACTTGCAAGGTACTCTATTCAGAAAATGAATCAAAATTCTTTATGCTTTCAAAGGTAAGAAACAAAACTGAAACTAACCTATATCAAAGCAAAGCAAAGAAACTTTTAGGTTCTCTTTATGAAACAGTAAAAGCTACCAAATATGACTTTCAAATTCTTATTGATGTAAGCATGCCAACCATTGGGAAAAGACTACAAAAACTACTTTTAGACCCAAACGAAGCAAATGACCTACGAAGAAGTATGGTTTGGTAAAGTCAGGTATGCACATAAACAATGCAAACAAGGTCTTGAACAACAGCCAAAACACTTGAGCTTTCACTACAAAAGAAAAACTAAAAGCATAAGGGAAGATAAGAAACCAACCTAAAAGAGAAATTTCACTCAAATAGATACAAACAGGGTCAAGAAGACTCAAGAGGTTTCAAATCCAGTGGAAATGGGGCAAGCAAGTTCAGTTAGACTCAAATTAGGGTACAAAACACCAAACAGGTCCACAACCCTCCAAATTGGGTCAACAAACCCCAAAACTTTCCAAACAAGCCCAAATTGATCGATAAAGGTTCAAATCATGAATGTAGGATCAGTACAAGGATGAGAGACCACTTTCAATGGTTTAACACAGACCTAGGGTCATCAGGGACCCCAAAAAATGCAGCCACAACCCCCAGATTTGGGTCCACAACCCAAAAACTCAAAAATTTCAAACCCAGATTTTGAGCGCTACTGTGTATGAGGCATACCAGCGCCCATAGCAGGATGGGCGCTACTGTGCAGAGGAAAAGTAGCGTATGGGCGCTACTGTGTTGTACAAACAGTAGCGTATAGGTGGAAAAAGTTGGGAAAATGGGGTTAAAACCACCACACCTGGGTCCACAAGGGTTTGCAAGGGTTGGGAAGGGACTGTAAGAGCCAAGGAGGGTCAAATAGAGCCTACTAACTGATCCTAATCAATAAAATGAACAAAGACCATCAAACAAGACTGAAGAAATGACCTTGGATACCCGTAAGCAGTTAGGATTTCCCCAGTGGAGTCGCCATTCTGTTGTGGGGAAAATGCACCTATAGTTCAGGGGAGAAACTACCAACGTACGGTAATAAAGATAGACTTACAAGCATTCTGCAAGTACAACAAATAAATGAAGAGATTAGGGTTTAGAGATGTAGGCACCTCATTCATAAGGTTGATCCTAGCTTTGCCTCCCTCGCTCTTCAATGCTTATCCAGTGTCGCAACGCCCAGACCTACAAAACAACTTGATACCCTTCTCAAACACATTTGACTACATATATAAGACTGATATCCATAATATAAAGAGACATCAAAATATAATCAAACAGTAATCAAATCTAAGACACATTAATAGGTCATATTTGGAAAGAGAAGAACGTCTGATCTTTATTGATGAATGAAAGCAAGTACATAAAGTTATACCTTCCTTCAATCTTGGCACTTCACGAAACCTAGATTCAAGGTCTCCTGCTTCTGTTCTCCAAGGATTCTAGCCTCTAATCAACTGTGCTAGGGTTTACCAAAACTAAGCACAAGAGAGGGGGATGAGGGTCTCCATTCCTCCAGCATAACAATATTGTAGACTTGGTCCCCTCACATGGCCCTTCTACCCTCCTTATATAGTCAGTGAGGAAGAGGAAAAGAATTTATAACCGAGTAGGAGGTTCCCCAACCATCTTAACTTCCCAAAATTTCAAGATTTTGACCAAAACAGGGGTGTACGCTACTCTACAATAGACAAAGTAGCGTACATATGGAGTTGAGCGCTACTATTTCAACAGTGGAGTCGCGCTCAGGAGGTTTGAGTGCTACTATTGTACACTAGAGTAGGGTACACACGCTACTATCATGCTTGTGTACCAGCGCTCATGTTAAAAAATGGCCAAAAACAAGCTTTTCTGCTCATTTTCAGGAGATGGTTTGGTCTGGAAAAATCTTCCTAATGGTCATATACATCAAATGGGTCAAGAATGAGGTAATTTAAACCATTTTTAGTGTCCCAAATGACTCCTCCATCCACAAATGTCCTGTTTTTTTACTGAAACTTGATCTCAAGAAGTGTCATCATGTGACCAAGGGAAGCAAGTGTCGTCACGGATGGAGAGGTGTCATTTCAAGCTATAATAGATAGCGGTTGTGAGATGAGTGGGAGGTCTCATCATGAAAATAAGAGATTGAAGAGTAAATTGTGGCTCGTGATAGGATTTTCTTCCAATCTCAAGCTTAGATTGATGAGAGGAAGGTGTCCTCATAATTGGTCTCCCACAACACCGCAGCTATAAGCATAGGGATTATATTATGTCCCCTTTTTTGTTAACTTGTTCTAGATTTGAAGAATCACAAAAGGTGTTTTGGGTTTTCTGGCATACTATTCAATCTCTGCTTGCACAAAAGTTTAGATGGCATACAAGTATATGATAATTGATTCATGCAAGCAAAAGCATCTAGACTCTTTCTATTATTATCCAAATTTGCAATCCCTACAATTTAATGGGCTAGACAATATTATCAAACAAAAAGAATTCAGGGTGGATGTTTTGGAATTTGGTCAGAAATACTCTCTTTATAAATGAAAAGGAACAAGTGGTGCCTTGCTTATGAGATATTGTTTAGTTTCTTCCTATATTATGCCATTCACTTCGGGTTCTTTTTTCTTTGATTTTCTTTTCTCCAATCTATTATGTCCTTTCCTAGTTGACCTAAATTTGGGGGGTTGAAATCACATTCTCCCAAATTTGTTGAACTCCCATCACCCTCTGCCACTGAGCTTGTGTAAGAAGGCCCTTCACCTAGATTCATCCCATCAATTTCTGGACTGTATTCAACCGCACAAATCCCTAAAACATTTTTTTAGAATAACCACCTGCTTGACTGCATGGAGCCCCTTGATCAGAAGGATCATTTATTATTACATCATAAGAAACACTCACAGGGACACTATATTTCCCTGCAGATCCCATTCTCATTTGATGGTCCCCCTAGTTGGATGGTTGACCACTGTCTATATCATTTAAACTAGACATAACCTCAGTCTGCTGACATTCAGTTTCATTCTCACACTGGGTGTTGCATCTTACCTTCTCATAATCTCCATTACATGTTCCTCTCTCACTTGTGGTCACATCTTTTGTTTTCCTTGTATTCTGCGGTATTTGATGATGGGAGAATTTTATCACAAAGGTGACAACTCGAAGAAGTGTCCCCTCTGCTCTGTTATGATCTTGTGTAAGGATCTTCATACTGTTTGCATTCACAGTGTAAAGCAGTATGATGTTTGGGAACACATTGACTTCATACTTCTAACTCAGGCAAAAGAATTTGTCATCCCTTTTGAGAAGAATCAACATTCTTTGGGTGCTTTTCCTCATAGTATAGATGGTTAGTGTAATGCCTTTTCAAGGTTTACTCTGAAATATGATCCAAATTTATCTTCAAGCAAGGCAACACTTGAGCTTACTAGTTGGACTGACAAGGTACAGTCTAAGGCGGGTGAAGATCTGGAGTTACTTCCTTATGTGTATGCAACTAGAGATCAATTAGAAGAAAGAAAAAATGCATGGACTGAACGTCATGCCTCAGAATATCTGAGTGGTTGTCCACCATTGAAACAACAATTTATAGCTGAGTCTAAAGCAGGGCTTGGTAAACTCAAGATTGACAGTTCTAATTTAGGATGTCTCACAGAATCTGTGAAATTAAAATCTGGGGATGACATTACTTTCTCTAATCATGAATCAAGCCATCAAGTAACAAAGAGGTCAGGAAGTTATCTCAGTTGAGTTGTTTTTTACACTTACAGATGCACAAATGGAAATCAGACATATGGGCCTTCTTTGGAATCATGTCACAGAACAAAGGAAGCATAGTTTATGCTTCCGTTGCGATGAAATGTTAATGAAGGTCAATGGAAACTAAACAAGCACTATAAATCAACACTATTGACAACAACAAAAGCACAAGATATTATTCAAAAATCTATTCAAACAACTTTTTTGAACTCCAGCGAAAAGCATGAACCATACCTCAGTCATTATTTCTTCCAGCTGCTTGACAGTGACCTCATTATTAGGATTGCCAACATTGAAAATGTGACTGTTTTCCCTGGAAGGAATTTCCTGAAAAATGAAATAGGTAAGTACTATAAATATATAAGCACCATACAAGATCAGTATAAATCCACAAAGGATTGTTGTTACTTACCATAATCAAAAGAACAAGTCAGCTAGCATATTGTGCCCCATATGTTTAAAGACTGTTTATACAATTCCAAGCATGCAAAACCAACACAGAACACACTAATTTTTTCCTTAAAGAAATCTATTGTGGAATAACTCCAAGTTAATGATTTAAAAATAAAAAAACAAATGCAAAACACAACCAAAAATACACCACTATAAAATGATATAATTCCATACCCAAGTTAACACATTTAGAAAGTCAATATGAAGCAATTACAACCACATAGTAGTCCACTTACTTTCCAAGAGCATAATCAAACATAAAGGATGAGCTGTAAATAATCCACTGGATAGTCCAACAACATCTTAATTCAGTCCAAGACAAAAGATCAAAACTAGCATTTATCAAGAACATCATTCATTCAATGTAAATCCAAACCATTAGTGACCCGATATGCAAAGTCTGCAAATGTGTAAACCATGTAAAGGTGAATATAGCAGAATCGATATGTTTTATTGTTTAATATTCAACCATATTCCTTCACAATATGAACGGACATAATCCACGTTCACGTCAACATCGAAATCAACTATATCTTCTTCATTTACACATTTTGCTTCTTGAAAGTCTGTAACCCCTGACAAATCTGCATACTCGGGTTCATATGATGTACTATTTCTCAATCCTTTTGGAGAACATGTTAACACTACATACCAGTCAATCTCAACTGGATCTTGTACATAGAATAACTGTTTAGCTTGCGATGCCAGAATAAATGGATCATCTTGCCAATGATTCTGACTTAAGCATTTCTTCATATTCACCATTGTAAAACCCAAATCATCAGTTTTAATCCCTCTCTTATTGTATACATCGACCCAATTACATTTGAACAACGTGTACTCCATACAAAAATAGTCCAATGTAATTATTTATTCTATTACTCCATAAAATGTTGTTTTCTGAAGTACAGCGTTTGGATCTTTGGAACTTAACCTCATCATTGTTTCGGCTTCCAAACACACACCACTATTTTGTGTGGTTCTCTCATTATCCATTCTTTTTGTATGGAATTTATAACCATTGGTTAGGTATCCCTTGTACTTATTCACAAATTTCCTTGGGCCCCGTGCTAGCCATTTAAGTGTATCAGACACATTTCCGTCTCCTTCCACCTACATATTTTCAGTTTTTTTAATATAGTTAGAACACATACATCCAACCTATGACAAAATATTTAAATTTGTACATGACAATATTCAACATGTAATGATTTGTAAGTACTTATAATATAAATAGTATAAAGTGACCTGTTTTTTTAGCCAACTAGAAAACTGTTGGGTGTGGAGTCTCTGCAATAGAGCTTCATCTTTTTTGGTTTGGGTAAATGAGTTGAGAATCTCCATTTTGTGCATCCTAATTTGACAATTATGGACAGTAAAATTGGTTGTTAATGTGTTTTGATAAAATATGAATAAAAATAATTTGAAATGTCAAATACATTATTCCATCCATGGATCTGTGTTTGGTTAAACCACAAACAAACAAAATTTTGAAGGTCAAACATGTTACTTACTCTATCCATGGATCAACTTCATTTGTGTGAAATAGAACCCACCTATGGGCTTGTTCCCAACTAATGTTATCCACTTCTGATGGAATTGAAGCAAATAATGGCTTTCCATCAAGAATTACTTCTTCAACTTCATCATCCCACACTTCATTTCGACCATGTGTGGTTCCAATAGCTTCCATACCTTTCAAGTATCCTCCACAAAACTTTATTGATTCCTCCACATTGTAGCTTTCAGCGATGCATCCTTCAGCCCTATTTTTGTTCTTAACATAACTCTTGTATACTTTCATACACCTACAAAAAGAGCATATTTTTTAAGTAATGTCAAAAGCTTTGAATAAATTATTCTTCTTGTGGTTCTTGATAGCAAGTAAAGTTCCATGTACCTCTCAAAGGGGTACATCCATCTATATGAAACTGGCCCACAATATCGAAGCTCACGTATCAAATGCACATTCAAATGCATCATTATATCAAAAAATGAAGGAGGGAAGTACTTTTCAAGTGAGCACATTGTCTCCACGATATCATTTTCCAACTTGTCAAGGCTCTCTATTGAAACCGATTTTGCACAAATCTGCCTATAAAAGTAACAGAGCTTACAAAGCGTCTTTCGAACAGCAATTGGTAGCACATGGCGTAGAGATACTGGGAGAAGTTGTTGCATTAGAACATGGCAATCATGTACTTTCATTCCACGGAACTTAAGCTCTTCCATAGATATATGATTTTTTGGATCATATCTATAACCATCTGGCACTTTTAATGTGAAAAGAACGTGACATAGGGTCTCTTTCTCTTTCTTTGAAAGAGTATGCGGTGCAAGTGGAAGGAATATTTTCTTTCCTTTAACTTCTGGCCATAGTGATTTTCTCAAACCCATTTTTTGCAAGTCATCTTGTGCTTTATTTCCATCTTTGGACTTCCCTTTTATATCCAAGAGAGTTCCAAAAATTCTTTCACACACATTCTTCTCCACATGCATTACATCTAAATTGTGACGTTGTAGGTGTTTCTGCATTCCAACACATTGAGAATATTGGAAAATTATTTAATATGGAGGAAATCATAAACAATGAATTCAATGAAGACATCTAAGCACAATGACATCATATAAGCATGCAATGTATAATAATTATTAATGGTTGATGTCTCTACATACCTCCCAATATGGCAGATTGAATAGGATTGATTGTTTCTTCCACACCACAACATTAGTTTTTTCACCTTTTTCCTCATTTATTTTCCTTTTCTTTGATTCACTCTTCCCCCAAACTGTTTCGTTTCCCCTTGTTTCCTTCAAAATATCTGACACTCTTACAACTGGAGGGGCATAACGAAGCTCCTCCTTCCCATTAAATGGTCCCTTCTGTGAGCGAAACTTATGATTTTGAGGAAGAAATCTCCTATGTCCCATGTACACACATTTCTTGCTACAATTGAGGTACTCTGATTCTGTGTTCTTTCCACATATGGGGCATGCATTATAGCCTTTTGTTGTGCAACCAGCCATATTCCCATAAGCTGGAAAGTCATGAATCACCCACATAAGAATCGCCTTCATGTTAAAGCATGTGTTATTGTAAGCATCATATGTCCATACTCCTTGGTCCCATAATTCCTTTAGTTCATCTACCAAGGGTTCCAAATACACATCAATGTCATTACCTGGTTGCTTGGGACCAAGTATTAACAATGTTAGCATACAAAAATTCCTTTTTGTGCACAACCATGGTGGGAGGTTGTATGTAACCAATACTACAGGCCAAACACTGTATGTGCTGCTCAAGTCTCCAAATGGATTAAATCCATCTGCTGCCATTGCAAGTCGTACATTGCGGGGTTCGCCTGAAAAACCAGGCCATCTTTCATCAATAGTTTTCCAGGCTGGGCTATCAACAGGGTGGCGCATATGACCATCATTGCTTGCATTCTCATGATGCCACCTCATTTTTTGTGACATGTCCACAGAGCTAGAACAACAAAGAAAATCTTTCATTTATATATAATATTATCATATAATAACACTATGAAAAATGGTAAAGATAATACAAGAAGGTGAAAACTTGAATACAATTATGGTGTTGAAAATCATACCTATACATTCTCCTTAGCCTCGGTGCTATGGGGAAATATCTTAACACCTTTGCAGGAACACCTTGACGCACCTTTTGAGATTGAGCATCCACCTTCCATCGAGATTTTCCACATGTTGGGCATTCGTCTTTACTTTCGTTACTTCCTCGATATAAAATGCAATCATTGGGACATGCATGTATCATATCATAGTTTAATCCCAATGATTTTATCAGCTTTTTTGCAGCATATGCAGAATTTGGAAGTGTGTTATCTCTAGGAAGTGTATTTTTATGCAATTTTAACATTTGGCCAAAACGTCTATCAGACCATCCACTATTCACTTTGATATTGTAATATTCTACGGTTGTTGATAGTTTTGTGAAATAAACACAACCAGGGTACAATGGCATCTTTGCATCTTCGATTAACTTCCTATATTCATTAACTTCATTTAGTACATTTGTTGATGCCAAACCCACATTATCACAACCTTCATTTAGGTTTTGATCAAGACATGGATAAGCATCATTCACCATATGAAGCACTTGATCACCAACAATGGTTGTATCATCATCCTTTTCGAGTGGATCATTACCATTCTGAAACGATGTTCCAAGCTCATCAACCTGATTATCGTAATGACATTCTACATGTCCATAACCCTATTAATAAGAAAATTAAAATTCATGTCAATGATTTTATGGTTTTTATGAAAATTAGAATGAATAGATATTGGTCAAATAGGGGCCTTTACCAATGCAAATTAGCTTACCAGTTGAGACGATATATGCTCTATAACTTCATGTGGCTCATTTCAGAGCGTTGCCTAGCCTCATCAATAACGGATGGAATCTAAAGGTGAGAGGAAAACATAATTAAGCACATATAAATATAATTTATATCTTTATTGTAATACAACACATATAAATATAATTTATATCTTTATTGTAATACAAGTAAGTTTGAAACTAGATCAATTCATTTATTTCAAGATACCTGACTGTGAATGCTCTCTCCATGAAAATACCAAATTTTATATTGTTCTATTATTCCATCACAAATCAAGTGCTCACGTATTTTGTCAAATGTTTGTACTTTGACTATGCCACATTTATTACATGGACATCTTATTCCTTGAATGCGCCTCGGCAAACTTTAAGAATTCCTCAACCCCATCTCTATATTCTTGTAGTGTCCTACACATAACCAATTTTCATTAAGTCACATAAATTTAATTAAGAACAAGTTAGCACTGATACATTTTTTTGGTATATCACCATGAATAACCAAATATAGAAACTATACCTATTTTTCAAGTTCATCCAGTTTCTTTTGTCCATTTGATAATATGCTCCAAGCTCCTTTGAAATTGTCTCTTTAGATGTCAATTTGTAGAACCATTGAAATTCGAACCAATATGGCATCTAACTTCTAAGAAAGTAGAACCCATAAAGATTCTACCCAGACTCAAAACTAATTCATTCCAGGCATCCCTTCAATGCAGATTGTTCAACATCACTCCTCTTCATACTAAGCGTAATTCCAATGTAGTCAACACTCAACCTTAGATCTTAATTCAACCTTAAAATTAAAATGTATCCCAACAGAGAGTAACACAATTAACTAATTCATTTCTTGGTTAGCTTGTATATTCACCAGAGTTCATCAATCACACAGACATATATGAAATCAACACACAACATCATGGCAAATAATCCTTTTCCATTTATTACTTGGAAATTTGCAGGCTAATAAACAAACTCTGACCTATCCTCTGTTTTTCTTGCCTTGATTCTTACATTGTATAGCTAACCCTCCTAACCATCATTTTTCAAGCCTCTCTCTCTAACCTCTAATGCTCGCAGGCATACAAGATATACTTGGAAACATAACTTGTAGCTAAATAACAAACCTCATACATTTATGGAACTAACTCCTAAATTTTTTGTAAAGTTCTTGTAATTGTAATTGTCACTATTATGTTAAAATAAATTGATTTTCATCCTTAAGACTGTTTAATAACGTATATCTACAGGCTTGACCTAAGCCTATAAGTTGAGTTGTTGCTTATACTTACATATGTAGAAATGGAAATCGGACACATGGGTCTTATTTGGAATCGTGTCACATAGCCCATCCTCTTGTTGGTTCCTCCGAGTTCATTCTGATGTTACCCAAGGAGCGGATTTATTGCATAGTGGTCGCAGAATAAATGAATCACTTTTTCTGCCTAGATTAGAGGATCTGTCAATTCTTTGAATCTTGACAGATCCTCCCTGAGCCTAAAGGAAATCTTGTAAATGTTCAATAGTTAGCAAGGTTAAACTAGAAGTTTCCAAGTGTGATGAGGTGTCAGTGATGCATCATCCTTTAGGATAGAGCTAAACTCCTATTTAGGGAGGCAGTTATAGAAATATAGAAAGGTCGTTAGGGTTAAACCGTTAAATTGATTCTTCATATATACGAATGTAAGCCTACGGGCCACAACAGAGGTAGAGCGCAGGTGAGGCAGAGGCAAAGAGGATAGGAAAATAGAGAGGAGGGGGCCAGGGTAGAATACTCCCATATTGTGTAATCAGGTCACGAAATTCTGAGTAATTGAATTTGATTAATGAAAGCATTTTCTATGCATATGGACTTGTGAATATCTCTTTCTATGTATTTTTTATGAAGTTCATTGTCTCTGTTGAATGTGAATGGCGTCCTGCTGAAAACATAAATTCATTTACTCCGGAATTTGTATGCAATTCCTGCAGCGAAAAATGAGTACATAGGATTTGTTAATTGGATGACTTCCTGACAGTAAGAAACTACAGGAATATGTGATTTCTGTGAAGTATTTGGAATTGGAAGACCCTTCTGAAAACTGACTCGATGTGATTGTTTATCACTCGAGTGTCCTTATGTTATGAGATCTCAGGTTATGCAAATCGGAAGGAAGTGAAGCGATTGAAATTGGAACATCAAGTTACTTCAATTAGATTGTTTAAAGTACATTCTGCATAAAACCCTAACCCTAACCAAAATTTAACAGAATAAATAAATGTGTTGGGTGAGAATCTATTGTCGCTGAAGGTAAAATATTGGAGATTTTAGCATTTGTTTAACATTTTTATACAGAGATCGAGTTACGGAATTGATAGCCAGGTTCCATATTTCAAGGTTAGGGTTTGAATATTTGGAAGTGTGTTGAAGGGTAGTAGTTATTTTTTTCCACTTGTTCATGAAAAACTAAGTTTCTCAAATGTTGAAACAAACACTGAAGAAATGAACACTGGCTTGGAGGAAAAATTGTGGCAAATTGTCATTGTGCACAAATTTGAATAC
Organism: Larix kaempferi; assembly: GCA_027924585.1. Lineage (NCBI taxonomy): Eukaryota > Viridiplantae > Streptophyta > Pinopsida > Pinales > Pinaceae > Larix > Larix kaempferi. The sequence goes on along the minus strand of BSBM01000099.1, from coordinate 1,085,372 downwards.
CCAAGTATACTCTGGTTGGGAATCGAACTCCATTTTAGATTCCATTTGTGTACGAGCAACAATAGATCATGGCCCAATTGTAATCATATTATTAAAAGTAAAACGCCATTTCTGAACAAAGAAATTGAATTTATACTCAAGGTAAGAGTTCAAGAATTTGGGGAAGCATTTTTTGTTGAAATTACAGGTGGTTCCTACATCAAAAATAAAAAGAAGAGTTGCATGGATAGCGTTGGAACCTGATTTCCGCAGTTAGTCTCACTCTCTTTCCTTCAGATCGGCACCTATGTCTATCTCTCCATTCGTGGTTCAACCCAACAACATTTCATTGTGATCTTTTGTCTATCTCTCCATGTGCGTGGTTTAAGCCAGAGCAAATCATTCCCACCCTAATTTCATCCACACCAAAATTCAAAAATTGAATTTTTTAGTCTTTGAAAATGGTATCTTTTGAATCTTTGAAAATGGTATAAAATTGAATCTTTTTAATCTTTACAAATGGTATAAAATTGAACCTTTCGAATCTTAGAAAATGCAGGCATCATTTCTTGATGTAATTTAATTTACGATATACAAAGTGACAAAGTGTTACCATTATTGCAGTTTATTATTTAAATATTATTATCCGCAAAATCAAGAGTCATGCATGACTTCACAATGTCTCAGCTTGCCATAAACACTAGGCGAAGGCATACCTAGTGGGAGACCATGCGTCACACATCAAAGAATACCCGAGTATAATTGCTCTACTAGAGAAGGATAGTGAGCTATAGAATAACGAACCCCAATCATACACACAAGAGGAAGACCAAGTTGATATGACATGATGAGAACATGACTCTCTCATATATATTATAGAGGTCTAGGGGTATAAAGCCTCCAATAAGTATATGATCCCACACAAGACCGACTTAACCAACGAGTTAAGTTAGGGGTCACACATCATGACCAATACTCCAACGTTAGGTGATGAGGGGCTTGCAACCACATAAGGACTTCTCTATACCTACGACACATGGAACACCCATCAAGGAAACCAACTCATTCCACCATCATTAAGTACTACTACCACCATCAAGGGATAAAAACGGTGAGGGCCAACTATTTGCTGAGGGATCCATCCCCTGGGTCAGTGGCATTGGGAAATGCTACCGTCTCTCTGACTAGTCCTCTCACTTTTGTTTCTAGTATTAAAACGCATATGCATTCTCAGTTTCATGACAACCCTACGATGGGTGGTCCACACCCTCCTGTGAATGTGTATTTGACTATAATGACAAACAACATTATAATATAGGTGGTTCTTTCAAAGCTATATTAATGCAAAACAACATGCTTACATTCCAACTTCATCCCTAGATATGATGGTAGCTATAGAAACAATAAGCAAATTATAGGATCACATGTTTATAGAAAATGCACAACTACACAACATGTATCATGGGAAGCCCTCATGGGGGAGAAAACCCAGTTACAACCTTTCACTGTGATAGAATCCGCAAAATCAAGAGTCATGCATGACTTCACAATGTCTCAGCTTTCCATAAACACTAGGCAAAAGCATACCTAGTGGGAGACCATGCGTCACACATCAAAGAATACCCGAGTATAATTGCTCTACTACAGAAGGATAGTGAGCTATAGAATAACGAACCCCAATCATACACACAAGAGGAAGACCAAGTTGATATACCATGATGAGAACATGACTCTCTGATATATATTATAGAGGTCCAGGGGTATAAAGCCTCCAATAAGTATATGATCCCACACAAGACCGAATTAGCCAACGAGTTAAGTTAGGGGTCACGCATCATGACCAATACTCCAATGCTAGGTGATCAGGGGCTTGCAACCGCATAAGGACTTCTCTATACCTATGACACATGGAACACCCATCAAGGAAACCAACTCAGTCCACCATCATTAAGTACTACTACCACCATCAAGGGATAAAAACGGTGAGGGCCAACTATTTGCTGAGGGATCCATCCCCTGGCTCAGTGGCGTTGGGAAATGCTACCGTCTCTCTGACTAGTCCTCTCACTTTTGTTTCTAGTATTAAAACGCATATGCATTCTCAGTTTCATGACAACCCTACGATGGGTGGTCCACACCCTCCTGTGAATGTGTATTCGGCTATAATGACAAACAACATTATAATATAGGTGGTTCTTTCAAATATATATTAATGCAAAACAACATGCTTACGTTCCAACTTCATCCCTAAATATGATGGTAGCTATAGAAACAGTAAGCAAATTATAGGATCACATGTTTATAGAAAATGCACAACTATACAACATGTATCATGGGAAGCCCTCATGGGAGAGAAAACCCAGTTACAACCTTTCACTGTGATAGAATCCACAAAATCAAGAGTCATGCATGACTTCACAATGTCTCAGCTTTCCATAAACCCTAGGCGAAAGCATACCTGGTGGGAGACCATGCGTCACACATCAAAGAATACCCGAGTATAATTTCTCTACTATAGAAGGATAGTGAGCTATAGAATAACGAACCCCAATCATACACACAAGAGGAATACCAAGTTGATATGACATGATGAGAACATGACTCTCTCATATATATTATAGAGGTCCAGGGGTATAAAGCCTCCAATAAGTATATGATCCCACACAAGACCGACTTAACCAACGAGTTAAGTTAGGGGTTACACATCATGACCAATACTCCAACGTTAGGTGATCAGGGGCTTGCAACTGCATAAGGACTTCTCTATATCTATGACACATGGAACACCCATCAAGGAAACCAACTCATTCCACCATCATTAAGTACTACTACCACCATCAAGGGATAAAAACGGTGAGGGCCAACTATTTGCTGAGGGATCCATCCCCTGGGTCAGTGGCATTGGGAAATGCTACCGTCTCTCTGACTAGTCCTCTCACTTTTGTTTCTAGTATTAAAACGCATATGCATTCTCAGTTTCATGACAACCCTACGATGGGTGGTCCACACCCTCCTGTGAATGTGTATTTGACTATAATGACAAACAACATTATAATATAGGTGGTTCTTTCAAAGCTATATTAATGCAAAACAACATGCTTACGTTCCAACTTCATCCCTAGATATGATGGTAGCTATAGAAACAGTAAGCAAATTATAGGATCACATGTTTATAGAAAATGCACAACTACACAACATGTATCATGGGAAGCCCTCATGGGGGAGAAAACCCAATTACAACCTTTCACTGTGATAGAATCCGCAAAATCAAGAGTCATGCATGACTTCACAATGTCTCAGCTTGCCATAAACCCTAGGCGAAAGCATACCTGGTGGGAGACCATGCATCACACATCAAAGAATACCAGAGTATAATTGCTCTACTACAGAAGGATAGTGAGCTTTAGAATAACGAACACCAATCATACACACAAGAGGAAGACCAAGTTGGTATAACATGATGAGAACATGACTCTCTGATATATATTATAGAGGTCCAGGGGTATAAAGCCTCCAATAAGTATATGATCCCACACAAGACCGACTTAACCAACGAGTTAAGTTAGGGGTCACACATCATGACCAATACTCCAACGTTAGGTGATCAGGGGCTTGCAACCGCATAAGGACTTCTCTATACCTATGACACATGGAACACCCATCAAGGAAACCAACTCAGTCCACCATCATTAAGTACTGCTACCACCATCATTTGTAAAGTTGTTAATTCCTCAACATGAAGTCATATTAATGGATAAGGTATTTTTAGAATAGTGATAATTGCAATCCATGAGAAGAACCTTGGATCACACATTTTGGTTTGATCTTATCTTAGGCATCACTCATGATGTTTGATCAAGGAAGCAAATCACTAAGAGGTTGCAGGGTGAGAATTTACTCAATAGACCTTTTGCATTACTAACCGAAAATTTCCACATATTTAGAGGAACTTTTGCATATTTGAAGGCATACCTCACCATTTAGGTTCATATATATGTTTTTAAATGTCTTTGTTTAGATAATATACTAGGTCTTGGCACCTCTTTTATGGTGTGAGAATGTGTTGTAGGCAATGAAGTTTAAGTAGGTCCATTTCAACTTTATTTAATTGTTGCATTAGTTTTTGTAGGAGAAGGGTTAGCATTAATAGAAAACCAATGCATTACACTCACCATTACAAACTTTTTTTTCACACCATTAGTTTGATTGAGAAATTATATTGTTTGACTTATAATGATTTTACTCTTGTACATGTGAAGATGTTAACTTTATGTTTTTTCAAATCCATATGCTTTCCTTCTAGTTGTGCATTTTTTAGTGGATTGTGTATCTTCTATAATCATGACTACCTCTTAAAATTTTAAGGATCCATACTTAAAAATGTATAAGTCTTGGAAAATCCAATCAATTCTTAAATTCTAACTATAAAATATTTGGTGATACTTTTTAAATTTGTTTTCTAATTTATAAGTATTTTATGTACTTTATATAATAATTTGGAGAAAATAGTAACATCTGTAAATGGAAATAGGAACATCTATTGTCAAGAAAAGAATGTTTGGATTTGTATTTCCCTCCATTGTTTTTAGTATTTAGATTTCCCTCCAAATTGTTTTTCATTTTGTAATATAAATAGGAACAAAGCTCATATGTATTCAACAATATTTTAATTGAAAACATTTTTTGCTTGGCGTTGAAGTTAGAAAACTATGAAGACTAGAGGAAATGAGAAGCAAACTCTCTTACAACATGCAATCTTAACCCGTGGAAACAAAAAGAGGTACCATTGCCTTGTACTATTGTTTGTACTATATTGCTCATATTATTGTTTTGTCTTTATTGTCCCTTTGTACTATATTGCTCATACTATTGTTTTGTCCTTATTGGCCATTGTTTTGTCCTTATTGTCCCTTTCGGTCAAGATGAATTATGATGAGTATTTCAAAATTTAATAGTATTTTAAAATTCATATTTGCAAATGACATTTACCGTGGATAATTGGCCTTTTACAAAGACATTTTGTGTTATCTTGTCAGTTGTTTTTGTCCATTCATGAACTAGATATTAAAATACATTACATCATCATACTGTGGATTTGAAATAAGTAGGCCAACATGTGGTGCCACCGGCCGTTTCCACCCTTGTTGATGCAGGAGATGGGCAGACTTGCTCCATTCCCTAATCTCGTAGTATTAGAATAGCATTACTAGAATTTTCCAGATGTATCGTTGCTGGAAATCCACTTACTCACAAATCCAAACAAAAAATGCAGATTCACTCTTTCCAAAAGTTACAGAGGTCTTGTAAATGCCTGAGTCAGTCTCTCCAACATCTAGTCAGCAGAAATCGCAGAATTTCTTCAAGGAAAAATATTGGAATCTAAACCAGGAGTAAATGGTAAGATTTACAGATTCTAAACTAGTTAAGCAAATTTATATCAAAATTCTCAGAACCCCACCTCACATCTGCTTAGTATTTAGAGCTGTGCAACATAATTTCCAAACACTCTTCATGAATTAGTAGTCCTCAAGAAGATGTTTTGTGGTTTCAGCATTCTGCATACACAGACAACATCTGTTGGGACCAATCCGACCTTTTTTTTAAATATTTTCCCATGTCTTGAGACACCCCTGTTGGCAATATGGCAATTATGTCCTCAGAATCGCAAACCCTGGAGTCACTCTTGGTTTTTGATGAGAGTAACTTTGTGATCAAACAATAGAGGTGACCAGGTCCCAATATCTGATCTTGTGGGCAAGACAGTTGCTCTGTTTTTCTGTGACAAGTTTTTCTCCAGTGTCACTGCAGATCTTATAAAGATGGAGATCTTAATAAGAAGAAGCCAAAAGATTAAAAAATATCATGCCCAAGTTTTGGGAGAAAGGAAGCCCAATCACGCAATTTTGAAGGAAATGAAGCCTACAGGCTTGAAGTTAATTTATGAATTAATTGACTAGTTAATTAATTAATTAGTTCATTAAAACTGAGATTTGAAAGGGCGTGAAGCCCGCAAACCTGGAAGATATCCATTGAGATTTTAATTGGTTAAATAATCAAAATCTGCAAAAGACAGAAATATGAATTAAAAGGTTTAATAATAGAAGATTCAATGAAGCATGTGAAGATTACACATCAAAGAATACCCGAAAAATCTAAATAGAAGAAAAGAGTGTGTCTTGGAGTCATAAGTTGCAGTAGCATCCTGAGCAGTCCAAGATGCAGTAGCATCCTAAACCAGTTAATAACATTAGATTTCATATATTTTTCCTGTAAAACTTTTGACCACAGAGTATTCCCAAAAAGCACCCTCTATATTTTAGTATACATTGTTAGACATTTTGTTATGAATGAGTTAAAGATATTTGTATAATGTTCATAAATACTATTTAATTTTCAGGATTGTGTTAGTTGGCTTGTTTCAACGATGTGTTAATAAAAATGATTTTTTTTGTTATGCAGTTTATTTGCGGATGTCCATATCAAAGTAAGACATTATTTTTTTTTGTTTGGGATTTCAATAACTTCAATATTTGTTTAACAATTTTTGTCCCCTCTTTTATACCTTAAAAATTGTCTAACTTTCTTTGAGCACGAGCTGCAATCCATATTTGTAGGGAGCTAACAAGATTAAATTAAGACGTTGCAATACATCACTTTTAACAAAGTCAGGCCGCATTACCAAAAGAAATTACAATGTTATATGTGGCACAAATTCAAGTAAATATTTTAACATGATGGTAACTTATTATTTATTTTTTAATAAATAAACAATTATATTTAAAAAAATCATAATATACTTGACCATAGGCTCTAAGATGGGAAACAAATTCCAACAAAATATAGCATCGGGATCCACTGTCCCATTACAAAGTGAATCTACTTGCTATAGTGTCGACAACAATTCTAATGCACATACTCTTGAGAAAGATGTGAAAGAACCAGTACTGGAAGGTATGATCATTTCTAAACATTTTTTGTCCTATACAAGTATTTCAAGATTTCATATTAGCAATTTCATATTGTCATTGTCTCAAGAGGGGTACTGGTTTGTTTTTCCAGAAAATTTTCAACAGGAACCACCACAACAAGAGCATGGTTTAGAAGATGCAAATGCATCTACTGAAGCTAGTATTGCAATAAATGTGAAAAGAAGGAGTAGAGGACCAACAAAATTTCTCTTTGGAACCACTATAGAGGGCATTGCATTACCTGAAATTCAATTTAATGAGAGGGGCCAACCTATTGGTCCACATTCAGAGAAATTATCCTGATTTTTAGGTGTTCTTGCAAGGGAAATTCTAGGCATCAAGCACATGGAATGGAAAAAAGTGTTTGAAGTGCAAAAGAAAGACATGTGGAGTGCAATCAATGTGAGCATCAACTTATTCTAAACTTTATATATTGATGCATATTGAGCTTGTGTGTGATAGGTTTAGTTTCAAATAACGCTTGTATCTAATAATGGATTTTTTATCTATTGTAGCGTACCTACCAAATAGATCCGTTAGCAGAGAAATGGTGTCATAAAGCAATATCTCAACGCTTGAGAGCCTATAGATATAATATGTATAAGAAATACTATTTGAAGTACAAAATAGATGAGGAGAGGATTGCAAACATTCCTATTGGAGTAAATGAAACTGATTGGATTGAATTTGTTAGATTACGATCTGACCCTAAATTCAAGGTAAAAATGAAAGACAGATTTGAATGTTATCATCTTTGATTTTGAATCCTCTCATACAATCAACTATAATCTTAGCATCTATTTTTTTATTGCGTTGCAGGAGAGGTCAAGAACAAATAAGGAAAATAGGGCATTAGAACAAGAGACCCACACTTCTGGCCATAGAGGTTACTTTAGGGTTGAAGATGACCTCGTAAGTTGCAACAAATTATATTATTTGTTCACAGTTAACAACTTTAAATATAGTTAACTAGATTGTTGTATTTGTTGATACTAGAATCAATCTCGTGGTCCAAGTAATAAGCCTATAACTAGTGTTGATGTGTGGATGAAATGCCATAAAAAGAAGGATGGCACTCCAATGTCATCATTCATTGCGGAGAAAATAGTAAGTTCCGAACCTATTCTTGTTTCATTTATGCTTTTTTTTAGAGTTTATGATGTTTCTTATATCAGTTTGTTGAAATGTTGACATTGCTAGAATCAAATTGAATCGGCACAAAATGAGTCAGTGTCTCCTGCATATGCTACAAAGCAAGATGCCCTTACTATAGTTTTGGGGCCTGAGAGGAGGGGTCGTGTACATGGGGTTGGATTCGGAGTCACTCCAACAATATTATTTGGAAAAGAGCGTTCCTACAAGAAGGAATTTCATAATACTAAAGAGAAATTAAGAGAAAAAGACAAGGAACTCGGAAGATTGAAAAAAGCTATTGAAGAATTAATGGAATGGAAAGCTGCCATGGAGGTGGGGAAAGAAAGTGGCAGAGTTGTTCCAAAATCCAACAATGTAAGGATTGCATGTGTAGACTTTAATTTTTTATGTAGGCCATCTTTAAAGTTGGCGATTTAAAAATCATAATGCTAACATGAACATGATCGTATTGTTGTAGGGTGTGTAATATATGAATTATTGTTTTTGCATCCTAACCCTTTATCTTCTGATTTCATGATATCTAATGCAAACTATTATATTGGCAGAGTAATATTTCCATGTCAGATGTTGAATCAAATCAATGACCTCCGTAACTGTCACCTCTTAATCCAGTCACCCCAATCCATGTAGTTTTTTAAACCAACTCTTATTTTTTCCATTTTTATTTTCCATTATTTGAAAATCGCTCACAAGTATTTATTTTTTAGGAGAGTCTCCAGAATAATCCTAGTCAAGGTTCATTGGAAAAAAATACAATGGCTCCTAGACCATCTAATACATTTGATACTCCAAAGTCTAATACATTTCATACTCCAAAGTCGATGGTGAGTTTTGAAACTATTTAATATTTACTGCAATGTTATAATCGTTATTTCACTATATCTGTTGGCCCGGTTTTGCAACCAGGCTTAGTGCTATGGGCACCTGCTAACTAGTAGCAGCAGTTTCAATGTAAATAAATAACAATAAACTAATTAAACAAGACTATTCATGGATCTAAGCAAAGATATTAAGCAAATAACAAAAAATAATTTAAAATCAAGAACAAGAACATATATAAAATAAAGAATTTGTATTGAAAGGATGGGGCAAGCAAGTGCTTGCGAAATCAATACCTTTAATGGTGAGGTTGAATAGCTCCAAGGATGAGCAACTTCCAATCTCCAATGGTCTCTTCTCCAATGTGGTTTGCAATGGCTAAAATGCTCAAGGGAGATTTCAGCAGCATAAGGATGAGATAATGGATGGATGTGAAATGAGGAGCCCCTACCACCTTTTTATAGGTTTTGGTGGTGGGAAATACCATTTTTGGTTTTGTGGAAACCAAATGGTATTGACCAACATGGTTTAGGTACTTTTCCCTCCTTTTTCCTTTTTTGAATAAAAATAATATTTTAATTCCCTTTTTAATATTTTTTGGAATTTGGACCCTTTTTGAGGGTTTTTTATGATTTTCTTGGAAAAATAATCTTTTTTAATGGAAAAAGGGGTGTACTTAGGTCTTTTGGTGACCTTTTGTTGGTTTCAGAGGCTTTTGATGGTGAAAAAGTGGATAAATGGGTCATGTGAATAGGGAAATGAGCTAGTGAGCACTTTTTGGGTGTTAACAGATTGCCCCCTGATGTGTGAGGGCAGGAGCTCATCGTATGGCCGATAGACATCATAGTTCATTTGTCTTTTTCTGGGGTTTTAGGGGAGAGAAGAGACCGGTTGGAGACTGGAGCCACGGCCCTTGGAAGCTGCAAAAACAAAAAATATTACATGGCCTCAATATGAATGAGGTATAATCTCTGATGAAGGACGAGGCGGGCATTCCCATGCTCGTATCAAGACATATACAAAACAATTAGTCCCAAGAAGGGGGATCTAATACGTGAAGAAATATACCGGTACATCATAATGGTCCAGAGGGGACATTATTGTGGGATATACTCATGATCATGGCTGATCTCAATATCTGATAGACTGGAATAACTGTTGAACTGCTGAAACTGAAAGTGTTCAACATCTGTATGAACTTAATGACTGTGAGCCATCTCTGGGAAGTATTTGTATCTGTATACTCGAGGGAGTATAAAACTGGGGTACATCTGAATACTGTCGCCATACGCAACCCGGATATCTATAGAAAAAATGTAACTGGTTGTATCCATAGGTAGACTCTCAAATGTGGAGGAGTCAGGTGGTATCCGGGGTCTTCGACTAATAACTGAGCGGACGAATTCCCTGTGCGAGTCTCAACGATGCGATCAAGGTGTTGAAGTCGAGCATGTGAGAAACAACCATTTGGAGAGGCACTGAGGACTCTTCTCGAAATGATTCGTAGGTACTCATCATAAATGGGGACGAGTCCAAGACACAGGGACCTCTAGGTCTATCCTCTGGAATAAATGTGGTTGTCGTCGACAGAGGGAGAACAACAACTAACAAGGCAATGATGTTTCCTTGATAGGAGCACGAGGTGTAAAACTGAAGTGTTGTAGTACTGATGGTAGGACTGACATACTTGTGGGAACGGGAAATAAATGGGTCAAAATTGGGTAGACTCAAGCTTCCTTTGTTCAGAGCATGATGACATGGTTGACCTGGAGGCGTAGGGAACTGACTTGTAGGTGTGGGGAACATCTTTTAGGGACTGAAGGGTATGTACTGACTCTGGGGGGGTGAAGCTAATTGGTAGCTGTCGAGGGAGTTTCAGGGTGACATACTGCAGAATACTCTGAACAAAGGCGACCAAAATGGGGAAGCTGCTATGTGAGTAGACATGATGTGTTGTAGCGCCAAGAGGCACCATTGATTCCTTCTTCGTAGTTTTAATGAGCTCCAAGAAGGGGTAAAAGTGTGCTCTGAAATGGTACGGTCCTGTGGATTTTGTGAGCCTAGGACGGCGCATGCTCATGGTTGCTTTCATGTTTAGAGAGTCTGAAAGCGGTAAGTGGACTCTATTGGTGTTCTTTTTCGTAGTTTAGTCTCCAAGGCCCGAAAAAGCATAAAATGATGCGGATGGAGAACTCTTCTAGCCGATGTGACTAGAGTATACCTTTTTCGTAATTAGTATACGAGGTCCGGAAAAGGGGTAAACTTATACCAGGTAGACGCCCTTTCAGATACGTTTAGCGAGCATGAAAGGAAGCAAGATTGCTCGGCGATCTTTTCATTGTTTTAGGAGTCAGAAAAGAGCTTAACAGAAACTCCCTAAGTGCCTTTTTCGTAAAAAGGGGTTGCTCGGCCCGAAAAAGGGATAAAATTATACCGAACACAAATGGATTGATGAGGGAGAGAAAAAGGTCTCAAGCATCGTCATCAGTGCGGAAAACTGGATCCGGTGACATAAGGATTGTCGAAAACGGAGAACGGCCGATGTGGCACGCAAACCGAGGTGACAAGGGGGCGTGGAAAACATGGCCAAAAAATCTAAAGGTGAGAGCGAGAAATGATCTCAAGCATCATCACGAGCGTGAAAAACTGAATCCGGTGATATAAGGCACGTCTAAAACGGAGAACGGCCGATGTGGCACGCAAACCGAGGCGACGAGGGGGCATGGAAAAAATGCCCAAAAAATCTAAAGGTGAGAGCGAGAAATGATCTCAGGCATCATCACGAGCACGGAAAACTGAATCCGGTGATATAAGGCACGTCTAAAACGGAGAACGGCCGATGTGGCACGCAAACCGAGGCGACGAGGGGGCGTGGAAAAAATGCCCGAAAAATCTAAAGGTGAGAGCGAGAAATGATCTCAAGCATCATCACGAGCGCGGAAAACTGAATCCGGCGATATAAGACACATCGAAAACGGAGAACGACCGATGTGGCACGCAAACCGAGGTGACGAGGGGGCATGGAAAAAATTCCCAAAAAATCTAAAGGTGAGAGCGAGAAATGATCTCAAGCATCATCACGAGTGCGGAAAACGGAATCCGGCGATATAAGGCATGTTTAAAACGGAGAACGGCCGATGTGGCACGCAAACCGAGGCGATGAGGGAGGCTAAAAAATGGTCAAAAAATGGACCCCGTGAAAACGGAGAAAGGAAGGAACCTTTATGAAGTTCTCGCTGTGCTGATCCCAACGGTTTGCGAAATGGACTTCGTATGCTACCGTAATGGTTGTTTGAAATTTGTGGAATTTCTATAAATAGGGCGTGGGGCCCAAAATGACATTTCATTGTTACGTGTGAGTTTGATAGAGCTGTCAGAGCTATTTCTCGATTTCCGAGAGATTTCACCGTTGGTTTTCGATTTAGCGAGTTGCAAGTAACTCTATTCGCCTTAACCTTGTCAATTATGTCTTTTTTGTTTGGCGGCGGGCCCCCGAAGGCCGCGAAACTCCACGTTGACTCTCCAACGTGGAACCGCGCGGGTTTCGGGGCTGAACCCGCGATGAACCGCGCGGGTTCTAGGCTCACAGTCGCGATGTTCATCGCGACTATGAAGTAGGGACCCGCGATGTTCATCGCGAGTTCATGGGGGATAGTCGCGATGTTCATCGCGACTATCCGGCCAAAACCTGCGATGTTCATCGCGGGTTTATTCATGGATCCCGCGATGGCCATCGCGGCTTTTTGCGGGAAAGCCGCGATGGGCATCGCGGCTTTTTGTGTAAAAGCCGCGATGGGATTTTTGTAAAAAAAATTTGTGCTGGGGATAAAAAAATTTCTCTGTTTTCCTGGCAGGATGTTGCGGAGACCTCTGTCCGTGTGGCGGGAGAGGGAGATCGACGGTGATCTCATGCTGAGGATTGAGACTGATGGAGGGGTGAGACAGACCCTGGCCATGAGCGGACTCTTGAAGTTCGCTCAGATTCCTCCTATACGTTCAGTGAGGCGACTCCTGAACAAGCTCGTGCAGTGGTGGGTGCCGGCAGAGGGTGCCTTCATTATTGGTGGTGAGAGATTAGAGATCACTCTCACTGATGTATATTTTTTGACTGGGTTGCCTCGCTTGGGTGAGGTGGGTGATATCTCGCCGAGGTTGCCTCCAGGTGTAGATATGGAGGACCTCTTACATACTTTCTATGTGGATGATGCTGTTTTGGTAAACAGCTCTATTACTCTTAGATTCCTACGTGAGTGGGATATGCGAGCTGTTGGTGCTTGCGTTCTGAGGATATTGGGTGCTGCTGCACCACATCGTATGTCTGGGGGGCAGACGATGATGGTGGATTCCGTTCTACAGGGTACTTACTATGCCTGGGCGCAGATGTTCCTGGCCGGTGTCCGGAGAGATCTGGACAAGGCCATTAGAGAGGGAGGCGAGTTTTGTTACGCCTCGTTTTTATGCTGTTTTTTCTTTGAGCGGGTGCCGACCTTGCGGCCACGGGTACCCGTTCGTGCTGGGCTTTCGAGCGAGCCTCGTATGATGAGGTGGGGGCAGATGATGCCCCGTGCTGGCGGTGGTATCCGCGGCTACTTCACAGAGGATTTCTATCAGCAGTGGGAGCAGATGCCTCTGGTGATCGAGGACTATCCCTACGCCGGCATGGACTACCGGGGTGACCCAGAGATGCCTCGTGCCCCAGGATAGGCCTGGAGCTTAGACGGTATGTTTTTGTGTTTTATTCGATATTATATCATGTGTAGTTTGATTTATCATGATGATTTTGTTATATAGTATCTAATGGTTTACTTGCTTTGTGCAGATGTGGGTCCAGTTCCACCACCTGACTATGTGGCTCGGCAGGGGCGGGCGATGGTGGTCGCTCGTCCTCCTGTACCTGTACCTCCTCCGCGTGGTGGAGGATATGCAGCCCGTGGGCGAGGGGTTGGCCCTCAGGACGACGCCATAGATGGTGTTCGACGGACCTTAGCCCGGATCGTAGCTGGGCTCCCCGAGGATGGCTGGAGGGACCTTGATCGGGACATTTTGCAGGGATGTCTTGGTGCGCCGCCTGAGTGGCAGTCGCTCCTGTTGAGGGCAGCGGTGTTCGTGGCGAGGCATGGGGGGTGGTGGACGAGATGCTCCGGCAGGGCCGGCTCAGGGGAGGATACGTCTGAGGGACGATCCAGCGGGGCCGGCAGAGCAGCGAGTTCGGGGTCGTCATGACCCGGCGGGGCCGGCGGAGGAGGAGTTGGAGGAGGAGCCGGAGGAGGAGCCAGAGGATCCTAGGGATCCTGATGAGTAGATATATTGTATCTGCCCCAAAATGCTAATGAGCATATGGGGAAGCATTTTTGTACGACAGATATATTTTTTGTATATCGGGTGCTGAGGGCACTTATGACATTTGACTATTTGATTTATATATATATGTGGATATATATTTGAGATATATTGTCGTGTATGCACGTGGATGCACATTTGTCTTTTGTATATGCCCGTGGAGGCACATGTTATGCACGTGGATGCAGTATATTTGTTGATTTATGTATGCCCATGGAGGCACCTGTTATGCACATGGATGCATTATTTGGTTTGTTTGTTTTATGCCCGTGGAGGCACATGTTATGCATGTGGATGCAATATTGGTTTTTGTATATGCCCGTGGAGGCACATGTTTTGCACATGGATGCATTTTTTGTTTATGGATATGACATGATGTGATTGGTGTGCCAGTCGAGGACACTGTTTGCCATATTATCTGCTACACTATTGAGGTGTCTTGGGACATGTGTGAATGTAATGGATTCAAATTGTCTAACCATTTGTTTAGTGCACAGGAACTTTTTGAAGAGACAGGGATCGAGTACCTGGTAATCATTGTTGAGCTGGGAAACTAGGAGTTGTGAGTCCAAGAAAACGTTGAGGTGACGTATGCTCATCTGGAGAGCAGCGGCCAGGAGACCGGTCACGGCATCGTATTCAGCTTGATTATTGGTAGCGGCACCTAAACATACTCCGTCAATGTGAATTAACTCATGTGAAGGGGAGTATATTACCCAAGCTGCGGAGGCGAGATTGGGAGACCAACGGCTTGCACCATCAGCGAAACCGACATGGCAGAGTGGAAGAGGTTCCATCTGTGGTCATGCAGAGAAAAACAAATATTTAGGTTTTTTGAAATTTTTTGTGAACAAAAAATGTATGCCTATACTAAAATGGACGATGGTGTCCATCAGATTTTCTATGGGTAAAATCGTTTAAGGTACAACCCGTTGCGTGGGTTGCGTAGGGTGTTGCCTTCTGAATCGGTCAGAATGTATGCCCCCTGCCCAAGGCAGGTGTGTACAATGTAGGGGCCTTGCCACATGGACACGAACTTTCCCTTTCCGGTTTTGTCATGAGCTTGATCGTAAGCGAGGACAAGGTCTCCCTTCGAAAAGGTTCTTGGGTGGACGCGTTTGTCGTAACTTAGTTTCGATCGTTGTTTAGCAACTTCCATGTTTTGAATGGCTGTGCGCCGATCTTCATCGGCCTGCTCTAGGAGCAGTAAACGTTGCTCGATCGGGGAAGTGTCCGGTAGGAGCTCAACGGCGATATGTAAGGCTGGGATCTGACACTCAATGGGGAGGACAGATTCGACACCGTGAACTAAATGGAAAGGGGTAAAACCGGTGGCGGTTTTGGTTGAGGTGCGGTAGGCCCATAGTGCCGGGAAAAGCATGTGGTGCCAATTGGATTTGTGCTTGTCTACAGTACGTTGGAGAATGGTCTTTAAGATTTTATTGATCGCTTCGACTTGGCCGTTTCCTTGGGGATAGTAAGCGGAAGAGAAATGGTGTTCAAATTTCAACATGGTTGATAATTCCTTCCAGACGGCATCTTCGAAGTGAGAGCCGTGGTCAGAGACTAGTTGCTGTGGTACTCCGAAGCGAGCGATAACATGGTTGAAGAAAAACCGTGCTGCAGTGTCGGCTTTGCAATTATAGGTCGGCATGGCTTCTTCCCACTTGGTGAAATAATCTACAGCCACCACGATGTGTTTGTGGCCGCCGGCTGACGGGGGGTTGCAGTCGAGGAAGTCAATGGCCCATTTGCAGAATGGTCCGACAGTGATGACTGGATGAAGGGGGGGGCGGGGGGGTTCTTGCTTTGGGGGCAAATAGTTGGCAATTCTGGCAGTGCTTGACTGCTGTGATGCAATCAGTGAACAATGATGGCCAAAAATAACCGGCCCGAATGATTTTCTAGGCGGTGGCCATGCCGGAGAAATGGCCTCCACAGGCACCGCTATGACAATCATTGAGGACTTGTTCTGCCTCACTATGGGATAGGCAGCGGCGTAAGATAGTATCAACGCCGCGTCGGTAAAGTACATCCCCAATCAGGAGGTATCGGGGGGCGTGGTGTCGTATGCGACGGCGTCCATCACGATCGATGTGTGGTCGGAATTTTTGCGTACGAAGGTAAGTCAAAATGTCTCCGTACCAAGGGTCATCAGACGAGATGATGAAGATCTACTCGTCAATCATGTCCGTTTGGATAACGGGTGATGTTGAAGAGGATGGGAGGTCCGTGATGAGGTGAGCAAGCGCAAGGGCTTTAGTGCTTTTGGGAGTTTTGAAAGTTAGGTCATATTCCTAGAGGATAATGACCCATTTAGCGACACGACCTTGTAGGAGCCGCCGGGTGAGGAGGTAGACCATGGGGTTGGAGTCGGCCACGACCGTGGTATGACTGAGTAGGATGTAGTGTCGCAATTTTTGTACGGAAAAGACTACAGCTAGGGCTAATCTTTCCTCGTATGGGTAACGTAGAGGTGGGCCCGACAAGGTTTGGCTGACGTAATAAATCACATGCTCTTTGTGGGAGGTATCTTCTTGGACCAAAACTCCGGACACAGCATGTTCAGATGCCGAGACATAAAGGGTGAAGTCTTGAGAGAAATCCGGTGGGGATATCAAGGGGGCTTGTGTGAGAGCTTTCTTGAGGGCTTCGAAGGCCGTGTCTGCTTGCTCATCCCAAACAAAGGGTATGTGGGTGCGAAGCAAGCGTAAGAAGCCATGGACTTTGGTGGCATAATCAGGAACGAAGCGCCTAAGAAAATTGGACCGTCCTTGCAAGCTCTGAAGCTGCCGAAGCGTACGAGGAGGGGGAAGTTCTAAGATGGCTTTGACTTTCAGGGGATCGACAGTGATTCCGTCTTGGGAAACAATGAAACCCAACAACCGGCCTGCTGGGACGCAAAAGACACACTTGTGTGGGTTCAAGCGGATTTTATATTTGCGACAACGCAGGAAAACTTGCCGGAGGTCGTTAAGGTGGTCTGATCGTTTTCGGGAACGAGCTGTGAGGTCGTCAAGATAGACTCGTAGGATATGGACCAAGTCGTGAAAACAGTACGTCATGGCTCGCTGGAAAGTGGCACCAGCATTTTTAAGGCCAAATGGAATGACGCGATAGGCAAAGGTGCCCCATGGGGTGGTAAAGGCAGTCTTGTACTGATCTTCCTTGCGGATGTGGATCTGGTTATATCCGGAAAACCCGTCCATGAAGGATAGGACCTCATGGCCCGCACACTCATCAATGAGTTGGTCAATGAATGGCGTGGGGAAATTGTCTTTTGGACAAGCGTGGTTTAAATCATGGAAGTCAGTGCATACTCTAAGGGTGCCTTGCTTTTTGTTGACAGGGACGGGGTTCGACACCCAGGTGGTGTACGGAATAGGATAAATGAATCCTGCTTTGCGGAGTTTCTCGACCTCAGCTTTAACAGCGGATAGCTTGGAAGGGTGAATGGGTCGCTGTTTCTGACGAACAGGGGGTACCTCAGGCCATGTATCAATGTGGTGTTCAATAATGGCGGGGTCGAGACCAGGCATCTCGGTATAGGACCAGGCAAAGACATCACGGAACTCTTGAAAGAGCTTTTTGTACGCCTGAGTTTCTGCTTGAGTGCAAGATGCGCCCAGCGAGATGAGCTCAGGTTTGCCTGGTGTTGTGGAAATGTCTACCTGTATAGTGGGGGAAATGTTTGACATGTTCCCTTCTTCAAAGGCATCCGGTGCTGGGATGGGGTCTTTTAACCAATCGACCTTAGTGGGTATGAAGTCTTTCGACTCGACCGATAGCTGGTTGGATACGGTGGATGTAGATGCTTCCGGGAGGAAATACGAGCGATGATGCATATCATCCCAAGGGTAGTCGGGTGCAGTGAGTGTCTCCAAAATTTGCTCATCGGTATTGAAGTAGTCAGACCATAAATCAAGGGGTTCTGGTTTGAAAGTTGTTGAAATCATATAAATTGTATTGACTTCTTCCGACGAGGATGATGGCGGGGGGTGGATCTCCTCGATGAGGGGAGGAGATATCTCTAAGTCGACGTTGTTTAACTCGTATAATGCTGCTCTATAGTCAGGTAGATTAGGACAATGGTGAGAATAGTGGCCGTAAACACTGCATATAGCACAAGGATGGTTAGTGCGCAGTGATTTGTCGCGAGGCTGTAGAGGTGGCTCTAATCTGACTACTGGGATGCCGATGTCATCGTCCAACATATTCATATGCTCTTGGAGTGCTGGTAAGTGTGGGCATTGATGAGTTGGGTGGCCTATCTCATCGCATAATGAGCACTTGGGGGGAGCTCGAAACACTGGTGGGGGTTTAACTGCCTTAGGGGGTGGTATAGCAGTGTATGGTTGTGGACCTCTGCCCCCAGCGGGCTTGATAGGAGGGGGAGGATTTGTTGACGACGAAGGGATATTGAGGCTAGGAGGAGGTGTCGTTGACGACGAAGGGATTGCGACACCAGGAGGAGGTTGATTTGTGGTAACAATAGGTTGTACCGGTTGGAGGATGACGTTTGGTGTCGGCGGTCGAACGGGAGGCGAAATATACCACACGGGTAATCCCAATGTTAACCCGGGTAGACTAAGGGTAGCCATAACCGGGGCGCTTACTACACCTGAAGGAGGAAATAGGAAGGGGATGGTGTGGATGGGTGTAACACCAATATGACTGGGGATCAATGGTGGTTGACTACCGGATGTTTGTGTATTCTGTGAAAGAGTACAGAGGTTTGCGACCTGGGTCTCTGGTGACGGTGGTGGAATGGCCTGAAATGTAGAGGTCATTGGTGTATCTGAATAAAGTCCGGGTCCCAAAGAAGAGACAAAGGAGGTAGTCGCACTAGAAGTTGGTTGTTCAATCATGGGAAGAACATTTTCGGGTGCTGCAGGGGCATTGGGATCATAGTAGGTGAGTTGGTCGATTTTGACCACGCGTCCCTCATGGGGGAACATCATGGTACGAAAAATGGATGAGGCAACTGCTTTCATGGAGTACATGTAACTGCGGCCGAGTAAAAGGTTATAATCGAGTTGGGCATTAATGACCTCAATGTCGATGAGCACAGTTTTCCCACCCAATTGGACGGGGACCTTGGGTAGTAGACCTTGAGGTTGAGCTGAGCGACCGTCATAGGCCCGCAATGCAGTGGTAGATTGCTGGAGAGCAGGGGATCCCAACTTCTGCCAAACAAACGTGGACATGACGCATGTGGAAGCACCCTCGTCGATGATACATCGATGGATGACAAGATTCCGAATAGAAACAGAAACTTGGACTGCTATGGTGGAAGGCAGACGAGGTTCGGACTGGTCCAAATCAAAGGTCATCAATTTCGAATCATTTGGGTCGATCGCCCCAATGGCGGAAAGTAAAGTCTTGCGCTGCGTAGGACAGTTTTTTAAGACTTCTAACACAGACATGGCTGCGGTAGATTGAGCTAAGTCATCTACAATGTTGTAATTGGACACAGCCCGTGCATTGGGGTTGTTGTTGATTCGGCGAAGGGGGAAGCGAGGTGCTTTACAAGCGCCATCGAGTGGAATAGGTGGTATCCGTAACGTCTGATCGGTGGGATTAGCGTTAGCATCCTTATCGGCGGGGGTAGCCTCGGAGGTAGGACCATACTGGTTTCGTCAGGTTTGGATATTGACGTCGGCAGTGGACATCATTAATAAGTGGTGAGTTCCTGTATCAAACATGGGTTGATCAGGAGCGGTGTAAGTGATTTGTTGTGGTTGTACGTTGCCCTGTGGGGGGGCTAACGGCTGAGTGTTCACCACCCCTTGTGTGGGAAAAGGGTTTTGTAGCACCAAAGGCTGTTGTTGAGGTGGTGGAGGGTTGGGTGGCGGCTGAGGAGCCGCCTGCCCTTGACGATGGGCGTCATTTGTCCATAGTTGTCGAGCTCGCTCCAGATGTGGGCAAGCGTGGGTATAGTGGCCATAGACACCGCAAATGGAACAAGGATGGTTTGTTCGTAAATTAGCATTTTGGGGTTGCTTAGGTGGTCGATCAGGATTCTGATGAGCAGGCGCCGCGTTATTGTTTTGCGGAGGATGGGTAGGTTATGGAGCTTGGTTACGGTTTTGATTGTTTCCACGGTTGCGTCCTCTTCCGCGGTTTGGTTTCCCACCCTGGTTGCGTTGGTTATTTTGGTATTGGGGCTGCTGTTGTTGTGCGTACACATGCCCTTGAGCATTGGGGGGATTCTGAGGAGCCGCAGGTGCGAGAGCAGGTTGCGGTGGATAGTATGCAGGTGGAGCTGGAGGTGGTCCAGTTGCCTGTTGGGGTTGTTGGTACCCCTGAGCTGGTGGAGGTGTGAGGTTAGCTGGTGCAACCGGTTGTGGGTAATGCATGGGCTATTGTGGGAACTGCATGGGGGTCTGTACCGTAGGTTGAGCATAGTATGTAGGAGGTACATATGCTGATGGCGCTTGGCCATAACAATGTTGTGGACAAGAGGGTCCATGAACGTGATGGGTCTGGTTTGTTGGAGCATAAGAAGTTGTCGCTCCAGAACTCGATGTGGCCCTAGAAAGGTCTGGGGCGGGCATGGTGCTCACCATACTGAAAGGTTTTTCTTGCGGTGTAATTTGGCCAATAATGCCATCAGCGGCATGTGATGCCCCTGGTGCGTCACCGCGTGCAGAGTCGCCTCGTGGGGCGTCCGGTATGATCGTGTATAAGTAACCCGACTGGGCGTAGATGAGATCAAACTGTTGGGCCTTGAGGATGGCCTCTTCCTCGGACTGGGGTCTTTCAGATGCTACATCCTTCGCAATTAGAGGAAGGAGGGATTTAAGGAACCAGTCTAAAAAGATTCGGTCGTCTAATTTGATCTTGCATAGGCTTCGACGCTGGCACCAATCATGAATATGGTCAGTGATATGCGTGGCCGTGTTCTGTCTGCAAGACAGTAGGATTTCGACGCCCGCATCATAGCGGACAGGTAGCTGAAAGAACTGCAGGAAGGTCGAGGCAAGGGAGGTAAATGTGGAATGCGTCCCATGGGGTTGCTCGATATACCATTTGGCTGCAGAGCCAGTGAAAGTGCGCTGTAATAAACGGAGGCGGACAGAGTCGTCCACTATGGAGTTGGAGGAACACCATAGATGGAAGGACATGATATGGTTTTGGGGGTCTTCCCCTTCCTTACCCTCAAACTTAGGGATGTCAGAGGGAAGTTTGGTGGGCATATGAGGCCACGCCGGATCATGTCTAATGGGGTCATTTGTGAGCCTAGCTAAATCTGGCAGGTTCAGACTCGCCATATATGGTAGACTAGCAGATGTGGTGACTGGAACTGGGACATGCCTGGCCATAGTGGTATGGTGAAGGGGTCCAGTAGCGCCTAAAGGTATGCTAGGTATGGAGGGTATATGCCCTCCGATAGGTGTAGTCTGGTATGGGCCAGCGCCTCCAAGTGCAACTTGGGTTACACTTGGGTTAGGAATCGCACTAGGGATTCCTGGGATAGCATTCCCAAGTGCAACATGGGTTGCACTTGGGTTGGGAATCGTACTAGGGATTCCTGGGATAGGGTTTGTGGAAACCAAAGGGGGTATGACCCCCATGTTGGGTGTACCCATGACAGGTGGTGGCCCTGTGTTAGTCATTCCTAAATGTGGAGTGTTATCCATATTGGGCATACCCAGGGGGGTGGTTGTTGCCGTGGATGGTACTACAGCAGAAGGGTCTGCAGATGTCTGACCTATGGTAGTTGTAAATAATGGATCAAATGGTGTTCCAGACATAATGGTGGTTGGTGGTAACTCTGTGGGGTTTTCGGATTCTACCTCCAAATCAAAGGTGAAGTGGGGTATGTCAGAATCGGATGACTGTCTAATTGATTGACGATGTGTCGAATCAAGGGATAAGGCTCTGCGTCCATGACGTGGAGAGCCAAGTGGACTAAACTCTGGGAGTTCGCCCTGTAGACGGCGAGAGCGTCTAAAATTCTCAATGGTGAGAATATGTTGTTGTATAAAAAATTTGTTTAAGTATCAGGTGGTGATATATATATAAAAGACTCAAAACCCTTATGCAACCAAGGGTGCAAGAAGGGGAGTGAAAAAAGAAGGCTCTTAGGCCAAAAAATCAATCCTCAGAAAAGGCACTTATTCTAGCAGCTGTGCTACAATAAGTGGAGGAATGCAAAAACAGGTCAGAATACCAACACGCAAGCGGCTCCTAGAAAAAAAATAGGTGTAACTAGACCACAGGTAGGTTGAAATCATGCAAACACCTAATCTAAAAGTATTGTGACTCAAACAGACGATATCCTCTGCAAGGTGATGAAATCCAAGTCAGACAATATGAATGTTGAGACAACGGCTAGATATCCCCCTACCGGGAGGGACACCGGGTAATCAATCCTAAAGACAGGCTACTAGGATACTCCGTTCATGACGCGTCGAGAAAAGGTAAATCTGCCGTTTGGTCCTTTGATCACAATATCCCAATACAGGGATATCCCGAGAACTGCAAATGGTAGCCCTTCGGTTACTGAATGGGTTTCGGTATCCCACTCAGGCTTCCGGAACCATCCTCGCGACTTCAACCCTCCTAAGGGAGAGGCCTTCCCACAAACCGGTTGTGACCGCGCCAAAAAGTACTAAGAGATTTTAGCTCCCTAATTGGACAACTTCTATGTCTCAGATGTAAGAACTGAGGGGTGTTATTGGAACACCTATCCCCCCAATACTACCTAGCTACAAGAATTCTTTTAATGTTCCCCAAGTGGGGTTAAAAGTGTGTTCAAATTAAGGTACGTTTTAAGGCTTAGTTCAATTAAGTGATCGTGTGAGTGCACGTGAGGTGTTGTAAACTGAACTTGAAAAGAATTAAATGCTTTACAGGAAACTTTCAAAAAATAAAGGATTTTTCGAAAATAAAAATAAAAAATATTTATGACTTTTCACTAAAAGGAATTTAAATGTTTTTCAAAAAATAACTCAAAAAATAATGGATTTTTTGGATTTATGAAAGCAAATAATAGACTTCTTTTTAAAAAAAATAAATGGATTTCTTCGTTTCAAGAAAAATTGCTAAGGGCAAGATTTTAAAGAAGTAAACAAGAAAAAATTTGAATCTAGATAAAAATGCAAAATGAGTCTTTCTTTCACTTTCTTGAAAATTTTTAAAAAGATTTCTAGATATGCACTTTTAAATAGTAAAAAAAAATTTCAAAGCTGTAAAATATGCAGGATTTAGTACTGTAAAAAATGTGCTATGGGCAGAAAGTACAGTAAAATTTTTTTTTTTTCAAAATCGGGATGGCCGAATGAAAAATTCAGCCACGCGGGTTTTGGACGTACAGCCGCGATGGGCCGCGCGGGTTTTGGACGCACAGTCGCGATGGACCGCGCGGGTTTTGGGCGCACAGTCGCGATGGACCGCGCGGGTTTTAACCGCACAGGCGCGATGGGCAGCGCGGAAATTGGCCGCGAAGCCGCGGTGTGCAGCGCGGAAAAACGCAGAAAAGTCGCGATGGACCGCGCGACTGTCTGGGAAAAAGCCGCGGTGGACCGCGCGAAAAAGTGCAGAAAATTCGCGATGGACCGCGCGATTGTCTGGCAAAAAACCGCGAGGCGGAAGCCGTGCACGAAAACCGAGAAACAAACCCGAAAATTGAACATTTCGGGCTGTTTATGGGGCCAAATCTCAGAGCAGCAATGGATCTGCTGTCTAAGATGGCAGATCTATGGATCTAAAGGTTAAAAACTCATAAAAAACTAAGATTAAAGGCAAAACTAGAGATCTATAGTTCAAACCAAAGCGGAGTCGCCAAAAACTGTTGGCCCGGTTTTGCAACCAGGCTTAGTGCTATGGGCACCTGCTAACTAGTAGCAGCAGTTTCAATGTAAATAAATAACAATAAACTAATTAAACAAGACTATTCATGGATCTAAGCAAAGATATTAAGCAAATAACAAAAAATAATTTAAAATCAAGAACAAGAACATATATAAAATAAAGAATTTGTATTGAAAGGATGGGGCAAGCAAGTGCTTGCGAAATCAATACCTCTAATGGTGAGGTTGAATAGCTCCAAGGATGAGCAACTTCCAATCTCCAATGGTCTCTTCTCCAATGTGGTTTGCAATGGCTAAAATGCTCAAGGGAGATTTCAGCAGCATAAGGATGAGATAATGGATGGATGTGAAATGAGGAGCCCCTACCACCTTTTTATAGGTTTTGGTGGTGGGAAATACCATTTGTGGTTTTGTGGAAACCAAATGGTATTGACCAACATGGTTTAGGTACTTTTCCCTCCTTTTTCCTTTTTTGAATAAAAATAATATTTTAATTCCCTTTTTAATATTTTTTGGAATTTGGACCCTTTTTGAGGGTTTTTTATGATTTTCTTGGAAAAATAATCTTTTTTAATGGAAAAAGGGGTGTACTTAGGTCTTTTGGTGACCTTTTGTTGGTTTCAGAGGCTTTTGATGGTGAAAAAGTGGATAAATGGGTCATGTGAATAGGGAAATGAGCTAGTGAGCACTTTTTGGGTGTTAACAATATCTTACAAGTATTTATTTACTAACAGGCTTCTCTAAGTCCTCATCATGCTTTTCCAAAACAAACTCCTTTGACTTTGGGAGAACATAATCGTGACCCAATTGGAAAATCAATACAACAGGTAAGTTCTAAGCCTCTTTATTTCTATGTTTAATATTCCATTCTTATTCCGAGGAATCTCACAGGAATTTGTTTATTGGCAGGTTCAACTGCAATTACCATCTTCAGATGCGGGATTGAATGGAAAAAAATGTTTACTGAGATATTTTAATGGTCAATTGAAGGTTGCATAGGGTTACATCAAAAGAATTTAACCAAACTTTGTCATGCCTAATGGGGAAAAATTAGGTGATGGATATTATCTTGTGTGCCCACAATCAATTCTGGTTGATCCTAATTATGAAATCAAGCTTAAGCATAGAATTAATCAATGCAAGTATTTAGCGGATGCAATTAACAGTTTTATACCTTGGAAAAGCAATGACATTGAATTGATCAAAGATTGATAAGAATGTGAACTCGGAGTAAACAACAGGAGGATGGGCTAGGTGACAGGATTCCAAATAAGACCCATGTGTCCGATTTCCATTTGTGCATATGTAATTATAAACAACAACTCAACTTATAGGCTTAGTCCAAGCCTGTAGACAAGCATGGATAAGCATGACAAGCAAGCTGGAGGACAAACACATGGCAAAGGTGACATGGAGGATTGATGACAGAGAATTCACTTTTGGAGAAGCCCAAGTAATGTCTGATTCTGATAATTCCACAAGTACTGGTATATCTCCCTCTCTCAAAAGTCGTGTCTGATACAAATAACTATCTTCACAGAGATAGATTAAAAAGGGCAGTGACTGTAACTATAACCTTTTCAGCATTATTTCAGGTTTATGGAAAAATGGATCTGTAAGAGGTTGCAGGACTAATTACATTGCAATCAATGCTAATAGTTTCATGTCCAGCACATAGTCCTAGTGAACATGACCCTTCTATAGCTAGTTGTAACAAAACAAGTATAGTTCAGTTCGTGCATTTACATGAAATAAAAGGTCGAAGTTTTTCCTAAAATCACCATAAAAATCCTCCACAACACCCCTATAATCCCCACAACTAGATGGTCATCTTGTTAAACCCATAATAATATCTAAAAATTATAAATAAATTTAAAACTCAAATATGAAAACATCAAAATTGCATTCACACATTTGTAATTTTTATCCCAACGAATACACCTTCAAAACCAAGCAAAAAAAATTGAAAACTTATCATGAAGATACCCACATCCCACATACGAAATCCTATATGCATCAAAATATCTCTTGGGCTTATCCATTTACATATAAATGTTAGTCTAAAAACACTAAACAAGACAGTCATCGGATCCCATGGGAAAGCAACTAAAAACAATCATGATATCCACAAACATGTATAGATTCTGCTTAAAACATGATTCAATGAACTAAATCAACGAAACACAATGTAACTTATGGATTTTTTCTATTGTTACTTGTGTTTAAACCAAGCCATATTCATGGCAATACAGATGTAGTGATGAACCCTATCACGCCTTAGAAAAAATGTGAAATGAAACAAAATGAGGGTTCCCAAAACCCATAAAATCTAAGATCAATGAAAGTGGTGGATATCTGGGTGGCAGTGGATATCAGTGCATTAGAATTCAATGGCCACTGATGTCTACTTGGACACCTATCAGAAGAGTCCCCTGAGCTTATATTTATTGAATACATCATCAGTGCAAAGCCATTGAAAACAATGGAAAAAATCCAAAATTTTATTTCTAATGTCGAACATTGGGTGTGCCTTACCAGAAATCTTGAACAGACATATAATTGTGTCCCTGCAATCGCTATATTTCCCATAGGGACATAAAAATATCAGAGATAAAGCCATGGTTCACTATATTTCTTCAATACATAGTTTTCTTATCCAGTTGGTTCACTGTAATAGTGAGGTGGATGCAAGGTTAAATCATGGGTTCCCTTCTCATGTTGGTATTCCCTACTTGTATGCCATTACTTTCAAAGGCGTAAGGATAAGTACAAGACCTAGACTAGGAACCTAAATAGAAGGAAGTCCACTCTGTTGTGCATCCATTTTACTTAAGAACTTTAGGAGTTAGGAGTTAGTTCCATAAATGTAGGAGTTAGTTCCATGTTACTTGCAATGAGATAATTTTATGTGTTCAAGGGAATAGAAATAATGAGACAAAGTGGACATGTGGTATTGTTTGCAAGGAACCTGCCAATGTACTCCAAGTGAAAGGTAGGCCCATAGACAATTAGTTGTTGTAGCTTTTCATCTATTTGGTCATCCCCAAGTTAAGGTTTCAAGATCCAAAACATCAACTTCTCCTAAGTAATGGTATCCAAAATATCCACCTTATACCACAAGCATGTTTTCAATAGCAATTGTAGTGTGGCTATCTCTGGGAGCAACAAGATCCCATTCACATCAAGGGAAATCCATTTCATTAGCTTCAGGTCCAGAATATGAACATCAATCAAGTAATTTGCTCCCGCTCTCTCACGGGGATGGTGGAGTTCCTCGAATGCAAGCATGCCTCCATTCATTGGTCTACAATTCTAAAGTGTGCAGATCATTTCTCTTATTAGACCCGTTTGTTCCCCCAAAAACTATGATATTTTTTGGTCTAAGAGAATGGCACTATGGATGTCTCTTGTACCTAGCTCTTTCCTAGTTGATACTAATAGGATATAGTACACCATCCAATGCGGGCATTTGAAGCCCCTTGCATTTAAGGTCTCTAAAATACCTTAGGTACTGATGAATATGGTTGTCTATGATTGTCATTGATGACAACATTAATGACAAAGGTGTACATGGCATGAAGATAAGCAAGCTAGATAACATTGACAAGCATGCATGATAAGCATGAATGACATGTCAAAAGGAATATGGGCATTGGATGACATATGTGGACATGACAGCTTGGGAAAACAAACCATGACATGACAAAGAAGTGATAAATATTAATGGCATGGCGTGATTGGGATTTGGAACACCAAAGTGGGAAAATGACCCATTCTGTGGTCATTTGTGGGTTGATGGGGTCATGAAACCCTTGAAGATGGTCATGGTGCATGTAAAGGTTTGGCACCCACATATATGGTGGCATGATGGCACTTGGATGATGACATGTCATAGATAGATGATATGAAGCTCTTAAAATTTGATGGATGAAGTTCTTAATTGTGAAATTGGTCTAGTATACCACTTGATGATAGCAGCTACAGTAAACAGTTTTTTTTTAACTCTGATTTTTGGTGTGACTGAGGAATTTCGGACTGATATATAGCAGCAGTAAAGGGTGGACAAGTGGAAAATCGCAGGAGCATGATAAGAGTCTAATTTTCTTGTCTATTATTTCTGATTTCGGGTATATAATTTTTTAGAGCTTTTGGGACTGTCCATAATTTGTTTACAGCAGCAGAATGATGCCCTAACAAGTATGATGACCTTGTTCACACCTTCAACAATCTGAATGATGAAATCCCAGGATGTATGCTACCTTATGATGATGTTGCATACTACAGTATCGAGATAGGTGAAGTATGAACAGTGATGTACACACAGTTGAATAGCAATGAGATGATGCAATATGCATGTTCAAACCTTGATGTATACAGACCTTGATGATGATCTACCATGCCATGATTTGATGAACACTTGATGTTGATGTTGCCTACACTGATGTTGATAATGATGATGCATAGAATTACACAATAGATACAGTGATGTATATACTGGTAATGGTGTATTAATATGATGATATCTCAGTGATATACATGCACAGTGACCTTGGTATGAGCAACAGTGACTGTGACATACATGACTAGCTTGACCATTGAGTATGAGCAGTATATGGACTAATTTGACATGACAACCTTATATAGCAATGCAAGCCTTAGCTTAACAGTAACAATATTGGACATCACTATGGATGATGTGACAGTTCAATATGATAATTAACATGACAATGATGATAGTAACAACATGATGAGCAGCAGTTGGTTGGTTGAGGAAATGATGATAAGCAGAAGTTGAAGACATAAGCAAACCTTGAAGTTATGGGAAGACCTTGAAGATATGAGCACATTTAGTTGATGAGCAAACTTTATTAATATGACTGAACTGTTAGACTGATGATATTACTGAGGACAGACTGAAGACATGGTTGTGACAGGTTGATAAAGTGTGACATGACAGAGATGATGAAATTTGATAAGATATGCATATGTACATATAATACAAGCAGGGTCTTGTATCCAATTTTCTTGGCTGGGTCTAAGAAAGACTAGGCAGGGTCCTAAATAAACACATAACCTACAACTAATGAAAGTAAGCAGTCTAGAGAGTTATGAGAACAGGAGGATGATCTCTATAGGAACTCTACAAACCTAAGAGTAGAATTGAAGAATTGTCTAAAGCATTTTTTTGGCACAATAATTTGTGAATGCATTTGAGAACTGTTCAAAGGCAGGTTTGAAGGCTTTGAAGCTAATTGGGAATGTTCTAGTAATTCCATAAACAGTGAAGAATTAGCTGCATGTGGATATACAAAAGTATTGATAATAGGTTGCTTGAGTTCAAGCTTGCTGAAGGAAAATCTACATCAGAATGAACTTGGAGCAACCAACAGGAGGATGGGCTAGGTGACATGATTCCAAATAAGACCCATGTGTCCGATTTCCATTTGTGCATATGTAATTATAAACAACAACTCAACTTACAGGCTTAGGCCAAGCCTATAGATATACGTTATTAAACTGTCTAAAAACACTAAACAAGACAGTCATCAGATCCCATGGGAAAGCAACTAAAAACAATAATGATATCCACAAACATGTATAGATTCTGCTTAAAACATGATTCGATGAACTAAATCAACGAAACACAATTTAACTTACTGATTTTTTCTATTGTTACCTATGTTTAAACCAAGCCATATTCATGGCAATACATATGCAGTACTGATGAACCCTATCATGCCTTAGAAAAAATGTGAAATGAAAACAAATGAGGGTTCCCAAAACCCATAAAATCTAAGATCAATGAAAGTTACGGATCTCTGGTTGGCGGTGGTTATCAGTGCATTAGAATTCAATGGTCACTGATGTCTACTTGGACACCTATCAGAAGAGTCCCCTGAGCTTATATTTATTGAATAAATCATCAGTGCAAATCCAATGAAAACACAAAAAAATAATTATTTAAACAATGGAAAAAAACCAAAATTTTATTTCTAATGTCGAACATTGGGTGTGCCTTAAGAGAAATCTTGAACAAACATATACTTATGTCCCTGCAATCGTTATATTTCCCATAGGGACATAAAAATATCATAGATAAATCCATGGAATACAATAGGGTATGGAACCATGGTGTGGAAACATCCCTAAACACCAAAGAGAACTAGACTAACATGAAACGTAGTCAAAATACACAAACAAAATTCCTAGATGTGAAAACACCTCCAGAGATGGCTACATGATAGTCCACATGATAATGAATATGGATATGCCTTAAATACATTGTAAAATCGCCCAGGAGGCAAGAGGAAGATGCAACACATTGATAAAAAGGATAATCATACTAATTGTATGCCAATCATATCGAAATTAAAAAGGGCAGTGACTGCAACTATAACATTTTCAGCATTATTTCAGGTTTATGAAAAAAAATGGATTTGTAAGAGGTTGCAGGACTGATTACCTCGCAATCAATGTTAATAGTTTCATGTGAACATGGCCCTTCTATAACTAGTAACAAAACAAGTATAGTTCAGTTGGTTCATTTACATGAAATAACAGGTTGAATTTTTTCCTAAAATCACTATAAAATATCAGATTATAGGATTTAGTAAGTTTACAAGGAAAAATTTATACACTTCTTTTGAACAAGTTCAAATTCACATAAACATAAAAAGACATAGCAGGGTGAATCATTAGATTTGAAATATCATACTTTAGAGTCTAGATAAACAAAATGGATATTTCCACTATTGTGCATTGAATAAACCTGAAATCCTGACAAAACAATTACAGGTTTTTAACATCCTCTGGTATATTATCAAGTAACAACACGATGGAGATCCAAGTGAAAACCTACCCTTTGGGTAACAATTCAAGCACCAAGCATCTGCCCTAGAAGGAAGTTTGTTGCATGTCCCTATGCAACTTATTCCCCCCGTAGTAAATTCTAATGTAGCTCAGTCCAATTATAAGATAGGTGAATTAATCCATTTCTTTCCCGAAATCCTAAATGATGATCCACTTCCATCCATGAAGAGTTCTCTGCAAAATCATACCACTGCCCAACCACACTGTACTCAGTTTTGCTGCACCAGAGAAAAAGGAAATGGAACCTTAACCCAAGCCATTAAGTACCATTTCTTCGTAGAGAATTCACATACAAACTTTCTCTTGAAAAGGAAACCTGGAAAAATGGGTATCCCATGGGGTCCCATTGTTGGAGTACTGGAGGAAGCAAATTCCAACGGGTCTCTGAGGCCTGCAAAGAGGCCAAAGTCCCACAAGATATAAGTTCTTCAAAAATCTGTAATGTTGATCTCTGATTCATTCTAAATTGTTTCACCTTCATAGGATCCCTGAGGAATTGACTGTGACTAGAAAAGGCCACTTCAGGATCTGGATGCTCTCCTCTGACGTGAAGTTCAGACTGGAATTCCAACTTATAAAAGAATTTCATCCCTATTTCCCACTTAATTTGATTCTGAATAAAAGATGAAAAGGCTCGTAACTGAATATCTCCTACTACAGGATTGGGATTCCATTCCAATTCATGTTCTAGAAAGAATTTAAACTGATAAAGTTCACACAACAAATCCTTTTCCCTTGTAGATGAGTCATTATAGATATCCACAAAGTCATCAACATTTCCCTTCATGAACTTTTTGTTATTATTCAATCTAATCATCTGAAGGCTTACCCATTGTTCATGCAGGTACATTGAATAAACTCTAGCAGGACTTCTACAAGAAATGGCTTGCTCAACAAATTTAAACATTTGTCTCTTTTCTTCTTCTTTAATCATTAATTGCTGCTGTAAAGACTGTATCTTGGACTTCCACTTTTGTTCTTGAACCAAGTAAGCAGAAAACCAAGTTTCCTGCACACATTGTACTTCAAATTTATATCGTTGTTGATAAATAAGGCCCAAGTCATATAATTCATCATTTCTTCCAATCCATTTAACAGTATTTACTTCAGCTGATGCTAAAGCCAAGGTATTAGTCCATACATCATCAAGAATTTGATTAAAAAAATCATAGAGAACATCTGTGACTTTTTCTTTATCTTCAGAACTTTTAGAGGTACTAGGAAGAATGTTTTCTGCAGTTGTTGTAGCCAATAATTCCAAACTTGTATTATCCTCAGCCAGTGGTATTGATTCCTTTAGTACTGATTTATCTCTGAGAAATTTATTTTGTTTCCTCAACCTTTTGTTTTGCAAACTCCATCGGTGAGCCTTATTTCTCAAAATTTTCAGTCTTTTCTTAAGAACACCATTCTTTCTCTATAACTGTCTACTCCTTTGTTTTAACTTTTCATTTTCATTCTTAACATGTCTATCCAAAACTTGAAATTCACGAACTTGCTTCTAAAGTTTCTTAATCCTCTTCTGTAACTTACTTGAAATTAAACCAGGAGAATCAGGCCTTACCACTTGATTAGATTCGTCTTCTTCCCTTTGAGCTTGGTCTTGAAACTGAGTAGCTTCCAATTCTTGTAGGGGTGTTGACTCTAAATTATGACTCTGTGTGTAACGAGTTCTTGTACGTTTGGGTATTGTCGAAAACATATCTTCATATGTTCTAACTTTTTCAATAACTTCTTCAGAAATGCCTTCCAGCCTTGCAGATCTTCTTCTCACCGTAACTGAAATTTTATTAACCTCTTCATCATCTCTATGCCTCTTTGGAGATGGTTGGGATTGAATTGGTTCATAAAATGTTGGTGCTGGATCAAATTCTGTCTGAACTGTTGGAGAGGGCGATACAGAATCTTGTGGAGAATCATTAACCTGCTCCTGAAAAACTTTTTCCACTAGAAATTGTTCCCACGTTACGTTGCTCTTCTGTAATTCCTCCACAATCAACAACTTAATTAAACCATGATGATACAAGCTATTACCAAGTCGCTGATCAGGCCGCTTTTGGTCAGTTGAAGCCATTTTAGATAGGCTCTTCCACAAAAAGTATGGAATGTTCATCAATTCTTCTCCTTTAATGTGAAGGAGAAGCCGGATATGATAAAGAAAGACAAGGCTATATCGTCCTTCACAAGTCAAATATTTCTGCAAAAAGAAAATGACATTACCCCATTCAACAGTGAAACAGTTGCGTTCAGCTCCCTTCTTCCAATGAATACTAGAATTAGCCACCTTCACAAACTGTTTCCAAGAGTCAAGGTTTTTCAAACGACCAGCTTTAAACCATCTTTCCCCTGTTTGTGGTAAGCCTGCAACAAGAGCAATGGATGTTTCTGAAACTGGAAGCAGAAACCCCCGAATGTTAGAACAAGCTCCATCGAAAGTTAAGAGCAAATTCCTTGGTCACATCTTCATTGTGCCCTCTGAATTTACTAAAAAACACATACAATCCAATTTGTTGAAAAATCCTCTTACTAGAGGGATCTTCATCCAACAGTTCAATGGAATATGGCTCCTCCCTACGTGCAGCACTAGCCATGCCAACTGAAACTTTCTCTACTGAAAGGAAGTTAGGTGATCAAACCGGTATCCTTTAACCCCAATTGGTATTTACAGGCTTGGCATATGCATAACAAAGAAATCCAACTTTCAAATCGGGTGTACATATAATTGTTCAAACATGCAGGGACAAAAGGATAGAGCTAATTACGACAATTGATGGGGTCAAATCAGCATATACCCATTCGTCCAAAAAGCAATGAGTTAATGGTCACTCCATTTATGGAAATTATTTGAACAAAAATACTTGGTCTCACATGTCAGGATATATAATAAGCCATGAAATGACCTTGAAAAGCTAATTGAAATGTATAAAAATCATTCTTATATGCTAGAATTTATACACATTATTAGGAAAATTATATTGAATTTTACCCTACAAGAACAATACTTGTCCAGAATTAAGAGAAGACTTTGAATAGCATACCACATAGGCAGGGGATAAAATCGAGATCCAATCCTTCCAATCATGCAAATACAGATCCTCCATGGATTTTAAAGATATAACTCTGTTGGAAGAAATCATTATATCTGCAACTTGAAAAGAATAATTCCAAATAGAACTGAAAGTTTGCTTGTATTGGGAGGGATAAATCCAAGAGAGTATCAAGGTTCTGTTCATTTTCAGGATTCCCTTCCCCATACACGAGACATTCCATTTTAAAAACAATCTGTTCATCTTCAGTATTTTACTGAAATATTTAAAAAACACAGAAACTGGAGATTCTACAGGCTTGAGTCAAGCCTGTAATTGTCTGCTAAAACATGCTGAAATGCAAATTCTTCAACCAAACCATTTGTGATGCAATCCAAACCATGTGAATTAAGGTGTTGGAGTAGAACATGGATGAGTAGACATCCCTCCATTAATTCCAATGGCTTTCAAAGCTTGGAAGTACAATCTAATAGGATATATGAATCAATTTTGTTGATGTCAAATACCCAAAAGATCAGATTGCTTATGGATCCATTTTGGAATGGTACTTATAAATTGCTAGTGGTTTCTTATGGAAAACCACTAGAGATTGCTTATAGACCTTATGAGTGGGTATTGTGACTAGTATGACCTTGGAAACATATTAATTACAAAGAATCCATAACAATACTAGTTGTCTTAAACCATTATATTCTTTTGTCGAAAAATATAGCAACGCTCACATAGTGTCGCCTAAAACCAATTATAATGATAATTGGTGACAAAAATTTACTACACTCACCAAAAGTAAAATAAACATGTATTAGTGAGGGCTACTAAAATATTGTCACTATAAGTGTCACCAAAGAGAGAATCGATAACGGTCCTTTAACAACCCTCACCAAAACTGTCCCTAAAAAGGGATTTGGTGACGAACCTTAAAGGACCATCTCAAAAGGATCTTATAATGACGATGTTTTAAGGACCGTCATCATATACAACATTGGTGACAACCCTTAAAGGTCCGTCACAGGCATGACCCTCACCAATGACCTTTTTTCTTGTAGTTTCAAGGGAGGGGATAATACCATGCAGCCTGAATGAATGACCATCAAATGAAGTAAGCATGGTCATAGATTTCGACAATGGAGGGGAACCTAGAGACTTCCAACAAGCTAACGACATTACTGAAGTGGAAGCACCTTAGTAAACTACAGTACACTTAACGACCTTTTGTAGGCACCTAACATGGACTTGGAAATCCACGTGATAGTGAAACCGAGGTTGAACATCAGCAGTGTCGAACTTGATAATATTAGGACTACATTAATCCTGGACTCCCAAAGCATATAAAAGGGAAGTCCTTTGTGAAGGAAAAGCCTGGAGAACCTCGAGAGCTGACATGGCACACGAAGTCTAGCCCAAATCTTCCACAATTGAATAGTTTTGGGTGGCTCAGGCATTGGGATTGTGCGGCAAGCGCTTGAGAACACCTTTCAGTATATGCGGCATAGAGTTGGGCTTTGTTTTACGGACAATCTACCGAGAGTGGACTCAAGGCCTAATCTGCCTAGCTTAACGTAAGTCTAGAACAAATAAGACAGAACATAAAATACTTTCCTAGATCGTATAGAAATACAAATGAAAGAGTAGATTGTTTACCTTAGATTTGTAGATCCCTTTCTCCTTCGTTGATCCAATAATCCAGCACTGCCAGATCGTAGGTAGCTAAACCCTATTGAACATGTAACAGACCACGAGAAGTGAAAGCATATATCCCATATGATAGATCTAAGCTAACAGTTAAGGAGGAAAACTCTAAACATCATCAAGGAGACAACATTTATGGAAAGCAATTATATTAACTGTATTGAAAAGTGGAGAAGTACAATAGAAAAGAGGATTACAACCATTGCCTTAATTCTACAAGCTCCTTCCAAAAATCCATGCCAAAGCTCCTAGAGAGAACTGGATGTTCCCCAAGCTAGAGTGTTAGATCTATTGGGCTTAGTTTCACCAGCATAAGAGTACCATAGACTTCCTCCTCTTGGGATGGGAGTGAGCTTCATTTAAATAGAATCAAGTGGATAGGGTATGTTGAGATATGGTAGGAGAGACTTAGGGGATCTTTCCAAGGTGTCAGGAACCGAGTGCCAGCTCTCCCAAGAGGTCAGGGATAGGGTCCCAAGTCAGCAAGCTTTGAGAAGGGGATCGAAGGGCTATTTTTGTCTATTAACTGACATCGGCGCACCTTGCAATAGAGCAAGCTGTGACGTCGCATGTTGCATGAGTGCAACTTGTGATGACCTCTCAAAACCTAGTGCAAATGGGTACAAATCCTTTCAGGTCAATCACTCAGTCAAGGTAACTCTAGGGGTGTATACACTAAATCTCATGATGGGAAGATTTTAGGTGTAACAGAATGCCCCCCAAAGCATGAAGTTGTTGAAGATAGACAGGTGAAATGCTTTGATAGAAGGAATGGCAATGGACTTATCGGATGAAGGACGTTGCTGCAGTATAACTGACTTTGAGTACACAGTCTCAAATGACTCACAACATGGTTGCCGACCAATACAATGCAGATCCACGGTAGTAATGACCGACTGAACACAATCATGGCTATTAGACACAAACGTAGATCCATGATGAGATGACAACATGGCCATGAGCAATACAGATGTGGATCTGTGCGATATAACTCAATACAAACTCCATCGCAATCTGGGTAAAATATGACTTCCCAGGGTCTTCAAGTTGAACCCGTAATGATATGAATCTATCCATGTGATTACAAAGGTATTGACTTCGAACATGGTAGAAACCACTTGATTACTGGTCATTGATGTAAACCGTTAACAAGCACAAGGGAGATCACCATTAATGTCAATGATTCCCAAGGTATCACAGTACATATCAGCAAGCATGAATAAGTGAGTTGAAGTCGAACGCAAGATGAAATCTTTCAATCAAGAGTCAATGATATAAACTCATGTTGAAAGTGAGGTAACCTGCCATTAAGGCATGCAGGGCCAAGGTACTTGGTTGGTTTCTAGATTCAATCCTCGGATGATGATTTCACTCGACAAGGATGAATTCGTCGAAGGAGGGACATGATGAATCCTCCATCAATTGACACGAAACACGACAAAAGATGTGTAGAGTAGATCGGATGGTATAGTAACATGCAAGACTAACTCAGAGTAGACCGACATAGTGGTGGGCATACTGACTGCAGATAATAAATGGTGGGCATGTTCTTGAACATGGGCATAGCATGACTTGGTAGTATTGACATGGCGAGTACAACACTATCTTCTAATGCAACTGATGATGGAAGATTTCTTAGAATGACTCAAAGGAGTAACGAGACTCAGGAAGTAAGTAAGACTTGATGACAAACGGATGACCCAAGTACAGTATGCAAATGCAGATGAGTGCCATGTTCAAGAATGACTACGTACTGCCACTGACAATGTGTGTAACATAAAATCCTTCCTTTTTCCCCATCATGAATTATGAGTGCCTCATGTATTTTTTACGAGCTTGATGAGGGTAACCAGATTCTCGATATAGCTCATCTCATAGATGAGTCCAATCCCAAACATTTTTCGAACCTGGGATAGGAGGGGTTCGTCCCATGACGAGCCCTTCAGTGTGAAATTTTAACGAGTCCATAGAAGGTAAACTCGGCGTTATTTCATGTTTAAAGAGTCTGAAAAGAACTAAAGAAGACTCCAACGGTCCTTTTTTGTAAAGTTAGCCTCATCGCCTGAAAAAGGGTAAAACAATGCGGTAGAGGACTCTTCCAGTCATGATTGGATGGAGTATACCTTTTTCGTAAGCAGTGCCCCTTGGTCTGAAAAAGGGGTAAACCATCGCGAGGAAGACGACCATTCAAATACTTTAACAAGCGTGAACGCGACAAGTTCACTTGGCAATCTTTTCATTTTTCGAGAGCCTGAAAAGAGATTAAAGGTAGAATCTGGGAGGTATCCTTTTCCGTGGGAGTTTAACTAGCCCAGAAAAAGCGATAAATCGTAACTCGGTACTTATTCTCATAGTTCCAAGAGCACGAGAACAAATGAAGAGTAAGCTCATCATCATAAAATAATTACAATCTAACCGTTGCAAATAATGACAAAACATTCAAGGGGTTTTTCCATACCTGAGATGACCGTTGTAACGCGAGAAACAACACAAAAAAACCACTTAACAACTCTTGCACACTTGGAAACTAGGTCAAATAGTCAATCGATATTCCAAATATGATAAAAAATGATTAAAACTATAGCAAATGACATAAAAACATCAAATATTTGAAAAAGGAATATTCTATTTCATTTATAAATAGAAAAATGGGTCAAATATAGTCACCATTGTTTCATTTGCCAATTTGGGAAAAGAAGTGCCAATTTGGAGCCAAAGCTTCACTTGTCGATTCTGGGAGCTACGAGCCGTCATTTCACCCACCATCTAGAGCAGGTAAGCCTAAAATTCATCCAGCAAAATTGTATCGGATTACATTTTGATTTTAGGTCCATTTTTTAGGTTTTTTGATGGATTTGTGGAGGGCCATTGCACCTTCGGCTCGTCGCAGTTTTCCTTTTCGGGAACTGCGACGAGACTGACTCGGCGCAAGTCCCAAAAATGTGGAGTGTGAAGTCATCGCATTGTGTGTAATAGCACATTGCGTAGGCGGAAACACATAGCCCAACCATCAAATTAAACCCAAAGAGTGTACTTCATGTGGTTGAAGTGAGATCTAACATTGTTTAAATTCCCACTTTGGCAGGTTGATAGCAAGCAAACATGGTATTAGACTGACGGGAAAGAGAACACGAGGTGGATGATGTTCAAGCTACAAATGATCCACAATGTGTGAATGCCTTGAGAAACTGTGGTTTGCTCAAGTTCTTCGAGATTCAGGGCATGAGGGCCCAAAT
Source organism: Larix kaempferi (assembly GCA_027924585.1). Taxonomy (NCBI): domain Eukaryota; kingdom Viridiplantae; phylum Streptophyta; class Pinopsida; order Pinales; family Pinaceae; genus Larix; species Larix kaempferi. The sequence continues at coordinate 1,046,451 of BSBM01000099.1, read as the reverse complement.
CCTGCTGCTGTCACATATGCTCTGGTGTTGGGATGCGGCCCAGCAACACTTTGTGATCGGTGAGCACATTCTCACTATAGATGTTGAGGACATCTATTTCTTACTGGCTTGTCCCGGAGAGGGGACCATGTAGTTCTCATTGGATCACAAGCTAGTGATTGCACTGTCGACAACATGGTTGCACAACATTGTACTACTCACGCTCGATCCTCTAGTGGGAAGATTCCCATTAAGGATGTTGTACACCGCCCATTGCATGTCGTATTGTTCACTATCACTAGAGTGGCGGGCATCCAAGCCCCACACATGGCCACTCGGACTCAGATGCTCTATGCGAAGGACTGTATGTCCACCAAGATCTTCAACTGGTGTGAGGGTCTCCTCGCAAACATCCGAGCTCAGCTGAACAAGTGTCGGCGGGGAGAGCTCAAACAGTTTGGATATGGATCGATAGTGATATCGTTCCTCTTGGATCGGATCCCCCTCTTGTGCCCACAGGTACGACTAAATGACAAGGATCCTCACATGCTCAGATGCGCAGAGGTGATGGCCCGTCATGGTGGGGGCCCTATCATCAGCTTTGGTGTCGAGTTCTTCAACTGGCTGGAAGGCCAGTTGCTCATGGTTGAGGATTACCTGTACGATGGTACGGATTACAGAGAGGATCCTGACTTAGTGTTTCCCGAGGGTACAGCATGGGGAGACATCGGTGAGAACAAAACCCTTTTTTTTTTAGTTTCGTATATTTATGATTTTTTTTTGTTGTAGTGCTGACAAGTATATAACATGTGTGTGCAGATGTGGGTCCCATACGGCCTATAGGAGTCTCTCTTCTGGAGAGGAGATATAGAGGTGGGGAAGCAGTTGTGCCCCCTGGTGCTCATCCTGCCATTGTGGAGATGGAGGACGTCTACAGGAACTTATCCCGGCTGACAGTGGATGTTCCTGAGCCAGCAGTAGATGACTTACTAAGACCTATGCAAAGGTTTGGAGTTGGAGCATTTGTACGCTTCAATGCCTTACTCCGCAAGGTAGTGAGGATAGTGGAGTGCTTCCATTCTCAGCGACAGTGAGCCGTCCGTCCTAGGGGTGTACGAGCCAGGTGTCAAGCCTGATGAGGTTATTATACTTGTACTAAGAGCTTAGAGGCCTCAGATTTTGTACTCCTGAAAGCTACGAGGCTTCAGATTTTGTAGAGACTTACTGAAAGCCATCGTGCTTCAGATTTTTGTACCAACACTACTTTTGATGATATATATATATACAGACATTCCCGGTGATTTATACATTATGTGTTCCAAAAATGATGAATGATGTGATCTTGTTCATATGCTTTGCTTTTATACAGTGCATTATTTACATGTTGTGAATGCTTTTACATATTATGAGTATTATGTGTGTGCAATGTACCAATCTAAAATGAAGTTGGCCATCGAGTCAGCAACTGTGTTTAACTCTCGTGGAATGTGCAGGTATTGAATGGATTCAAATGACCTTTCCAGGAGACGGACTTGTCTAAAGAGGCAGAGTAGGGTAGGATCACGGATAGCATAGACCCAGCTAAAATGAGAGACCACTAATTGAGAATCCATGTGGATGACAATGTGGTTCATACCCAAGGAAAAATCATCGGTTAGGGTTCCAATTACCGCCTGATACTCTGCGGAATTGTTGGTTTCAAATCCAAGGCAACTTCCTCCTGAGCTGATGAGCTCACCTATTGGGGAATACAGTACCCAGGCTACCAAGGCAAGGTTACGGGTATGCCAGCTGGCGCCGTCCACGAATCCGTAGCATGTTTCCATCTGCACATGCAAACAGAACATGGTATAAGAAGCGGAAACAAAATCTAAATACACTCAAAAAATAAACGCGTCACACCACACAAACACGCCATGTATAGTATATACAAGAAAGTGTATGCATGATAGGTTCAGGCATAGTACCTTTTCAGGTAAAGCCCATTACGGGATTCACCCAAAGATATTCCATCATAGTATTCAAGCTCATAAGCTACCTTTTCCAAAACATGTTTGAAAATGTAAGGTCCATTCCACATGGACTCAAACTTTACTGCTCCTAGTTTTTCATGTTTCTAGTCGTATGTGAGGACTAGGTCACCCTCGTTGAAGATACGAGGTTTAACTAACTTGTCGTATTGAGCTTTGATGCGTTTCTTGTGTGCTTCGTTAGCAAGAGCAGCATCTTGGTGGGACTCGTCAAGTTTTTCTAAGTACAGGAAACATTCTTCCTCTGCAGTAGTGTTAGCAAGAGCAGCATCTCGGCGAGACTCGTCAAGTTTTGCTAAGTACAAGAAACGTTCTTCCTCGGCAGTAGTGTTAGGAAGAAGTTCGACAGCGAGTTGTAGAGATGAAATTTCACACTCCATAGGAAGGACAACCTCCAATCCATACACCAATTGAAAAGGAGTGTAACCTATGGCAGTTTTAACAAAAGTTCTGTAGGCCCATAATGTTGAAAAGAGCATATTATGCCAGTTGGACTTATGCGTACCTACCATCCTTTGGACCATAGTTTTCAAGACCTTGTTAATGGCCTCGACCTGTCCATTGGACTGCGAGTAGTAGGGTGTTGATTTTTCATGACAAAAACCAAATCTATCTTTCAGTTCATCAACCATATGGTTCTAAAAGTGAGAACCATGATCGGTAACTATTGCCTGAGGAACTCCAAACCGTGCTATTACATGATTGAACATGAAGAGTGCGACAGTTTTGCCATCGTTTTGGTATGTAGGCATTGCCTCGTCCCACTTTGTGAAGTAATCCACAGCTACAATGATGTAACTATGCCCCTCGGTCGAGGTAGGCTTACAATGAATAAAATCGATGCCCCATTTTGAGAAGGGACCCATGGAAATAATCGGGTGTAACGGGGCAGGATGGGTGCGCTTCTTCGTATGGAAGGTGTTGACATGGAGGACATCTTTTTATGGCCTCAATACAATCTTTGAAGATAGTATGCCAATAATATCCTGCGCACAAAATCTTTTGGGATGTAGCCATCCCAGATAGGTGACCGCCACACACCCCAGCGTGACAGTCATTCAGAACGCGTTCAGCCTCATCGTGAGTTAGACAATGTCGAAGAATTGAATCGATGCCATGGCGGTACAAAGTATCATTGATGATCAGATAATACTTCGCATGGTGATGTATTCTACGACGGTCATCGCGAGAGAGTTGAGGATTGAGGTTGGGTTTGAAGATATAACAAAATATCTCCATACCACGGATCAGTCGTACTGATGAGAAACAACGATTCATCCGGAAAAGAGTCATTGTGCTCAACTTCTACATCAGGACGGGGAAGGTCACAAATAAGCTCAGCAAACACCAAGGACTTTTTAGACTTGGATTTCTCGAAAAGAAGGTCAAATTCTTGCAGTATCACAATCCAGCGTGAGTACTTGTCCCCAAGCACCTGACGTGTTGGTACGTGGTACATGGGGTTCGAGTCTGCGATGATGATGGTGGTGCGGAGCAAGATATAGTGCCAGAACTTTTGAACGGCGATGAATGCCGCGAGAGAAAGCTTCTCGACATGTGAATATCTAGTTTCAACATCAATGAGATCCTTACTCGCATAGTATATTACATGTTGCTAGGCGTTTTAATCCTCCTGTACCAAAACCATGGCGATAGTGGTAGCAGAAGCAGCGAGATATAAGATGTAATCTCGGAAATAGTTTGGCGGTTGGATCACGGGGGCATGCGTGATGGCATGTTTGATGTTGTCAAAGGATTTTTTTATCTTGATCGTCCCAAATGAACAAGATGTCCTTCTTAAGCAGTTTCATATACCCCTTAGTCTTCTCCGTGAAGTTACAAACAAAGCACCGTAAATAAGTCACCTTTTCTTGGAGACTTTGAAGTTCCGTCACATTGGTTGGAGGTGGGAGGTTGACAATGGCTTCCACCTTTAATGGATCGATGCGGATCCCATCCATCAAGACTATGAATCCTAAGAGCATCCGGACTCGACGCAAAAGATACACTTATGAGGATTCATACAGATACTGTACCATCTGCATCTGAGAAAAATGGTCGTCAGATGATCCATGTGGAACTCACGCTACTTTGAATGAGAAGGGAGATCGTCCAGGTAAGGTTCCACAAAGTCCTTAATGTCATGGAAGGCATACGACATGGCCCACTGGAACGTGGCACCAACGTTTTTAAGGCCAAACTGGATTTTGCGGTATGCAAATGTCCCCCAAGGATAGATGAAAGCCGTCTTATGTTGATCAGTTGGGTTGATCTTAATCTGGTTGTAACCAGAAAATCCATCCATGAATGAAAAGATGATGCTTCCGGCACAATTGTCGATAATCTAGTCAATGAACGGGGTCAGGTAGTTGTCCTTTGGACAATCCTTGTTAAGGTCCCGGTAATCAACATAGACGCAAATTGTACCCTGCTTTTTGTTCACAGGGATGACGTTTGAGACCCAATCCATCAACGGGACAGGATAGATGAAGCCAGCCTTTAAGAGCTTTTCAATCTCTACCTTGATTGCTGCAATCTTCTGGGGGTGTACCGGTCGCAACTTTTGACGTACAGGTTTGACGTCGGAATAGGTTTTTATTTCATGAGAAACAATCGCGAGGTCTATCCCAGGCATCTCCTCATAGGACCAAGCGAATATGTCTCGAAATTGCTTGAATAACGCTATACCAATAGTTTTTTCTTGAGGGGAACACTTATGGCCTATGTGAATGTGTTCCACTACACCAGGTTTCATCGAAATGTCTACCAGGGTGATAGGCTCAATGTTGGCCAAGTTACCCTCAGTGTCTGAAAGACATGTAAGTATGGGGGAATGAGGGAACGGGTAGATATCCAGTGAAAAGATGGTGATAATGTTGTCCTCTATGTACTCCAAAGGAGGAAGAAAAGACGACCTATGGTGGAGGTCATCCCACGGACCATCATCATCATTCATAACTTCCATGATGGACTCATCTGAATGAAAAGTCTGAAGTAAGATATCAGGTAGAGATGATGCCCATCGTAGAGAACAGGATGGGGAAGCCATAGTTAAGTGGTTCTCCGACGCTGACTGGATAGCCTCATAAATACATTCAGCGGGTGAAAGAGGCATTGCGTCTCCAATCAGGTGTGTTATGGCTTCGTCAGGTACAAGCCAAGTATCAATGGAGTGAGATGAAATCTCTGTGGAGATCATGTTCACCGAGGCAACATGATTAGGGGGGTCTGAAGTTGGAAAAACGCCCATGAGAGATGAATCTTTCAAAAGGCCAACCCTTATACTCTCATACTGTTTTGACGTTTTTCCAATGGAAGGAACATGGTCACCAGGATGAGTAGTAGTGTTCGGTGTGCAAAAATCTAATTGGTCAACAGTAACAATTCATCCTTGGTGGGGGGATTGTACTACATGGAAGACTTAAGAGGCTACCGCCTGCATGGCGTAAAACCAATTGTGACCAAGCAAGAGATTATAATCTATCGGGGCCGAGACCACTTCCACATTAATGGTTACAGTCTTTCCACCCAACTCACCTGAGAGAGCTTGTAGGAGCCCATAAGGTTGAAATCCATGCCCGTCGAATGATTTCAACATGGTAGGAGAACGATTCAATTCGGGAGAGCCGATGACTCTCCAACAAGCGATCGACATGACAAAAGTAGAGACGCCTTCGTCCAAAATGGTATGATGCACAATTTTCCCAGCAATGTTCATAGCTACTTGGAATACGAGCTGATGGGAAATCCTCGGCTTGAAGTAGTCAAGTCGAAACATGATGGTATTCGAAGAACCAGGGTCAACTGCACCAATTGCTGCAAGGAGAGTTTTGCATTGATTAGGACAATTCTGCAAAAATCCCAGCGTGGACATGGCGCAAGGAGCTTGTGCCAAGTCCTCTACGATATTGTAGTTTTGTGCTGCCCGAGCATTAGGATTGAAAACGGCTTTTCAAATCGTGCTCTTGGGCAGTCACAATATCAAATCTAAGGACTGCTTCTCAATGGTGAGAGAAGCTGATGGTACAATGACATTAGGTAAGGAGTTGGAAGCTTTTTCAGTATTACTTCCAATAGGTTCCTTTGAAGGGACCGAGTTGTATGATTGCGAGCGAGTGTTCAAATTGATCGTCTCGTTACGCACCATGAGAACATGCGCGGTATTGGATGGTTCCCCCTGGGATGGGGGGGGGTTGAGCAATCATTTGCTGATTTTGAGTGGGAAACAGATCGTTGAGGACTGCGGGAGTCAGTTTACCCCTAAGAAACTTTTGGACTTCGTTTCTATGGGGACATTCTTTGGAGAAGTGATCGTCTCCGCACAGTAAACAAGGATATTTTAGCTTCCATTTTTGTTTGGTATCATCAGGAGTTCTCTTTTGTTCCTGTTGGGCAGAAGATTTCTTAGGTTTCCATTTTTTCTTCTTCTTGCCGCCGGACTTCTGAGATGAAGCTGATTGGACATAATTCACCTCTTCAGTTACAGTGGGGGTGGTCGATTTGGTGGTGCTGTGACCAACCTGAGTTGGTAATGGGGAGGAACCATGAAGGTTCGACGATCCAACAGTGTTAGAAGCGGGCTGAGTGTTAAGGGATCCAATGATGCCATTAGTTTGGGATCCCTTAGGAGGTTTCGTGGGGTCGTAAGTGTCGTGGGGTGCATCGGGAAAAATATCAAATAGCGTGCCCGATTGAGCATAGACCAAGTCTAGGTAATGGGCATGAGTGATAGCTTGTTCTTCAATGACAACATCGCCCATGGCAACATCTCGAACTATGTGAGGGATGAGAGACTTCATAAACCAATCTGCTAGGAGTTGGTCTAGAATGGGAGCCTTAATTAAGTGTCTTCTCCTCCGCCACTCATGTATATGAGTAGAGATATGAGTAGCGGTATTCTGGCAGAGAGAAGTGAGAAGGTCCGTACCAGTTTCGTACCGTATAGGCAGTTGGAAATGAGTCAAAAGTTCATAGCAAGAGAACCGAAATCATGAAAAGAATGAGGTGGTAATTCGATATACCACTTGGCAGCTGAACCAATAAGAGTCTGTTGAAATAATCTTAGATGAATCGAGTCATCCATCAGAGAGTTGGATGAACACCATAAATGGTATGTCATCACATGGTGTTTAGGATCCTCGTTCGGCTTGCCGTCAAACTTAGGGATATCCGATGGAAGTTTCACTGGAATCAGGGGCCAGTTAGTTCTGTGGTAGATGGGGTCATTCGTCAGTCAAGATAGATCAGGTAGGTCCAAAGTAGCCAAAAAGGGCAGCTATTGATTAGGTTGTGGGTACTGGTAGTAGTGATAAGGCATGTAAGGACCAGTAGGACCTCGTATTGACTAGTTAAAGGGTGACCATGGAGGAAACTGACCGTGGGGGGTGTGCTGCCTAGACCGTAAGGGGGTCCACCACCATAGTAAGGTGGTATGTTCCCATAAGGTGGGGTTCCACCTCCACCACCAGGAGGAGGTGGAGGTCCGCTGCCACTGCCGGGGGGAGGTGGGGGTCCATAACCATAATAAGGTGGCCCACCACCGCCTCCTCCTGGAGGGGGTGGTGGACCACCTCCGCTGCCAGAAGGATGGGGGCCCCCGCCACCTCCACCACCAAAAGGATGAGGGTCCCCACCACCACCACCACCACCATAATAATTACATCCGCCACCGCCTCCGCCTGGAAGGAGTGGTGGACCACCTCCACTGCTTGAAGGTAAATGTCCTCCCCCACCATAATAGGGTGGTCCTCCGCCACCTCCACCTGAAGGGGGTGCTGGACCATTCCTGCCACCGCCGGAAGGGTGGGGGCCGTTGTTGGTAAAATGAGTTGGACCTCCACCAGAAGGGAGAGGTCCGCCTCCTCCAAAGTTGGGTGGGGGCCCACCGCCTCCGACAGGAGGTGGGGGTGGACCGATCCGGAGTGGTGGTGCTTGAGGGATAGTTGGTTGGGGTCCATGTTGTAAAACGGGTTGTTGCCCCCATAGAGTGTAAGAATTTTCGAGATAGGGTATCCCGTATGGTGCGTTTCCGGGATTAGATTGACCCGGCGCAAGGTTAATGGAACCTGGATACGCTTGACTCCATGAGGGTTGAGTTACATTGGATGGCCCCCCAACATGAGATAACCCCATGGTGGATGGTCTAGCGAGTTGGGAAGATCCAACGGGAGGTCCGTTGGGGATTCCACTGCCTACGTTCTGGTTAGGAAATGGGGGTTTCCCCCCTGCCACAATAGGATGACCACTATACAAAGGTTGAACCAACATAGGTTGTTGATTAGCTACTGTAGTAGTAACATTACTAATGATATAATCCGGGGGAATGGAGTATCCTCCCCTCAAATTTTGAGGTGGGGGAGGAATTGGTAAAGTAACTGTGGTAGTGACAGGTGTGTTGGACTATTGTCCTTCAACCGATTGGTTCACTTGAAGTGCAGGATTGGACTCTTACGAGGGTTGACCAGTCTCATTAATGGTTAGGTTGTGGAGGGATGGTTCGGGTGAACCAAAAGATATCGGATGAACTGGGATGTCGCTATACCTAGGTTGTTGCTCGAGACTTTGTCTTCGAAGATCATCACCCTTGGTACGTAATTGTGCCAAGCGATCATGAAGTGGGCCGAAAATCTCGGCGAGGTTGGGCCTGAAAAAGGGTCTAGAGGGTTCTGGAGTAGTCCAGTTGGGTGGGAATGCAATGGAAAAATAAGCCACTGGGTGTCTTGGAGATGATGTCCAATAGGCTGCAGCTGGTCCAGCAGCTGCTACAAGGTCGTCCTGGAGGGAATTGAACCATTCCCGAGAACCAGGCTCTCTTGGTATAACTTCCAGGAGGGTATCGTCTTATGAAGTAGAAATGTCCACCTCTTCACCCTGTGGGGGGTTGGAGGTGGATGAATCTGGTGGACTTGAAGGAAACAAAATTCCTCCAACATTCAGAGTGGGGTTGTCAACTTTAGTAACTACGACCGTGTTACGCTGATCCATTCTTACCCTCAAAATAACCTCCAGGTTAAGGGGATATTTGGGTGATAAGTTTAAGATCCTACGGGACCTTCTCCAGGGAAAATCCTCTAGAGTGTCAGGAAAATCAGCCAGGGTGGCTGAAACAATGTTTCTCCTAAGGGTATGCTACAAAAGAAAAGCAGTCCAGACAAACCTACTCAAACTAAGGCAACAAGCAGACTTATGTGACATAGTGGATTCAAAGTCTGGAACCTCACGGGATTATCAAGGCATCGCAAACCGCTATATACTGCAGGGTCCAACAATATGACGCGACAAGGAGGATTGGTACCATACCCTTGCCTGCATACCCAATTACCTGGACAATACGTGTGTGCTAATCTCCCCGAGTGTTGTTCTCGGTGTATTGCTTTGCCAAGACGGCCAAATGGTTAACTTAGCTAGTTTCAGGAATCCTAGTGGTGTCTCTCGATATACGCAAGGTACGTGGGAGTTCAAATCCGTAGTGGTGCTATCTAATGCACAACCGTTCGGCAAGAGACCTTCCGATATACTATCGAGTACGTTATACACTCTTCGATATACACCAAGTATGTATTATGGTACTTGGTGGGTACGTGAAGGAGCTCGATATACCAATAAGTACGTGGAAGACTACAATACCCCGGGATACAGTGCTGGCAAATAACGACAGCTGCCACACTTAACAATGCCGGAACACGTCTCTAACTTACACACAAGTTGCTAAAAATTTTACCTAGTTCTACCGTTAATTTTATCTAGACGGTTAGGTGAATGCATGAGGTGAATACATAATCAGAAAAATAATGCAAGGCCTAGCTACATGCATGAAATATTCTTTTCTCTTGATGAACTCTAACTATGGGATGGAGAAAGCTTTTTCTTTCCAACGATTTTTCCAAAACAACACAATGCAATAATTCCCAATTCAAACAATTTTGACTATAAAAGCATTCTTTTCATTTTTGTGCGAAAACATAAAAATCACAACACTACTAATCCAAATCAAGACATGTTTTTCCTTTTCTTTTTCTTTTCAAATCAAAATGACACTAGGTAATGAAAAGAGAGAATTCTAAGATGGAGTATGCAAGCTTTTCAATTTCACTTTCAATGGCCTAAAAGCAATAAGAATTAAAAATGCATCTATCTTTCCTTAGCATGGAACTAATTTTGCAAAAACTGAAGTATACTTTGGATTTTTCGAGAAAATGAGAAACTCATAATTCAAGAAAAACATAAGCGATCACACATTCATTCAATTTTTCCAAAAGATGCATAAGCAAAACATTCCAATGCACGAACAATTTTCTTCAACAATACTTGAGAAATGATGGGAAAGAATCACTTTTAACTTTTCAATGGATGCATCAAAAGATTAACTTGATAACAACTACGCTTTCAGATGTGAATGACTGAAAAGAAAACACTACTTGTAGCACTCAGAAAACTCAAGAAAAGACAAGCACTCGATTAGGCTGAAAAACACACAAGATTCAAAATCAGACAGTAGCAAGCAAAGCTCAAAAAATAATGTAAATGAGGTCTAGGAGCTGATCTAATGCAGTAACCAAATCAGTTAAGGAGAGGAAGGAATGCAAGGGTGATCGGATGAAGGTGGAGGAGACAAGGGCATCCACCACTACCAGTTCTCAAGCTTGTGGAAGATGGAACCCAAAATCAATCCAAACAAAACCAAACACTCAACACAAAAATCAAAGATGGGATCTCTGGATGGATCTTGCAGCACAAAGGGAATTCATACAGCAAACCAAAGCTCAAATCGACAAATGGAGAGGGGATGTCTGTATGCCAAATTCGACAAATCGACGCACTCTGTGCTTGTACACAATGTGACGTCGCAGTTCACCAATGCGGGGAGTGTGATGGTGTCACAGTATACCAATGAAAGGACTACAACGAGTGGATAACAAACAAAAAACAGAGACCAAAAATGACACAATGTCGCTCTGTTTTCACTAACCAGGTGCGACAGATGAGATCTAATTTCAAAAAATGAATCAAATCTCCAAGCAATGAACTATGAAATGGTTTGGAAATGAGTAGTATAAACTCAGAGGAAGCAGATCAGAGTTTTCGATGTGAAGATCTGATAGTGAAATCAACTCAAGAAGCAAATGACAAATAAAATCGCTTGTGACAAGTAATCAATTGAAAATTAAATTTCAGATTGACAACTACAGAACAAGTTGTAATTCCCCAGTATGGTTGCCAGATTTGTTTTACAGACAATCTACCGAGAGCGGACTCAAGGCCTGCTCTACCTAGCTTAACGTAAGTCTAGAACAAATAAGACAGAACATAAAATACTTTCCTAGATCGTATAGAAATACAAATGAAAGAGTAGATCGTTTACCTTAGATTTGTATATCCCTTTCTCCTTCGTTGATCCAATGCTCCAGTGCTGCCAGATCGCAGGTAGCTAAACCCTGTTGAACATGTAACAAACCACGAGAAGTGAAAGCATATATCTCATATGATAGATCTAAGCTAACAGTTAAGGAGGAAAACTCTAAACATCATCAAGGAGACAACATTTATGGAAAGCAATTATATTAACTGTATTGAAAAGTGGAGAAGTACAATAGAAAAGAGGATTACAACCATTGCCTTAACGCTGCAAGCTCCTTCCGACAAGCCATGCCAAAGCTCCTAGAGAGAACTGGATGTTCCCCAAGCTAGAGTGTTAGATCTATTGGGATTAGTTTCACCGGCATAAGAGTACCATAGACTTCCTCCTCTTGGGATGGGAGTGAGATTCATTTAAATAGGATTAAGTGGATAGGGTATGTTGAGATATGGTAGGAGAGACTTAGGGGATCTTTCCAAGGTGTTAGGAACTGAGTGCCAGCTCTCCCAAGAGGTCAGGGATAGGGTCCCAAGTCAGCAAGCTTCGAGAAGGGGCTCGAAGGGCTATTTTTGTCTATTAACTGACATCGGCGCACCCTGCAATAGATAAAGCTGCGACGTTGCATGTTGCATGAGTGCAACCTACGAAGACCTCTCAAAACCTAGTGCAAATGGGTACAAATCCTTCCAGGTCAATCACTCAATCAAGGTAACTCTAGGGGTGTATACACTGAATCTCATGATGGGAAGATTTTAGGTGTAATAGGCTTCTCGATGTGTAATGGGGTCTCAGTTGGAGGGGGCTTATTCCGCAACAAAGGTTGTGGAGCTCCATAATCACGTGAGAGAGTAGAAACACTAACCTCTGATTTAACCATGTTAACGCATCTGTAACCACCAGCATGGGTAGAGGACGTCGAAGTTTCATTAGTCCCATTATCGGTGATGGAAGAAGTCATATTTTGATGATGAGGAAGGGGATCCTTCAACACAGTTGGGCTCTGTGCAAGATGCTTCAATGCTTCCTCGATACAAGGACACAAGTGTGTAAGGTGATCTTTCGTGCCAAGTTTACAAGGAAAATTCACTTTACGTCTAGGTTTGCGGTCCCCATCAGCATTTTCGCCATCCCAAGGAGGGTTGGCATTGTATTTATTAGGGTTATTGTTCCTATTGTTCCCACTCCTATGATTATTTTTCCCCTTTTTCTTCCCATCAAGTTGCTGTTTACCCGATGGGTTCGTCGATTGTATAGAGTGAACATCGGACGACTAGGTGGAAACGAACGAGGTGTGAGCCTGTCCAAGGGTAGATTGACTAAAAGACAGATTGTGCATCTGATTCGTAACCAAATCTACAGGACAAGTACTTGTGGAACCAACAATACCATCGGCATGTGGTCCATGAATGGGCTTGGGCTCATGTCTTGATCTCGGCACGTCAGGTATAATGTTGTACAAAATGCCAGACTGGGCATAGACTAGGTCTAGCTACTAGGCTTTAAAAATAGCTTGTTCCTCAGTCATAATACCGGAAAATGAAACATCCTTTGAAACGTAAGGGAGTAACTACTTAAGGAACCATTCCAACATAAACTATGGAGGAATGTTGGTTTTCACTATCCTCTTCCATCGACGCCACTCTTGAACATGATCAGAGATATGTGTGGCTTTGTCCTGGCGAAAGGTAGATAAGATCTCGGTACCGGTATCATAGTGAACCGCCAACTAAAATTGACCTAGGAAAACCAAAGCTAAATCATTGAAACCCCTATATGTGCCCCTAGGAAAATCGACATACCATTTCGCAGTTGCCCCCGTGAGGGTGCGTTGAAATAGCCTCAAACGAATAGAATCGTGGTTCAAGGAATTCGAGGAGCACCATAAATGGAAAGTGGTGACGTGATCACCTGGATCCTCACCCTTCTTCCCCTCAAAATTTGGAACATCGGAAGGGATCTTAGTGGGGACTGGGGGCCATATAGGATCATGACATACTAGATCATTCGCGAGCTTCGAAAAATCGAGTAAATTTAACCTCGCAAGAAACAGGAGCTGAGGCTGTGAAGCTTGATTATAAGCTCCTGAAAGAGACTGACTCTGCGAAGGTGAGATTGTGTTCATCGTAGCCGACACCTGAGGGGCCGACGAACTCTGATAGAAACTGTGACCGTGACCATAAGGATAATAACCCCCTCCAAAATGGCCCATGTTGGAATACATAGGCCCGTGGATAGCATGGATTCCATAGGAGGGATTGGGATAATAGTTAGGACTAGTTGAAAATCCATAAGAATGACCTCCATAAGAATGGAGTCCCATATATCCACTCGAGGAAGGAAAACTAGATGAGTGAGGGCCGTATGAAAATAGTATGTTCCCACTCCATGGAATCAACGAACTAGAGACAGGGGGAGGATTCAGAATCATACAAGTGTTCGAGGGTACAAGCATGGATGTATGTGGGTTAAAACATGGAATGTAAGTCGTGGATCTGATACCTATCGTGAAACCTTCACTCGAAAATTGGTTCACACTAACGCTAGGGGCTGATGAAGGAGGTGGTCCTCCGCCAACACTCAAAAAATATGGAGGGATGTGACCACTCCCAAACTAATGAGCGTTGTAAGGAGGCATGGTGCCCCCGACCCTAATACTAGAGCTAGTATGACTACTAGACATGGTGGAAGTAACAGTCGGCATAAAACCAGGCATACCCAATGAAAAAGGGTTTGAGTTCGTAGGGACGGATGTAGAGCCAAAACCTGGGATCCCCAAGGATGAACCATACAAATAACCTGCTGACCATGTTTCATCAAAAGGGTTCGTACTCATGGGTTGGGATGTTCTAGACCCAGGAGGAGTGTTGTGTGATGAACCTCCTCCCCATCCATCTCTAGGAGTGGACAGAGGGGAGTTCCCTGTAGTGCCACCGGATGGAGTCACGGGGACTCCCGTCGTACTAGATGTGGAACTCATAATGGGAGCTCTCTGAAGCTCGTGAGATGTGAATAAAGGACCAACAGTAGTCCTCTGACGTCTCTTGTGAAGAGACAGTGACGAATCACTAGCAAGTAAATCAGCCAACCGATGAGATCGGTAGAGAGGCAGATCTCGATCCACAATGACTTCAAAAAGTCAACAAATAAACGTCTCCTAATGGCCTACTAGATCGTCAGAGAGCATACACCTAAAAAAAACTGCAACCAAATGCACACAAACAGGACTAGCTCAAGGGAACTCTTGATACTACAGTCGGTATGTCTAGCCTAGGAAAGGCTTGAGACTCCCAAACTATAACCGAAGATAACAGAATCAGTTATAAGGGCCCTCGGTATTCATTGTGTGAACACAACTATGTTTTCCGACCCCTATCTGACTCTGGGCACTCACAGAATAACCACTGCAAGTACCCTATGTGATACCTAGGTAAAGCAACTATGGCCACCACATATAACCAATGCTTAGGCAGATAGTCGCAGGTGGGATTCGTCGTATGGGCAGGGTATCTCAGCCTGAAACTCAAGAGGGTCAAATCCCCCAAGAATCCCCAGACACGAACAAATCCTGGAAATATCTCCCACGTTCAGCCAGTATTGGAGGATTATCTTTGCAACCAAACTCTAATTTGAGTAGATATTCCTGAGAACACTGATGTATACCATGGGTTTCACCACTCCCTAGTCAAAAACATAATGTTTTTTTAATAGTCTTGGATTGTTAACTCACAGTGATCTATTCCAAGAATCTAAACCTATACTATTTGGTGCACCCTAGAAAAGAAAATGTTCTAATCAATTCTTTAGTTAAGCGTTAATTTTAATGGTTGTGATTACTCAAAGGATATGGTCGTGAAACTGATGGTGTGAATAGACTCAATAAATGCACATCCAATCAACACTAGACTCTTCTATCAATGGGAAAAATATGCCACTAAATGACAATCAAACCAACGTTTTGTTTTTTAGAAATAAAAATGCAATCTCTTTATAATTTCATGCACAAGCAAGACCTAATGAAAGCACAAGCACTCTAATGCAAAATCCAAATACATAAAGCAAAAAAAAATTGTATTTTCACTATAAATGAAATGAAAATGCAAAACAATGTTTTTTTTTGTATTTTTCAATATAAATGAATGAAAAATGCAAGTAGAATCAACACTTTTCATAAAAGAAGGCAGAGCATGCAATGCAGACAACCCAGCAAACTCCAAAAAGCAAGACTTAGCTAAGCTAATGAGCTATAAAAGGAAAAAATGGTTGAAAACCAAATTCTCAAAAAACTAAAGAAAGAGGAGTTTCTAGTCTGTAAAAGGGCATGGAACAGTCAGAATAGAGGCCTAATAAGACTCAGGAACACCTAGAATTCACCCAGCAACAACCAAAGATAAAAAACAAGACAATCCTGGAGTTGTACGTAATTGTGCATAGAACAATAACATGTATACGCAGGCTATTGTACTAATAGAAGCGCATTCACACGAGCTAAGCAAGGCTGAATCGTGTACAGGGAAAGGTAGGTGGACCAAAAATGAATCCAAAGACCAAGAAAAAATAAGATTTTCTATGCAGACGCTAACATCCAATCAACGACACAAAAACTCGATAGACTAGAGACTCAAAATAAGGAAAATTGCCCAAAATCCCCAAAATGGAGGTTCCTCCCAAGCGGAGTCGCCATTTCTGTTACGGAGAAAAACTTCCTATGGCTTGGGGTAGACCACAACAAACAGATAACTACCAAAAATCAACTCAATTTCCAATTCACGCTATATAAATGTAAATGCTAAAATGTGGAATAAAAGACCAACCTTCAACCGGACGTTTGAGGTAGATCCCCGTTGAGCTTTCAAATCTCTACACTTGAACCTACAGCTTAGTCTCAACAATAAACACAAGCAAGTGTATATAATATATGAAAGATGTTAGCATAAACAATAGCATATTCCATGATATAATAAGCAAATGTTACCCAATGACATTAAACAACCATTCACAAGATCAATTGAACAAGAAAATTAGTATTTCTATTAAATTGAACAAGTAGTACATGATACAACCTCTTGCCGGCAACTCATCTTAACCAAGAACTAGGTCCCTCCACTTGTGCCTCCACCACTTCAATCCCCCATGCAATGGAAAACTCACGAGTAAAGGAATGAGTCCTTCACAATATATGGAAGAGTTTGGTAGGTGAACATAAAGGGTTCACAACAACTAGGATCAATGGATGTAGACTCAAGCTAGGGAAAAAATACAATAGAGTTTCGATGCTCTCTCCTTTCTCCCCTTCCATGCACCATAAGATCTATATATATAACCCTCCAAAGGTAGGTGAAAGGTTGAATCGAGTCGTTTCGGAATACATGGAGGGCCAAAGGTCACAATGGCCGTTTTTTGGAGTGAAAAAATAGAGTTTTTACTGTTATTTACCATTTAACTCGATGTACGCAGGCTATAGTGGTACAACATGCATATGTGCGAGTTGCAGTCAAGTAGCTCGCGTACAGGAACAAAAATAGGGAAACAAGGGTTCCTGGAGGACAAAAAGTGGTTCTGAGTCAATCAAATTAATTATAGATGCCAAAGAGTATAAATGCTCACAAGGTGGCAAAATACGATGTAACAGTGCATCCAAGGAAAATTGAACTGGTGAAAATCATTTTTCCCCTATTTCTCCGAGAAAAAACGTGGGTGACTGGTAAACCTTCTAAATTCCTTCTAAATACGTTTTTAGCTATCTAGGTTTTGAATATTTTTAAAAAAATAATTAGTGGGCTATTAAAATTAACTCTCAAAAACTTCTTTTATATAAAAATTCGTCCAAAAAAAAATTGCAATCCTTCTAAATTCACCACTGGGATAAATTTCGCCCCTAAAATCATCCTTATTGGTCATCTTCTTTAAGTAGAGCTTCTCTATTGGCTACTCTAGCCTCCTCTTGGATGCATTCTTCCCATACAATGTTGAATTTCATGCTTTCCTTTATGGCACACATAGTTTGGATGAATGAATCCCAAGGTCTAGTGAGACCATTGAGAGCAATCATAACTAGCTCATTTTCATCAAGGGAGTCTCCAATGGCTTCTAGTTGCTCCTTGAACTGGGAGACCCTTGTGAAGTAGTCTTGGATGGATTATCCTTGGCTCATCTTGGTACTCTTCAATTGAGTTCTCATATTCATCTTCCTATTGATGTTCCTTCCTTCATACATTCTGGCTAGGGCATCATACATATCCTTCGAGGTCTTCTTGGATGACACTTGAGGAATCAAGTGGTCTTTGATAGAATCAACAATGATCCCCTTTTCCCTAATCAATTCCTTCTTGTGCTTCTCCTTATCTTCATCCTCTTCAGGTTCTGCAACTTCATCCTTGATGTATTTGGAAAGATCATTCTCTTCAAGAATGAGTCCAATCCTATATTTCCATGCTCGGAAATTCTCTATGCCTTCTAGCTTATCCTCAAGCTTAGTGCTTGGGGCCATCTTATCTAGGAGGTCACCAAAAAATGAAATTTCTCAAAATGAAAAACTGACCTTACCAGGAGATGCGCTTAACTGAGGTGAATTGACTAGTACACTTGGTTTTTGGAGATTCCAAATTTTCACCTCTCAAAATTGACTTTCAAAATTATGATCTGCAGTTTTCTGGTTTTCTAGTCCAAAGTCAAACTAAGGTTTGACTTTCGCAGAGATCTACCCACTCAAAAACTTCAATCTAGGGCTCAAAATTTCTCTCTTAGAGAGGCGCACCTTTCTATGCAATCAGATTTCCAAAATTCCAACTTTGACAAAAACCCTAATTTCTTGTCGGAGGGAGAAGACAGAGAGTTTCACCTTGTGAAAGTTGTCCTATTCAGGTTAGCTCTAATACCATGTTAAGATTCAATATGCTAAGATAGATAACATCAGTATTCAATTCAATTTCACAACAATAGCATATACAAGATCACTGAAAGAAATGCAATCACAAGATAGACACAGATTTATCCTGGGAAACCCTCTAGGGGAAGAAAACCCAACAAAACTTCCTCAATATAGATGATCAAAAGTACAAAGACAAAACCCCAAACAAGTGCTCCTTCTCCTTGTAGATATATATATCTCTCTCTCTCCTATGCGAATTACACAAGTGAGTGTGTGTGTCCAAATGAGGAGCACGCCACTTCTATTTATACTTTATCTTCCACTTGACTTTTTCACTAACTAGGTCGGCCCCAACAAACTTAACTAGGCCGACTTACCTAGGAAGACTCAAAACAATATAATATTACTTTATGGAGGGTTCTATCGACCTGACTTACAAAGTAGGTTTTACCTCATGACTTGATGGTGACCAAATACAATAATAACATCCCGACAGAGGAATAAAACATCTCCGAATAAATTACAATAGAATATTCTTCGAAGTTACAATATTTCAACAAAATTGGCTCTACACAGAGGCTTGAGAAACTTGTAGGTTTTTTAGGACTCCGCCCTTGTTTTTAACTGGATGAATGATCAGCTATAGGTAGATAATATAGATCTTCTTGTAGTGGTCAATCAAATAAAACAGATAGTTTGGATCTTCCATGAAATTAGTTTTGTGCATGTCTTCTATGAACATAATATGGATGTGAATAAACTATCCAAAGAAGGCCTCATATTACATGAAAAGAAATTCATTTCAATGGAATTAGAGCTTTGGCACCCTATTTCCCATTGATGGTCTACACTTGATGATTTTTTAATATGGTTATAGATTGTAATATGTCATTTTTGAAAGAATTGTTTTTCTTTAAGTCATTTGTTTTTTTTTTGAAAGCATAACAATGGCACAAATTTTTCTATTAGTGATAGTCTTTACCTTCTTGAGGATACATACATAGGAATTCCATATTGGTTTTTATCCCCATAAAGGACTCATGTGCGTGACTTGGGAACCAAATGATTTTGGAGGTTCTTATTTTTTCTTCATGTTGAAGGTTGTTTTGGTTGTGCATAAAGCACCTAATGATTGTAATATCCATTCAACTTGAATAAAATATACATTGTTTTCCTTGGAAAAAATGTGATGAAGTATATTTAAAGGCTTGAGTAACTATATTGTAAAATGCCTCAAGTCACTAGTGATGGCTTGATTGGATTGATCAAGGGTAATGAAATATATCTTTTGAAGGCTAGTTTTCCCGTAAAGGGTTTCGAAGATAAATATTGGTCATTATTGTGTGCATGCTTATTGTTGTGTATTTTTATTTCTCCTCATTGCTTAATTAATTTTAATATGGTATGGCAGCCATGTTTGTGTGGATAAATATCTCTCACAAGAGAAGCCATAGATCATTGAACTTAATGAAGAAGTACTTGGTTAAGGAGTGCTTGATTTGGCTCACTGGATTTGGAGCAAATATGGATGTGGGTAAAAGAAAGCAAGTAGATGCTTCATGCATCATGTGTTCATGTATACAATTGTAAGCATTTTATGGAGTTGGATTTAATCGTATATGTAAATGGGCACATGGATGTAAGACCTATTTAGGCATGCACACCCTTGGTTTCATGATTCATTGGTGTAAAGTCTAAACATAGACTTAGGTGCTACAGAGACACGTTGTATTCTTGGATACCTAGTTAAAAATTTTGAGGGGGTATTAGGTTAATCTTGACTCGGTTATAGAGTAATTAAGGTAACCTTGATTTGGTCGTTAATGGGTTTATTGTTGGTGGTTTATGGGCCCATGTTGTTGGGTAACTCGTGGTATTAGTATGTGATCATGAAGTCTATTTAAAGGTATGAGTAACTCCATTGTAAAATGCCTCAAGTGGTCAATGTTGCCCTGATTGGCCATGGCTTGACCAGATTGACCAAAGGTAATGGAAGATATATTTTGAAGGATGGTTTTCTAGGTAAAGGGTTTCCAAGGTAAATATTAGCCATTGTCGTGTGCATGCTTATTATTGTGTATTTTTATTTATCCACAATGCTCGATAAATTTTAATACAAATGAGCCTAATGATCATTTAAACCCTTCACGTTTTCTTCATTTAGAGAACAAAGGGATGGTGAATGGAAAGTATGTCTATGGTGTCTTTATGTCAGCAAGAGAGGAAAGATGGGGACCTCCATAATTAATTGGTTGATTAAAATAAGGATAGTGGGAAATCACCATCAATGTCCCAACAAGGAGGCTACTAT
Source organism: Larix kaempferi (assembly GCA_027924585.1). Classification (NCBI taxonomy): domain Eukaryota; kingdom Viridiplantae; phylum Streptophyta; class Pinopsida; order Pinales; family Pinaceae; genus Larix; species Larix kaempferi. The sequence continues at coordinate 1,025,908 of BSBM01000099.1, read as the reverse complement.
GATGCTACTGTGTGGATGGTTTAACCCCAAATAAGATTCATATTGAGGGATAGCACATCTTCAAGCACACTAAATGAAGTAAGTAGCCTTTAACAACATAAGTGTAATTATAAATTAAGTATTAAGATCTGTGTGCTAAGCTAGAATAAACAATAAACTACTATGCTAATTTAGATATGCAAAAAATTCAAATGTGTGCATGATTCATATATATGTTCGACTACAAGAAAAGTGAATAAAAATCTTAGTTTAGTACATAAGCAACCTAAAATCCTCAAAAATTAATGTTTTGACTCTAGGATGTCCACAAACATTAATAATACAGAGGAGATTATCATTAAATCCAAGAAAATCACATATCCCAATTGTGTGTATGATAATAATAACTAGGAAGAAATTAATTTTATAAGTATCTCTGAACTAATTTTCATCACAAGTCAAACAAGAACTACATTGTTGAAAAAAGAATCAATAGGGGATGGAAAGCACATTATGGTCTTGAAAACAATTGTAACTTTGTAGACTTCTAGTTTTGGGGAAAAAAGGGGGTCCATTTTGACAAATTTGTTACCCCTGTATTTCTTTAATCATTGTGAGGTTTGGGGTTTTAGTAATAGTAGGGAAACTTTGAGGAAAATCAAGCAATTCCAAAAGCGTTTTAAAATAACTAACCTTAAAATTAAAGGCAATACACTTTATCTAATCCTATTTTTAGAAGTTGGGATCCCCCCCATTGAGACTACTATGAAGCGGTACTTAAAGTGTAAGAACAAGTTTTTTAACATGAAGGATGAGAGGCTTCCTATCACTACTTTAGACATTATAAAAAAAACACTCAAGGCTCAAAATAAGGTGGACTATAGATGTAGTTTCTTAGTTAAACCAATGGTGGATAGTAGAGGAGGTCACCCTTCAAAATATCAATATTATTAAAAGTTATATCACAAATAATTTAAAGGGAAAATATCTAGGGTGATAAGGAGAGTAAGAATAAGAGAAAGTTTATATACTACTAGGAACTCATTAATCCCAACTTAGAATATCAAAATTCTGTCTATTTTTGCTAGCTCAAAGAAGAAAATAAATATTCCAAAGATAAGAACCAACTCTCATGAGCTTAATAGTGAAATGGGTTGGTGGATGAGACGTAAACACCTTGGCACAAATGAATTTATAAAATTTGTGAGATAGAGTATTTGGGCTAGCCTACTTTCCCACTCAATTGTTAAACCATTAAAAAGATAGTGGATGTATGCAAGTTTACTTCAATCCCAGTTGCTATATAATGTAAATCGAAGAATCCTTTGTATTTATGAGATTCCCTCATGGTACATGAAAAAGAAAAGATTACATCATCCATAAGTAAAAGGTGAGACAAAGGTCTATCTAATTTCATCCCTTTTATGCTCATTTATTACCATGCTTAACCCTGCAACTACCAAAGGAGGAAGAAAAGGTGACATCATACAACCTTGTATTAACCCCTTGAAGGGGTAAAATGTATGGGTGTTGAACCATTGATTAACACTACAAATGATATTGAATATAAACAACCGATTATCTAATTTACCATATGAAGATTCATTCCAATATGGATTGGAATTTATCTAAGATACAACCAGCTTACCCTTTCATAGGTCCAATTTTATAACCATACACTAGTACAATTTGGCATATATATGACTAAAAAAAATTAAAATTTGCATATAAATGATTATTTTTGGTAAAAAGACTAATAATGTTTTTTTGCAAGTCACTTATAACAACTAAATTTATGACCAAAAAAATTTAGGCATTTATTGGTTGTTCTAATTCATCAACGTGTAGTATAATTAGTCGTTTAATTATTCATTGATTGTCATTAACTGGTAGTTCATATGTTCATTGTAGTCATTGATTGTCGTCATCTAGTTGTTGATTTAGTTGTTGTAGTCGTTGATTGTCGACAGTTGGTATTTTATTTACACATTGTAGTCATTGATTGTCGTCAGTTGGTAGTTTTTTTAGTCGTTCTAGTCATTGATTGTCGTCAACTAATAGTATATTTAGTCATTTTAATTACTAATTGCCATCACTTGGTAGTATATTTAGTAATTATATTCACTAACTCCATCAATTGGTAATATATTTATTCATTAATTGTCGTCAACTAGTAGTATATTTAATCATTTTTACTCACTAACTTTCGTTAATTGGTAGAATATTTAATCATTTTTAATCATTAATTACCATCAATTGGTAGTATATTAATATATTATTTATTAGTTGCATAATCATTATGTTTATTACTAATTTAGTAGTTTCATATTCATTTATATGATACGAATACTTTATTAAATAACATGAAATTGTGTAATGCAGTTACTGTACAATATTATTGATGTTCATCCAGTATCAATGAAACATACTTATACTTACGAAATTTAACAATATATATGTACTAAACTTAAATCAAAACATAAAATCAAATAAAAACATATACATACATGAACAAGCTCATATATAAAAAAAATTCAAAGCTATCAAATTATTAAAATATGATGGAGTTTCCAACTCAAATACACTAGTACTTCATCATGATAAAAGATACACGATTCAACATACAATATTCAAGTAAACTTGAATTAAAGCATAAAATCAAATTAAAACATATAATGCATATTAGAACAATCTCATATATATATATATATAATAAAAAATTCAAAGTACAATGTTTCCAACTAGTCAAAAAAGTCTCGTGGAGTTTCCAACTCAAATACACTAGTACATCATAATAAAATATCCCTAATTCAACATGCGTTCAGTTAAATTGCATAAAGAAGTAGTCCAACTAGCTTTCGACAACTAGTACATGATAAATATCATCAACTACTGTTAGGAACCCATGTCAACCTTTCTATTTGCTTTGTTAGTATATTGTTGTTGGACGCATATGCTTTGTAAGTCATCCCATAGTATTTGTTGATCCATAGTTTGTATTATTGTTGTTGGACGCATATGCTTTGTAAGTCGTCCCGTAGTAATTGTTGATCCATATTTTGTATTGGCCCATGGTTTGTATTGACACATGGTATTGACCCATGGTATTGGCGCCTAGACTTAGTATATAAGTTTGTGTTGAGACCAATGAAGGGACGGTGAAGTTATTTGTATTGAGCTTGCTCAAAGGAGGTTTCCCCCTCGAAGTTGCCTACAATCAATATAAAAGTGATTCTGAGTTCTATTATTTCTTCTATTTCATGTGTTTTCATTAATTAAATATTGCAGGTTCTTCACATCTAGTATCAGAGCACTTTCTTGGGCTCCCTGGGTGAAATTTCTGCCAAATTCTTTTTTTGCATCTGTTGCAGCTTCGGATCTGGGAATAATCCCTATATGCTTAATTGTGGGAAGTACTTGGGCATAAGCCCTAAAACTCATTGTGAGGAGTACCACAGGAACCCCGAAGTAGCTGGCCCATTGAGAGGACCTGTCAGCGAAAAGGGAAACGACCCCTACCTGATTGACTAGTTCCCACCCATGCGGTAAACCAAGAGTTGTTGTTTGTGGCAAAGAGGTTATCAGTTTTACCTGAGCCGAGGAGTGAGGGGTATTGCCCCAATACGCAAGCCGTCAGACAGCATTGGTGGCCGAGTGAATCCCCAGAACTGATAGGAAGCCGCACATACCTGGGGTCCATATGTATTTTCAGCTAAACTATTACCGAACGCTTTCGCGTCGTTCCAGATCCATTCCAAGTCGTTTCAGATCCATCTGTTTCAGATCCATTCTGATAGTCGTTCCAGATCCAACCATTTCAGATCTATTCTGAAATTCATTTCAGATGCAGTCGTTTTTATCCATTCGGCGTCGTTTCAGATCCATATGTTGTCGATCCCTTCCGCGTCGTTGCAGATCTATCTGTTTTCGATCCCTTTCGTGCCATTGCAGATCCATTCCTGAAAATTCCTTTTTTTCGCCATATCTCCCTTGTTTTAACTCTATTTCCCTTGAAACTTCCCGGACACCCCTGCAATTCCATTCTGCATATTTCATTTCTGAGGACCCTATCCCAAATTCTACTTCCCAAAGCCAGAAATCTCACATTTGTCTATTTTTAGGGTTTGCCATAACTTCTTCAATTTTCACCCACTCGCCTCCAAATTTTGCCACCGTGTTCATTCCCTATTTCTGCTTCTTTGTCCCTCTTTGACAAATTTTCTCATTCTTTCACCCCGCTTCTTAAATCCCCATTTTTTGCTTCCCTGTCCATCAAAAAGTGTCCAAAACCTAGTCAAACCCCAATTACCCATCCAAGTTTTTCCCAAATCCAAATTTCTCTTTACTAAATAAGATTTTGTTTGTATTTTTCTATCCATTCCAAAAAACAAACAAACAAACAAACTCTTGGTTATGGTTGTCACCTGCACATGAGCAAAAACCATGGAGGAAGCACTTGCAGCCATCCAAACCAAACTCCAAGATCTGGATGAAAAATTTATCAGCCTCCATCTTCAGCATTCAGCCATGAACAATAACCGACAGCAAGAATCTTCTGTAGCCAATGGGTTCTCTTTTTCCAGCACTTTTCGTGGTCCGAAGCTTGAATTTCCTTGCTTCAATGGTACTGATCCGACTGGATGGATCTATCGTGCAGAACAGTATTTCAGTCTGCATAATACTTTTGATGTCCAAAAAGTTCCACTTGCATCCTTTCATTTGGAACAGGCAGCCCTTCAATGGTACCGTTGGTACATCAAGGCTCATGACAAGCCAAAATGGACAGATTTTTGCCAACTCCTTTTGCAACGATTTGGTCCTAGTGCTTTTGATGACTTCACCGGAGTACTCACTAAACTTCATCAAATTAGCACTGTGAGAGAGTATCAGATAGAATTTGAGAAACTAGCCAACTACACAGGAGGATTGTCTGATGACTTCTACAGGAGTTGTTTTATCAGTGGTCTTAAGGATGAAATCCGCCCAGAGGTCAAAATGTTATGTCCCAACACAATGATGGAATCCCTGGGGTTGGCTAAGTTGGCAGAAGACAAGATTACCGCCCAACAACGCTCCAAACCCACTTTTGTTCCCTTCCGAAATATGGGTTCTCAACGACTTGCCATCCCGCCATCTCCTCACATCTCCTATCAAGCATTTGTCCGAAACAGAGATGCGAGCACGCAGAGAAAAAGGGCTTTGTTATAATTGTGATGAAAAATTCACTCGGGGACATAGATGTGTTCAACAAAAGCTCTATCTCTTGGATGTGAATTCTCCGCCTACCTCTGAAGTTGGTGAAGAAGCTCTAGATACACTGGATGATCAGGTCAACATTCAGGAGCCGCCTATTGACTTCCCATATCAGGAAGACCACCCAGAGATATCTCTCCATGCTTTATCTGGCGTCACCACCCCCCAAACAATGCGGGTCAGGGGTTACTTCAAGAAGCTTCCTCTTACAATACTCATTGATCCTGGTAGCAACTTCATTGACCCTCGGATTGCCAAACATGATGATTGTTTTGTCCATCCTTGCTCCAACTTTGAAGTCATGGTTGCCAATGGCGGCACCTTACCTTGTAAGGGAAAGTGTCACAATGTGCATATCTCTCTGGAAGATTATAACCTGCGCTCTGACATGTTTGCCTTGTCCTTAGGTGGATGTGATGTGGTTTTGGCCATTCAATGGTTATGCACACTTGGCCCCATCTTATGGGATTTTGCTGAACTTTGGATGCAATTTTCAATCAATGGGACACAAACACAAATTTATGGGCTTACAATCAGGGTCTCTCCGCATCATCAATTCACATCACTTGGAAAATATCCTTAAGAAGAATTCACATGGTGTCATCGCTCAGCTCCATTCCATTCAGATGCACCCTCCAATGGTCTCCACTACTTCCTTGGATAGATATGCAGGTGTCCTTGTTGCACCAGTGGGATTGTCGCCTTCAAGAGACCTTTCCGGTAAGCATTCAGCCGCATCTACATCTCAGCAGGAAATGATGGCTATTTTGCATGCAGTACAGAAGTGGCAGCCATCCCTATTAGGAAATTATTTCTGCATCAAGACTGATCTCTAGAGTCTTGACCATTTTCTGGAACAACGGGTCTCCTCACCAGCACACTAGAAATGGGTTCTCCAACTCATGGGGTATGACTATGCAATCACTTACAAGAAGGGTAAGGATAATATGGTGGCAGATGCTCCTTCTCACCAATTTGATGACCCAGTTTCTCTTACAGTTATTTCTCTGCTTGTTCCAAATTGGTTGCAATCTATTAAATAAGGCTATCTCTTCTATGAACTCCATGCTTCTTCATCGGAAGGGCACTATGGATTCCTCAAAACCTATGACCGGGAACAATGTAACTTCTTTTGGCAGGGATTGAAAATGAAAATTCACCAGATGGTGGTTGAGTATGATACTTGCCAGGTCAACAAGGGTGAAACGACACTCCTTTCAAGATTGCTCAAACCCTTGCCCATCCCTACACAGATGTGGAAAACTATTTCTATGGATTTCCTAAAAGCGCTCCAGTGGTACAATACCACATCTAAAACGACACCATATGAAGCAGTTTATGGACAGGCATCGCCATTTCTTCTTCCATACATGCTCAGCAACTCCCTAAATCAGGCAATTGACTCGGTTCTTCGAAACCGCGATCAGATTCTTCTCATTATGCAGGATAATCTTCACATGGAAAGAATTCAACTAAAACAACAAGCCGATCAGCATCGTTCTAAGTGCACTTTTTGTTGATTAAGTTGTCATTGATTCCAACATTGCCTGGTCATTGACGCCAACAGTTGAGTCTTGGTGCCCCTTGTGGATCCCCTGAGGGTTAGTGTTTGTTTGTGGTTGTCTATGTCAAGAGGAGACCTTTTGACTTTGTCCAAGCCCAATCTTGAAGCCCTTGGAGGACTTGGGACAATGGAAAAATCCCTGGCTACTCATTGACTTAGTTGAGTGACCCTAAGCTATATCTTGGTCCCAGTTGAGTCCATTATTGTATCCCCTGCTCCTGGTTGTCTTTAGGTTGATGGTTTCTATGTGTCTTGTACTTGTTGTGGTCTCTTTATTGCTTGTTAAATGAATGTTATGGTAGTTTGGTCTTTGGATCCCTCACACAGTTGACTTGTGCCCTTACATGATGAAGTCTTTCTTTTGATGATGTCCTTGAAGAGGTCCTGCAAAAATTAAAGAAAACAAAGTTGAAGGACCCTACCAATGCAAGCAAGACCCTCATAAGGTAATATCCCTCATTAAGCCCTTTCCGTTGATATGTGGAGTGTCTCCTAACTCCTTACGGTTGATGAGTTATGGTCGTTTAAAGTTGATGTGGTCATGAAGCCCTTAGTACCCTTATTTTGGGGTTTTGATGTCTATGAACCCATTTGGTAATGAAACCATTATATATGCCTTTCAGGCACCTATGATGACCTTGTGCCATTAAAGAAGCCCTTGGAAATCATATGAAATCCCAAATATTGGTCATATGCCCATAAGTTCGTTGAAGAAGCCCATAATCCTTAATGATGGTGCCCTTGTGCCATTGGAATCCACATAAACATGTGTAGAAGCCCATGATGCCCTTAAAGTTGTTCTTGAAGCTCTTGAAGGATCTTGGATACTAGAAAGATTCCTTCTTACCATAATGGCGTCTTTGAAGATCTTGAAACCCTTGCTTGATAGACTTAAGCCCATGAGTTCATTGAACTAAATGGCATTTAAATAAGAACAAGTTCTGCTTGAGAAAAGCCCATTGATGAAACTCCTTTGCAAAAGAACAAGCCCTAACTTTAATGCCCTAACACACATTGTAATCAAATTCAATTTAAAATAAATCATAAATCCTTTTTATTAAGTCGGCCCAGTCATAAAATAAGTTTAAAAATTTATTTTTTAAATGCTAGGTCGGCCCCATTTTTTATTTTTTACTTTTGGGGGTTTAAAATGTGTATAAATAAAAGTAAATCCGCCCTATTTCAAGGAGAAAGTATGTGCATAGAGCTCTGATTTCGTGGTTTCCTCCTTCTGGGAATTTTGGACTATCTCTGCAAAGAATTTCAGACTGTCTCTACAAAAAAGAATTTCGGACTATCTCTGCAAAGAATTTCAGACTGTCTTTGCAAAAAAAATTCAGACTGTCTCTAGAAAGAATTTTGGACTGTCTCTGCAAAAACAAATTTTGGGCTATCTTTCTTTCTCTGAGTCTGTGCATGTTGACCTTCATGAAGGAAGAAAATTGATTAGCAAATTGAAATCTGATCCAACACACAAGACATCAAGTAAGAGGTCCTTGTTAATTTCATTTCACAACTGATTGTTGATATCCTTGAAACCCTAGATTGTTTGGTTGACCAAAACCTAATTGTAAACTGCCATTTGACTTGTTGATTGACCCTGATTAAGACTTGTAAATTATGTATTAGTAGGTTGTGAAGTACTACCAATTTGACAGCTTGGAAATTAGCCTAATGCTAACTGTAAGTATGTGAGGTTGACAAAACCCTTTTGACAGTAAAACAGTATTTGACTTGACAGTATTGAAAATCGATTTGATGTTCCTACTCTCTTGAGTTTAAGGCATTTTGATTTGACAGTATTGTGATTGTTCTTGACCTATTTAATGTGAAAATCTGCCTAAAGTTTTTCCTCACTTGATTAGTTTGGCAAGAGTGTCTTTGACTTAATTAGTTTGGCAAATTGGCCTAACAAGTGTGGAGTGCAACTAGTGTAAAAGGTGACCTTCACTTAATTTGTTGTGGCAAGGTGTCTGAAGTTGTTTTGACAATGCTGACTGTAAGAATTATTGTAGAATTTGTGCATGTTGTACTTCTTGAAATGACCTAACTTCATTGACCTAGTCAACATTCTCTTGTTTGCTTCAGTGGTGTATGTTCATAAGTTGATGTAGATCTGACATGATGTCATAAGATGACCTTGAGGTAATTGTGACAGTTCTTATAAATCTTGTGCAAGTGTGATATAACAGACCTTGACATTTTGAATTGACAGACCTTAGTAAGTGTGATGAAAAACTTGATTGAACAAACCTTGCATAAATACCGACTTGACAGCCTTTGAATTTGCATGATTCTCTTAATGGAAAGAGATTGATTTGCGATTTTCTTGTAATGAGAATGTTTACTATAGTACCTTGAGAGTGTTGTGGACGTGACCAAAAATTGATCTTGTAAGATGTTGGATAGATGAATGAAGTTGTTAACTTTAGATATTTTTTGGTGGACCATCTTCTTATTTGAAGTTGATTGGTTGATGTTGTCTGTCAAGCTTTGCTTGACTGGGGTGTTTGTCGAGTCTTGAAGATTGGTTATGGTGTCACTGAGGTGAGTGAGATTGGGTGAGTAAAGTCATGGTCATGTTGTAATTGTACTATCCTAACCCTATCTTGACCAAGTAAGAAAGTAGGTTTCCCATAGAGCAGTTGTGGTTAGGTATTTGATCAGATTGACACAGGTACATATTTGATTTGACACAGGTTGGTTCAGTTGAGCAGGATTAGCACAGGCTACTACATGTGCATTTGGTTTGACTCAGATTGGTTGATTTGTATGAGTAGTTGGTTTGACTCAAGTGGACTGAGTCTCGTATACAGTTGGTTAGACTCAGATTTATTGAGTCAGATGATGTGAACAACAACTTGATTGGTACAGCCAAATTGGATGACAGGTTGATTACACAGGTTGACGAGCAGTGTTGCACAGTAGTGGTGCAGTGGTTAGTTGATGAGTAGTGACAATGGTTGTGCAGTGTGATATAGATTTTGCAGTGTGGTACAGGTGTTGGATAGCAGGTCCGCAGGATCAGTGCAGTTTGTGGTTCAATAGTTCAATTTCTATCTCCATATCAGGGTGGAAGGACGAGGCAAGGAAATTTAGGGAGCTAAGGATTCCTTCAGGTTGTAGCCTGTAAACCAGGGGGTTGTAGCCTCCTTCCAGTTGTAGATGGAGAATTGAAGTCTTTGTAACAAAGGGGGTTGTTTCCTCTTTCCAATTGTTGCTGGTAAATTATTATTATAAAGGCTTCCGTGGTTTTTCCCCCAGGACTTGGTTTTCCATGTAAAAATCTTGTGTACTGTGTTTTGCCATGCTTCTTATGTGATGATGATATGATGACATGTGATAATGCTGATGATATAATGATAATGTGATAATGCATTAATGAATGATGTATTCTGCATAAGATTGAACAAGCTGATGTTGATTGTTAAAGTAGAAAAAGTAATAAAAGCTATACACATTGTTCACCCCCCCTCTCAGTGTGCTCAGTGTTCCAACACTTTTCACGCAGCCGATATGGTCCTTCTTCGTCTACAGCCTTCCAATCAATCCTCCCTGAAACTCAAAAGGCATCAGTGGGCCGGAATGCAACCCGAGGATGCTACAGGGGAACCACTCCTTCAGATTCTACATCAATTTAAACATCTAAAGCTTTGAGGACAAAGCTTTTTCTAAGGGAGAGGGGATGTTAGGAACCCATGTCAACCCTTCTATTTACTTTGTTAGTATATTGTTGTTGGACGCATATGCTTTGTAAGTCGTCCCGTAGTATTTGTTGATCCATAGTTTGTAGTATTTTTGTTGGACACATATTCTTTGTAAGTTGTCACGTAGTAATTGTTGATCCATATTTTGTATTGGCCCATGGTTTGTATTGACACATGTTATTGACCCATGGTTTTGGCGCCTAGACTTAGTATATAAGTTTGTGTTGAGACCAATGAAGGGACGGTGAAGTTATTTGTATTGAGATTTCTCAAAGGAGGTTGCCCCCTCGAAGTGGCCTACGATCAATATAAAAGTGATTCTAAGTTCTATTATTTCTGCTATTTCATGTGTTTTCATTAATTAATTATTGCAGGTTCTCCACAACTACATATTGTTTTCCAAATATTTGAATGGCCACAGTGTCAATCTTCCTTCCTTCTCTTTTGGACGTTTACATCCATCTATTTTGTCTTTGTAAGGAAGGGGTATGTTACTTGTGATTTTTAAAATATTCACATTTGCATCTCCTATGCTCAATTTCACTCTATGGATAATAGACAATGAGTTTATCTTTCAAATGCCCACAACAACACCATCATATGGATCCAACACCTTCACTTTGTCACCTTCTCGGAGTTCATCATTACATTTCTGTAAAAACAAAAAAGTACACATTATATTGAGGTTTGAAAATTGTTATAGAAACACTTAGAATCTAATTATCATATTATTTGAATAAAATTATTGAACTCACTCACAAAGCTGTCAACATTGTAAATATCATTGCGTATCCCCAACATTGATTATACAATGTTGAGTGATGCCCCTACTACTAATTCCATAAGAACGAGTTCATAATATTATCACTGTCATCCTCAGCGTTGGGTTCATCATCACTATGAATCTTAGCATTATGTGCTTCAACAACATTGATGACTTGGCCCTTTGGAGTTTTGATATTATTATGCAGGTGGTTTCATTATGCAAAAAAAATTGATATCAATATTGTTGAACATCATTTAAAAGTACACCAATTAACAACAAGTATTAAGAGCATATAGAAAGATGCAAAAAACATCATATAGGAAGATATTATACAAAGATACAAAAACAACATAAGAGAAATAAGCTTTAAAAAGGATGTTGTCATAGATGGGAAGACAATTTCACCTAGAACCAATAGAGATATACCCTTTAGTAACTCAGATTTTCCAATAAGTATATAATACGAACTTTTAGAGGACTGAAGATATGTATTATGATTATAACCAACAGTACATTCATGTTACATTAATAATCAAGTGCATGTTATAGTTGTGGTGGTCACAACAAGGAACAGGGATCTGTTGTGACAAATTCTACTGTGAGTACTCTTCTGGTTGCACTAAGGGATAACAACCATAGTTGTATTTATCTACAAATCAATGGATTCAAATATTTGACATTTACTATTCATAATTTGATCTCCAACATTTTGGAGGCAATTAATAACAATATATTGCAGAAAAATTTGCAACAAGGACAAACCCAAATATTACAATGATGACCATAAACAAGACTTCAATATTAAACCTAAACAAGTAAAAGGATTCCAGAAGTGAAGACTATAATGGTGCTAACTTCAATGATATGAACAACACAAAACTATAGTTTTTTAGAACTGAGAAGACCTATTAATTGCAAATAAAGTATAAGTGTTCCTCAAAATAACACAAACTGAGAAAAACAATCAGCCTACATAAACCTTCAATAACGAATCAGCAGGCATAAGAAAAAGTTAATAGAAAGAATATATCACTAATATCACAATCATTGTTTTTAACTTATCAGAACAATTATAGGCTTCACCTTTCCTTGGAAATATTTGTGGTGTCACTTCTTATAATGTATTAGAACAAGTACAGGTTTCACCTTTCCTTAGAAATTTTTGTGGCAAAACATAACATGCTAGAAAATGTGTTAGTATCTGCAAATAAGTGACTCAAGTATGAAGGAAATATCCAAGGAAAGGAAGTGATGCTATGTTATGTTATAAGTAGACTTTGGGCATGTCAAGGGATGCAGTTCAATAAAATGAATTGGAAGCATAGCTATGGCAATGGATTGGAGAGAGTGTACTTCACAGGTGTATTCAAACATTATCATCCAACATTGTAAAGTGACTTTCTTGTGATATGGTAGTGATATGGATAGAATCAGTTAGCCAAGGATGCATCCAAGAACCATCTTGTGGCATACCTCAATAAGCTTACAATAAACCATCAAGCATGTCATCTATTTCATTCGCAATGGGAATGCTCCATGAGATGTGAATGAACAGTAGCGGAGGAGAATGGCAATAGATAAATAATCTTGGAGATGAAAAAAAACAAGGCACTGTTGAAGAAAAGGTGATATCAGTGCAAGCTAAAATGGTTGGAAAGGATCAATGTTAATGTTTACAATAAGAAAAATCTCTCAAATGATGAATCCCCAATTTGAAATTCATTATAATCAGGGCTACAATTTATTTTGTTAAGGATGAACAAACAGGAAGCATTGGAGTTCACGTGTGCATGGTTAAAGCCAATGCCTAAGGTTACGTCTGATCCATTCCAACCATCAAATAAAGGAAATACTCCAACTAACCATAACAAATTCACATAAGGGAAGTTTCTTCACATGTTGTGGTCATCTAGGAGGGTGTATTCATCAACAGTAGACGTGGGAGCACTACTAGCAAAAGACAACACACGGGAAAATATTCCTATATTTGATGGCATATTCTTACAAGGTAAAAACAACTCAAAAGTATGGACAATACTTTCATATAGCAAAGGATTTGATGTTGTTTCCAACTTGTTAGTAGTCACCTAAGAGAAGAGATACAATAGTCACAAGTTTTGTTCAAAATATTTGCAAAGCTAGAAATGATCAAAATCAATCTGCAAGGAAGTCGAATATGAAGGAAATGGTGTTAGAACCATGGTAACATGCGATGTATATGCATGCCTGGAACATAATGAATATCACAAAATATCTAACTGGTAGCAGACCTCTCATCCTCTACTAGCATTCTCTAGATCTATGCAAATGCTTGTGCATAATCTCATGTTGTAAATAGGCTTCCAAGACTTTCATTACATGCAACAAACAATTGGTTCACTAGTTTTTGTTGATCCTATAGCAATCCAGAAGAAATCATGGGGTAAATTGCTATGTTGAAACAAAGAAGATGCATATAATAGTTCAAGGAAGGAATGCCCAACCCATTGGTGTAATTTTAAAGGTTTACATAGAACATGCAAAAGATAATTCAACAATTGAAGGAGCACCCTAGAGAATGGTTCTTTGTTTAAAGTTTGGTCTTGGAGGATATATGGAAAAATAAGGGAACACTCCATCTAAAATGATGTCATCATTCGTTAAGTGTTAAAATTGACTTGGTTAAGGGACATACATGCATTATTTGAGGAAGATCCATAAGGGCATTGTACCAAATCTACTTAAGATTAAAAGGTGAATAAAGCAAACTAGGGTTGCTAAATTTGGTCAAAGGATAAAATGGAAAAGGATTGAAAACTTCCAATCGGCATGATTAGTTTGGATTCTTTGGTAAGAGGCATGCTAAGTTGACCAAGTAGAAATGCCATCGTCCAGGAATCGCCATGGTTGGTTTGACTAATGGAGGAACTGTTGTGACCCCTTGTCATCATTATTGTGATTCCTTTCCTAGGGCGTTCCACAGTACAATGTTTTCTTTGAGGTATATTTTCACCATGTAAAAGAGGAGGTGTGCATCATAGAAAATAGAGAACCAAGGCACCTGAAAAAAACAGTGCATGGATGTCACAAGGCTGAGCAAATGATTGGAATGTAAGTTGTTATGTTGCTTGGTTATGTTAGACATGGAAACAACATATATTGAGAAAGTTGTATGTCAGAGACAGTGCTTTAGTTTCCTATCATCCTTATTCTATGTGAAATAAAGAGTTGTAAATTGTCACAGGTAAGAAATTCCTTGAGAGAAGGATGCTAAATAGTGAGGTACAGGAAAACACCACTTTGTTTGTGTGAAAGACCACTCCTAGGATATATTTCAAACTACTAAATACCATATAAAATTGAAAATATACTCCTCCAACTCAAATCCTATTAGTTTTAGAGATGACCAGCCTCCCAAATTCAATCTAGAAACCAATACATCCCCTACAATCCCAATCAACAAGCTTCCATTAACTATGACCCATACAACAAAACAAGAATATTAAGAGCATATACAAATATGCAAAAAACAACATATAAGAAGATATTATCATAACATATGGTGGATTTTTGGAACTCAACCAACCTAAGAATATGTCTAGCGCATCACCAAATCATCAATGAGCCTCCACCTTAAATTCAGTTCCACAATCAAATTTCTATTATTAGCCACAATGAATTCGAGCAAGGATTATAAAGATTACAATCATATACAAAAGAATGCAAAGGGACTAAAATACGGTCCCAAGGACTATAAGAAAAGAGACTTTAAAAATCTTACCTCATCTAAATTAGTGGATTCATGCTCATTCCATGCAGTAGCAACAGGTTTAATGGAGGTGGCCAATTGCGAAATTGACTCTATCAACCCATATATGCACTTCATTGCGTGTTGGTAGTCATATTTTGGGTTGTCAACATTTGAAGTGGTTCTTATTGGGATTCTTTGAAATTCAATAGATGGCAGCGAATATTTGACTATTTAGTTTTGACTTGATCTTACTGTCTTTACTAGATTCTAATGTTTCCATATATTTGACAATGTCTTCTATGCCCAGTTCTTTATTACTGTTTTCCACCTAAAATTCAATGTCAAGTTTCAACATACATTCAACTCAATAACAAATCAAAATAAATAGCACAATGCAAAATCAACCAAAAATACATACACTTACTACAAATTTGTCTTTTTTTGCTTACAATTACCTACCTTGACCAAAAGAATATGTAGCCTTCACATTATTTCTTGCTTTCTTGCATCTCTTATTGTTTGACAAAAATTATTTGGAACACATATATTCCTTCAACTCTTCCCATTGTTTGGTATATAGAGTGGAGTCTGTCCTCTCTTTTCCATCCTTAATTATTTTTCTGCATGTATGTCTGAAATTGTTCATCAAAATTCTCATTTTGTGCTTGTAAAATTTTCTAGATATCTTCCCACCAAAAGTATCAAAAGAATTTTCCATTCTTTGTATAAAATTTTCCACACTTCTTGGACCTTGGTATGTAAAATTTGACTTACAAATATTCAAATGATCACTAAATATTGTACCCAACTCGGTGGCCTTATACCTTACAGCATGTTGCCCAATCGGCTCACCATCTTTTGACACCTCAACCAAGAAAGGATTCTTACCTTTTTATTTTATTTATTTTGTTTTCCTTTATGTAGACCTATACCAATATTGACTCAATATTCATCGTTTAACAACAACAGATACATATTATAAACTAGTACTAATATTGGGTGATATTGTTGCATCAAAATTTGTAGATGTAGCAAGTGTATTTTGAGCACTTCCTGCAAAATATTTAACTTATAATGTCTCTTCATCACTTACAATAATTGGAATTCCTTTCTCCTTGGCCACATTAGGTGTGGCAGTAGGTAGCTTACTAGTCACCGCAAATGTGCCTTCAAACATGTCCTTTAATTTTGAATAAAGAAACTTCATACTTGATCATCTTTTCCTCAGATTTATCAATAATCCCTTGTATGTTGGTTCCATGGATGCAACAACATTATTAACAAAACAGAAACATATAACAATAAAGAAAAAAAGAACAACATACACATCGTGGACACCATTATTTATCTTGGAAACCCCTCAACTAGGGGGAAAACCAGTAGAAGATATCTTTATTATGCCCCTTGGCCAAATCCATCCAAGGCATGGTCAAGCATGGCTTGACCGCCAAAGGAACCCTTTACCATCAGTTTCTGGACATGTGCCCATCTTACAATGGAGTTAGACCAACCTCTTAATAGGATTCAATCACATGAATACCATGAGTAGATCTCCCAATACGATGGGAAGACATCCTAATACCATGGGTCCATCACAACAATAACCAAAGTCAATTAACTTGCTCTATGATCGAGTCAAGATTAACCCAACATTACCCCCTTTAAAATTGACTTCGAAATGTCAGCCTTTCCCCCCCCTCAAGTTCTATCAGTCAATAATTTGGCCTACCCCCTATCACCTAGGTCTATAACTAGAATTTACCGATGAGTTACTAGATGTACATGTGCCTCTGTTGGTCTTAGATATGCCCATTTACAATGATTACAACTCCATTAATGAAACATTGCTACCTAATAATTTACATGCTCATACAATAATGACCAATCACTTTTGAATCAAGTACTTTAATTATGTTTCTTAATCAACTACGGACTTTACCATCTTCTCAATTCGATCTCTCTCCACAGTTGATAATAGACTTTACCGTCTTATCCAAATGATCAATCTGCAAATTAGACAACAAACTGTATCATCTACTCCAATCAAACTATCTTCATGCTACTCTAATTTTCTCTTCAATTGTTGTTCACACATATTCCTTGATCATGTTTGCAACTGCATCAGGAATCACATCAGTTTCAAACAAATTCTAACCATCAGTAACACAAGAGTCCCTCTTAATCCGAAACAACTCTGTTGTTTAGTTGATCAATCAACCGGTAAATTTTAACCACGACTTCTTAGTCGACTTGAGATTATCCACCCAATCGAACTTCCATGACTCCTCAGTTGATATTGACCTCGACTATCTTGAAGCATCCTGATTGAATTTCAAAACTCAATCGAACCAATTGACCATATCCTCAGTCGACCTATTCGATTACCCAGTCGACCATTCGTCGAGCCGTCGACCACTTGTCGATTCACATTCTCGTCGACTATCTATCGAGTTGTCGACCACCGGTTGATCCGCATTCTCATCAACCATCTATCAAGTTGTCAAACATCAGTTTATATACATTCCCATTGACCCTAATTGTGATAGACCACACCGACCACTCCATCGACTACATTGAGCCAACCATCCGCAACTCTTTTCGACTTCAACCAAATATATCTCCCTTCATATTCAAACCTTATGAATCATTCCACATGAACTCAAATTAGATCATGCGTACCATGATTCAATTCTTCCAATCACCGACTTCATGTGATTTTTTAAAGGTTGAAAAAGCAACCGCTAGACAAAAAATGGACTAAAAACAACATGCTCTGATCTGATCATTTATTCATTGATCTAGCACTATATTGAGAGTACCCAAAAACAACATGCTCTTATCTGCCAAGATTCCAAACATATATGTATTCATGCACTCAATGTTTCTTCAACATACCTCAAACCTAGCATTTATGTTGCTTACCAAGCCACACCGATTCACACTTCACCATGCAAATATAGGTGACTGAAAAAATTTCTTCAACTGTTCTCATAACAACAACTCCATCTACACTCTACCATGCAAATCCATCCAACGAGATCATGATCAGATCATTCTCATTGGAGAGTTAGAGTCTACCAAGATCTGGTACCAAATGGACACACCAACATTATTGGCACAGTAGAAAACATATAATAGTAAAGAAAACAATAACAACATACACATAATGGACACCAATATTTATCTCAAAAACCCCTCAACTAGGGGGAAAACCAACAAAATATATCTTCATTATGCCCCTTGGACAAATCCATCCAAGGCATGGTCAAACATGGCTCGACCACCATGGGAACCCTTGACCATCAGTTTCTGAACATGTGCTCATCTTACAATGGAGTTTGACCAACCTCTTAATAGGATTCAATCACATGAATACCATGAGGAGAACTCCCAATACCATGGGAAGACCTCCCAATACCATGGGTCAATAACAACAATAACCAAAGTTGATTAACTTGCTCTATGGCCAATTCAAGATCAATCCAACATTGTAGACCAAGTGTAGCTACATCAATTTGCACATCATCACAAGTATTGTTTTGATCATGAACTACTTGTGTTAAATCACAAAGGTGTTGGATTCTACGAGTTGGTGACAATATATCTTTACTTGCCCTTGATTTTTTCTCATATTTTTATGTCCTTCCTATAAAATAGAAAAATATCATATTAGTACTTATATACATATAGTTCTTGACTATAAAACATAAAACATTATTAAACAAATTATATACTACTTAAGTGGATTAACAACTTACCTATTCATCACACTAAGAGATGATAAATATTCATCATTCTTTGTGATATTTTCTATATGAAAATGCTCATATTATGTCAATTTTTTGCTTTGATGACTTCTTCTTCATATCTTGAAGTCCAACAATTCACATAAACTTGTCATTTCACAATAGCTAGAAAATTAATGTAATTTGTGTCAACAAATAGGCCCAACCACTTGATAGATAACTTAGAATTTTGGTGACCAGTGGCAGAAGTAGTATGGTTGAGTGTGAATGCAAGGACAATATAGTGATGAATATCCTTAAAATCATATTTTCATTCACCCAAATAGCATGTGTTTAAACGTTATGTTCAAACATGAATGACAGTATTGTTTCCAATCTATAACCAATAAATCACAGTCTTTAGAGAACATTAGTGTGGTCACTTTTGAGATATGCTATATAAGTATTGGATGAGCTTTGACGAGAAAAATAAACAATGTTAACCAATATAGATATACCCTTTAGTAACTCAAATATTCCAAACAATGTACAGTATGAACTTTCAAAGAGTTGAAGATAGTATTATGATTATAAGCAACAGTAAACAAAATCTTTAAGAACCCATTTTAAACAATATGTCAAAGCAATAGCATTCAATTGTGTTGTGTCCACAGTAAAAGTAGTAATATCTCATCTTTGTAATCAATTCATAAATTATCATGACCATGCATCAATATAGTATCCAATCAATCCCACATAAAACAAGTTTAAACACGGTATATTATTATATTGGTTGGCAATTAAATTACTTTGACTAACATAGATTTGGAGGAGTTTATGGTCAGCGTTCAAGGAGATAGGAATCAGGGTTGAAGATCATAAATGGTTTGCAAATGATGTATGAGGTTTGATACCGTAGGAGGAGACTCAAGCTTGCAAAAATGGTGATGTAGGGAGGATGGGTAGGTTATAAGTATTTAGGGTCTCAATATCACATCAAAATAGGCCTAATAACACTCCAAACATGGAAATGACCCAATGTCTTGACAATAACGATAAGCACAAGGTCTAGGGTTCACCATATAGTCAGCTAAATGCCGATATAGGATTTTTTTTACTGTAATACCCCAGTTTGACCCCACAATGTAAATTTGTAAATATTGATGTAAAAGGATAAAAGAGAGAAACAAATGGTCGGGATGACCAAGAATATGTAAATATGTACATTTTTTTATATTAATTTAAAAATATCTAAATGGTTACATAGGAAGAAGGACAAAGAAGAGATGCGGGGCTATGATTCCCCCCGGTGGTGAAGTGATAGTGGGCTTCAAATTATATCCTTAGTCTTAGCCATTTGCACCAAATCATTAAACCATTATTGAAGATCCATGCTTGATTAAGCTTCATTTAATTATCTTTAGATGAGATTAAGAGGGGAAAAGTGGTTCCATGTGGAGGGGCCACATGGAAACCTGAAAAATGCCTATAAAAGTGAGTTTTGAAGCTTGAGAGGGGTTTGGTTCCTCATCCATTTCTATCATTCGAATTTTCATTTAACCATCATCTTTGATATCTCCTTGAACAACCATAGTTTGGTACCTATGACAGAGAACTCGAGATGCCAATGTTTAATTGGAATTTTCCATGCCATTAGCCCGGGGAGACTGGTGAGTGAGAGGAGCCTAGCATACAGTTTGTTCCCTAGAGTCCCAATTCAAATAATTCTTGTCCAGCCTATGCTAGAGCGCTAGAAGGTAACTAGAGGATTCCCGAGGGACTTTTAACTCAAAGAAGGGAGATTATTCCTAGCATTGTGCAAGTTGATGGGGAAGGATAATTGAGGATTGTGACAACTGTGGAGGGTTTTTCCTACACCAGTGGGTTGCATGAGTGATTTTGTGGAGCAAAGTGTCTTTGGGGAAGATCTTATCCCTTGTGGATTCATATCCCCAGCTCGTGGTTGGCCTGTGAAAGTGAGACTTGGCTTGACCGTGCCTATGGCTGGGAGGAACGTCCTTGTATTCGAGAAAACTCACTATGGCTTGGGAATACCACAACAGACAGATGACTACCAGAAATCTACTCAATTCTCAAAACAATGCTATTATAAATTACAATGTTAAAATAATGGAGAAATGTAACCAACCTCGATCCAACGTTTGATGTAGATCTCCGTTAGAGCTTTCAATCCGCGCACATCCAAGCACTTGTAATCTGCAAATTAGTCTTGACAACCAATATCGAACAAGTACATGTGATATATAAATGACATTAACATTATCAATAACAATGGTCCATAATATCATAAGCAAATGTAACCCAATGTATAATAAATGACATTCACACCATGAATGGACGAGAATATGAGTATTTCTATTAATGAACAAGAAGAAGTACAAAGTGATACGACCTCTTGCCATCAACCAATCTGAACCAAGATCTAGATCAATCCACTTGTGCCTCCACCACTTCAATCCTCCATGAATGGCAAACTCAAACTAGAGAGGAGTTTGGAAGGTGAACATAAATGGTTCACAACTACAAGGATCAATGAGTGCAGACTCAAGATAGGGAAAAAATCCACTAGAGTGCCTTTACTCTTCTCCTCTTCCTCCTCCTCCCATCCATAAGCCATATGTGCTCAATATATAGTCCTCTCAAAGGTAGGTGAAAGGACTCATCGAGACGTTACTTGGGAAGATGGAGAGCCAAAGGTCACCCAATGACCGCTTTTTGGGAGTAAGAAGTAATGAAATAGTGGTTTTTACCATTTTACTTGATACCCGCGGGCTATAGGGATGCAACTCGTGGTTACGCATACTATAGTGATGCAACATGCGGGTAGGAACAAAAATAGGGCAAACTGGTATCACTGAAGGATAAAAATGGATCTAAGTCACTGAAATGGATCCTACAGGCCAAAGAATGCTGATGCTCACGGGGTGGAAGATTTCTGTGTAACAGATGCCCCCTAATGTGTGAGGTCAAAGACTGAAATGTGCTACGATGGCCAAAATACATTATAAAACTCAGAAGTGGAGTGATGGAGACACAAGTGGAAAGAATGGCTCACTTGTCATAGTACAATAGTATCTCTGAATACATATCGGTATAATACAACAATCTGATACAATGGCCATGAATAGGCAGTACATAAGTAAATATATGTCACAAGTGATCATAGCCATGATCCTTCTACAGTAAGATATGGTCTTCTGCTGAAATGAAGACAACTGGTACAAACTGGAGGTACAAACTGTTGAAATCTGAGAGGTGATATCTCAGATGTAAAGTCAAAGTCATATGTAGCATAATGAATGCCACAATCGCCTAGGGTCTTCTACACAAGTCTTTGACGGTGCAAGTCCCATCAAGTGAATAAAGGAGTTGGGTTCAAACCTGATGAGACATCGTCTGATTACCGGTCATTGATGTATACCGTTAACAAACGCGAGATGACCCACCAATAATGAAAATGGGCATCAAGGCACAGAGCACAATCATCAGAGTGTGAATAAATGGGTTGAAGTCAAACACTAGGATGAATCCATCGATCAGGGGACATTGATGTATTCCCAAAACTGTCGATGGCTAGAGAACGTGCCACTAATGACTACAAGCCTCAAGGTACTCAACCGAACTCTAAGCCTCAAGTCCCGGAATAAATGAGTTGAAGTCGATGGAACGAGACTCACTGGAATGAGGGCATTAAGGCATCCCCCATCAACCAGCACGAGGTACCAGCAATGCTGAAAGATTTGGAAGATCTCAGGTGAAACGGACTGACTCAATAAGGATGGACGACATGCAATAGTCAATATATCTAAGGAGTGGCCGACATTGGTTTCAGGACTTCCTTTGAACAAGAGCATGAGCAGATGGATAGACTCAGGCAGCATAGACTTGACATAAACTGTGCAATGCAGGAGGCATTACAGAGGTCTCCATAATGACTAGAATCTTAACCAATCGATGGAGAAAACTGAGAAACAAGTGTAGATCCTAAGGCCCAACTATAGTCCCGACTCATAATCTACGGGGTGGAATGAATGCTCTATTCAAAGGCGACACAACAACTACCAACAAGAAATAGTGACCATAATCCCGTTCGGATTTTTGGAATATTTTATTTTTTTGGTCTTTTTCATATTTGGGAAAAGCTTGAAAAAGAATAAAATTGCTTATAGTACAACAAGTGAGGGAACGAGTGTCAAATAGCTAGCAGACTAGTCTCAAGCAGTGGAACATACCTATGCTCAATGCAAGGAAATGCGTGCAGGATGTGGACACTCGGGGGTATGTTCCCTCAGGGTCAAAGGGTCATCAAATTGTGAAGGGCAAATATATAAGCTCTGTAGGGCTCGACAGGGAAAAGTGCTCAGGCACCAAGCTAATAATTGAGTAAGCAGGAGCCGGCACAAGGCTCAAGCAGCAAGCAGGATGATGCAATGGAATCACAACATGATATAACTGAGAAGTCATTTTTCGTAAAGTTATTCTCCTCACCCGAAAAAGTGTAAAACAATGAGAGAAGAACTCTTCTAGTCACGTATGACTAGAGTATACCTTTTTCGTAATTAATCCACAATGGTCTGGAAAAGGGGTAAACTTATACCTAAGTGGATGTCGCTTCAAATCCTTTAACGAGTCTGAAATAACAAGTATACTCGGCAATCTTGTTTGATTTTGAAAAAGTCTAACAAGGGCTTAAAAAGACTTTATAAAAATATTTTTCGTAAAGGTTTAACGAGCCCAAAAAAGTAAACTCATGACCTCCTTACTATTTTTAACGAGCTCAAAGGAGATATGGAAGAATGCTCATAATGAGAGTAGACGAGTTTCAGGGACTTGCGAGACTAGTTCCAAGGGCATGGGACAAAGCTATGCATAATGCAAGGAACATGAGCAAGATAAGGACACTCAGGGGGTGTCTGTGAATTCGGATAGTAATAGGTTCAAATGCATCATAACAATGGGGAGGCCTAAACCTATATGCAAGGTTCTGAATATTCCTACCATGGCTGAAGCAAATGTCAAAAAGGACCAGTAAACAAGTATAAGTCCAGCTAACTCTGAGAAACATAAGTACCAAGATCATTTCTAAAACGTACGTAAAGAAAAATCCGATACAAGTCACTGCGGTAGAAACATTTTCAACTTCACTATTGTTAACCTCAGACATAACGCAGGTAGAGCGAACCACTGAAGGTGCCATAGTACCATTACCTGAGGGATCAAAATGATCATCTTCAAAATGAAGAGCAAAGCTGAAGGATGTGAAGGAATCTGCAGTGGAAAATTCATCATCACGGGAATTGGAAATTCTAGAAGTAGAATCGAACTCATCGGGATCACCGATTTGCGGATCTATAGGAGAGCTCAAAGACTCATTAGACTCAAACGTCAAATCAGGGCTGGACAAGACGGTGAATGGATCCAAATTCAAATGGATGGCAGGTTGTATTATAGGCCCATCTTGTTCAATAAGATCAAGGGGAGGAGGGGAATGAGATCTATGATAAAGATCCCCCCACGGCTTGTCATCACCACCCATGGCCTAAAAAAGAACTCCATCTGAAGGTAGGATACCATTGAGGCAATCATGTGAACAAGATAAGTTGGCTGCCAAAACTGGTAGCGTAACGGGATCTTCCTCAACTGTCTGGGAAGAAGAGAGATTCGGAATTGCAGTGGTTTGTTGGATATGATTGTAAGTGAGCTCCACTAAAGATAAAGGCATTGACATCCTGACGTGCGCAATGTCTCCAGACGTGGAACTCGTGGATGGTAAAGTCCACAGATCATTTAAATAAGAGGTCCAGAACAACATATTATTCGAAGGAGGAGGCGCACTGTCGGAAATGGTTCCAATAAAATTCACAAGTGCGGAATGGTTAAAAGTTCCCATCAACGAGGGGTACATTCCAACACCTATGTTCCCAGTTTCCGACTAAGAATCAAAAACTTGCGGGACTACTGATCCCGTGGATGTTGTGGAAGGAGTGCCAACATAATCCAGCTGATCGATCGTCACAATCTTGCCTTCATGGGGAAAGCAAATAACTCAAAATACAGTAGACGCGACAGCCTTCATAGCGTACATCCAGTTCCGACCCAGTTAAAGGTTGTAGTCGATGGGCGCATCAACCACTTCGACTTCAATAGGGACGAACTTACCTCCCAAGGAGACAACAAGGGAAGGGATAATTCCATGCAGCGTAAAAGATCTACCGTCGAATGCAGTGAGTGTAGTTCTAGACGCGAGTAGAGGAGGAGAGACAAGAGCTTTCCAACAAGTTAACAACATTACTGACGCGGAAGCACCTTCATCAACCATAGTACGTTTGACGAAGCTCTTAAGGCAAACCACGTGGATTTGAAAAGCCACGTGGTAAGGAAAGCGAGGTTGGACATCAATAGTATCGAACTTGATAACACTAGGACTTCCCCCATCCTGAACTCCTAACGCACTCAAAAGGGCATGCTTCTGAGAAGGACAAGCTTGCAAAACTTCAAGAGCCGACATGGCACATGGAGTTTGGCCCAAATCTTCTATGATGGAGTAGTTCTGGGCAGCTCAAGCAGTAGGATTATGCGTGGAGCACTTGAGAACACCTTTCGGTATTCGCGGCATAATAGAAGGCATCTCGATATGCAAGGAATTATCAGGAGGAGGGGGAGGCTCATTCCCCAAATTCGGTTGTGGTGCACCAAAATCACGTTGACGAGTAGCAACACAAACCTCCGACTGAACCATATTCACACATCCATAACCACTAGTATTGGAAGAAGATGTTGTCGTTTCATTAGTACCATAACCAGTGGTGGGAGCATGCGAAGCCATGTTCTGGTGATGAGGTAGGGGATCCTTCAGCACAACTAGGCTCTGTGCCAAATGCTTCGATGCTTCTTCAATACGAGGACATAAGTGAGTAAGATGATCCTCCCCACAAAGATTGCAAGGGAATTTCATTTTATGCCTAGATTTACGATCCTCGCCAGCATTACCGCCTTCCCGAGGAGGGTTGGCATTCTCTTTACGAGGAGTATTACGATTGATATTGTTGTTACTTCCATTGTTTCCACCCCTATGATTATTTCTCCCCTTTTTCTTACCACCAGGCTGTTGGTTACCCAATGGTTTCGTTGATTTCACATTGTGTACATCAGATGACGGAGTGGAAGTGGACAAGTTGTGAACCTGTCCGGGAACAGACTAGTTTAGCGACAAATTTTGCATTTGATTAGCTACCAAGTCTACAGGGTGAGTGCATGCAGACCCCACGATGCCATCGGCATGTGGTCTAGGAACTGACGTGGGTTCATGTATTGTTCTCGGTGCGTCAGGAATAATGTCATACAAGATGCCAGACTGAGAATAAAGTAGATCTAACTGCTGGACTTTCAAGATAGCTTATTCCTCAGTCACAATGTCGAACATCGAAACCTCCTTAGCAATGTATGGGAGTAAAGACTTAAGGAACCATTCCAACAGGAACTCTGGAGGAATGTTGGCTTTCACTAATCTCTTTGTGGTGCAACTACCTCGTTTGTTTACTCCGTGGGAACCGGCCTTTACTCCGACACGCCGATGACTTCTACATTCCAATCCATTCCACCACCGTCACCAGAGACCCACGTCGCTGACCTCTGTACTCTTTCACACAATACACAAACACCCAACAATCAACCATCCTTGTTACCTAAACCACCATTGGTCCCTAGTCACATTGGTGTTACACCCATCCACACAATCCCCTTTCTATTTCCTCCCTCAGGCGTAGTAAGCGCTCCGGTTATGGCTACCCTTAGTCTCCCCGGGTTAACATTGGGATTACCCGTGTGGTATATTTCGCCTCCCGTTCCCCCGCCGACACCAAATGTCATCCTGCAACCGGTGCAACCCATTGTCACTTCTACTCAACCACCTCCCGGTATCACTACCCCTTCATCATCTGCGAATCCCCCTCCTCTCATCAGGCCCACTGGGGGCAGAGGCCCACAACCATACACTGCGGTACCCCCACCCAAACCAGTTAAACCTCCCCCCATGTTCCGTGCTCCTCCTAAATGCTCATTGTGTGATGAGTTAGGCCATCCAACTCATCAATGTCCACAGGTACCTGCATTACAGGAACACATGCAAATGCTTGACGACGACCCCAACATCCCGGTTGTCAAAATCGACTCAAACCCCAAGCCTCGTGACAAATCACTGCGTACCAACCACCCTTGTGCGATATGCGGTATTTACGGCCACTACTCACATCACTGTCATGATATCCCAGATTACAGAGCAGCGTTGTACGAGTTGAATAACGTCGACTTAGAAATATCTCCTCCCCTCATCGAGGAATCTACCCTCCCATATCATCCTCATCCGGAGAGATTAACACCGTTTATATGATCTCTTCGACTACTACTCCCTCGTCAACCGATTCGACCACTCAAAGTTTCCGCAATGATGAGGAGATTCTAGAAGCTCTTACAACCCCTGATTACCCCTGGGAATATATGCACCATTGTTCATACTTCCTCCCAGAAGAGACCTCATCCACCACTGCTACCGAATTCGCGGTTGAGTCCAAAGATTTCCCTCCTACTAAAGTCGACTGGTTTAAGGATCCTATTCCTACTCCTGATGCCTTTGAGGAAGGTAACATGGCCAATATCTCACCCGTCATCCACATCAATATCTCTAACCCACCTGGTGCCCTTGAAATCATTACATTAGGAGCCTCCTGTAGTGAGCATGAGATTGGAGAATACAAAAAACTGTTCCATGAATTCCGTGATGTCTTTGCTTGGTCCTATACCGAAATGCATGGTCTTGACCCCGCCAGTATAGAGTACCACATTGACACATGGCCTGATGTCCCCCCCCGTTCGTCAGCAACAGCGACCCATTCATCCCCTACCATCTTCCTCCTCGGAAGAAATTAACACCATTTACACGATTTTCACTGGATACCCCTCTATCCGGTCGGCCCCGACCATTTATCCCTTTAACACACATGTTCCACTCTGCTACGTTGTTTTTGCTGATGGTGCAAGTCGTTGGTCCCCCAATCTGGCCTCCGCAGCTTGGGTAATATATTCCCCTTCACATGAGTCGATCCACATCGACGGAGTGTGTTTAGGTGCTGCCACCAACAACCAAGCTGAATATGATGTCGTGACCGGTCTCCTGGCCGCAGCTCTCCAAATGAGCATACATCACCTAAACGTTTTCTTGGACTCACAACTCCTTGTTTCCCAGCTCAACAATGATTACCAGGTACGCGATCCCTGTCTTTTCAGAAAAATTTTGTGCACTAAACAAATGATTCGACAGTTTGAATCCATTTCATTCACACATGTCCCAAGAAACCTCAATAGTGTAGCAGACCATATGGCCAACAACGTACTTGACCGACACACCAATCAAAACATTTCATAAAGAAAATGCATCCACGTGCATCACATGTGCCTCCACGGGCATATATCTAAATCATAAACAAATAATGCATCCACGTGCATAACATGTGCCTCCACGAGCATATATAAAAAATCAAAATGTTGCATCCACGTGCATAACATGTGCCTCCACGGGCATACAGAAAACCAAACATGCCTCCACAGGCAAACAAAATGAATGCATCCATGTGCATAAACAACTATATACCAACATCATATATATATATATATATATCAAAACATGTCATAGGTGCCCTCAGCACCCAATATACAAAAATACATCAGCCGTACAAAAAATAGCTTCCCCATATGCTCATCAGCATTTGGGGGCAAATACATATCATCTAATCATCACGGTCTCTAGGCTCCCCTGGCGCCTCCTCCGCCGGATCATGCCAAGCCCGGACTCGCCTCTCCACAGGACCTGCTGGATCATCCCGTAAACGAATCCTGCCCTCCGTCGGCCCTACCTGATCCCGCTGATCCCCATCCCTCCACTCGGCCGCCATCAATGTCGCTCTCAGCAAGATCGAGTGCCACTCACGAGGCGGCTCGAAACATCGCTCGACGATGTCCCGATCCAGATCCCTCCACCCATCCTCTGGGAATCCTGCTAGAATCATATCCAGTGTCTCTCGGACACCAGTGACAGCATCATCTCGAGGGCTAGCCCCTCGACCACGAGCCCCAAATCCTCGACCATGTGGAGGTGGTACAGCTGCCGGAGGTGGAGCAACCACCATCGCCCGTCCCCTGCGTGCCACATAGTCAACCGGTGGAATAGGACCAACATCTGCACAATGCAAATAAACAATCATATACATATCTAACTATAATCATAACCAATCAATCTAGAAACACATGATATAGTAGAGAACAAAATATACCATCTAAACCCCAGGCCTGTCCCTGGGCTCGAGGCATCTCCGGATCTCCTCAGTAATCCATACCAGCATATGGATAGTCCTCAATCAACGGAGGGATCTGCTCCCACTGCTCGTACATCTCCTGCGAGAAGAACCCGTGGATACCACCACCACCGCAAGGCATCATCTGCCCCCACCGCACCATCCGCGGGCCGCTCACCAAACCATCACGAATGGGCACCCATGGTCGCAAAGTCGGTACCCGCTCATAGAAAAAAGAACACAGAAAGGAGGCATAGCAGAACTCTCCCCCCTCCCGACTGACCTTGTCCAGATCTCTCCGGACACCGGCTAAAAACATCTGACCCCATGCATAATAAGTCCCCCTCAGCACAGAATCCACCATCATCGTTTGTCCCCCTGACAAAACGATGTGGCGCCGCGGCACCCAACACCCGCAGAACACAAGCCCCGACAGCGCGCATGTCCCACTCTCGCAGTGATCTCAAACTCAGCACGTTGTTCTGCACAATCGCCCCAGCGACACAGAAAGTCTCTAGGAGATCCTCCATGTCAACACCTGCCGGGATCCTCGGCAGAAGATCCCCCACCTCCCCTAAGCGAGGTAACCCAATCAGAAAATAAACATCTATGAGGGTGATCTCCAACCTCTCATCCCCAACAACAAAGGCACCCTCTGAAGGTACCCACGAGCTCACCAACTTGTTCAGTAGGGGTCCTGCTGAACGCATTGGTGGGTTCTGAGCGAACTTTAGCAGTCCACCCACTGCCAAAGCCTGCCGAACCCCCTGATCTGTACGAATCCGGACCATCAAATCTTCCTCCATCTCTCGCTCTCTCCATGACGTCAATGGTCTCCTCAGCATCCTGCCAAAAAACAAAGAAACTTTTAGCACCATAGAAAAAAATTTCAAAAAATACCATCGCGGCTTTTCCATCAAAAGCCGCGATGATCATCGCGATTTCTATACAAGAACCCGCGATGAACATCACGGGTATTGGCCAGACAGTCGCGATGAACATCGCGACTGTCTCCCCCATACTCGCGATGAACATCGCGACTTTCAAGCTGACAGTCGCGATGAAAATCGCGACTGTCAGCCTCAAACCCGCGATGTCCATCATGGCAAAGGAGCCGAAACCCACGATATTCCACGTTGGAAGGCCAACATGGAATTTCGCGGCTTTCAGGGGCCCGCCGCTAACCAAAAAAGACATAATTGAAAAGGCTAAGGCGAATAGAGTTACCTGAAACTCACGGAATCGAAAACCAACAGTGAAATCTCCCGTAAATCAAGAAAAAGAGCTCTGACTGCTCTGCCAAACTCACACGTAACAACGACACGTCATATGGGCCCCACGCCCTATTTATAGAGATTCCACCATTTTTCAAACAACCATTTCGGTGTCATACGACATCCGTTTCTCAAACCGTTGGTACAGTTGGAATCAAAACAGCGATAACTTCATGATAGTTCTTTCCTTTTCCTGTTTTTACCAGCTCCATTTTTTAACCATTTTTTCACGCCCTTGTTGCCTCGGTTTGCGTGCCACATCGACCGTCGTCCATTTTTTACGAAACTTATATCACTGGATTCATTTTTCCGCACTCGTGATGACGCTTGAGATTGTTTCTCGCTCTCATGCTCATATTTTTCGGACATTTTTCCCATTACCCCTCATCACCTTAGTTTGCGTGCCACATTGGTCGTTGCCCCTTTTTGACAATATTTATGTAACCGGATTCAGTTTTCCACGCTCATGATGATGCTTGAGATCATTTCTCGCTCTCACGCCCATATTTTTTGGGCATTTTTCCCATGCCACCTCGTCGCCTCGGTTTGCGTGCCACATCGACCGTCCTCCGTTTCTTATGAGTCTTATATTACCGGATCCAGTTTTCCACGCTCGTGATGATGCTTGAGATCATTTCTTGCTCTCACCTCCAGATTGTTCGGGCATTTTTCCCATTACCCCTCATCGCCTCGGTTTGCGTGCCACAATGGTCGTTGCCCTTTTTTAACAATCTTTATGTCACCATATTCAGTTTTCCGCACTCATGATGATGCTTGAGACCTTTTCTCGCTATCATCAATCCCTTTTTGTTCGGTATAATTTTATCCATTTTTTGGGCCGAGCAATCCCTTTTATGAAAAAGGCACTTAGGGAGTTTCTGTTAAGCTCTTTTCTGACTCCTAAAACAATGAAAAGATCGCCGAGCAACTTTGCTTCCTTTCATGCTCGCTAAACGTATCTGAAAGGGCGTCTACCTGGTATAAGTTTACCCCTTTTCCGGACCTTGTAGACTAATTACGAAAAAGGAATACTCTAGTCACATCGGCTAGCAGAGTTCTCCATTTGCATCATTTTATGCTTTTTCGGGCCTTGGAGACTAACTTACGAAAAAGAACACCAATGGAGTCCACTTACCGCTTTCAAACTCTCTAAACATGAAAGCGACCAGGAGCAATCACCATCCTGGGCTCATAAAACCAACAGGACAGTACTCACAACCACTGCAGAGTCTTCTTATCGTTTTCAGACTCCTTAAAAATGAAAGCACTCATGAGCACGAACAGTCCTGGGCTCACAAAATCCACAGGACAGTACCCTTTCAGAGCACACTTTTATCCCTTCTTCGAGCTCATTAAAACTACGAAGAAGGACCCAATGGTGCTTCTCGGTGCCACAACAGATCACGTCTACTCATATGGCAGCTTCCCCATTTTGGTCGCCTTTGTTCAGAGTATTCTGCAGTATGTCACCCTGAAAATCCCTCGATAACACCCATCAGCTTGACCCCCCCCTAGAGTCAATACATACCCTTTAGTCCCTAAAAGCCATGATAACCACACCTACAAGTCAGTTCCCTACACTGCTAGGTCAACCATGTCATCATGCTCTGGACAAAGAAAGTTTGAGTCTACCCACTATATGACCCCAGTTACTTCCCATCCCCACAAGTATGTCAGTCCTACCATCAGTACTACCACACTTCAGTTCTACACCTCGCGCTCCTATCAAGGAAACATCATTGCCTTGTTAGTTGCTGGTCTCCCTCTATCGACGACAACCAAATTTATTCCAGAGGATAGACCTAGAGGTCCCTGTGTCTTGGACTCATCACCATTTATGATGAGTGCCTACGAATCATTTCGAGCAGAGTCCTCAGTGCTTCTCCAAATGGTTGTTTCTCACATGCTTGACTTCAACACCTTGATCGCATCGTTGAGACTCGCATAGGGTATTGGTCCTTTCAGTTATCAGTCGAAGACCCCGGATACAACCTGACTCTTCCACATTCGAGAGTCTACTTATGGAAACAACCAGTTACAATTTTTCTATAGAAATCTGGCTTGCGCATGGCGACAGTATTCAGATGTGCCCCAGTTTTTATTCCAGTGTATCATTTATTGAGATCATTCATGTTATGATCATGAGTACATCCCAAAATGAAGTCCCCTCTGGACCATTACGATGTACCAGCAGAATTTTTTATGTATTTTCTTAGGTCCCCCTTCTTGGGACTAATTGTTTATATATGTCTTGATACGAGCATGGGTATGCCTGCCTTGTCCATTATCAGAGATAACTCCTCATTCATATTGAGGCCATGTAATATTGTTTTTTTTTTGCAGCTTCCAAGGGTCGTGGATCCAGTCTCCAATCGGTCTCTTCTCCTCCCAAAACCCAAGTAAAAAGACAAAAGAACTATGATAACTATCGGCCATACGATGAGCTCTTTCCCTCACACATCAGGGGGCAATCTGTTAACACCCAAAAAGTGCTCACTAGCTCATTCCCTTATTCACATGACCCATTTGTCCACTTTTCCACCATTTGAGCCTCTAAAGCCACCAAAAGACCTTAATACACCCCTTTTCCCACTCAAAATGATTATTTTTCCTCAAAAAGTATAAAAAACCCTCAAAAAGGGTCCAAAGTTCCCAAAAATATTAAAAAGGGAATAAAAATATTCAAAATATTCAAAATATTCAAAAAAGGAAAAAGGGAGGGAAAAGGTACCTAAACCATGTTGGTCAATACCATTGGTTTCCTCAAAACCATAATGGTATTCCCCACCACCAAAAACTATAAAAAGGTGGTAGGGGCTCCTCACTTTCCATCCATCCATCATCCTATCCTCATGCTGCCAAAATCTCCCATGAGCTTTTGGCCATTGTAGATACCTTGGAGAAGGGACCCTTGGAGTTTGGAGTTGCTCACCCTTGGAGCTACTCAACAATCTTCACCACTTGGAGGTATTGCCATTGCAAGTAGTTGCTTGCCCTTATTCTTAATACAAAGCTATTCTTTATTCTATTTCTTGTTTTTGTTTTTTATAATATTTCCATTGTTTGTTTATTTACTTCGCATAGATCCATGTTTAATATAGTTTAGATTAGTTTGTTATTTATTTCTACTGAAACTGCTACTACTAGTTAGCAGGTGCCCATTGCACTAAGCTTGGTTGTAAAACCAAGCCAAAAGTTTTTGGCGACTCCGCTGGCTTAGAACTCCTAGATCTCAAATTTTACTTTAGATCTTAGTTTTTGTTAGTATTAGTCAGTTTAATTCATAGATATGCCACCCTCGACAGCAGATCCATTGCTGTTCTAGATCTTGGCCCATTCTATTGCCATTAATAGCCCAAAATTTTCAATTTTTGGGTTCATTTTTCGGCGTCCGTGTACGGCTTTCGCCTCGCGTCTTTTTGCCCAACAGTTGCGCGGCTCATCGCGACTTCGCGGCTCATTTCCGTGCGGCTCCCCGTGGCTTTGCGGACAATTTGCGCGCTGCACATCGCGACTGTGTGCCGAAATCCTGCGCTGCACATCACGGCTTCGCGGCTGAAAACCGCGCTGCACATCGCGACTGTGTGACAAAAACCCGCGTGTTCCATCGCGGCTATTCAGCCAAAACCTGCGATGCAAGTTTTTTCAATTCGGCCAATCCGTTAAAGAATTAATTTTTTGCTGTATTTTCTGCCCATTTAGCACATTTTACAGTATTTAAATTCCTACATTTTTTACAGCCATAGAAATATTTTACTATTTAGAATGCTCCTTTAAAAAGTCTTTTTAAAAATTTTCAGAAATTGAAAGAAGGATTTATTTGCATTTTATCTAGATAAAAATTTTACTATTTACTTCCTTGATATTTTGCCCATAGCAAATTTTAAAAGAAATCCATTTCTTTCTTGAAGAATTCATATTATTTGCTTTCCTATTTCAAAGATCCTTTGTTTTTTGAATAGTTTTTGCAAAGCACTTAATTTCAGTTTAAAATACCAACACGTGCACCCACTCAAACACATAATTTAAACTGAGCCTTAAAATCTACCCTAACTTCAACCAACTTTTAACCCCACTTGGGGAGCACTTAAAAGAACTTTGTAGCTAGGTAGAATTGAGGGGATAGGTGTTCCAATAACACCCCTCAGTTATTACATTTGAGACATAGTTGTTGTCCATTAGGGAACCAAAATCTCCTAGTATTTTTTGGCACGGTCATAACCAGTTTATCAGAGGGCCTCTCCCCTAGGAGGGTTGAAGTCGTGAGGATGGTTCCGGAAGACTGAGTGGAATACCGAAATCCATTCAGTAATCGAAGGCTACCATTCGTAGTTCTCGGGATATCCCTGTATGGGCGTATTGCGGTAAAAGGACCAAACGAAAAATTTACCTTTTCTGAACGTGTCATGAACGGAGTATCCTAGTTGCCATTCTTTAGGATTGATTACCCGGTGTCCCTCCCAGTAGGGGGATATCTAGCCGTTGATTCAACACTCAATATTGTCTGACTTGGATTTCATCACCTTGCAGAGAATATCGTTTGTTGACTCACAATAATTCTAGTTAGGTGTTTGCATGATACAATCCACCTTTGGTCTAGTAGCACCTCTTTTTTCTAGAAGTTGTTTGACTGTTGGTACTCTGACCATTTTTGTTGCATCCCTCCACTTATTATAGCACAACTGCTATAATAAGTGCCTTTTTGAGGTTGATCTTTTTTGGCCTGAGAGCCTTTATTTTCACTCCCCTTTTTGCACCCTTGTTGGCATTAGGGTTTCGAGTTTTTTATACATTACCATCTTACACTGAATATTTTTACACAAAAATCATTTTTCTCACCATTGAGAATTTTAGACGATCTCATCGTCTTCAGGGCGAACCCCCAGAGTTCAGTCTACTTGGCTCTCCATGTCACCAACGTCGAGCCTTATCCCTTGACTCGACACGTCAACGGCCAAACATACAGTCATCCGATTCTGACACGCCTCACTTCACATCTGATTTTGAGGCAGAATCTGAAACCCCTACTGCGTTATTCCCAACCAACCTTATAGCTGGAACACAATTCGACCCACTTTTTACCAGTACCATAGGAGATACATCCACGAACCCTTCTACTGCGGTGCCATCCATGGCAACAACCACCCCCCTAGGTATGCCTAATATGGGGGACACTCCACCTTTAGGAATGCCCAACACAGGACTACCTCCTATTATGGGTATGCCAAACATGGGGGTCACACCCCCTCTCATTACTACAACCCAAATCCCAGGAATCCCTACTACTATTCCTAATCCCGATGTAACCCATGTTCCACTTGGAAGCGGTGGCCCATACCAAACCACAGCAACTGGAGGACACATACCTTCAATACCTAGCATACCCTTAGGGGCTACTGGACCACTACATCATACCACCATGAATAGTCATGTCCCAGTCACTACGCCACATCCATCTGCTAGTTTACCTTACATGGCGAGTCTGAACTTACCAGACTTAGCCAGGCTAACCAACGATCCTATCAGACACGACCCTGCGTGGCCTCACATGCCCACCAAACTCCCCTCCGACATCCCTAAGTTTGAGGGCAAGGCAGGTGAGGACCCCCAGAACCATATTATGTCCTTCCATCTATGGTGTTCCTCCAACTCCATAGTGGACGACTCTGTCCGCCTCCGTCTGTTACAGTGCACCTTCACTGGATCTACAGCTAAGTGGTATATCGAGCAGCCCCATGGGACCCATGCCACCTTTACCACCCTTGCCTTGACCATCCTGCAGTTCTTTCAGTTACCTGTCTACTATGATGCGGGAGTCGAGATCCTACTGTCTTGCAGACAGAACACGACCACCCACATCACTGACCACATTCATGAGTGGCATCGACGCCGAACCCTCTGCAAAATCAAGTTATACGACCGTATATTCTTAGATTGGTTTCTAAAATCCCTCCTCCCTCTCATTGCCAAGGATGTGGCATCCGAACGACCCCAGTCTGAAGAAGAGGCCATCCTCAAAGCCCAACAATTTGACCTCATTTACGCCCAGTCGGGTTATCTGTATACCATTATACCGGACGCCCCTCGGGGTGATTCATCCCAACACGATGCACCGGGGGAATCCCAAGCCGCCGATGGCATCATTGGTGGTATTGCCTCGCATCCCCAACCCTTTTCCATTGCACGTCCTAGCCATGGCCCCGACCTTTCGCGGGCTACATCTCAATCTGGAGCAACCAATTCATATGCTCCCATGGCACATCACCACCATACCCACGGACCCTCGTGTCCACCTCAGTGCTTTGGTCATGCACCACCCGCATACACCCCCCCAGCCGCACCTCAACCAATGTATTACCCACGGCAAGCTGCAACAACTAACCCAACACCTCCAATAGCTCAGGGTTACCAACAACCCTAGCAGGTAACTGGACCACCTCCATCCCCACCAGCTTATTATCCACCGCAACCTGCTCCCGCACCTGCGGCAAACCAAAATCCTCCCGCTGCTCAAGGGCAAGTGTACACACAACAAAATCAGCCCCAACATCAAAACAACCCACGCAACCAGGGTGGACAACAAAACCGTGGAAGAGGACGTAACCGCGGCAACAACCAACAACAACATCAAGGCCCTCCACCTCCCAATCATCTGCATAATAACAATGCTGCTCCTCCCAACCAAAATCTGGATCGTCATCCCAGGCAGCCCAAAAAAAATAACCTCAGAACAAACCATCCTTGTTCTATTTGCGGGGTCTATGGCCATTACACACATGCTTGCCCACATTTGGAGCGAGCTCGGCAACTCTGGACTGACGATGCCCATCGTCAAGGACAAGCGGCTCCTCAGGCGCCACCCAACCCTCCACCACCTCAACATCAACCTTTGGTGCTGCAAAACCCCTTTCCAACCCAAGGCGTAGTGAACACTCAGCCATTGGCTCCCCCTCAGGGCAACGCGCCACCACAACAAATCACTTATGTTGCTCCTGATCAACCCATGTTCGATTCAGATACCCACCACTTGTTAATGATGTCATCCGCAGATGCCAACCTCCAAACCCACCGGAACCAATATGGGTCCACCCCTGAAGCCCCTCCCACCGACAAGAACACTAACATTCATCCCACGGATCAGATGTTACGTATACCTCCGGCTCCACTCGATGGCGCTTCTAAAGCACCTCGCTTCCCACTTCATCGCATCAACAATAATCCCAATGCTCGTGCTACGTCGAATTACATCATTGTAGATGACTTAGCCCAGTCTCCCACAGCCATGTCTGCTTTAGAAGTCTTAAAAAACTATCCTTCACAGCGCAAGACTTTGCTCTCTGCCATTGGTGCTATTGACCCCAATGATTCACAACTGATGGCATTCGATTCAGACCAGTCCGAACCACGCCTACCTTCCACTTTAGCATTCCAAGTTTCTGTTTCCGTTCATAATTTTTTCATCCATCGGTGCATTATCGATGAAGGTACCTCTACATGCGTTATGTCCACATTCGTTTGGCAGAAGTTGGGATCTCCTACTCTCCAGTAGTCCACCACCGCATTACGAGCCTACGACGGCCGTTCGATTCAACCCCAAGGTCTCCTCGCTAATGTCCCTGTCCAGCTGGCTGGTAAAACCATGCTCATTGACATAGAGGTCATCAATGCCCAACTTGACTATAACCTCTTACTTGGCCGCAGCTACATGTATGCCATGCGGGCTGTTGCCTCATCCGTCTTTCGTACCATGATGTTCCCTCATGACGGACGCGTGGTCAAGGTCGACCAACTCACCTATTACAATCCCAAGGCCCCCGCTGCACCTGAAAATGTTCTCCCTATGGTTGAACAACCAGTTTGTGGTGCAACTACCTCATTTGTTTCCTCTGTGGGACCCGGCCTTTACTCCGACGCGCCGATGACTTCTACATTCCAATCCATTCCACCACCATCACCGGAGACCCACGTCGCTGACCTCTGTACTCTTTCACACAATACACAAACACCCAACAATCAACCATCCTTGTTACCTAAACCACCATTAGTCCCTAGTCACATTGGTGTTACACCCATCCACACAATCCCCTTTCTATTTCCTCCCTCAGGCGTAGTAAGCGCTCCGGTTATGGCTACCCTTAGTCTCCCCGGGTTAACATTTGGACTACTCGTGTGGTATATTTCACCTCTCGTTCCCCCGCCGACACCAAATGTCATCCTGCAACCGATGCAACCCATTGTCACTTCTACTCAACCACCTCCCGGTATCACTACCCCTTCATCATCTGCGAATCCCCCTCCTCTCATCAGGCCCACTGGGGGCAGAGGCCCACAACCATACACTACGGTACCCCCACCCAAACCAGTTAAACCTCCCCCCATGTTCCGTGCTCCTCCTAAATGCTCATTGTGTGATGAGTTAGGCCATCCAACTCATCAATGTCCACAGGTACCTGCATTACAGGAACACATGCAAATGCTTGACGACGACCCCAACATCCCGGTTGTCAAAATCGACTCAAACCCCAAGCCTCGTGACAAATCACTGCGTACCAACCACCCTTGTGCGATATGCGGTATTTACGGCCACTACTCACATCACTGTCATGATATCCCAGATTACAGAGCAGCGTTGTACGAGTTGAATAACGTCGACTTAGAAATATCTCCTCCCCTCATCGAGGAATCTACCCTCCCATATCATCCTCATCCGGAGAGATTAACACCGTTTATATGATCTCTTCGACTACTACTCCCTCGTCAACCGATTCGACCACTCAAAGTTTCCGCAATGATGAGGAGATTCTAGAAGCTCTTACAACCCCTGATTACCCCTGGGAATATATGCACCATTGTTCATACTTCCTCCCAGAAGAGACCTCATCCACCACTGCTACCGAATTCGCGGTTGAGTCCAAAGATTTCCCTCCTACTAAAGTCGACTGGTTTAAGGATCCTATTCCTACTCCTGATGCCTTTGAGGAAGGTAACATGGCCAATATCTCACCCGTCATCCACATCAATATCTCTAACCCACCTGGTGCCCTTGAAATCATTACATTAGGAGCCTCCTGTAGTGAGCATGAGATTGGAGAATACAAAAAATTGTTCCACGAATTTCGTGATGTCTTTGCTTGGTCCTATACCGAAATGCATGGTCTTGACCCCGCCAGTATAGAGTACCACATTGACACATGGCCTGATGTCCCCCCCGTTCGTCAGCAATAGCGACCCATTCATCCCCCACCATCTTCCTCCTCGGAAGAAATTAACGCCATTTACACGATTTTCACTGGATACCCCTCTATCCGGTCGGCCCCGACCATTTATCCCTTTTACACACATGTTCCACTCTGCTACGTCGTTTTTGCTGATGGTGCAAGCCATTGGTCCCCCAATCTGGCCTCCGCAGCTTGGGTAATATATTCCCCTTCACATGAGTTGATCCACATCGACGGAGTGTGTTTAGGTGCTGCCACCAACAACCAAGCTGAATATGATGTCATGACCGGTCTCCTGGCCGCAACTCTCCAAATGAGCATACATCACCTAAACGTTTTCTTGGACTCACAACTCCTTGTTTCCCAGCGCAACAATGATTACCAGGTACGCGATCCCTATCTTTTCAAAAAAAAATTGCGCACTAAACAAATGATTCGACAGTTTGAATCCATTTCATTCACACATGTCCCAAGAAACCTCAATAGTGTAGCAGACCATATGGCCAACAACGTACTTGACTGGCACACCAATCAAAACATTTCATAAAGAAAATGCATCCACGGGCATATATCTAAATCATAAACAAATAATGCATCCACGTGCATAACATGTGCCTCCACGGGCATACATAAAAAATCAAAATGTTGCATCCACGTGCATAACATGTGCCTCCACGGGCATACAGAAAACCAAACATGCCTCCACGGGCAAACAAAATGAATGCATCCATGTGCATACACAACTATATACCAACATCATATATATATATATATATCAAAACATGTCATAAGTGCCCTCAGCACCCAATATACAAAAATACATCAGCCGTACAAAAAATAGCTTCCCCATATGCTCATCAGCATTTGGGGGCAAATACATATCATCTAATCATCACGGTCTCTAGGCTCCCCTGGCGCCTCCTCCGCCGGTCCCACCGGATCATGCCGATCCCGGACTCGCCTCTCCGCCGGCCCCGCTGGATCATCCCGTAAATGAATCCTGCCCTCCGTCGGCCCTGCCTGATCCCGCCGATCCCCATCCCTCCACTCGGCCGCCATCAATGCCGCTCTTAGCAAGATCGAGTGCCACTCACGAGGCGGCTCGAAACATCGCTCGACGATGTCCCGATCCAGATCCCTCCACCCATCCTCTGGGAATCCTGCTAGAATCATATCCAGTGTCTCTCAAACACCAGCGACAGCCTCATCTCAAGGGCCAGCCCCTCGACCACGAGCCCCAAATCCTCGACCATGTGGAGGCGGTACAGCTGCCGGAGGTGGAGCAACCACCATCGCCCGTCCCCTGCGCGCCACATAATCAGCCGGTGGAACAGGACCAACATCTGCACAATGCAAATAAACCATCATATACATATCTAACTATAATCATAACCAATAAATCTAGAAACACATGATATAGTAGAGAACAAAACATACCATCTAAACCCCAGGCCTATCCCTGGGCTCAAGGCATCTTCAGATCTCCTCGGTAATCCATACCAGCATATGGATAGTCCTCAATCAGCAAAGGGATTTACTCCCACTGCTCGTACATCTCCTGCGAGAAGAACCCACGGATACCACCACCACCGCGAGGCATCATCTGCCCCCACCGCACCATCCG
This sequence comes from Larix kaempferi, assembly GCA_027924585.1. NCBI lineage: Eukaryota > Viridiplantae > Streptophyta > Pinopsida > Pinales > Pinaceae > Larix > Larix kaempferi. The sequence goes on along the minus strand of BSBM01000099.1, from coordinate 984,701 downwards.
CGGGCCGCTCACCAAACCATCACGAATGGGCACCCATGGTCGCAAAGTCGGTACCCGCTCATAGAAAAAAGAACACAGAAAGGAGGCATAGCAGAACTCTCCCCCCTACCGACTGACCTTGTCCAGATCTCTCCGGACACCGGCTAAAAACATCTGACCCCATGCATAATAAGTCCCCCTCAGCACAGAATCCACCATCATCGTTTGTCCCCCTGACAAACGATGTGGCGCCGCGGAACCCAACACCCGCAGAACACAAGCCCCGACAACGCGCATGTCCCACTCTCGCAGTGATCTCAAACTCAGCGCGCTGTTCTGCACAATCGCCCCAGCGACACAGAAAGTCTCTAGGAGATCCTCCATGTCAACACCTGCCGGGATCCTCGGCAGAAGATCCCCCACCTCCCCTAAGCAAGGTTACCCAATCAGAAAATAAACATCTATGAGGGTGATCTCCAACCTCTCATCCCCAACAACAAAGGCACCCTCTAAAGGTACCAACGAGCTCACCAACTTGTTCAGTAGGGGTCCTACTGAACGCATTGGTGGGTTCTGAGCGAACTTTAGCAATCCACCCACTGCCAAAGCCTGTCGAACCCCCTGATCTGTACGAATCCGGACCATCAAATCTTCCTCCATCTCTCGCTCTTTCCATGACGTCAATGGTCTCCTCAGCATCCTGCCAAAAAACAAAGAAACTTTTAGCACCATAGAAAAATATTTCAAAAAATACCATCGCGGCTTTTCCATCAAAAGCCGCGATGATCATCGCGATTTCTATACAAGAACCCACGATGAACATCACGGGTATTGGCCAGACAGCCGCGATGAACATCGCGACTGTCTCCCCCATACTCGCGATGAACATCGCGACTTTCAAGCTGACAGTCGCGATGAACATCGCGACTGTCAGCCTCAAACCCGCGATGTCCATCATGGCAAAGGAGCCGAAACCCACGATATTCCACGTTGGAAGGCCAACATGGAATTTCGCGACTTTCAGGGGCCCGCCGCTAACCAAAAAAGACATAATTGAAAAGGCTAAGGCGAATAGAGTTACCTGAAACTCACGGAATCGAAAACCAACGGTGAAATCTCCCGTAAATCAAGAAAAAGAGCTCTGACTGCTCTGCCAAACTCACACGTAACAACGACACGTCATATGGGCCCCACGCCCTATTTATAGAGATTCCACCATTTTTCAAACAACCATTTCGGTGTCATACGACATCCGTTTCTCAAACCGTTGGTACCGTTGGAATCAGAACAAAGAGAACTTCATGACAGTTCTTTCCTTTTCCTGTTTTCACAAGGTCCATTTTTTTACCATTTTTTCATGCCCTCGTTGCCTCGGTTTGCATGCCACATCAGCCATCATCCATTTTTGACGAACCTTATATCGTCGGATTCAGTTTTTCGCGCTCGTGATGACGCTTGAGATCGTTTCTCGCTCTCACGCTCAGATTTTTCGGGCATTTTTCCCATTACCCCTCATCGCCTCGGTTTGCGTGCCACATTAGTTGTTGCCCCTTTTTGACAATCTTTATGTCACCGGATTTAGTTTTCCACACTCTTGATGATGCTTGAGATCATTTCTCGCTCTCACACCCATATTTTTTGGGCATTTTTCCCATGCCACCTCGTCGCCTCGGTTTACGTACCACATCGGTCGTCGTCCGTTTCTTACGAGTCTTATATTGCCGGATCCAGTTTTCCGCGCTCGTGATGATGCTTGAGATCATTTCTTGCTCTCACCTCCAGATTGTTCGGGCATTTTCCCATTACCCCTCATCGCCTCGGTTTGCGTGCCACATTGGCCGTTGCCCCTTTTTGACAATCTTTATGTCACTGGATTCAATTTTCCACACTCATGATGATGCTTGAGACCTTTTTTCGCTATCATCAATCCCTTTTTGTTCGGTATAATTTTATCCCTTTTTCGGGCCGAGCAATCCCTTTTACAAAAAAGGCACTTAGGGAGTTTCTGTTAAGCTCTTTTCTGACTCCTAAAACAATGAAAAGATCGCCGAGCAACCTTGCTTCCTTTCATGCTCGCTAAACGTATCTGAAAGGGCGTCTACTTGGTATAAGTTTACCCCTTTTCCGGACCTTGTAGACTAATTACGAAAAAGGAATACTTTAGTCACATCGGCTAGAAGAGTTCTCCATTTGCATCATTTTATGCTTTTTCGGGCCTTGGAGACTAACTTACGAAAAAGAACACCAATGGAGTCCACTTACCGCTTTCAGACTCACTAAACATGAAAGTAACCAGGAGAAATCACCATCCTGGGCTCGTAAAACCAACAGGACAGTACTCACAACCACTGCAGAGTCTTCTTATCGTTTTCAGACTCCTTAAAAATGAAAGCACTCATGAGCACGAACAGTCTTGGGCTCACAAAATCCACAGGACAGTACCATTTCAGAGCACACTTTTATCCCTTCTTGGAGCTCATTAAAACTACGAAGAAGGACCCAATGGTGCTTCTCGGTGCCACAACAGATCACGTCTACTCATATGGCAGCTTCCCCATTTTGGTCGCCTTTGTTCAAAGTATTTTGCAGTATGTCACCCTGAAAATCCCTCGACAACACCCATCAGCTTGACCCCCCCTAGAGTCAATACATACCCTTTAGTCCCTAAAATCCATGATAACCAAACCTACAAGTCAGTTCCCTACGCTGCTAGGTCAACCATGTCATCATGCTCTGGACAAAGGAAGTTTGAGTCTACCCACTATATGACCCCAATTACTTCCCATCCCCACAAGTATGTCAGTCCTACCATCAGTACTACCACACTTCAGTTCTACACCTCGCGCTCCTATCAAGGAAACATCATTGCCTTGTTAGTTGTTGGTCTCCCTCTGTCGACGACAACCAAATTTATTCCAGAGGATAGACCTAGAGGTCCCTGTGTCTTGGACTCATCACCATTTATGATGAGTGCCTACGAATCATTTCGAGCAGAGTCCTCAGTGCTTCTCCAAATGGTTGTTTCTCACATGCTTAACTTCAACACCTTGATCGCATCGTTGAGACTCACATAGGGTATTGGTCCTTTCAGTTATCAGTCGAAGACCCCGGATACAGCCTGACTCTTCCACATTCGAGAGTCTACTTATGAAAACAACCAGTTACAATTTTTCTATAGAAATTCGGCTTGCGCATGGCGACAGTATTCAGATGTACCCCAGTTTTTATTCCAGTGTATCAGTTATTGAGATCATTCATGTTATGAGCATGAGTACATCCCAAAATGAAGTCCCCTCTGGACCATTACGATGTACCAGCAGAAAATTTTTATGTATTTTCTCAGGTCCCCCTTCTTGGGACTAATTGTTTTTATATGTCTTGATACGAGCATGGGTATGCCTGCCTCGTCCATTATTAGAGATAATTCCTCATTCATATTGAGGCCATGTAATATTGTTTATTTTTTGCAGCTTCCAAGGGCCGTGGATCCAGTCTCCAATCGGTCTCTTCTCCTCCCCAAACCCAAGTAAAAAGACAAAATAACTATGATGTCTATCGGCCATACGATGAGCTCCTGCCCTCACACATCAGGGGGCAATCTGTTAACACCCAAAAAGTGCTCACTAGCTCATTCCCTTATTCACATGACCCATTTGTCCACTTTTCCACCATTTGAGCCTCTAAAGCCACCAAAAGGTCACCAAAAGACCTTAATACACCCCTTTTCCCACTCAAAATGATTATTTTTCCTCAAAAAGTATAAAAAACCCTCAAAAAGGGTCCAAAGTTCCCAAAAATATTAAAAAGGGAATAAAAATATTCAAAATATTCAAAAAAGGAAAAAGGGAGAGAAAAGGTACCTAAACCATGTTGGTCAATACCATTGGTTTCCTCAAAACCATAATGGTATTCCCCACCACCAAAAACTATAAAAAGGTGGTAGGGGCTCCTCACTTTCCATCCATCCATCATCCTATCCTCATGCTGCCAAAATCTCCCATGAGCTTTTGGCCATTGTAGCTACCTTGGAGAAGGGACCCTTGGAGTTTGGAGCTGCTCACCCTTGGAGCTACTCAACAATCTTCACCACTTGGAGGTATTGCCATTGCAAGTACTTGCTTGCCCTTATTCTTAATACAAAGTTATTCTTTATTCTATTTCTTGTTTTTGTTTTTATAATATTTCCATTGTTTGTTTATTTACTTCGCATAGATCCATGTTTAATATAGTTTAGATTAGTTTGTTATTTATTTCTATTGAAACTGCTACTACTAGTTAGCAGGTGCCCATTACACTAAGCTTGGTTGCAAAACCAAGCCAACAGACGGCCCGTAAGCTTGCCCATGGCCATAAGATGGATAACCTCCCCCTGCCTGACCCATTTGAGAGTAAGCAGGTATATGTGCATTTTGAGCACCATATTGGGGTGGTGGGTGATACTGGTGGCCAGCACCGATTGTGTTGTAGTAAGGGTTTCCACCATGGGTATGGGGCATGTATGTACTATTCATAGTGGGAACCATGTTGTATTGACCGTAATGGTATGGTATGTTCTCACCCCCAATATTAGGATTAGCTTGAGCAGTCGTGTGATGACCATAAGCATGAGAAGTATTCCCAGGTCCAATATGGGTGTGACCAGTAGCAGGGTTGGTGGTGTGATGTCCATGTGGATAAGAAATATTCCCACCCCGTACATTGCTATTACTAGCGGCGGTAGTGGACACAAAAAAGTATGCGGTATGTGTCCACCCCCGTGGTTGGGAGGAAAGGTATCATGTGCAAAAGTAGTCCTGGGTTGACAAGTAGCGACATGGGTATTAGGTGGTGGATGGTGAGTCGTGTTTCGAACAGCATTCTGACTAGGTTGGGTATTCCTAGGAGGTGGTCGCGTTCCAACATTAGCATGGTTAGGAATCTAACCAATCCCAATACTATGTGAGTGGGTGGACAATGTAGTTCCCCCAATGGGTATAGTATGGCTAACACTTTGACTAGTGCCAGCATGAGTACCAACCATAGTGGAAGGTTCGACAGTATTGTGACTAGGCATACCAAAAGAGAGTGCGGTGGGGTTGACCATAGGGTCGGAATCATCATGAGTCTCGGGCCTCCTGTATCTAAAATCGCGTGGAAACGATGGAACGAAAGGCTCGTCCTGTTCTTCCTCCTCGGGTAAGTCGGGCATCCCGTAAAGATAATTATCCGGATTCGAAGGATCAAACAGATCCCGGTCAAGTGGATTAGGCCAAATAGAACCAGGTTGAGTCTCAGGTGGATCACCTCCCCAATCCTCATGAGGAGTCTGGGGATCGGAAGTATGTTCAACTCTACCCGAAGGAGTAGAAAGGTCTTTCCCGATATCGGGATGTGCAGCCATGTAGTCCTCAACGTAAGTCTTGTAAGAATCTGAAGACTCAGAGGGAGCCCTACGACGTCCTCTAGCAATACGTTGTGTAACCAAAGCTGGCTGTAAACCAGCCAACCGATGGGACCGACGGAGAGTAGGGCTCTGCACCACGTTCTCTCCGGAGAGAGACACATCGTCTCCTAAAGGCCAACTATCGATCAAAAACAGTAAATCAAAAGCACACACCTAGAGAAACTACAGCCAAGAGAAGACAAACAGAGTGGCTAAATGAGCTCCCAACACTATAGCCGGTATGTCTCAACTAGGAGAGGCTTGAGACTCCCAAACTATAGTCGGAAGTAACAGAATCAGTTATAGAGACACCCAGGTATCATTGTGTCGACAGGGTCAAGTCCACTGCACGAACACAACTGTGTTGTCCAATCCCTATCTGACTCAGGACACAAACAGCATAACCATTGCAAGTACCCTGTGCAGTACCTAGGTAAGGCAACTATGTCTACCGCGATATAACCAATGCTCAGCGGGACAGTCGCAGGTGGGACCCGTCGTATGGACAGAGTAGCTAAGCCCAAAGCACAAGAGGATGAACCTCCGGTACCCCCAGATATGAACAAATCCTGGATATATCTCCCACGTTCAGCTGGTATCAGAGGGATATCTCCTCAACCAACCTCCCGTGACCTCGTGCTTAACTCTGGATTGAGTAGAGCTTTCCTGAGAACACCGATCTATACCATGGATTCCTCCACTCCCTGGTCAGACACCTAATGTCTCGTTCAGTAGTCTTGGATTGTTAATTCACAATGATCTATTCCAAGACTCTAAACCTATGCTAGTTAGTGTACCCTATAAATAAAATAAGTCTAATCAATTTTATGATTAAGCGTTAATTTTAGTGGCTGTGATTACTCAAGGGATATGGTCGTGAAACTAGTGATGTGTAGACTCAATAGTATGCAACATCGTCCAATCCTAGACTCATCTATCCAATAAAACAATGTCACTAATATGAAAAATCAACCAACAATTCCGAAATAAATATGCAAACTTTTATCTTTTCAATGCACAAGCAAAACCTAAAATGAAGGCAACAAGCACTCAATGCAAAATGCAGTACATGGAAATAAAATATTTTTGTATTTTCTCTTATAAACAGAAAGGAAAATGCAAAAAACTAAATTAATATTTTTGTATTTTTTCAATATATATGGAATGAAAAAATGCAAGCAAAATCCTACTATTCAGTCACTGAAGTGCCGAGAAGATCACTAAGACAACCCAGTAGATCCTAAACAGCAAGACTCAGCCAAAAGAAAGAGCTCAAAAGGAAGAAACCAAGAGGCTAAAACCAAAGATTGGTAAAAAACCAAGAAGGCTCAACCAAGGGAAACGAAGAGATATGGTCACAACCAAGGCATGAAACAGTCAAGAAAAAGAGGCCAACAAAGACTCAGGAATCAACCAAACTCACCCAGCAACAACCAATAGCCATAAACCAACAAAAGCCGGAGTTACACGCTATTGTCGAAGGAATACCTGCAGGTACCCACGAGCAGTAGTGTAAACAGAGGCAGTTATACGCGGGCAGAACTAAGCCAGCTCGCAGGTGAGGAAAAGCAAATGGTCAAATAAAGAGTCCAGAGGCTCAGAAAAAGCAAGTTTTCTAAAGTGTATCTTAACGGCCAATCAGTGACACAGAGCTTCGATAAACAGCAACTCTAATTATGGAATAATGCTCAAAAATTTTCCCAAACATGGATGTTTTCCCCAGCGGAGTCGCCATTTCTGTATTGGAGAAAACTCACTATGGCTTGGGAATGTCACAACAGACAGGTGACTACCAGAAATCTACTCAATTCTCAAAACAATGCTATTATAAATTACAATGTTAAAATAATGGAGAAATGTAACCAACCTCGATCCAACGTTTGATGTAGATCCCCGTTGAAGCTTTCAATCCACGCACATCCAAGCACTTGTAATCTGCAAATTAGTCTTGACAACCAATATCTAACAAGTACATGTGATATATAAATGACATTAACATTATCAAAAACAATGGTCCATAATATCATAAGCAAATGTAAACCAATGTATAATAAATGACATTCACACCATGAATGGACGAGAATATGAGTATTTCTATTAATGAACAAGAAGAAGTACAAAGTGATACGACCTCTTGCCGGCAACCAATCTGAACCAAGATCTAGATCAATCCACTTGTGCCTCCACCACTTCAATCCTCCATGAATGGCAAACTCAAACTAGAGAGGAGTTTGGAAGGTGAACATCAATGGTTCACAACTACAAGGATCAATGAGTGCAGACTCAAGATAGGGAAAAAATCCACTAGAGTGCCTTTACTCTTCTCCTCTTCCTCCTCCTCCTGTCCATAAGCCATATGTGCTCAATATATAGTCCTCTCAAAGGTAGGTGAAAGGACTCATCGAGACGTTACTTGGGTAGATGGAGAGCCAAAGGTCACCCAATGACCGCTTTTTGGGAGTAAGTAGTAATAAAATAGTGGTTTTTACCATTTTACTTGATAGCCGCGGGCTATAGGGATGCAACTTGCGGGCACGCATGCTAGAGTGATGCAACATGCGGGTAGGAACAAAAATAGGGCAAACTGGTATCACTGAAGGATAAAAATGGATCTGAGTCACTGAAATGGATCCTACAGGCCAAAGAATGTTGATGCTCACGGCATGGAAGATTTCTGTGTAACAGTCCTTCACATGCATCGAGTTGGAGAATAATTGTTTAAAAGATAAGTTTCTATTTGATTATGAATGCTATGGTTTAATTCTAAGTTTACATGCTATTTAATTTACTGTTTTTATGAATGTGTAAATGTATGGAACCTCATGGCATGGAGTGGGTGTTCATGGTTGAATTGTCTATAAATTAATGGAATACATAAAATTGTTTTGGGCGGCCATGATTATTTATTTCTACTGCTAATTTCAATGTAATTGAATAAAAATGAAATTTGGAATGAATATTAAATTTGGATATGGAAATTAAGTGTCTCGTGGTCTCACTGGTTAAAAAAGGCAACATGGTACATTACAGATTGATGTCAGAGCCTAGGTTTGCAGCACTGGGACTGCATGGACTAAATTTGAGTTTTACAGGGATAGTTATAGGTTGCACAGGAAATGTATGATGGAATGTCCCCATGAAATTCATGGTATAAATGCCAAATATTATTATCATAATCTACATGTGAGATGGTAATATAGAAAGCTGAATGGAGCAGTACAGGTCTCAGAAAAATATTGGTGATATTTTAAATAGGGACAAGGAAACTATTACAGTTTTATTAATGATTGAAAGATACCAGTTCTGTCAATGGACAGAAATTGCTAGATCTGTTAGTAGACAATGGAAAATTTTACAGTCAAGTGAAGACCAGAGGTAATTTCCTATTGGTAGGTGTGAGGATTTAGTGGACACCTAAAAATGAAAATATGCCAATTGTAACCCCTTTAAACTATATATATAAATACATAAGAAATTAAAAAAATTGAAAATGTTAATGTGGACCCGATCGATGCCATGTGGTAAATATGGCATGGAGGTGTTGTTAATGTATTTGTAACTTCAGAAGATATTCACTTGTATATTTTATATTGTATTCATATGTCATTGTACTTCCGACGGAGAGGTTTTATTCCTCCGATCAAGAAATTTATTATTGTATTTGATAGGGTTATTAGACTCCCCTAGAGGGTCGGCCCTGAGTTAAGTTGTAGGGGGTTATTAGACTCTCCTAGGATAAGTCAGCCCAATTAGGGTAAAAAGTCAAGTGGAAGTAAATTATAAATAGAGAGTGTGCTCCTCTCTATTTATTCATTCACTCACTCACTCAATTTGCATAAGTGAGAGAGAGAGACATTCGCACAAGTGGAGGAGGAGGAAGCTGTTGAAGACCATCTCTTTGTTTTGGGGTTTTGTATTGTTGCTCATTCTATCTCTGAGGAAGTTGCAGGATTTTATCCTTTATGGTTTCCCCAGTGAAATGCTTTGTGTCTCTTGTCTCTTGTGTTTGATTTGTTGTGCATGTTATTCTCTCAGATAAGATCCTAGATCATATTGAATTAAAATTGTGAAAAACTAACATGGTATCAAAGCTAACCTGAGAAGAAGACACTGTGCAGATACGGAATCTAGGGCTTCTTAATTTTTGGGTTTCTCTCCACGGATCATCAGCAAAAGGAGGCTAGGCTAACTCACCTAAGGAAGGCACATCTTTCTGTCGAAGCAAAATTGACAAAAGTGGAATTTTGGAGTGCTCTCAGCACGAGATTGTTCTCCTCATCAAAATCAAAATTTAGAGACCAAGATCGAAGTTTTTGGTTGGGTAGAACCCTGGGATACGTCAAACCCTAGTTTGACTTTTGGACCAGAAAAACCAAAAAACCAGAAAGGACCAGAAACTGCAAATCCGAAATTCCCAAGTCACTTTTGAGGGGTCAATTTTTGGAATTTTCAAAATCCAAGTGTAACGACTTGCTTGTCTCAGCAAGGTGCATCTTTCTATCCAGACAGAAGTTTGAAATTCCAAGTTTGTATTTTTAGGGTTTCTCTGTCAACCCTAGCCAGCTCCAGATCCAGTTTCAGCAAATCAAGTGGTAAGACCTAAATATTTTATATTTACATTTGAAGTACTCATTAAAGATGTATCACCACACCAAGCTTGAGGATAAGCTTGAAGGGGCTGATAACTTCCGAGCATGGAAGTATAGGATTGGGCTTGTCCTAGAAGAGAATGAATTGGACACCTATGTGAATGAAGAGGTTCTACATGTGTCATCTCTAAAGACACCCAAGGAGATGTTTGATTCCTTGACCAAGCTATTTGAAGGAAATAATATAAATCGGAAGATGACATTGCGGAACTAGTTGAAGAATCTGAAGATACAAAATGTAGAGACCTTGCAGTCCTACTTTACAAGGGTCTCTCCGATAAAAGAACAACTTGAAGATGTGGGAGAAGATAGAGAAAATGGAGAAACAGTGATGACCACCTTGAATGGTCTCCCCAGGTCATGGAATTCCTTCATTCAAGTTATTTGTGCTAGGAAGAAGCTCATCACATTCAGTAGGTTGTGGGAGGAATGCTCACAAGAAGAAGCTCAACTCGTAGCTCGAGAAGAGAAGATAGGTAATGAAGACCAAGCTCTCACAGCACACTCCAAGAGGAATGATAACAAGAGGGTGCACCACCACAATAAGAAATGAAAACACCACCACCAGAATCAGAGGGGTAACTTTAGATCCCGAAGAGATGTATCCACCATTCGATGCTATACATGTGATGAGAAGGGACACTTCTCCAGGGATTGTCCTAGAAATAAAAGTGGTTCTCACAAGAAGAAGAACAACAAGAGAAGACATCATGCTCACACTGCAAAGGATGAGGAACCTCCCAGGAAGAGAGCCCGAGAAGAAAGTGAAGATTCTTCAAGCGATGAAGAGTATATTTTGATCTCTGCCCTCACAGGAACTATTACACATGGAAGCAATGATTGGCTTATAGATAGTGGGGCTTCCAAGCATATGACAGGATTCAAGGAATCCTTTATGAACCTATCTGAACATGAGTCACCTCACAAAGTGAAAATTGGGGATGACTACCAGTACCCTATAAAAGGAAGTGGCGAAGCCTCTTATAAGATAGACTCTGGAAAGTCTATGAAGATGAAAGATGTCATGCTTGTACCAGGACTAAAGAAGAACCTTCTCTCCATATATGCATTGGATGCAAAAGGTATGAGGGTTGCATTTGTAGATGGCCAAGTTCTTATGTGGCCAAAGCGAAATACCATAGATGATGCAATATTGATTGGAGAGAAAGAGGGGGGGTTATACAAACTGAAGGGCCAACTAGAAAAAGCCTTGGTCCATGACTCCATGGAGCCAAGTGAACTATGGCATAGAAGGCTTGCACACTCTATGCACTATAGAGCACTACCTATTGCAAGAAAAGTTGTTGAAGGTCTTCTAGAAATCCAAGCAAACAATGAAGGTGCTTGAAAAGGTTGTGCGAAGGGAAAGAATACAAAGAAGACATTTCCAAGTAGTGAGAGCAAGGCAAAAGGAATCTTGGAAATCATCCACTCCGATGTATGCGGTCCGATGTCATCCAGTTCATTGAGTGGGTATGTATATTATGTTTCTTTCATTGATGATTTTTCTAGATGGATATATTTCTTGAAGAGAAAAGATGAAGTATTCAGTAAGTTCAAGGAATTCAAAGCCTGATCGAGAACCACACAGAGAAGAAAATCAATACTTTTCGGTCAGACAATGGTGGAGAGTTCACCTCAGAAGACTTCAAGAAATTATGCAGATATTCAAGGATTAAGAGGAAGTTAACCACTCCATATAATCCACAACAGAATGGAGTTGCAGAAAGGAAGAATAGAACAATTATGGAAGCAGTTAGGGCGATGCTTCATGACCAGGATCTTCCTATGCATCTATGGGCAGAAGCTGCAAGGACAGTCGTGTATGTACAAAATTGTACTCCACATAGAGTACTTGACAACAAGACACTAGAAGAAGCCTTCTCCAGCGAGAAACCAAAAGTCATCCATCTCGGAATATATGGTTTCCCGATGTACACACATATTCCAAAAGAGAAGAGGATAAGTTAGATCCTTCAGGAAAGAAGGGTATATTCGTGGGATATAGTGAAAGCTCGAAGAATTACAGAATATATTTCCCAAGATTCAAAAAGATCGACATCAGCAGGGATGTAACATTCGACGAAGACTCATCATATCACAAATCCATAAAGACACATGTTAAAGACATTGAAGAACCAGAAGCACCCAGGATATGAGATACAACAATGAATGAAGTAAGTCTAGAAGATTATGGAGAACGCGGGACGGAAGACCCACAGGAACCTTTAGATCCACCACGTGAGATGAATTCTCATAAGAGGAAACCAGCATGGGTACAAGAATCAATTCAAGATGCAGATAAATATGGTGCTCTAGAGGGAATGCATAAAGAAAGCAAGATACCAAGATCATTCTCCAATTATGTAGCCCTGTTGTGTGACATCATTGACAAAGAAGCTTCCAACTATGAGGAAGCAGCTGAGAAGAAAGAATGGAAGGATTCCATGATCGAGGAGTACCAGTCGATCATGAAGAATGATGTTTGGGATGTGATCCTAAGACTAGTAGGGAAGTCTGTTGTGACTTCCCAGTGGATCTACAAGATCAAGCATGCTGCAGATGGCAGCATAGAGAAACACAAGGCGAGGTTTGTGGCACATGGCTTCTCCCAGAAGGAAGGGATAGATTATGAAGAGACATTTGCACATGTAGCCAAATACACTTCCATCATATCCGTACTTGCGCTAGCTGTAGTAATGAAGTGGAAGGTACACCAAATGGATGTCAAGATAGAGTTCTTGAATGGTGTAGTAGAGAAGGAAGTGTATGTGGAGCAGCCACTCGGATTTGAGACACATGAAAAGGATACTCGTGTGTGCAAATTTAAGAAATCCTTTTATGGATTGAAACAGGCACCCAGGATGTGGTACGATAGGATTGATAGCTTCCTTACCAGTTTGTGCTTTACCAAGAGTAAAGCGGATTCCAACCTTTACTACAAGGTTGAGGAAGGGAACCCAGTGATACTTCTACATTATGTAGATGACCTGTTTGTTACAAGTGAGGATGGGTTGATTGTTGACACGAAGAGGAAGCTTGCTGTCAAGTTCGAGGTGAAGGACTTGGGTATGATGCATTATTTTCTAGGCATGGAGGTGTGGCAGAGTGCGGATGGAATCTTCCTTGGACAAGGGAAGTATGCAGTAGAGATCCTGGAGAGGTTCGGGATGATGAACTGCAAGGCCATGGCCACACCTATGGCATCGAACCTGAAGCTATTGAGTGATGCTTCATCGGATCCGATTGATGCCATGATGTATCGTCCGATTATTGGGTCCTTGATGTACCTGACGAATATGAGACCAGATATTTGCTTTGCTGTGAACACATTGAGCCAGTTCCTGATGGATCTAAGACATGTTCACTTGATTGATGCAAAGCATATTCTGAGGTACCTGAAGGGTATGGTTGATTATGGGCTCAAGTATGATGTGAATCAGAAGATTAACCTAGAGGCTTATGTTGATTCGGATTGGGAAAGCAGTGCCATTGATAGGAAGAGCACTTGGGGGTGCTGCTTCAGTGTGGGATCAAGTGTGATCTCTTGGTTTAGAAGGAAGTAGTCCTGCGTGGAACTAAGTACAGCCGAAGCAGAGTATGTTGCAGCTTGTTCGGCTAGTTGTGAGGCAGTATGGTTGAGGAAGCTACTATCTGATTTGTTTGATCTCCAGTTGGATGCGACTTGTATATATTGCGCCAACCAGAGTTGTGTGAAGTTTTCTGAGAACCTAGTGTTCCATGACAAGTCGAAGCACATTGAGATCAAGTACCATTATATCAGGGATATGGTGTAGATAGGAGCAGTGAAGCTCCAATATGTTGCGACAGACGAGTAGATAGCCGATGTGTTGACCAAGCCGCTGGCCAGAGTGAAGTTTAAATACTTCAGAGAGAAGCTTGGTGTACTTCAAATCGAGGTTCCTTCCAAGGGGAAGTGATGAGTCTGGAAGATGCAGATGCACATGGGATTTTCTGACATGGTGGTAGGTTGTTCCTCCCATGGTCGTTGATGTAATTGTTGAGCTTTTCCAACATGGTGGTAGGTTGGTCCTCCCATGGTCATTGATGTAATTGATGAGCCTTTCCCAAATGGTGGTAAGAAAGTCCTCCCATGTTGGTTGATGTAAGTGTTGTGTCTCACACGCTGGTAGGAAAGTCCTCGCATGTTGGTAGATGTGTGATGTGCATATGGGATGTGCTCCGTTGACGTTGAGATGATCTGGACGTGATGAGACAATAGTAAGGTACACAGGTTCTACAGTAGCATATAATTAGTCCTGGGATGCTCCTTCAGGTTTTGCAGTGGCATATAATCAGTCTTGGGAGATCTTGCAGGTTTTGCAGTGGCATATAATCAGTCATGGGAGATCTTTCAGGTTTTGTAGAGGCATATAATTAGTCCTGGTAGATCTTGTCGGTTTTGCAGAGGCATATAATAATTCCGGATATGTACCTACTTGATGGCTTGCTTGCAGAGACGATGAAAACCTACATGGAGGCTAGACCTACATCTAGCAATAAAAGGGTGTGGCTCTATAGAACTTCCTATGACGAGTAGATTGGAGACTGATGGTCGAGATAGCAGCAGCAATGACGATGATGATACAACTTTGATGATGATCCAGCTTTCATGATTATCCAGCTTTCATGATGATCCAGTGACGAAGACGTGTGCTGATGAACTGTGTCAAGAGAATACCTTCCTAGTTAAGAGGGAGTGTTAATGTATTCGTAACTTTATAAGATATTCACTTGTATATTTTATATTGTATTCATATGTCATTTTACTTTCGACGGAGAGTTTTTATTCCTCCGATCGAGAAATTTATAATTGTATTTGATAGGGTTATTAGACTCCCCTAGAGGGGTCGACCCTGAGTTAAGTTGTAGGGGTTTATTAGACTCTCCTAGGAGAAGTCAGCCCAGTTAGGGTAAAAAGTCAAGTGTAAGTAAAGTATAAATAGAGAGTGTGCTCCTCTCTTTTTATACATTCACTCACTCACTCAATTCGCATAAGTGAGAGAGAGAGAAGATCACACAAGTGGAGGAGGAGGAAGCTGTTGAAGATCATCTCTTTGTTTTGGGGTTTTGTATTGTTGCTCATTCTATCTCTGAGGAAGTTGCGGGGTTTTATCCTTTATGGTTTCCCCGGTGAAATGGTTTGTGTCTCTTGTCTCTTGTGTTTGATTTGTTGTGCATGTTATTCTCTCAGATAAGATTCTAGATGATATTGAATTAAAATTGTGAAAAACTAACAAGTGCCACATGGATTTTGTATGAGATGGTTTTTCCACATGAGCGAGGGGTTCTAATGTGGAAAAAACACATCAAATAGGTGCTAGCGTACGAGCTAGGTGTTAAAGAAATCAGTAGCACTCGAAGATTAGAGTCCAACCTGAAGGTTTGTTGGAGCTTAGCACCTAAGTGCTAGACTGGTGAACAGGTGACCGAAGGCTGAGGACAAGGGGCTTGGCAGAACGGGGCTAAGTAACATCGACATATAAGATCGAGTGTCCAAGATCAACAGTTGTGGTGCATAACGTTCCCACAACATGCACACTTGTTAAAAAGGGATAGAGGATCCATTGGAGAAAAAACTGCCAGTACACATGTCACTTTTCCATTGATAATGTCTCCCAAAACATTTTTTCGAAACCACCTTCCTCATGAACCATTACCACTTATGGTAGGGAAAAACCACTCACTTGAATCTGCTCCAAGAAAAATGTGACGTGGTGACTTGGCGAACGGGGGAGTAACATGGATACACTAGACGATGACACAAGGGACAGTCTGACACACTAGAAGACAAGCATCAGCACCCTGCCATGTCGACATCATGCCACGTTAGTGGAAAAGTTAGGAAAGTTATATTTAAAAAAAGTCTGGAGCCAAATTCTTATGTTGGACATAATAGGAGCAGATTATATCAAAATTTGATGAGACTTGCGACATTTCGACGTTATTTTTGGAGGCTACAGTATTTCCAGTGAGGAACATGGCCCCATTCTACTTAATTTTTACAGAAATTTGGATTTAGTGGGTTTTGAATGTGTGTAGCCCGGGGATGGACAGGTCAAGGTTTAGGCCAATATTGTTATGGTGCAGTCGTGACCCAGGAACACAGACAACTCTGGAGACTTGAGGCCAAATTCAAAAATATGAGAAGTCGGGAGATGAAAGAAGGCCAAAATCCACTATGTGGGCGTGCGAAAGTGCGATTTTTGAAAACTTGGAGGCAAAAGTGATCCAAGAACTCGTAGCCAAAAAAAAAATTATTTCAACATTTTTCCTAATCATCGATCAAAAAAATTTTGCTTAAAGAAACATTTTCCGAAAATGATTAGTTTGGGAGATAGTAGTTTTCATAGAAAATTATGTCTATAAAAAATGAAAAAATTAAAAATTAATGATTCCATAATTTTATAAAATTGGATGGGAGTATGATATTTGAATAATGTGAGTGTCTGAGAACTCACCATCATAAGGGATATTAGTGACCGATATAAAAAAAAAAATTCCAGTTCTTTATCTATTTTCTTCTACAGGTCTTAAAGATTGGTCCTTCAAAATAATTGCAGCAACAAGAACAATGTGCAATTGGGAAAAATTGCTAATTTTGGAGAGCTGTAACTTCCAATTCTGAATTCAAAAATGGAAATGAGAGAAATCATTGGAAATGTTATCATAAGGAGAATAAATATAAAGCAAGCTTTCATAATTAAGCAATACAAATCCTCTCAGGAAATAAGAAGAAATGGACCTGTAGGCACTATTTGACACAACTGTCAAATGATGTTTTCCATATGTGTGTGTGTGTGTAAATTTTATTTAAATTTTTTGAATTATATTTTGTCTAACAAATGTAAGAACATGAACACATTTCATATGCAATTTTGAATTAAACACGGTCATAGGACAGGTTTGTAGAGAAATATAGAACGATAAAATGGATGAAAGGGAGATTCCATACAGCCATGAGGAAGATACCAGAGGTCAAGATATGAGTGTGGGAAATGTAGAAACAGAAACAAATGGGCATAGAGAAGATATAAATCCACAAGAATTTGTGGAAACCATGATAAGTCTAAGAATAGAGGTACAAAGTTATAGGGCAGGCAATGAGAGGTTGTTCAGGGCCCAAGAACAACAAAATGAGTTAAACACTCAGCTGGTGCAAAGTTTGAATATGCTACAGAGGCATATGAAAAGGGGATCGACCTCAATTGAGGAGGAATGAGGAATAAAATTAAACTCAAGGAAGAGATCACATGAGAAATCTTGAACACTCTAAAAGTGTTTCCAAGCGTCATAAGAAGCACTACTCACCACACTATGTAGGAATAAATCCATATATCTGAGACTTCTAGCAACAACCCAGAAATGTCTCTAGTCAGACATCATAAAAGAGGGCATGATAAAGATGAGCTACAAGGGGAACTTAGAAAAATTAAGCCACCCACATTTGATGGTGAGAATAGAAAGGGAGAATATTTTGAAGCTTGGTTGTTGGGAATGAGGAAATATCTTCAGCTGCATAATTACTCCTCTAACATGGAAGCTAGGATTTCCATTTACAACTTACAAGGCAGGGCTTCCATTTGGTGGGATCAATTGCTCCAAGTTAAGCATATCATTGAGAAGAGGATCTCATGGAGACAATTCAAGTACTTCCAGAAAAAAGTACTTATCGGAATATTATTATGATAAGAAGATGGAAGAGTTCTTTGAACTCAAGTTGGGAAACATGAACATGGATGTATTTGAAAAGAATTTTTTGGAACTGCTAATATATGTTGGGTTTATGAAAGACGAGAAGGTAAAAATACAAAGTTTCCTAAGTGGTTTGCCTTCATGTACAAGGATAAAATTCAATATGATGAACCCAAGAGTCTTAAAGAAGCAATTCGGAAGGCCAAGCACATGTATGATTAGAACAAAGGAAGGACAAATTTTCAAAACTCTTGGAGAGATAAGATTAAGGATAAGGAAGATGAAAGGAAGAAAGGATTTAAACCATCTTTCTTCAAGAACCAGTAGAATTCATATCAGGAAAGCAATCCAACTCAAAATGGGCCCAAAATGACAGAATCTATTGGAAAAGGAACTAGGAAACAAGTAAAATGTTAGGGATGTGAAGGAAACCATATGTATAAATATTGTCTACAAAGGGGAGATAGAATGAGAAATGTGCACAATTTACAGGAAGCGGGTACTGTGGAGGATGTAAGCAAGAACATTCCCGAGATATGTGCAGTGTTGGACAACACATAGGTAGATCATCAGTCCAACATGATTGAGGTTGAAGGTAAAATTTCCAATCAACCTATTGCTATTCTCAATTATTCTGGAGCAATTCATAGTTATATTGCTCCTAATTTAGTTGAAACATTTCAGCTAAATAAAAGTAAGCATAATAGGAGATGGATGGTTCAGTTGGCTACTGGAACAAAAAGGAAAATTAATGAATTAGTAAAGGGTTGTCCATTGGAAATGAATGGACTGATCACTTTTCAAAATTTGAACATAATATCACTTGGTTCATATGATGTATTGATTGGGATGGATTGGTTAGCTACACACCACGTGATTTTCATAACAAGTCATTTACTTGCCTTGATGGTGAAGGAAAACAAAATATAGTAAAAGGCATTCCAAGGCCTATCTCCATAAGAGAAATTTCATCTTTGCAATTAAATAGGTTCTTCAGAAAAGGATGTTAGTTATATGCAGCTCATGTGCAAGAACTAAAGAAGTGTAAAATCCCAAGTTTAGAAGACTTTCCAATATTGTAATATTTTGCATATGTGTTTGAAGAAATACCAGGATTTCCACTGAAAATATATATTGATTTCTCTATTGATTTGATGCATGGAGTTGCCCCATTTTCCAAAGTTCCATACAGAATGAGTACACTTGATTTAAAAGAGCTACAGATGTGGCTAGAATAATTGTTGAAGAAAGGGTATATATGCCCAAGTGTGTCTCCTTGGGGAGCATCGGTACTATTTGTAAAGAAAAAGGATGACACTCTAAGGTTGTGTATTGAATTCAGACAATTGAACAAGGTCACTATGAGGAATAAATATCCACTTCCTAGAATTGATGACTTGTTTGATCAACTCAGAGGAGGAAATATTTTCTCAAAGATAGATTTGAGATTTGGTTATCATCGGGTAAGGATAAAAGATTAATACATTAGCAATATATCCTTTAGGATCAGATATGGTTGTTATGAGTGTCTGGTTGTACCATTTGGGTTAACAAATGCACCAACTACATTTATGTGCTTAATGAATGGGATATTCAGAAAGTATTTAGATAAGTTTGTCATTGTATTTTTGGATGACATTCTTATTTATTCAAAATCAGAAGAAGGGCAAGAGGAACACTTGAGATTGGTACTACAAGTGTCAAGAGAACATCAACTTTATGCCAAGCTAAGTGTTCTTTCTATCAAATGAAAATTCACTACTTGGGACATATAATCTCTGAAGAAGGAATAGAAATGGATCCAGAGAAGATAGAATTTATTATGGGATGGCCTACACCTACGAATGTATCAGAAGTAAGGTCATTCATGGGATTAGCTAGATACTACATGATATTTATAGAAGTCTTCTCCAAAGTGGCACATCCAATTACATCATTGCAAAAGAAAGGAGTCAAATTTAAGTGGAAACCACAGTGTGAAGAAAGTTTCCAACAGTTAAAGAGATTGCTCACTAGTACACCAATTCTCAATATTGTTGATTCAAATGAAGATTTTGTTGTATGTATAGATGCTTGTCATGAAGGAATTGGTGGAGTCCTTATGAAAAATGGACATGTGGTTTTTTATGAATCAAGAAAGATTAAAGAGCATGAGAAAAATTATGTCACACATGACTTGGAACTTGTTTCTATTGCACATGCATTAAAGATGTGGAGACATTTTCTTATGGGCAGAAAATTTGAGTTGAGAACAAATCATAGTGGGCTGAAATATTTATTTGAGAAGAAAATTTTGAATGCAAGACAAACAAGATGGTCAGAATGTCTGTGTGAGTTTGATTTTGATATCAAACATATTAAATGGAAGGAGAACAAGGTTTTTGATGCACTTCATAGAAAATTTCATGTTATGCATGCTACAACCATTAGTATCTGCAAATCAAATTTAAAAACTAGAATTCTTGAAGTTGCCATATCATATGAACATTACATTTAGGTAAAACAAGAATTACAGCGGGAAAATATATAGCATAAATATGAAGGTTACAGGTTGGAAGACAATGGAATTCTTACATAAAACACTAGAATTTATGTTCCTAATTCAGTGGAATTAAGGAAACTGGTAATGAATGATCTGCATAATGTACCATATGTCAGGCATCCTGGATACCAAAAGACAATTGCAGCAGTAAGAAATCAATATTGTTGGCCAAAAATGAAGAAATATATTGTTGATTATATAGCAAGGTGCATTGAATGGCAAGAAGTAAAGGTTAAGCATAGACATCCAGTAGGATTGCCTCAACCATTGCCAATACCTAAATGGAAATGGTATGTGGTGACCATTGACTTCATCACTAAATTACCCACGATAAGAAAGCAACATGATTCCATCATGGTGGTGGTGGATAAGTTAACCAAAGCTGCTCACTTTATACCAGTTCAGACAACTCATAAGGAAACTAATATAGCAGAAATTTAGATAACAGATATTGCGAGGTTACATGGGATACCGAAGGCAATAGTTTCATACAGAGATCCAAAGTTTACTTCAAACTTTTGGAAAGGATTATTTAAAGGATTTGGAACAAATCTGAATTTAAGCACATCATATCATCCACAGACAGATGAGAAGATTGAGAGGGTCAATCAAGTTATTGAGGACATGTTAAGAATGTATGTGATGGGTCATCCATCAAAATGGGAAAACCACCTATATTTGGTAGAATTTGCATACAATAATGGATATCATGCTTCTTTGAAGATGAGTCCATTTGAATCATTGTATGGAAGAAGGTGCAATACTCCAATCAGTTGGAGCAACCCAATTGACGGGGTAGTAATTAGGCTAGAACTACTCAAATAAATTGAATAAAAATTGGGAAGAACTTTAAAGTGGCACATGAAAGATAGAAGAGTTATGCAGACAAAGAAATAACAGTAAAATAATTTAAAGTGGAGGATCATGTGTATTTGAAATTCGGTCCAAAGAAGAGTTCCTTGTAATTGGGAATTTGTCCAAAGCTTGCAGTGCGATTTTGTGGGCCATTTGAAATTTTGGATAGGATAGGACTTATAGCTTATGCATTAGCATTGCATGCTTGTTTGCATGTGCATAATGTATTTCATGTGTCTTTATTCAAGAAATATGTGTCTGATCCTAACCACATAATTCATTGGAATTTGATCCAGGTGGAATCGGAAGGAGATATTCCAATACAACCACTGCATATCCTTCAGAAAATTTATGTTGCTAAGGAATAGGTCCATCGGGAAGGTAAAGGTCCAATGGACCCATTACAGTCCTGAAGAAGCAACACGGGAGCTCAAAGATGTGATGCGGGAAGCATACCCGCAACTATTTCAAAGTTTTTATCAAAATTTTGTAAATGTACACAGTGTCAATGATCCACTAAGGACAGTGTATAAATTAAGGGGGGGCGATGTAATACCCCAATTTGACCCCACAATGTAAATTTGTAAATATTGTTGTAAAAGGATAAAAGTTGGAAAAGGATGGTTGGGATGACTATACCATCAAATAAATTTGGGTTTGGCCACCATATAAAATGAAAAGGAAGGCTAGCATTGATATTTAGGATAGGTCATTAGGGTTTGGAGATGCCAAAAATGACTTTAACAACCCAATTGACCCCAACGCGGGAGGGGTAAGAGGGACAAGATTCCTGCGATTAAAACCTTGAAAGTATGTTTCTTCCAACACTACATCACTAAGAGGGGATAGTAGTGTTGAACTATTCTTGAATCTTCCAGATGAGATGGATCATCTTCATCCATCTAACATTGACTATGGTCTTGAGGATGATGGTTGCATGGATAATGAGGAACCATTCCAGTTTTTTATCCCTGAAGAGGAAGAGGATGGGTTTCTATCATTTTTTATGGATTTGGATATTAAATTCCAAGTTTGTTGTTATGTAGAAAAAATTGACATAGTATTAACGTGGTTATTTATTTAGTATTGTCAAATGACGAGAAGATAGTTTTGGGTGATTACAACATTTTCTCTTACAACTCGGATCTTTTTCAATTACGGAAGGCATATAAAAATGGATCTCTAGACTTGAATATTAAAAACAATATACTCTAATGCATGAGAAATTTATGGAACATCTAGTGGGGGCAACTTTATGGAACAACATTAGTACTTCCATTATGCAATCAAATATGTACAACTTTATGGAATAACATTAGTACTTTCCAGTTTATACATTCACATCTAGTGGGGGGGACTTTATCGAACAACATTAGTACTTCTGCTACACATGTGATCTGACTATTTCTAAAGGATAACATTATCCCTATGCATTATTTTACATTATTGGAATATTCAATAGTAGATGCAGTAAACATTGAACAACCATGTTTAACAATAACTATCATCCAAATAATATTATTGCCATAGTGAAATTGAAGGCATATTTGAACTTTGTTGACGAGTCAGAACGACCACATCAACAATAGGGAGAACACCCACTTTCAATCCCCAAGTTAGACTTGATCGTGTTTGGGGTAGTGCCTCCGACTGGTTAAGGGCCCAGTTGCCACGTGAGTTTATACGTTTTACTTGATTTTTATGTTTTATGTTTTATGTTTAATGTGCATTGCTCATCCTAAACCTAAAAAAGGCAAGTAAAATAATCTAATCTATCCCAAAAATGGGAGCAAACTTACAAACTAATAGAGTGAGTAAGAGTAATATGTTGCTTTCAGAACCTAAGAAGCAGTTCTTAGATTTCAATAACAAATTAACACATCAATATAGTAAAATATATTAAAACATAAGTAATGTTCCTTACATATAAGTCACTAATATTTCCTACACATTCAAATAAATAAAAGGAATTATGGCAAATTACAGAATCCAAATACTGAACATAAGATAGATAGAAAGAGTTCTTATTCTACTTTAGTTCTATATCACATATATTAAAATTTATGCAAATAGTTACTGTAATCAAATATATGTTTTATGCAATTTGAACAAGAATTAACTCGAAAACGGAATCATGTATTCATAAAAAGATATAAATAAATAGTTCTTCATGCCAATATTATAAAATAGATAATCATAACATCACTAGGAATCCTGCAGAAGAGTCAACAACATTCCATTAATCAAATTGTGTTTCCAAAAAACTATGATTGGATCCCATACTCCATCTACTCCATCCAATAGTGCACAAAATTAAAATTTAGTATGGGTTTTCCACTACCACGCCCCTTTCGGATTCAAATACTATTTCTTTTATAACCAAAATCCAAGGGCCCATTGAATTAACTGTCCAAAAATTGAAATAGCTATCTTTCTTAACAACTTAACTATTACCAAATAAAAATCCTCATCATAGAGATAAAATAAAATAAACAAAGAAAATATTAATTTATTTGTTCCCAAAACTTCTCCCACTGGGTATGCAAATATTTGATCTTTTCAGCACGTCCATCCTGTAGTTGTTCAAATTGAACTTCAACTTTCAAGAATTCAAGTTCAACTTCCTTGTCCAGCTCTGTCCTGATTACGTTTGTGAAGGCGTTTGTCCAGGTTGTCAATTCTATAGATTGATAAATATAGTTATTGAACTCTAAATACAGCAGTACTCAGTGTACTCAGTGCTACGCAGGACTGCTTCCTACTAAACCAAGAGATCACACCAGATCCCATACTGAAGCAGCACCCAGATGTGCTCTTCCTATCTACAACACTGCCAGCCCAATCTGAATCAACATAACCCTGTAGGTTAAACTTTTGATTCACCACATACTTGAGCCCATAATCCATTGTACCCTTCAGGTACCTCAGAACATGCTTTACAGCAACCAGGTGAACACTTCTCGGATCCGTCAGGAACTAGCTCAAAGTGTTCACAGCAAAGCAAATATCTGGTCTCGTGTTCGTCAGGTACATCAAGGACCCAATCATCTGACGATACATAGAGACATCAACCAGCTCAGATGAAGAATCACATAGAAGCTTCAGATTCGATGCCATAGGTGTGGCCATGCCCTTGCAATCCATCATCCCGAACCTCTTCAGGATCTCTACTGCATAATTCCCTTGTCCAAGGAAGATTCCTTCTGCACTCTGCCACACCTCCATGCCAAAAACAAATAGTGCATCATCCCCAAGTTCTTCATCTCGAACTCGGTAGTAAGCTTCCGCTGCGTGTCGGCAATCAATCTATCTTCACCTGTAACAAACAGGTTATCCGCATACAAAAGTAGTATCACTGGATTGCCTTCCTCAACCTTGTAGAAAAGGTTGGAATCCGCTTTACTCTTGGTAAAGCCCAAACTGGATAGGAAACTGTCCATCCTACCATACCAGGTTTTGGGAGCTTGTTTTAAGCCATACAAGGCTTTTCTTCAATCTGCACACATATGACTCCCTGTCAGGTCTTGGGACTGCATCCCAAACATCTTCTTCATGATCGACGGATCATGGCATTCCATTTCTTCATCCCAGATCCTAGGAACTTCAATATCTTCAATAGATATCTTTGTTGCTGGAACAAATGTTGTAGTCCTTTTGTAGGTGAAGATATACGGTCTTTCCTACAAAACAAGTTAAATTGCATGATTAGAAGCATCTCATAATTTTCATAACAAATTCTTTACACATAAAGAAATATGTCATGCAGTCATGCAGTTATCTTAGCCAATGCTTCAATACAACATTTATCCATGTTCCCTAACTTTCTAGATGCCTTCCAGTCTCTACCAGAACATTGTTAAGAGTTTGCACTACTCCCAACATGTCAGCAAAGAGGTTTCATTCTAGATAAGTAGCACTGGAATGTTGTACAGTGCCATAAGCCACTTACCCATCACATGCATATTAGTAGTATATTGTTCATTAATGCAATCATTCAAATATGCACAATACATCTCCTAAGTCTAGCATAATTTTATTAAACAAACAAAATAGGCAAGAAATGATAATTGAAATACTTATCTTTGTTTGTTTGTTGGGTGGACTCCCTCTGAGTCTTTGCTTCCTGGAAGGAGATACTGAAGTAGCTTCTTCTACACCTTTCTGTTGTGGAGTGTAGGAAGATGGTCAACTCCCTTTGAAAATATGCATCCTTGCAGGAGCTGCTGGAGTGTGCTCCCTCTTCATCTTTGCTTCCTGGATTACCTGTCCTTATATTCATCCTTGCTGACATCAATATTCTTGAACCCAGAAAAGACCTCTTCTAGTGTCTTGTTGTCCAATATCTTGTGGGGAGTTCTGTTCTGCACATATACAACTGTTCTAACTGCTTCTGCCCATAGATGCATAGGTAGATCCTGGTCATGCAGCATTGCCCTTGCTACTTCCATGATAGTTCTGTTCTTTCTTTCTGCAACTCCATTCTGTTGAGGATTATAAGGAGCAGTCAACTCCCTCTTAATCCCTGAATCACTACAAAGCTTCTTGAAGTCATGTGAGGTGAATTCTCCACCATTGTCGGATCTGAATGTTTTGATCTTCTTGTCAGTTTGATTCTCCATCAAGGTTTTGAATTCCTTGAATTTATCAAGCACCTCATCTTTGCTATTCAAGAAGTATACCCAAGTCTTCCTAGAGAATTCATCGATAAATGAGACATAGTAAACATACCCACTCAGGGAACTGGATGACATAGGGCCACATACATCTGAGTGGATGATTTCCAGGATGTCTTTTGCCTTGCTTTCACTGCTTGGGAAAGCCTTCTTAATGTTCTTACCTTTTGCACATCCTTTGCAAACACCTTCATGTTTGGTCTTGATTTCAGGAAGACCCTCTACTGCCTTGCTTGCAATTGGAAGTGCTCTATAGTGCATATGAGCAAGTCTTCTATGCCAAAGTTCACTTGGCTCCATGGATTCATGCACCATGGCATGTTCAGGTTGTCCCTTCAATTTATACAAACCTCCCTCTTGCTCTCCAATCACTACTGCATCATCTATGGTCTTTCCCTTTGGCCACATTAGGACTTGACCATCCACAAATGCAACCCTCATACCTTTTGCATCCAATGCAGAGATTGAGAGTAAGTTCTTCTTGAGCCCAGGTACATAAAGGACTTCTTTCATCTTCAAGGATTTTCCAGAATCTAGGTTGTAGGAGGCTTCACTACTTCCTTTGATTGGGTATTGATAATCATCCCCAAGTTTCACCTTATGGGGTGATTCATGTTCAGATAGGTTCACAAAAGATTCCTTAAACCCAGTCATGTGTTTGGAAGCCCCACTATCAATCAACCAATCATTACAACCATGAGAGATAGTACCTGTAAGAGCAGAGATCAGAACATATTCTTCTTCACTTGATGAGTCATCATCACTATCACTTTCCGCCCTAGCTTTCTTCTTTAGGGGTTCATCATCTTCGACAGTATGAGCATGAAACCTTCTTTTGCTGCCCTTCTTCTTCTTATTGTTGTTATTATCCCTTTTGTTCTTGGGACAATCTGAGGCAAAATGACCCTTCTCATTGCATGTGAATCATCTTAGGTCCTTCTTGCTCTTTTGATAGGATCTATTGTGGCGAGGGTGCTCCTTCTTGGTTTTGCTTCTTTTGGTGTGGGCTGCAAGAGCTTGATCTTCACCTCCCATCTTTTCCTCACGAGCTATAAGTCTAGCTTCTTCTTGAGAGCATTCTTCCCGCAATCTGTTGAATGAGATCAACTTCTTCCTTGCACAAATTCCTTGAATGAAGGAATCCCATGACCTGGGTAGGCCATTTAGAGTGGTCATCACCACTTCACCATTCTCCGCCATTTCATCCACTGCTTCTAGTTGTTCCTTGATCTGGGAGACTCTTGAGAAATAAGATTGAATGGTTTCTCCATTCTGAAACTTTACTCCTTTCAATTGAATCTGCAGGGTCATCTTCTGATTTATGTTCTTCCCTTCAAATAGCTTGGTCAAAGATTCAAACATCTCCTTAGGTGTCTTAAGAGAAGACACATGGGGTATGAGATGGTCTTTGATGGAATCAGCAATGATTTTCTTTGCCTTGACCAAGTTCTTCTTATGCAATGCCTTGGACTCTTCATCCTCTAGGATAGGGATGTCTTCTTTCACATATGAGTCCAACTCATTCTCTTCCAGGATTAACCCAATCCTATACTTCCAGGCTCGAAAGTTATCATCCCCTTCAAGCTTATCCTCAAGCTTGATGTGGAGAGACATCTTAAAGTGTACTTCAAATGGAAATAGAAAATATTTAGATCTTACCACTTGAGATGCTGAAAACTGAATCTAGTCCCGGATTAGGGTTTGTTAGAGAAACCCTAAAAATTCAAAATGTGAATTTCAAATTTCTGAAAGGATAGAAAGATGCGCCTTGGTGAGCTGATCAGCTTGGTGCATTCAGAATTTGAGATCGGCAAATTCTTGCCCTTCAGAATTGCCTTTTTGTCCTCCCGAGTTCACTGGGAGAGCCCTGAATTAGGGTTTGAGTTTCCCGAAGATCTACCCAGCCAAAAATCTCGATCCAAAGCTCTAAACTTTGATTTTTGCAAGGAGCTTCCAGCTGTGCCTTCAGATTCCAGAAATTACTATTTTTGTGGAAACCCTAATGTTTAGGGCCAAATCTGAAAATGCTCGGAATTGAGTTCTGATTGGACAGATAGATGCGCCTTGATGAGTAGAGTCAATCTACTATACTGATTTTCAAAAATATGTGGAGAGAAACCCAATAAACAAGGAACTCAAGCTTCCGTCACTGCAAAATGTCTTCTTCTCAGGTTAGCTCTGATACCATGTTAAATTTTGAGAATTAAATAACAATACTCTAGGATCTTTGCTGAGAGAATAACATCTACAATATATCAATGCATGACAATCACAATATGACAAGCATCACAAGAATCAAAAGCATAAAGAGAAGAGACACAGAGTTTCCGTGGGGAAAACCCTAAGGTGAAAAACCCCACAACTTCCTCAGAGATAGAGAGAGCAATGGCTCAACCAAAAGTACAACCAAATAACACTGAGATAGTCTCTTGATAGCAGATGATCCTCCTCCTCACTAGTGCGCCACTTTTCAAGTGAGAGTGAGTTGCTTTTCCGAATGAATAAAATAGATATCTCCGATCTCTATTTATACTAACCTTTTTTCCCAGTGACCTTATGGGGCCGACTTGTCTATCTAGATACATCCACATTATATTATATATAATTCAAGGCCGACCCCACATGGTGGTCTAATAACCCATCGGCAAGTACACACACTTGCGACACTTGTCAATCCACATGACGACACTTCCTTATAGAGGGATAACACATCTCTTATAAGGGTACAATAAATATATATAAAATACACAGATGAAATACATTCCGAAGTTACATATACATCAACACTTATTGGCATTCTTTGTGAAGGTACAATCCTCGGCCCACCACTCCTTGATGAGTTTGACCAAATTTGGGTGCTCATTGCAAAAAATTCCCATGAATATGTGATCCATCCATATCTTTGGGTTCTTCAGTTTAAACCTCTACTGGAATGAGTCATGCCTACGCCAAGCAATTAGAACTCCTTCTGCATCCATGATTACTTCATTATGTGGATCAACGTGGTCAAAAAACCATCTGGCTACATCATTGTATGACATCAAGGTTGGCCTTGTTGCAATGGCATACATGTAGCTCTTTCCAGATGTTCTCATACACGTCCTCGTCGTCATCATCTGGGGGAAAATCCCTCATGGAGAATACTTGATAAATTTCTTCCCAACCCATATCGCGTTCAAATCCTGTCATTGTACTGGTATTTGATAATGTCAATCCTTCTATCAAGGTTGGTGGAGGTATTTCCTTTAAATCCTTCTAGGAAGGACCTCTGCATGAAAGTGCCTTCAACATCAAGTAAAAACACATAAACAAACAAGGTGCTTCAAAGACTAAGCTACTGATAGTGAGCAGAAGGAAAAAAATAGCAATCAACCAAATCTTTGTCTGGATTCCAAATTTAAACACTAAAAGCAAATTATAAGCACTAATTATTCATGATCATGCATTTAAGGACCAAATCGCAATCCCTGTGTTCACTTAATGGGTATAAATTGAAAATTGGTTCGGCACGCATTTCAAGAACATTGGGGCTGGCGATTGGATTCATTACCACCTAGGAGATCATGTATATTAAATGTGTGATCATGGCATAATATTTGGGATGGATGTACAATAAATGTGATGAAGTTACAGTGCATAATGGATGACAAATTTCTCTATGGAGGTTTCTACATGGTCGCGGGGATTCAGGCTGCGATTATAGGAAATCGGAGTTTCTAAGTGGAATTTGTTTTACTTCTCCAATTGAAAAATCTGTGGTGCATTTAACAGATGGGATAAGCACTGAAGCGCCCGGGAATCTTTGTGTGAAAGGTCTACAACGTAGTGTCGAGGTTATAATGTGGTGATATAAAGGAAATCAATTATCATAACTTTGTGCTCAAAAGGCTATGCTATGCGGGGATTTTATGTGACATTTTTATGTAGCACAGTTTATAATGGACTGCACGACTATGGTCGTGACGTGGTTCAAAGAATTTCTCAAGGTGGTATATGATAAGATCTTTTTCATTACTCCATGCTTGAGAATTTGTGGTGCACTACATTATTTTCCTGCAATGTTTTAAAATGGCTCCCCATTTGCGACAACACGGCCCAAAGTCCGCAGCGTGGTACAAGTAGTGCATTGTGTTATATGTTAAGAGCCTTTTACATTACACAAAAATTTTCTAAGTGTAAAGGGGGGGCCTGCGAGTTTCCTATGTTGAGGTAAACTCGGATGGGAGGTTTTTGTAGGCACAACAAATGGCGACACGTTAGGAAAACCAATTATCTTGTCTTCTTTCTGACAGACCATAGAATACCTTAAGGAAAATAGACAAAGACCCTACGAGGATATATAACAAATGTTTCATCTGGAAAAGCATGCCCCTTAGTTTCAAACCTCCTTTGACCAAGGAACATGACTCATTACTACCTTCCTGAAAGCTAAAATTCCAATCACTCTTTGTAATCCAAATTATGAGGTTCATTTATTCCTAGCCTTCTCTCCTACATGTACTAAAATCAGGTACAACATTACAAGCAACAACTTGCGATGACTATTGTCAATGTTTGTCCCTTAGCTATAACACCACAAGCATTGCTTTGCTTCTAGCAGGTGTCCATAGCCTCGACAGTGTTTCCTTTTTCAACCCTTTTTACCTTGATGTTTGTGTCCCAAACAATTTTTTACGCCATAGGCATTGCTCTGTTGCTAGTAGGCGTCTAATAGCCTCGGCAGAGTTGCCTCTTGCACCCTCTTTTTCCTTAACGCTCTTGTCCCAATCCATCTCATCTTCAAGAAATTGATGGGTGGGGGAGATGACTCAGAATCTTGTTAGAGTCATGGGATGGCGTCAAAAGATTTATTTTTCTCTTGTAGAGGAGTATATATGAGTATGTATAAGAATATACATATATTCATTTTATGAAGCATTTTTTTTGCGCATAGGGGGACAGATCCATAATCCTCTTAGGGGCATAGGATGGAATTTAGATCAATGTTTTACTTGTAGGCACAGTCATAACTTGTTTCACCTATGTGCTCACCTTCAGAAATAAAAGTAGCATAAGATTTTAAGTGTGTGTAGTGGGTGGAGCTAGCATGCATCTATAGCCTCGGCAGAGTTGCCTCTTGCACCCTCTTTTACCTGAACGCTCTTGTCCCAATCCATCTCGTCTTCAAGAAATCAATGGGTGGAGGAGCTGACTCAGAATCCTGTTAGAGGCATGGGATGGTGTCAAAATATTTATTTTTCTCTTGGAGAAGAGTATATATGAGTATGTATAAGCATACACATATATTTATTTTATTAAGATTTTTTTTGCGCATAGTGGGAGAAGATCCAAAAACCTCTTAGGTGCATGGGATGGAATTTAGATAAATGTTTGATTTACAAGCATAGTCATATCTTGTTTCACATGTGTGTGCACCTTCAGAAATCAGAGTAGTATAATCTTTTAAGTGTGGGTAGTGGGTGGAGCTAGCAGGTGTCTATAGCCTCAGCAGAGTTGCCTCTTGCACCGTCTTTACCTAAATGCTCTTTTCCCAATCCATCTCGTCTTCAAGAAATTGATGGGTGGAGGAGTTGACTCAAAATCCTATTAGAGGCATCCAATGGCATCAAAATATTTATTTGTCTCTTGTATAAGAGTATATATGAGCATGTATAAGCATATAAATATATTCATTTTATTACGATTTTTTTTGCGCATAGGGGGAGCAGATCCATAAGCCTCTTAGGGGCACAGGATGGAATTTAGATAAATGTTTGATTTGCAAGCACAATCATATTTTGTTGCACTTGTGTGCACACCTTCAGAAAATACAGTAAGATAAGCTTTTAAGTGTGTGGATCTAGTAGAGAATGGTTTGAAGACACCTAAAGTCTGACAAGTTTATGGTTTGTTCTTTGTGAAAATATGATTCTCAAGTTAGTTGCTCCACTTGTGAAGATTATTGTTGATACTCTCCCCGAGGGTGATTGTCTACCTCTTCGAAGTATTATGCTAACCTTCCTTAGAATACTTTCAAATATTTGTCCCATTTAAGTTGTCCTCATAGTCTAGTTTTTTTTGGTACACTATGATACAAGTTTCTTACTCTATGGATGGGTTAAGAAAAATATTTCTTAAGGATTTTCCCATTCACAAGTCGATCCTATAAGTCTCCTTCCAGGTTCTTCAGGCGGAAAGCATTATATCCTAATTTTTCTTCAATTTGGAAGGGGCCTAACCAAAGTGGTTGAAACTTCGAATATTTTCCCTTATCTTCATGAGATTTATCCCACTCGAGGAATAAGTCTCCTGCTTGAAAATATCTATTAATTACATCGTGTTTTTCAAACCATATTTTGATTATCTATTGATGTTGCTTAAATTTGTCTTTAGATTTCTCCCTTTTTTTCTAGTTTGATCAAATTATTAATTCTTTTTTGCATAACAAGGCACTCTATTTCTTGGATAGATTGAGAAAGTTGAAGGGATGGAAAGAAGACATTAGGAGGTAGAATAGCTTCCTTTCCATAAACCATGAAATATGTTGAATTCCCTATAGCGGCTTCAAGGGTTACTCTGTCTACCCACAAGGAATTTGGGAGGACTTTATGTTAGTTTCTTTGGTGATCATCAAAAAATTTCTTCAGGGTGTGAAGCAGATTTTTATTTGTAGACTCAATTACCCCGTTCCCTTAAGGATAGTAATTCACTGCATATTAATATTTATCCCTTTTTATAATGAAAATTATGTTAATTTTAGGGATGATAAATACGACGCATTATCGTACCAAATCTAGTAATGACATGATATTTAAGGAATGAAATCACCTAGCTTTCGTTTACAGTCTTGAGCGATAGAGCTTTTGTCTAGTGCGTAAAATAATGTGTAGCAGTCAGAACATACTTATATTTTTTAGAAGAATGGGGGTTGATTTCTCCTACTAAGTTTAGGCCCCACTATTGGAATGACTGTCTACTGTCATTGGTTGTAACGGTAATGCTGGTCATTTTTCTCTTCCCACTGCCTTTTGGAATATTTTTCATTTTTTAGAGTAAGAGTGTGTGCCTTTAAACACTCTATGCAAATAATAACCTACCCTGAGTATTTGGTGTGTTGTGATATCGCCTCAAAAATTTTCTCCCACTGGACCATCATGCAATTCAGTGAGTAATTTGTCTGCTTCTTGCATACAAATTACCTGCTTGCAATTCAGTGAGTAATTTGTCTGTTTCTTGCATATAAATTACCTACTTGCAATTCAGTGAGTGATTTGTCTGCTTCTTGCAGGTGCTTCAACGATTACCTTTTTAATTTTCGAAAATGACTCTTTCTCTTTTTGACCTCCATGTGAAATTTGTATCATTTTTAATCATGTCCTACATCGACTTTACCATCTTTGAAAAACTAGGGCCAAACCTATGCACAAAGCCGATCTTTCCCAAAAAAAAATCTATTACATTTTTGTTGTAAGAAGGTGGAATTTTGACTATAGACACGATTATTTTGGGTTCAATCCTCATCCCTAATTTGACAATAATAAACCCCAAGAGTTTTCCTTTGTCCACCGCAAAAAAATGATTTCTTTGGGTTTAGAGAATGCCATACTTGCAGCATCGATCAAAAATTTCTATGAGAGTGGATACATGGTCTTTTTCAGAAGAGAAAACAGTCACAACATCTAAGTAAACCACAACAGACTTATTGACCAGTCTCTAGAATGCTATGTCCATGGCTCTTTGAAATGTGGCACCCGCATTGATCAACCCAAAGGCATTTTTCTATAAGCGATCGTTCCCCATTTTGTTCTAAAATTTGTCTTCAAGTGATCTTCAGGGGACACTAGGACTTGATTATACCCTGAAAAATCCATCCAGCAAGGAGAACATCTCTGATCCGGTGACAACCTGTAATATTTTTTCCATTGGAGGTGCTGAGTAGTTGTCTTTTGTGAGGCCTTATTCAAATTTTGAAAATCAATGCATATTTTAATGTCTCTATTCTTTTTCCTTACTAGCACCAAGTTACCCATTCTGTGTATCGAACCGGAAATGATCCTTACATGTATCATCTTATATATTTCCTTATTTACCAGAGGCTCCAGGATAGCATGCATTTTGCGTAGTTTCTATTGGAATCGCTTTGCTTTTGGCTTTAACGGAATGACATGCTGCACAATTTTTGGATCAAATATTTTCAGGTCATCATTTGTCCAAGCAAATACATCTTTGTATTCTTTGAACAATGTAATTAGTGCGTTCTTCTCTTGTAATCAACAACCAACCCCAATATTGACAGTGTTTGGGTCTTTATCGGTGCCAATTTTGACAATTTCATATTGCATGGAAGAGTTGTTAGTATTACAATTTGTTGTTTTCTTGAAGCTATATTTATATAATCCGACCATAGATCTAGGGATAGTATTTGCAGGTTGTTCTTTGGTGGTTTGATTCTTTTCTTCAAGATCAAATTGATTATGGAGAGATACATCGTGCTTCGCTTCATTAATAACCGTGTCTTTGAAGGTGTCCTGGAGGGTCAAAAAGTCGATAATCTATTGTTCATCATTGAACACCTTCCAGTTTATTACGTTATCTATCCCATGGAAGGCCTGAATATTAGTTCAATAGAAAACATATTAGTAGGTATACCTTTTGATGGGAGTAATCTAGATGTTATATTTGCAAACATATCTACATCAACATTTTTGTTTCGATGTATGGAATCTATATTAAAAGTTGTAAAAGAGTTAATTAAATTCCATACCTCTAGCGGGTAGTTCTTAAGGTGGCGGCAAACAACATGAATAGAATTATGCACCTATTTGATAACAATCTTGGAATCTCCATACACTTTTAAGAAATTAACGTCTAAATCTATAGCTTTCCTCAATCCTTGAATCAATGCTTCATATTACGTTGTGTTGTTACTACATATAAATTCAAGACGACAAGTAATTAGGGTTTTGTATCCATGTGGATTTATTAAGATGCACCTAGCCCTTGCACCTTCTTTGGATTTTGACCCATCAAAATCCAAAATTGTGGGTTCAAATCTTCCTTATCAAAGACTTGTTTTTTCAAATTAGCAGTCCTAGTGCAATGAAGGAGTTCAAATTGTTGTTTAGTTTCCACTATGTTTAAAGTTTCGGTTGTGAAATTCCCAAAGAAAGTATCAAATTAGCAATTCCCTATACTATTAAATTTAACTAGTTCATTAGGTGACCTTATGTCAGTCACGGTATGTTTCATATACCTCTCCCGCTCAACCTTGATTTGATTCTCTTTCCCATCATAAGGAAACCACAAATGAAACCAATCAGTTGAAAAATATCCATTTAATTTCTCCGACCAATCCCTACTTAGGAGTAATTCGTAGGCTTTAGGTATGTCTACTATAATGATATCAATGATTTTGTGGACTCTAGGATCCATCGCTAGTCTTATAAGTACATTCTTGAGTTCTTCATAGACTTTGACTGTGGGTCGATCTAATTGGACAATATGGGTTCCACATCATTTAGGCTCCACATTGAGTTTTCGACATACCAAATATGGCATGACATTTGATGATGCATCAAAATTAATCATGTAGTTATGAACATTTCTATTAAAGATATCGAAGGTTAAAAGGAAAGGGGGAATGCTTGAGGTAGATTTTTTCCTGATGAAGGCGACATTTATAGTAGATATTTGCTTTTTTATTTGTCACCCTTGAATTAATGTTTTTAATCAACTGAGCACACTCCTCTATGACCACCCCTTTGTCTTTTCCCTTGCATGATTTCTCAAGGGCCCAAATTGGAATTTGTTGAATCTATAATATTTTGAATGCATCGTATAATGATAGACATGTTTTAGCTTTCTTCATATCTTCTAAAACATTGTATCCCAACTGTACCAAAGTAAGGTTAGATTTGATGACATGAGGGTTTTTTTTCATTGCTCCTGAAGTTGAAGGGACTTCTTTATCAAGGACGGGGCATTTTCATCTTATTTAGTAAGTGCACACTTCTTCAATTTATTCCTCATCCCCCATATTTTTATCAGGGGAGTAGTCACACAATATATTAATGTGATGTTCGGTACCCTACGTATCTTCTATATCTTCTATTTCGTGTTCTTCTTCAATTTCTTCCTATATGTCATTTTGGAGACCAGATTGCCCATCTGTGTTTAATATTTTTAACACATTTCTAAACAAGTCTTTAAGAGCCATTCTTTCTGAGGGAGGGGTCCCTTTATTTTCAGGTGGAGCATCCTTTATAAACGATGCCCTATAGTTGTTCTTGGGAGGAGGCCTTTCACCAAGCGTTTTCTTTAGTTCAACAAAATCATTAGAGAATTTTATCATTATTCTCTACAAATTGTCCATGTCCTTAGGGTCTATCTCTTTGGGTTCTACATTAGTTTTTCCTTGAGTATATTTTTTCTTGAAAGTGTTTGGGTTGAAAATTTCTTCCTATCCCAAGTTACCTTTAAGACTCACCATATCTCATTCGACCTTAATAGCTACCTCAAAGTTTTCATTAAGGGTTTTCTTCTCGGCCCTTTTAACAAACATGGAAATGGTAGATGATAAGTCAGCCGAAAAGAATTCAATTAACATGTCATCTATTGGTTTGGAGGCATATGGGATTTTATTTAACAAAGTCAAGAATATTTGATTAAAATCTTTTATCTTTTCCTTTGGTTCCATCTTGACTCTGATAGTTCTACAACCAACTCTGCGGGACTTTTATCTTCCCCAAACTTCTCCAACGAGATATTTTGTTCCAGAATTGTCTTGGGAGATCAGTTAAGGACCCAGTTTCCACTTGAGTTTATAAGTTTTGTTGGTTTATTTGATTTTTATGTTTTATGTTTAATGCGCATTGCTCATCCTAAACCTAATAAATAATAAATAAATAAAAACAAGTAAAATAATCTAACTTATCCAAAAGATGGGAGCAAACTTACAAACAAACAAAGTGCGCAGGAGTAAGATGTTGTTATCAGAACCCCAGAAGCAATTCTTAGATCTCAATAACAAGTTAACACATAAATATAATAAAATATATCAAAACAAAAGTAATTTACATATAAGTCACTAATATTGCCTGCAAATTCAAATAAATAAAAGGGAAGATGACAAATTAAAAAATTCGGATATAGAACATAAGATAGACATAAATAATTCTTATTCTACTTTTGTTCTATATCACATATATTTAGATTTCTGCAAATAGTTACTGTAATCAAATATATATTTTTTGGAATTGGAACTAGAATTAATTGGAAAATCGAATCATGTATTCATAAAAAGATATAAAGAAATATTTCTTCATGCCAATATTATAAAACACATAATCACAACATCACCAGGAAAGTCTCATCAAGATTCAACAACATTCCATTAATCAAACTGTGTTTCCAGAAAACTCTGATTGAATCCCATACTCCATCTACTCCATACAATACTGCACAAAATTGAAATATAGTATGGGTTTCCCACCACCACCCCGCCTTTTGGATTCAAAAACTATTTCTTTTATAACCAAAATTCGGGGAACAACTGAATTAACTGTCCAAAAATTGAAATAAATGTATTTCTTAACATTTTAACAATTACCAAATACAAATCCTCATCATATAGATAAAATAAAATAAACTAAGAAACTACTAATTTGTTTATTCCCAAAACTTCTACCACTGGGTATGTCAATCTTTGATCTTGTCAGCACATCCATCCCGCAACTATTCAGATCAAACTTCAACTATCAAGACTTTAGGTTCGATTTCCCTGTCCAACTATATCCTGGTTACGTTTGCGAAGGCGTCTGTCCAGGCTGTCAATTCTGTAGGTTGAGAAATATATTTATTGAATAGATCATGATCAACCATGGTCAATTTCTTGATTGAGTGTCTGCTTTGTTCCCTTTTGATTTCAATGTCAACTATCTTGGTTCTGACTGGCCTAGACACCTACAAATCATCAAGGGTCAACATATCGAGCCTGTCCATTGCATTATCTATGGAGCTCCAAATTTCTGCGCATACATGTTCTACTTTCTGAATAACTTCAATTGCTTATGTTTGCGTGGAATCTCAAGTATTCTTTCAGGCTCTTATTTTAGCTAATTCTTTCTTATTTATTGCGGGAAGGTTTACGCAAATCTCGTTATACAAATGCTAACATTTGTGCATTTCCTTTGCATATTGCTGAATAATTTTTTATTCATCTTCGAACAATTTAGCTTCATCGGTGAGTTTTCTAAAACTAACATGGTATTGTTGCAATTCCTCGAGTTGAAAAATAAAATTCTTCTAAGCTTCCATAAGCTTCAGATTGATCTTGCCAGCCTCTTCTTTTTCTTGGTCTAAGGGAAACATATTTTTCTTTTTGAAAAGCTGAAGTTGAAAATCGGTGTACTCTTTAGCCATCTTCAATTCCCTCATGCTCACTTCATGTTATTCTCTCAATAGAGCCAAATCATTATCATGAACTTCTTTCATCTCCTCTTGTTCCACAAAAGATTCATGATGGACTTCATCAAAACGACGCTTCATCTCTTCATACAACTAATTACAGTGCTCTATCTTCTCCTTAGATTGTTTCACCTGATTAATCGGGTCTTTGATTGAAGAGAAATTGATATTTTCCAATACTCCCATCAAGGAGGAACCATCAAATGCAATTTCACCTAGTTCTTTTCCTTCCATGTCAAATATGGTGATGTTGTTGGTTGTTCCTTTAGTCTTTTGTATTTTAGAGGGGGATTTTGTAATATTCTTACTTCCTTAATCAAGAAAATAATCTCCTAATGAGATGATTGTGGTATCAACCTCCATGGGTTGAAGGTACCCTCCATATATCATAGTTAGTGGTGTCTCTAGGTTGACGGGAGATGTTAACAAAGCAACTTGCTTGCCCTTTTTTTGTTCTTCAATTTTTTGCAATTTGTCTTCTTCATCTCTTTTTCTTTCCTCTTCGGCCTTATGGTTTTCCTCCTCCTTTTTTTGTTGTTATTCATGGAGGAGTTGAAGCCTTTACTCTTTGTTTTCAACATATTCTTTCCATTTATTCTCTTCCTATGCGGCTTGGCGGGTCTCTTCTTCTTTTCTTTCTCATTCTTCTTCTTATGCATCTTTGCGACGTTCTTCTTCCGCAACTCTACGACGTTCTTCTTCTACGGATCTGTGGATTTCTTCTTCTGTGGACTTGTGACATTCTTCTTCCAAGGATCTACGACTTTATTCCTCTATAGCACAACAACATTCTTCTTTTGTAGTTATTTGAACTTCGTCTACTTGTCGCGCCACTTTAGCGTCAGGTACTTTCTTTCTAGGTTCCTCCGCGAGTGGAGAATCCTATTGAGATTTTTGCTTGGCTTCATTTTTCAAGTCCTCTCCCTGGGATAATATATGTGTTTGAAGTCATCGTAGTTCCTACTATTCTTCATAAAAATTGTTCACCGCTTCTTCTCTTCTTCTTTTGCTTTCTTCATTTCTTGCTCTTCCTCTGCTATGAAGGAAGCCTTCCTCTCGAACCTAAAATTTTCCTGAAAGAGTAACTGTTGTTGGTGTAAATTCATCCTCTACTCCATCTCTGGAATTTTTCCAGAAACCTCATCCAAGGAAGAAACCCCTTGAAACAAAGTTTCTTTAGGGTTTTCCTCTTTAGGTCATGGATTTTCTAGTACAAATCCAAGTTTCAACTCTTCCAATACATTGTCTTCCTTACAGACATGTTGAGAATTGGCTAAGGTGAAAAGGTCGACATTAATGGGGAAATTTGGCCAAGATTTCTTACTCATGCGGTACAATTGAGCTCCCATGCCTTTGATGACGGTTTGGTAAGAAATTTACCTAGCAAGGATTCAGTCAGAAACATGTGTAGGTAACAAATGGGGGGATGCAGTCATACCAAAGACTTGAATGTAGGTGTTAACACCCAAAAAGTGTTCACTACCTCATCTACCACATTATATGGCTCATTTGTCCTTTTTTCTACCATATTTCCCTTTAAAACCCAAAAAATCCCACTAAAAAGCCTCCAAAAGGCCACAAAACCATCAAAATAGCCTCAAAAAGGCTAAAAAACCCCTTTTTCCTCCAAAAATATCCAAAATTCCTCTAAAATAGCAAAAATCCCCTAAAAAGGGAATAAAAAATATAAAATAATGAGGAAAACGAGGAAAAAACCCTATACAGCTGCCTTAAACCATATGGTTCCCAAAACCATGGGTCAGCACTCCACCACCAAAAAACTATAAATAGGTGATGGAGTGCTGCAAGTTAAAGTTTCAATTCCAGCATTATTGATAGTTAGAAGTTGCCCCCCTCGTGGCACTTCTATTTTTGGGTTCATCACCTCACGAGCACACACTCTGTCACATAATTCAAGTGAGCCTTAAAAAGTACCTAACTCAACCAATATTCTAACCCCACTTGGGGAACACAAAAGAATCTTTGTAGTTAGGTAGGATCGGGGGGATAGGCTTCCAATAACACCCCTCGGTTACTTACACTTGAGACATAGTTATTGTCCAAATAGGGAACCAAAATCCCCTAGTACTTTTTGGCACGGTCACGACCAGTTTATCAGAGGGCCTCTCCCTTAGGAGGGTTGAAGTCGGGAGACTGGTTCCGGAGGCCTGAGTGGAATACCGCACTCCATTCAGTAACCGAAGGGCTACCTTTCGCGGTTCGCGGGATATCCCTGTATAGGGGTATTGCGGTAAACGGACTAAACGGCAGATTCACCTTTCTGGACGTGTCATGAACGGGGTATCTTAGTTGCCATTCTTCTAGGATTGACTACCCGGTGTCCCTCCCGGTAGGGGGATATCATAGCCACTTGGCTTTCCTATTCATATTGTCTGACTTGGATTTCATCACCTTGCAGAGGATATGTCTAGTTGAGTCAGAATACTTTTAGTTAGGTGTTTGCATGCTCCTTTACCTCCCTTTGGTCTAGTGAGTCCACCATTTTTTTTATTTTTTGGAAACCTGCTGCTTGTTGGTATTCTGACCATCTTTGTTGATACTCCACCTATTGTAGCACAGCTGTTGCAGTGGGTGTTTTGAGTTGGTTGTTGGCCTGAGTGCCTTGTTTTTGAGCTCTCCTTCTGCACACTCGGTTGCATTAGGGTTTTTGAGCTATTTTTCTACTCACCTCAACCCACAGAGATTTGACACCATCTGTCACCATTGAGTCCCCGAGACATTCTCGGCTCCTCAGGGGCGAGCCCCCACAGCACGGTTCACTTGACACCACCCGTCATAGATTCAGATCATCATCCGTTGATACCACTCATCACAGATCTAGAGCCTTGTCACTTGACTCCACTCGTCAGCGACATAGGACTCCGTCACCAGATATTGACGCCCCTTACTTTACCTTCGATTCTGACGAAGAGTCTGAGAACCCTATTTACACTGCCCCTACTAGCCCCATGGCTGGCACGACTTCTACTCCTTTTGTTATAGGGACCATTGGTGGCACATCCACCACTACACCAGTTACTACACTTGTTTTGGGTATGCCCTCCATGGGGCCCCCATCTACCGTTCCCCTCACGGCACCTATTCCTGCAGCGGGAATACCTATCCCCACTCCCTCAGTGGCTCACACTACCCATGGTGGTGCCGGACCATCCTCCACCACCTTAGTTCCCCCACTTGGGGGCACCATCCCAAATCCTGTCCCTCCACTTGGGGGCATTGGCCCCAACTTGGTTCAACCCACTACTGTGTCACATCCTTCTTCCAGTCTGCCATTCATGGCTAGTCTCAACCTACCTGACCTAGCTAGACTGACCAACGACCCTATCCGACACGACCCTGCATGGCCTCACATGCCTACCAAGCTCCCCTTTGACATTCCTAAATTCGAGGGCAAGGCGTGTGAGGACCCACAAAACCATATCATGTCCTTCCATCTATGGTGTTCCTCCAACTCCATAGTGGATGACTCTATTCGCCTCCGTCTATTACAGCGCACCTTCACTGGCTCTGCAGCCAAGTGGTATATCGAGCAACCACATGGGACCCATGCCACCTTTACTTCCCTTGCCTCGACCTTCTTGCAGTTCTTCCAGTTACCTATCCGCTATGACGCGAGCGTTGAGATTCTCCTGTCCTACAGACAAAACACGGCTACCCACATCACGGACCACATTCATGAGTGGCATAGACACCGTAGCTTATGCAAGATCAAATTAGATGATCGTATCTTCCTAGATTGGTTCCTCAAGTCCCTTCTTCCTGTTATTGCTAAGGATGTAGCTTCCGAAAGACCCCAGTCTGAAGAAGAGGCCATCCTTAAGGCACAGCAGTTCGACCTCATTTATGCCCAGTCGGGTTATCTCTATACCATTATACCTGACGCCCCTCGCGGCGAGTCCTCCCATCACGATGCGCCGGGGGCATCCCACGCTGCAGACGGCATCATTGGTCAGGTTTCTTCGCATCCCCAACCCTTTTCCATAGCACATCCTACCCCGGGCCCTGACCTTTTGCGGGCCACCTCACAGTCTGGAGCCACCAACTCATATGCTCCTATGACACATCACCATCACTCAAATGGACCCACCTGTCCACCTCAGTGCTTCGGTCATGCGCCCCCTTCTTACAACCCCCCGGTCACACCTCAGTCCTATTACCACCAGCAGGCTGCACCAGCTCCTGCGCCTCCTTAGGCCCAACCCGCTTATTACCACCAGCAGGCTGCACCAGCACCTGCGCCTTCCCAAGCCCAACCAGCTTATTACCTGCCACAGGCAGCCCCTACGGCCAACCCACAACCTGCTCCGCAGACATATCAGCAACCTCCTCAAGGTACCACACCTGCGCAGCCTCCACCTACATACCATCCACCGCAGCCTGCTCCCGCACCTACACAACCTCAAAACCCACTTGCTGCTCAAGGACAAGTTTACGCCCAAAACAACCCGCAGCAAAACCAGAACAACCAACACAACCAAGGCCAACAAAATCGTGGCAAGGGCCGTAATCGTGGGAACAACCAACCTACAGACCAAGGTGGTCAACCGGCTAATCCCCTAGACAACAACAACGCGGCCCCCGCTAACCAAAACCCTGATCGCCTGCCCAAGCAGGCTAAAAACCCTAATTTGAGAACGAACCATCCTTGTTCTATCTGCGGGGTCTATGGTCACTACACACATACTTGCCCACATTTGGAGAAAGCTCGACAACTTTGGGTTGATGATGCCCATCGCTAAGGGCAGGCAGCTCCTCAAGCGCAGCCCAACCCCCCACAACCTCAGCAGCCAACTTTGGTGTTGCAAAACCCCTTACCAACCCAAGGCGTGGTGAACGCTCAGCCGTTGGCCCCCCTTCAAGCCAACGCGCAACCCCAACAACAACAGATCACATACGCCGCTCCTGATCAACCCATGTTTGACTCAGGTACCCATCACTTATTGATGATGTCTTCCGCTGATATCAACCTTCAGACTCGCCGGAACCAATATGGCTCCACCTCCGAAGCCCCTCCCACTGATAAAACCACTAACGCTCATCCCACTGATCAAGCGTTACGTATCCCTCCCCCTCCGGTCGAGGGCGCTTCCAAAGCAGCTCGTTTCCCACTTCACCGTATCAACAACAACCCCAATGCGCGCACTGCGTCAAACTACAACATTGTAGATGACCTAGCCCAATCTCCCGCAGCCATGTCTGTGTTAGAAGTCTTGAAGAACTGCCCTTCCCAGCGCAAGACTTTGCTCTCAACCATTGGGGATATTGACCCAAATGATTCGAATTTGATGGCATTTGATTTGGACCAGTCCGAACCACGCCTGCCTTCCACCTTAGGATTCCAAGTTTCTGTTTTTGTTCGGAATCTTGTCATCCATCGATGCATCATCGATGAGGGTGCCTCCACATGTGTTATGTCTACATTCGTATGGCAGAAGTTGGGATCCCCTACCCTCCAGCAGTCCACCACTGCGTTACGCGCCTACGACGGTCGTTCGGCTCAGCCCCAAGGTCTCCTAGCCAATGTCCCTGTCCAGTTAGGTGGTAAAATCGTCCTCATCGATATAGAGGTCATCAACGCTCAGCTTGATTACAACCTCTTACTCGGTCGTAGCTACATGTATGCTATGCGGGCGGTCGCTTCCTCTGTCTTTCGTACCATGATGTTCCCCCATGATGGATGCATGGTTAAGATCGACCAACTCACTTACTATGATCCAAATGCCCCCGCTGCACCTGAAAATGTTCTTCCCATGGTTGAACAACCGGTCAGTGGTGCTGCTACCTCATTTGTTTCCTCTTTGGGACCTGGAGTTTACTCAGACCCGCCGATGACATCCACCTTCCAATCCATTCCTCCCCCGTCATCTACGCCCGAAGTGTCTGACTTATGTACCCTCTCCCACGATAACCAAACAACTACCAATCAGCCACCCTTGTTGCCTAAACCACCAGTGGTACCTAGCCACATTGGTGTTACACCTATCCATACAATCCCCTTCCTAGTCCCTCCATCGGGAGTAGTAAGTGCCCCGGTTATGGCTACCCTTAGCCTCCCTGGGCTAACCTTGGGATTACCCGTCTGGTATCTTTAGCCTCCCGTTCCCCCGCCGACACCAAACGTCATCCTCCAACCGGTGCAACCCATGGCTACTACCACTCAGCCACCC
The DNA here is from genome assembly GCA_027924585.1 of Larix kaempferi. Taxonomy (NCBI): domain Eukaryota; kingdom Viridiplantae; phylum Streptophyta; class Pinopsida; order Pinales; family Pinaceae; genus Larix; species Larix kaempferi. The sequence goes on along the minus strand of BSBM01000099.1, from coordinate 940,233 downwards.
CCCGGTGTCTCTACCCCCTCGTCCTCCACGACTCCCCCTCCTACACCCAAACCCACTGGGGGCAGAGGTCCCCAACCTTACACTGCTGTACCACCTCCCAAGACAGTCAAAAACCCCCCAGTATTTCGTGCTCCTCCCAAATGCTCATTGTAAGACGAGTTAGGCCATGCGACTCATCAATGTCCACAGTTACCAGCATTACAGAAGCACATGCAGATGCTCGACGACGACCCCAACATCCCGGTTGTCGAACTAAACCCCACCCCCAAACCTAAAGATAAATCCCTGTGTACCAACCACCCCTATGCTATATGCGGTGTTTACGGGCACTACTCACATCATTGTCCCGATCTCCCAGATTACAGAGCGGCTCTCTATGAGATGAACAATCTGGATCTTGAAACGGCCCCAACCACTATTGAGGAGATTCACCCCCCGATCTCACCCCCATCAGGAGAGGTCAACACCATTTACATGATCTCTTCCACTACCATTCCCACGTCAACCGATTTGACGGCCCAAACTTTCTGTACTGATGAGGAGATTCTTGAGGCACTCACTGCCCCGGAGTATCCCTGGGATGACATGCACCATCGTTCGTATTTCCTCCCAGAAGCATCTTCCTCTAGCACCGCTACCCAATTTGCGGTTGAATCCAAAGACTTCCTTCCCACCAAGGTCGATTGGTTTAAGGACCCTATTCCTGCTCCTGACTCCTTCGAGGAAGGTAACATGGCTAACATCTCACCTGTCATCCAAATTGATATCGCTGCCCCCGGGAGTGCCCCTGAACTCATCACTTTAGGAGCCTTCTGCAGTAAGCAAGAGATTGAGGAATACACTAACCTCTTCAGAGAGTTCCGTGATGTCTTTTCCTGGTCCTATACCGAAGCGCCCAGTCTTGACCCCGACCTCATAGAGCACCACCTTGACACCTTTGAGTCAAGGGGCATAATAGATTCCCTCGACCCTGGGATAGGGGGCATGATCAATCATTTTGAACCTTCCCCATCACATCTATCTCAGCACCTCAATGAACCCATTGTTCAAACCCACACATATGTGATCCATAATCACAAACCCCATGCACATAGCATGGGGGCAAGTCATTAACCCTGCTCACTTTTTCACACTTGTGATCTCAACCATTTTTGAGGTCACATATCACTTGTAGATTTGATTTGATTTTATACACCTAGTATTCTGCCCCCGCGGGCCATCATGATACACCTAGTATTATGCCCTCCATTTTTTCGCACCATTTGCACCGCCGGATTCATATTTTCGTGCCCATGACGATGCTTGAGATCATTTCTCGCTCTCACCAGGACCAATATCAACATTGTGTCTCGACCCCTAGTCGCCTCGGTTTGCGTGCCACTTCGGTCGTTCTCCATTTTTCACCTATTTTATATCATCGGATTCATTTTTCCAAGCCGATGATGATGCTTGAGATCATTTCTCGCTCTCACCCCCAGATTTTTTGGGTATTTTTTCCAAAACGCCCCCGTCACCTCGATTTGCGTGCCACATCAGCCGTTGTCCGTTTTTGGCACTCTTTATATTGCCGGATTCATTTTTCCGAGCTCGTGATGATGCTTGAGATCATTTCTCGCTCTCACTTGGTACAGTTTCAACATTGTGTCCCAACACCTTGCTGCCTCGGTTTGCGCGCCACATCGACCGCCATCGGATTGTTCCACACTTTGTTACATGAGCCATTCACTCCTGTCATACTGCAAATATTCCGTTATTTTGCCACCATTCATTCACCCCGCAAGGAGGCCCACCAGTGTTCCCCCCTACCCTCGTTCTTGGTCATCATTAATGTCCCTTAATTGAACACTTCCTCCTTTCCTGGCCATTTCTTTTGTTTGGTATAATTTTATCCCTTTTTCGGGCCGGACAAGTCCTTTACGAAAAAGGCACTTAGGGAGTTTCCGTTAAGCTCTTTTCTGACTCCTAAAACAATGAAAAGATCACCGAGCAATCTTGCTTCCTTTCATGCTCGTAAAAGTACCTGAAAGGGCGTCTATCTGGTATAAGTTTAACCCTTTTCCGGACCTGGTAGACTAATTACGAAAAAGGAATACTCTAGTCACACCGGCTAGAAGAGTTCTTCATTGCATCCTTTTATGCTTCTTTGGGCCTTGGAGACTAAATCTATGAAAAAGCAACCCCCTGGAGTCTTCTTATTTGCTTTCAAACTCTCTCAAATTGAAAGCAACCACGAGCATGAACTGTCTTGGGCTCGTTAAATCCACACGACAGTACCATTCCATCATTTCAAAGTCTTCTTATCGCTTTCAGACTCCTTAAAATTGAAAGCAACCACGAGCATGAACTGTCCTGGGCTCGTATAAATCCACACGACAGTATCATTTTACACACACTTCTTCTAGTTCCTTAACCCATGACGAAGTCTCCTCTCGTGCCTCCTGGCACTATGATCAATCATCTCGGCAGCACCCCCAATCAGGTCGCCTTTGTTCAGAGTATTCTGCAGTCTCCTGCCATTTTATACCAGCGTGAGTCTCCCTCAGACCAGTCACCCTCCCAGACCCAATACAGCTATGATCCCTTTCCCCTCAGTCAGTTTCATATGCTTCCAGATCATCCCCATTATCATACTCTGAACAAAGGAAGTTTGAGTCCACCCACTCTACTTGCCCAGTTGTCCCCCCACAGTTTGGTCAGTCCTGCCATCAGTACTATCACATTTCGGTTCTACACCTCGCGCTCCTGTCAAGGAAACATCATTGCCTTGATAGTTGCAGGTCTCCCTCTGTCGACGACAGCCCCTCTATTCCAGAGGATATGCCCAGAGGTCCCTACGCCTTGGACTTATCACCATCTGTGGTAAGTGCCTACGGATCATTCTGAGAGGAGTCATCATTGCCTCTCCGAGTGGTTGTTTCTCACATGCTCGACTTCAGCACCTTGATCGCATCGTCGAGAATCGCGTAGGGTTACATCCTTTACATTATTTGGCGAAGACCCCAGATTTCCCCAGACTCTAGCACATTGGTGAGTCACTTCGGAACGCCCAGTTATATGTTCCCGTGGATGTCCGGGCTACGTTGGCGTTTGTATTCGGAAGCCATCCAGTTACATGCTTCCTTGAGTACCCAGTTCAGTCCCAGATCAGTTCCAGTTCAGTGTACCATTGAGAGTATGACCCTTGTCACTCTGGTCCAGCAGCCCATCAGTTCCTTTGGTACCACATTCAGTAGCACTGTTGATTGTTCTAGTGTATCAGCTCTTCAGCTCAGACATGGTCAGCCCAGTAGTATGTCCCATATTTGTGTCCCCTCTGGACACCCATGATGTACACAGTGGTTATCTATGTATCTTACAGGTCCCTCTTTTCGGGCCTCACTGTTATTTTTATGTATCTTGATACGAGCATGGGTATGCCCGCCTCGTCCATATATTGAGATTATTCCTCAGTCAGTATTTGAGGTCATGTACATTTCAGGTCCCCATTTTTTGGACCCCATTGTTATTTGTTATGTTATATTCTGATACGAGCATGGGTATGCCCACCTCGTCCATATGATCAGATGATTCCTCATCCATTTTTGAGGTTATGTACTTTTAGTTCTTGTAGTTTGTTCGGGATCGTTGTTCTGGGCTTCAGTTTGTTTCTTCTCTTCTCTCCACACCCCAGGAAAACCATTTATGACTTATGATGTCCATCGGCCATACGATGAGCTCCTTCCCTCGCACATCAGGGGGCAATCTGTTAACACCAAAAAAGTGTTCACTACCTCATCTACCACATTATATGGCTCATTTGTCCTTTTTTCTACCATATTTCCCTTTAAAACCCAAAAAATCCCACTAAAAAGCCTCCAAAAGGCCTAAAATACCTCCAAAAGGCCACAAAACCATCAAAATAGCCTCAAAAAGGCTAAAAAAACCCCTTTTTCCTCCAAAAATATCCAAAATTCCTCTAAAATAGCAAAAATCCCCTAAAAAGGGAATAAAAAATATAAAATAATGAGGAAAAGGAGGAAAAAACCCTATATAGCTGCCTTAAACCATATGGTTCCCAAAACCATGGGTCAGCACTCCACCACCAAAAAACTATAAATAGGTGATGGAGATCCCTTATTTCATATCCACGGTCAAGTATACCCTTACTCTGCCAAAATCTCTCTTGAAACCCTAGCTCACCATTGAGCCACTTTCACCTTGAGAGCCCCTTTTGGCCCATTTCCACCATTGGAGAAAGAGAAGGAGCACATTGGAGCTTGGAGCAACCCTCTTGGACATTGCAAGGAGCTTCATCAACTTTCACATTAAAGGTGATATTAATACAAAACCCTTGTTTACAAATTGTTGTTTATTTTTCATGCACATGTTTTAGAGTAGTTTTTATTTCTGTTTTAGCTTAATTATTTCCATTTACTGAACTGCTACTAAGGATTCCATTCTCCTTAGTAGGTGCTCATTTGCACAGGCTAGGGATAAAACCCTAGCTACAGTAAGTGAAAAACCCAAGGCTATACTAGTCACCAATCTGTGACAGGGTTGCCTTGGCTTGGTCAAATAGCCTTGGTATAGGTTTTCTAAAAATAAAAAAAATACAATGAGGTGAAGAAATGGTTGCAAATTTCGTAGAAATGGTTGCAAATTTCGTAGAAATGGTTGCAAATTTCGTAGAAATGGTTGCAAATTTCGTAGAAATTGGGTTTACAATTGGATAGCCACATCTCTTTGTAGTAAACGTGAACACGCAAGAAATCTTCCTTCCAGTTTTAGCTCATGAATGGAAATGCATGGCCAAAACAAATAGCATCAAATAGAAAAGCAGTCACATAAAACTTTGGGTTTCGATTGCCAGGTACCTCTTTTGTAGATTTAAGGGATGCCAAGAGGTTGGTGGAAAGGATGTTTTCCTAGTTGAAAACTTATAGAGTGTTCTTGGCCATACAAGCAATATATCATTGCCATCAACAACTTATATGGACACTAGAAATATTGTATTGTATACTTCTTATTTGCCTTCTCTGTGAAGGTATGGTTCTTAGCCCACCACTCCTTGATGCGTTTGACCGGATTTGGGTGCTCACTGCAAACATTTGCCATGAATACGTGATCCATCCATCTCTCAAGGTCCTTCAGTTTAAACGTTTGCTGGAATGAGTCATCCATGAGCAAGGAGATTATAACTACTTCTGCATCCATGATTACTCCATTCTATGGATCAGTTTGGTTGAAGAACCACTGAGATGCATCATTGTATGGAATGAAGGTCAGTCTTGTTGCAATGGCATACACACTTCTCTTCCATATGATCTCATCATCGTCATCCAGGGGAAAATCCCCTATGGATAATATCTGATATGTTTCTTCCTAGTCCGGTTCACGTTCAAATCTTGTCATTGCACTGGTGTTTGATCATTTCAATCCTTCTATCAGGGCTAGCGGAGAGAATTCCTCTACAACCTTCTAGGTAGGACCTCTACGTGAAGGTTCCTTCAACATCTCATAAACACATAGAAACAAATGAGGTGCTTCAGGAACTGAGCTATCGATAGCGAGCAGAAGGACAAAAATATCAATTAACCAAATCTTTGTCTGAATTCTAAACTTAACCATTGAAATTAAATGAGCACTAATTATTCATGATGATGCATTTAAGAACTATATTTCAATCCATGTGATCACTTAATGGGGATAAATTGAAAATTGTTAGGCACTCATTTCAAGAACATTGGGACTGATGATTGGATTCGTTACCACTCAGGAGATCGTGTATATTAAATGTGTGATCATAGCATAATCTTTGGGATGGATTTACATTAAATATGATGAATGTGCAATGCCTAATGGATGACATCTTTCTTTGCGGATGTTTCTACTCGAGTGCGGGGATTCAGGCTACGACTATAGGAAATCGGGGTTTTAAAGTGGAATTTGTTTTCCTTCTCTGATAGAAAAGGTTGCAACACGTATAATAGGCAGGATAAGGTCTGAAGCGCTTGGGAAGCTTTGTGTGATAGATCCACAGTGTAGTGTCGGGGTTATAATGCTACGATATAAAGGAAAGTGATTATCATAACTCTGCACCCAATGGGCCATGCGATGTAGGGAATTTATGCAGCAGGGAGTCTAATGGGTAGCATGGATATGGCCGCAGTGTAGTTCAGGGAATTACCATTGGTGGTATATGATAAGATATTTTTCAGTACACCGCGCTTGGGAATCTGCAACGCGTTGTGTTGTTTTCCTATGGTGTTTTAAAATGGTTCCCCATCTGTGACCCAGCGACCCAAAGTCCAGAGCACAGTGCAAGTAGCGCACTGTGTTATATGTTAAGGGCCTTGTACATTGCACAAAAAAATTCTAATTGTAGAGGGAACCCTGCAGGTTTCCTATGTTGAGGTTGTAACTTGGATGGGAGTTTGTTGTAGGCACAAAAAACTCTTCATAGGTTAAAATTTAAAATTTAAAACTATCATTGTTCAACAAGGTGGATAGTTCAGCTACAAAGGAAGAAGTAACTAGTTTTCTAAAGCATAACCCAACACAACTCCATAACTATCTAGATATTTGATAATCAACCTTTGACCCCATCCCAATAGGGCTTGCGAAAAACTTCTTCTACAGGAAAAATTTCTTGTAGGGTAGAGGACTATCAATTAGCTAGATGTCCATATCGATTCCACTTGATACATCTAAAAGAGATATTTGAATAGTCCAAATTCTGATGAAAAACTTCATCATCATAAACAATCATTGCATCATAAACAATCTCTGTACTCTCACATAGTCAATTCTTAATATCAATTTCCACTAGGGCTTGGGCTACCGACCATGTACAATCATTTTAATATGCATGATCTACCAACATTGTTCTTCCAAGCCAATTCCTTAGGGATGATATCTATTGATCTATCCAAAATTCCATTAGGAGGTGCAATAATTTGATCCATATGGGTATAATAGTAATTACCTCAGACTTTGGATCAAAACAAGGATGTCACATCTTTAAATTTAAATACCCATATCCTGAAAACTAGTTGCCTCCAAGGATTTGGGTCACATACTAAAACACATACCCAATCCAACCATGTGATAGTAGGAAAAAAATCAGACCAGAACCAATCATTGGAGCCCATTTGATTTGCAACCAGTCATTTAGAGTTTCCTTTTCCATTTGTTTCCCATGAAACTTCCCAGAAGAGTTTTTCCTATATAGGACATGATCTATTAGACTCTATTATCCTCTTTGAAAAAACAAATACCTTAGCCCCACTTTCTTTCTTCTTGAGCACCCTCCTCTTTCTTCTTTGTTTTAAATTACTCCATACTCTTGAATCCTTCCCTGGTGTCGAATTGAAGCCAATAAGACAATCCATATCAAATTTAACCCCAACAAATCCATTACCACTTAATGCATTCACCTTCTCCACCAAAACCTCTTTTTTTTATAGTAACAAATCCTTCTTCAACCTAGACAAAAAGTGTATGTGCCCCTCCAAATGTCCCTAATATAAAGGAAATTTTTATCACTATGGAAGAGACTATGGATCATAATTTTCATTAGATAATTTTCCATGAGTAATAACTCCATCTATAGTTATTGGGCTCTCCTTACAAGGCTCTAGTATTGTGCACTTGTTATACTTGACATCATACTGAAATACCTCCTTTGCGTCATATGAATCCTTTGGAACCTTATTTTCTAAGGTATTTTTAGTCTCTGTCGGGTAAACCCCCTTGCGACTTGTCAAAGGGGAACAATTGTCAACTTATTTTGACTCCTTATATGTAATGGTGCCAAAATATTCAAAAATATTGACCCCTTCATGGGGTCATTCAAGTAATCCACCTGTTGGATATCGTCGATATCATTGGTTATGGTTTCCATCAAGTATTCTCCATCTACTATAGGATCATCTATCACCTTTGTTAGGCCTCATTCAATATCCCAAAACCTTGAATTGTGCTTTATAACAACTCATTGATAATTCAATGGATATTTCATATCCATAGTCATACAAATAGCATCGACAATAAGCAGAGAGATTCATAATCCCTAACTAGGTCCGCATTAAACATAGCCTAAACAATGGTAAGAACAATAGTATTTTTATTTTAATGAGCCTTTCTATCGTGAGGACCAAAATTAAGAGAACATGCATGGAGTTGGGTAGATTATTGACTAGCCAATCAAATAAGAGTTGACTTATCAATAATTATTACCCTACATAAAAGGAACTACATATAAATTAGGAAAAAGTTCTCAAAAGAAAAAAATTAAAGTAACCTTCACACCTCCCAACTCAATTAAAAGAATTATGGACTCTTCGAAAGACCTGATCGAGCCTAGATCTTACAAAGGAGTTTACTCTATACCATGTTCATGTGGAATAGTATATATTACGGAAACATGTAGATCCTTATAAGTAATATTAAAGGAGCACAATGCGGACCTAAGACATGATAGGTTCAATAAATCAACCCTACTAAGTTGAACATTCAAATCAAATGAGCCACCAAATTTGTTGAGAGAAAGCAAAATTAATCGCTAAACAAGAACATCTAAACAAGAGGAAGGTAGGGGATAAAATAGAAATCAAAATAAACCAGACCTATCTCAACAAGGATATGAAGATAAGTGAAGCTTGGATGTTGTTACTAAACTCACTTAAGAAATCTTGTCATACCTAACCGATATGAAAACATTATTTACATTGATTATCAAATGATGCATCGTTATTTATAAGTTAATAGTTATTGGTTGATCAATTAGGCAGATGTATCTTGAGGATGATCCTAGAGAAGGGATCAAAACGCCAAGAAGTTTTCTAAAAAAAAACACAACGCAACTCCATAAATATTTGAATCTAACCACTACATAATATCATGGTTTACTATCAAAGACCTTCTAATGGGGCCTATGAAGTTGTAATTGAAGTGAAGAGAGATGATAACATGATGAGTAAATATGAAGGGGCTCAAACTCCAAGTGACAATCCATATTCTTTGGAATTTGTTAGTCCTCCACTACAAGTCCTCAAATGCTCTGAAAATATATCAGAGTGTGTTGGCTGCTTTTCTGGGCAGACCCGGGTTTTAATGAAGCGCAGCAACAAAACCGCTTGGCACACTGGCCCTTTCGGCAACGAGCTGCGCAGCAGCTCGAGGTCTCACCCGAAGTGGCTATGGGGGGGTTAAGGAATCAGGTTTCCTTAACCGTGGTGACGCGGAGATTGTTCTGTCTCTCTTCTTCTTCCTAAAATATCGGCGGTCGGACCCTCCCGCAGGCCGCTCGGCGCAGCTGCGTGGATTCCTTCCTTGGCAGGTCTACTGCGCAGTTTCTCCTCTCTAACGCAGCAGGCAACTATCCCTTGGGTCGATGCGCTAGACACTTCCTCGCCCTTCACATCCAGCACAGTAACGCAGTCTGCCCTCGCCGCAGCGACCGTGCGTTACTACTTCTTTAGTACTTAAGACACTTATAGTTATCAAGGGATCTTCCCAACTCGCTCAAACAGTCACAAAGATAAGACAGAAGTCTTGCATACACAAATAATGAACTCTAAATAGTTATCATTCACACAACATTATAACAAGAAGATATAAGTGAAGCTCATCTCCTCGAGGAAAACCACGTCCACGGGAGCGTTATATTAACCAAAAAATGATAGAGTTATACAATATGCTGCGCACACAGCTGCAGCCTTAGATCTTACAGGAAACTCCACGCACACAGCTGGGAGCCCTTCTCTCAGTCAAGTCTCCTCTCTATGGAGATTACAAAGGCACAGACGTCGACTCAGACTGTCTGGCAACTCAGGGATTAGCTCCTCGGCTATCCGATTTCCTCTCTAGTTCTACGCACTGGGTAGAAAATACAATGAATGATAATCAACACATGATCTATCCTTTAGACTGGCTCTCTAACAGTCTAGTATCTAACTCTCTAATTCTCTCTCTCTCTCTCTCCAACCCTCTATCTATTACAATTATTCATATATGTAGGTGGCCATGACGGTCACACCTTTACAAAACTGTGGGCCTTTCCCAACAGTGATTCCCAAAAACCCTAACCACGCACATGGCTAGGTGTACTGTAGGCGCCGCTTGCAGTCACGTCGCCGCTTCCTGCAGGCTCCGTGAATTCCGGCGCAGATTGTGGGTATGGGCGATCGTCCTTCGCCTTCAATGCTCTGGTCCGTTGCTCCTCCTTGATCCGAGCAACCATAACTTCTGTACTAAGCCTTTAAATGAGGGTAGCTGAGCCCTCTACTCCATCGCCTTATTTATTATGGTAGCTGAGCCACCTTCATTCTTCGATGACGTGCGCGCGATCTCCGCAATTTCCGGTCCGTGATCTGCGCTGAGATCATCCATCTGGCACCGTACTGCGCACCGTCTCCTTCTTACCCAAACTTAGTGCTTGTCCCAAAATTAGCACTTTCCTTCCATACTCGTGCTTTTTCCCAAAATTCGCAGCTTTTACTATGGCTGCGACCTTGGCCCCAACAGGCCCCCAACACTCACTTGTGGCTCGCCCTCGAGCCACTCGCACTAGCGCGTGGTTGTTTGATTTGCGCATCTGCGTTTGCTTGAATCTCCGCGAATGTTTTCTGCCATTTCGCAATAGCGGAGTCCAATTCCTCGATACACTCATCAGCTGTTTGCACTGTTTCTGCGGTCGTTTCATCTTTAGTGAGTGTATCAATGAGCTCTTGAGACTCGGTAATTTCTTTGATTTTTGTCTCAACCTGGCCAACGATTTCAGCATACTCATCCATGAATGGCTGAATGCTGTTGGTGAGCTTCTCATCTTCAGTTCTGAGCTTGTGCAGTTGCTGCTGCATTTTGCGCACTTCGCCCATTTTCTTCATCTTTGGCAAGCCTGTTAAGGACTTAGCTTCTTCATTCAGAACAGTGAGAGACTGTTCTGCAGCTTGCACCTGTTCTGATTGTCCCACTTTAAAAGGGAGGTTCACAAGCTCTGACCATGCTTCCATAGCCTGGTCCATCAGGTTCTTGGCTTCCTGTACTCGACCTTTCATTCGTGTGGAAGCTCTGCTCAATGCTTCAAATTGTACCTGCGCATCATCCGTAAGATGCGCAGCAACGCGAGCTTCTAGCTCAGCAATCTGGGTTTTATGGCCTTCTGCCATAGCAGCTATTTCTTGCTCCAGGGTTTTCGCCCTTTCGCCAATAATTTGAACTTTTGCAACCAGAGGGAGGTCTGGTTGAATCTCGCAAGCCGGCAATTCCTGGGCAATCTCTTCTATTGCGTTTCTGATGCCGGTGTCTTGCGCCTCATAGAGTGCAAGCTTCGCAGAGATATTCTTATGACTTTCCTTCAGCTCTATCTCCTGCGATTGCAGTCGTTGGTTTGCCTGGAAAGTAGAGAGCTCTCTAGCTCTCAACTCAAGAGAAACTTTCTCCTGTACAAGTTGTAGGGTTTCTATAGGAATCATAGACAAATTAATTTCTACAGGTCCAACTGTGCTTACCTGTAGTTCAGCTAGAGGATCTGGAAGTGTCATGCTGGTAGGCGGAATATGCACGACAGTGTGCCTGTCTGGGAGTTCTTCAACTCGCTCATCAGTTGGAACTGGTTGTGGCGCCTGCGAAGTAGATGCTGGCGCATGGGTCTGCGCAATCCTTCCTGCGAGACCTTTTAGTTCTACAAATTGTAAGTCTGGAGCACTTCGGATGTGAGCATGCATGTTCCTCATCTCACGAAATTGCTCTTTCAAGTATTTGTCGACCTCCGAGGGAATGGCCTCAGTGGGATGCGACACTTTCTGCTTCTTTGTGGCTGGTTCTGTTGAGCCTTCATCGCTTCTTTGCTCAGGGGCTTCCTTGCCCTTATCCTTTTCTTGCGCAGCGGCGGGTGGCATCGCAGGTGCGATGTCAGCTGCTGCTCTCCATTCGTCCGACCACGACTTAATGGTTTCTTCGACATCTTCTGTGGTCATCCTGTAAAGACCTAGCGCCCAGTCACCTGGAATGTCGCAAGGCCGAAGGTAGAGTTGATGGATGTCGGCAGTAAAAGCCAACTTCCCTTCATACAATGTGGCTGTCTCCTCGCTCAGCCTTGGCATATCTTGTATGGTGTCTCGGAGGAGATAGTAGTACTCACAAAAAACAGCGCGATTCATCTTGCGCTTCGCGGGATTAGGGGAATCCCAGAGGTTGATGTAGCGCATGCCGGCAACCTCTCCTGCGCGGCGTGGACGGAACTGAGTATTTGGGGGCTCCTTCCACCCGACGAGAGCGCATAGAATTAGAAGCCACGAAAAATGGAATGATTGGGCTGGATTGTCCTGCACATTCAGGCAATCAGCCAAAAAAGAATTCAGCAGGAAGAGAGACCAGTTGTACTGTTCTCCCTCCGCAGCTGCGATAGCGAGCTCTACGACAGCTCCAGTAACTTCTTTCGGTCGGCACTTGGTGAGAAGTCTGCCTGCAAGCAGACTTCCTGTGAAGCGAAGTGCCTCATCTTCAACGGTCGTGAGGTCATAAGCCCGACCTCCTCTTGTCAAGTTATATTTCTGGACCAGCTTTGCAGCTAATTTTCGGTCCTTCTCCTTTCCCACAAAATGGATGTTGGGATCCTTACCAACCTTGGATAGACCGGTTATACGGTGTATCAAATCAACATTTAGATCAATTGGCCTCCCGAGCCAAAGGTAACCTCCATGAACGCAGGATAGCAGTGTTTTAACGACTGCGTTCACTTCATTGCTACGCCCAAAGTGCGGTAGCTTCAACAAATTCAAGAGTCCAGGGCGCTCAAGATTTGCTGCAAATCCCTTCGGGATAAACTCATCAACCTGCCTGGTGGGATTATGGACGATATCCAGATATCGGTCCAGCTGAAACTGAGGATATGTCTTATAGTCTCCAAGGTTAAAATCAGAGAATTTAACCAATGGAATGTTTCCCAATAGTTGGCCTTCTACCCGCACACTAGCCGGTAGTGGCGGTAGCGGAATTGGATACTTTGCATTCTTCGGAATCTGTACATCCGGCGCATCATCTGGACGCGGCGGAATGTAGTTCACCATAGACGCGAGCGGCTCTGGAACAGGTTCCTCCGGCTGCTGCTGAGATGCTCTTGTGCTTGGAGATGTTCTGGGATCAGTAGCACCGGGGTGTACGTAGGTCGAAGCCGTCACCGGAGTGGCCATGCCGAAATCTAAGCCGCGGCGTAGGAATTGACGAACAACTTCTTCAGTCGATAAATTCTCCGTCGTGAAGCAATGTAAATAACAAAACTCTGGACAGCAAATGGCGGATCTGCGTAGGGTATGGTTGCTGAAAACAAGGGAAAATAGTCTGCACACTCGGCTCTGAAAACAATAATGCAGATCTTCAAATACAACTTATGCAACTCGAGACGGTAACCCGAAAATGATACAAGTGTGAGGTATGTATAGCCAGCGGGGGTAGTAAATGCGACCAAGTGGGGTTACGTAGCGGTAGGCGGCTACTGGTGAGTTGACAACACGCTATCCTCCTTGCCGTAGCGGTGCATTTAGTGTGATTGACGGGTTCTGACAGCCTTCCGGGAGAAGCTAATGCTTTCGGCGCCTGGGTTAAATGCAAATCTTTCGGAGATTAAGCCGAATCCGTCAGAACGGGTAGAATTAAATAGCGGCCTTATCCTTCATTTATTCAAACGCGGCTACATAACTGCTGTAATTCAAAATTTCCGGCGGGTCATTTCAACTTAGGAAACTGTGCCTCTATGGGTCCACAACAAAACTCTTTTCAGCGGCAAATTATGAAAGGGGACTTCGCAAGAGCGATAGTCCAATGGTCCATAAAGCAAAACTTCGCCAGAGCGGACCGCTAAGCTTTGTTCAAGCGATTTTTATTCAGGATGCGCGGATATTTCAAGGAACTGCGCAGGAAGCTGGAAACTGAGGGTGTGTCGCAGCTTCCGTGTAGACTAAATGCGATGTCTCTTTCAACTACACTGGGCATCTGCATTCTTGAGTAATATATTATGTCGACAGGGCGGAGTGGCCGTCGCAATAAAGCTTAAGCCGACTCCCGTTTATCATTGTAGGTAGTAGTTCTCCATTCAGCTTTGCAAGCTGAACTGCGCCTCCGTCTGTTATTTTTATTATCTGAAAAGGACCTAACCAATGCACACGAAACTTGCCTGGAAACTTGATGAATTTACTATCATAAAGGAGTACCAAGTCTCCTTCTTCAAAGTGCTTATGCTTAATGTGCCTGTCATGCCAAGCTTTCTGTCTTGCCTTCTGTACCTGTTGATGAAATCCGGCCAAAAGTCTGTCTTCTTCTAAGGAGAGCAGTTGCGAAAGTCTTTCATTCATAGTGTCAGGATCTACCATTTCTGTAATTTGCGCAATTCGGAGACTGGGAACAATGTATTCCATGGGCATAACTGCTTCTTGTCCATACACCAAGCTGAAAGGTGTGTGACCTGTTAGTTTCTTGCAAGTAGTTCTGTAAGCCCATAATACAGCTGTGACTCTAAGGTCCCAATCATCTCTTTGTTGATTACAGATTTTCGTCAGGGCATTCTCAAGAATCTTATTGAATGCTTCCACCGTACCATTAGCTTGAGGGTGGTAGGGTGTACTCTTATGGTGATTAATTTGAAATTCTTGAGTAAGGGCCTCTATAGTCTCATTGAGGAAATGTGTACCTTGATCACTCATGAGGATCACCGGGCATCCAAACCTAGTGATAATGTTCTCGAAAATGAACTGCGCGGCAGTAGCAGCGTCGCAGTTCTTAACTGGCTTCGCCTCAGCCCATCTGGTGAGGTATTCAGTAGCTGTAATGATATATCTTGCGCCAGTTCTTTTTCCTGGTGGGTTAATAGGTCCTACAAAGTCAATGGCCCATTTATCAAAAGCACGCAGTGTGATCTGGGGTCTTAGCGGCATTTCATCTCTCCTTGAGGGTTTTCCTGTGCGCTGGCACACATCGCAATATTTACAGAATTCCTTAGTATCCTTGTGCAATGTCGGCCACCAAAGTCCTGCGGCTAATATTTTCTGCGCAGTCGGCTTTCCTGCGAAATGGCCTCCTGCGGTACCTGAGTGCGCTTCTGTGATGATAGAGCTCTTTTCATGTGGTAAGATACATCTGCGCAAAATTTCGTCAGGGCCCAACTTATAAATCTGGCCTGCTATCAAAGTGAAGTCTGCGGCTCGAACAACAAGTTGCTTCTTTTGCTGGATTGTAAACTCAGCCGGCGCTTGTCCGGTAGTGAGAAACTTAAGAATATCAGAATAATATTCGTCTGCTGCTTGGATATAAAACAACTGTGCGTCAGGCAGATTGTCCTCCAGACTCGCAGGTTCCTCTCCTGACTCTATTCTGGATAGATGGTCAGGCCCTGCATTCAATCTGCCTGGCTTTACAATAACCTCAAAATCATACTCTTGAAAGAGCAGTAGCCATCTGCAAATTCTGCCTCCTAAAACTGGTTTATTGACCAAATATTTCAAAGCAGAATGGTCAGTATACATTTTAAAGTGAGCTCCTAACAGGTAGTGTCTGAATTTCTGTAAGGCATACACCATAGCTAGTCCTTCCCTTTCTGTAGTGGTGTAATTCTTCTCAGCTGTAGATAGCTTTCTGCTGGAGTAAGCAATTGGGTGGTCAATACTTCCTTCTCCAGACTGTGTAAGCACAATTCCTAGTGCTATGGAAGAAGCATCAACATGAACATGAAAAGGTTTTCTCCAATCCGGGAAAACTAGAATAGGCGCTGTGATCATCTTTTCTTTAAGTGTGTCCAAGCTCTGTTGGCATTCTTCTGTCCATTGGAACTTTGAATCCTTCTTCAGCAATCTTTCCATAGGTGCTGTGATCCTTGCATATCCTTTGATGAATTTTC
This sequence comes from Larix kaempferi, assembly GCA_027924585.1. Lineage (NCBI taxonomy): Eukaryota > Viridiplantae > Streptophyta > Pinopsida > Pinales > Pinaceae > Larix > Larix kaempferi. The sequence goes on along the minus strand of BSBM01000099.1, from coordinate 924,362 downwards.
TGTAATATCCTGTATGTCCCAATGTAGTGCGCAATTGCTTAACTGAGTTGGGCGCAGGTAAATTAGCAATGATGGCAACCTTCGCAGGATCCATCAGAAGTCCTTGTCTGCATACAATATGTCCCAACAAAATACCAAAGGGCGCACAAAATATACATTTTTTCAAGTTAAGAGAAATCTGATGCTGTCTACATTTTTCTAGCATCATGCGCAGATTCGCAATATGGTTCTTTAGTAAACCAAATACAGTCCAGTCATCAAAATAGACTTCTAAAAACTTGTGGATAAATTCTTTAAAAACAGCAACAACGACTCTAGAGAAGATAGCAGGTGCGTTTTTAAGACCAAAGGGCATTACCGTATACTGGAATGAGCCCCATTCAGTTGCAAAAGTAGTCTTGTGGCGGTCGTCCGGATGGATTCTGATCTGATGATATCCCGAGAAACCATCAGTGAAAGAGTAAGCCTCTTGTCCTCCAACATTATCAAGTACTTCATCTGTGAAAGGAGTGGGAAATGGGTCGTGCGCTGATGCATCATTGAGTTTGCGCAAGTCGACACAAATTCTTATTTCACCTTTCGTTTTCTTTTCTTGGACCACCATAGGACTAATCCAATCGCTTTCCTCTACTGGCTCAATAATACCTGCTGCAAGCATCTTATCAATTTCTTCTTTGACTTTTTCTTTGTAGCGCGGGTTCAACCTGTATGGGCGCTGCTTTACTGGCTTGGCATCTGGTTTCAGAGGTATGCGCATCACTCCTAAGTCTCCTAGGATGCCTTTCATTTCTGTGAACTTGGTAGGAAAGATATCCTGGTAGTCACGTAATAAATCTGAAACATGCGCAACAGTTTCATCATCCCAATAGTCTCCTATAGAAGCAAACTTTGGGTCAGCTTCTGTGCCAATGTTAACTTTCTTGAGCTTGACGTGTTCTGTGATGGCAGGAATATCAAGCTCAGGACTTTCAATATTGCGCGTCCCTTCTGATTCTGGGATATTGATGTTACGAGGATCATCCTCCTCATCTTCGGCGGTGAAGTTATAACATTCCAGGGCATGTTCTATCTGGACAGCCCAATCTGGTTGGGAATATTCTGTTACTAGACCTGGTTCAAATACCTTCTTTTTAATACACTTCAGAGCCTGATCAATGCTTGGATGTTCTGACTCAAAGCTAAAGGTAAGTTGAAAGCTTTCTATCATAAGATCCCAAGTAAGAGTGCCTCTGCGCAATTCTGTTTCAGTATACCAATTCCTTGGAATTGTATCTAATGTGTGGATGAATTGGTGAACCCACTCATCTTCCGGAATATCTGACCATTGCTGAATACATGCTTCAATGTGTGACCTGGGGTCACTCTGTCCTTCATATTTGCGTAGCGCTTCGGCTGTAGTGTCCTGAAATCTGCGCAGTATCAATCTGCGACAGTCTGTCCATGTATGAATATTCTCCTTGTGCGCAATCCACCATCTTGCAGGTGTAGCGCGCAATGCTATATCTAGTGCCTGTATGCGCTGCGGTTCTGGAAGCTTTTGTTCATATTCCTGTATGAATTTAGTTACTTCAGTTAAGCCATCAAAAGTTGGAGTATCAATTAATTCTGTGCCAATCCATCGAATGGATTTAGTCATCATGGCGCAACGTCTTGCAGAAACCTCATGTAGACGATTCTGCCAATTTTCCAATCCTGCATCTGAATCTGATGTGCACGAGCTATCACATCGCCAGCTGATATGGCCGTCTGCTGTGGGGTTGACATAGTCACTGTGGTTAGTGGTCATCTGATACAAGCTTTCCATGTGGCGCGCTTCCTCTTCTGCGCGAATGGGTTCTATATATCTTGGTCCTTGAATAGGATCAAGAGGTGCGATGACCCTGATCTGGTCATCCTCAAAGGTCATCTGTCTTTTCTTCAGGTTAATGACACCCAAATTATCAAGTGCCCAGTCTATTCCTAACAGCGCTGGGTATGGTCTACTATCATCCATAATTTTGATTACTTCAAAATCTGCAGAGCTTCTTACTCCTTCAATATCAATAGGTACGTTGGGTAATCTGCCCAATGGAGAGACTCGTTGCTGATTTGCGAGTCTTAGCTGGATAGGGGATCTTGTAAGCTGAGGGCTTCCCATCTGTTCCCATGTCTGCATAGTGAGAACATTGGCTTCTGAGCCCAAATCTAACATGACTTCGTTCATTTCAAATGCTCCAATCTGCGCTGTGAGCCTCATCTCTTTTCCTGTTCTAGTGTGACTCCTAATCTGGTGAACAACACACTGCGGTGTGTTCGTCGAAGCAGAGTGTTGGCACTGATCCAACAGGTGTTGGAGTTCTAGAGTTGCTTGTTCATTGCGCAACAATTTTAAACATTGTCGCAGGAACGCATGAACACTGCCTAGTGCATGCTCCTTATCGTCATCAGGTCTTCCAGCTGTGGTGGCTTGTTCTTGTACCAGGTTGTCTTGTCTTAGCACTTGCGATCTATTAATGGTCTGTGGAATTGCGGCAGAACTTGAAGCTCTCGGATCTGAGAAATACTCTTGAGCTTGCTTAAATGCTTCTTTTTGCTTCTGTAGGTTAAGTGGGGCTGGTTTAATGTTAGCGCGGCGCACCCATTGCGTCGCTTGCTTTCCCGTTCCCATCTCTTGCGCACCAGTGGTAGCTCCACTGCGTGTCACTATATTAACTGTAGGGTCTGGTTCTCTTTTTTCTGCTCCAATCAACTGGATATTCTGATTGACCTGTGGTGTCTTTGCTTGCATCTTAGCCTGTAACTGAGGGCATTCTTCAATGATATGGTCAGAAGATTTACAATACCTGCAGAGGGTTGTAGGATTTTGGCAATCCCTAGCAAAATGACCTTGTGTTCCGCAATTATAACAAGTGATCTGTCCTCTTCCGCGACCAAAATTTGTTGTGCGTCCGCGTCCTCTGTAATTTGCTGCTCGGGCGTCCCGAGTTTGGTCATAAGGTGGTCCTGCTGTGGGTCCTTGTGTCTCTGCTTGTACCCTATAAATATCATGCTTTCTTTCTATCATAAGGTCATATGCTCTACAATTGTTCTCATCATGACCTACTGATTTACAAAAATTACAATATAGATTCTTTGGAGTTTGTACATATTTCTGAAGTAAGTGGCATTCTTGTGGTCTATGACCTCTAGTTCTGCAGATTTCACACCAAGGCCCTTGTGCCTGTGGTAAAGGATTAGGTGCTCCAGTTGCAATATAGTCTATGAAAACAGGACAATGGTCCTTTGAATGACCTTGGGCTTTACATTTTGTACACCAAATTTCTTCCTTGATCTCCTTGCCTTTCTTAATATCATGCACTTGCAAGGTTAAGTTTGCTAATTGGTTCTGTAAGTGCGCAACATCGTTGCTTGTTCCTGCAATTGGTGAAGCTTCTAGTTTCATAGCCATTTCTAGGGCTTGTTCCTGAGTATTGAGATTCTGTTGCATAAGGGGAAGTCTAATGTGTGGAAGCAGTGCAGCAATAAACCATTCTTTATGTTGCTGTGGTGCAAACTCGAAGCTTACTTGATCTATCAAGGCTTTGAAATTCTGGTCAAAGTCCCATACTGATTCTGTAGGTAACTGTTTGATGTCTTTGAGCTCTGTTATACACTGTGATTCTGACTTAGGTTTCTTAAATTCCCGAATCATAGCATTTCTTACCTCAGCAAGCGTCCTATTCTGTGCTGCTGAGTATTTCATGAACCAAGTCAAGGCTCTTTCTCTTAGTGTGGTTGCTAACTGAACCAGTTTAACAGCATCATCATTAATTTGCTTAATTGTCCAAATGGCTTCACATAAGAACCAGTGCTGCTCAGGGTCCTCTATCCCTGTTCCTCTAAAAGTTGGTAGCTTCATGTCATCACCCATCCTTCTTGCACGGGTTTGAGGTGGAGGTACTGTAGCAGTGCCTCCGGGATGGTTAAACAAAGGTGGTACAGAGGTACTAGAAGTACCGTGTGGGCTACTAGAAGGTGTTACTGTAGGATTATACTGAGCTCCGTCTGGTTTTTGCGGTGTAAAGGGGTAATACGGGATATGAGCACTCCCTTGTCTTTCTCTATGGCTTGCTCTAGGGACTTGGCTATTGTCTGGGCTAGACTCAAAAGGATATTGGTCAAGGCCTACTTTATATCGTTTTCCACTACGAGTGCAACCAATAACTTCAGGATCACTATCAGAATCTACGGACATTACTTGACTATGCTATTCATCAGAAGCAATACATAGCTTTCCTTTTTCATACAGAAGCATTTTAATCCATAAGTTCAGAGAATTTAAGAACTTACCTCTGTGTACTTGGAAGAAACTCCTCTCAGCTTCACTGAAACTCTTTCTTGTATCGACTGCAAATTCGGTAATGAAACCTTCCAGTAGACTATTCAACCAAAAGTCTACTGCGCGGGAAACAGAATTGTCTATCTGCTTCACAATACTGACTAGCTCAGGCGTCCACGTGACGGGTCGATCAACATGCAGCGTAGGTGTAGAATCTGCTAACTTGGCTATCCAAGCGTGTAACTCCAATGCAAACGTAACAAAGAAAATTTCGTAAAGGTCAGCATAAATATACTTCTGTAACCAATCTTCTGTTTGAAGCGTAGGGCTTCTATTTTCTTGTTCAGCAAACTGTTTAGCCTTTAAATCAAACCAATCTCCAATTTCCTTAGCTGTAGGATTCCAGTAACACATTTGTTAACTGAGCAAGTCTCAGTGTAACAGAACCTTATGTTGTCTTCAGCAACAATCTCAGATGTCACGTAACTAGTAAGTCTTACAACAAGAAGTCGCAAGGCAACGGAACCATTTGTTGGCTCAATCAACAGGGTTCAAAGCCGTGGAAGTAATGTGATCAAAAAGTCATAAGACAACAGAACCATTTGTTGGTCACTAGGCAACGGAACCATTTGTTGGGTCCTCTATCTCGCGCGTCGCCAAAATAACAAGTCTCATTCACGCGGCAACGGAACCATTTGTTGGCTCCTCAATCTCGCGCGTTGCCAAAATAACAAGTCTCATTCGCGCGGCAACGGAACCATTTGTTGGCTGCTCTATCTCGCGCGTTGCCAAAATAACAAGTCTCATTCGCGCGGCAACGGAACCATTTGTTGGCTGCTTTTCTGGGCAGACCCGGGTTTTAATGAAGCGCAGCAACAAAACCCCTTGGCACACTGGCCCTTTCGGCAACGAGCTGCGCAGCAGCTCGAGGTCTCACCCGAAGTGGCTATGGGGGGGTTAAGGAATCAGGTTTCCTTAACCGTGGTGACGCGGAGATTGTTCTGTCTCTCTTCTTCTTCCTAAAATATCGACGGTCGGACCCTCCCGCAGGCCGCTCGGCGCAGCTGCGTGGATTCCTTCCTTGGCAGGTCTACTGCGCAGTTTCTCCTCTCTAACGCAGCAGGCAACTATCCCTTGGGTCGATGCGCTAGACACTTCCTCGCCCTTCACATCCAGCACAGTAACGCAGTCTGCCCTCGCCGCAGCGACCGTGCGTTACTACTTCTTTAGTACTTAAGACACTTATAGTTATCAAGGGATCTTCCCAACTCGCTCAAACAGTCACAAAGATAAGACAGAAGTCTTGCATACACAAATAATGAACTCTAAATAGTTATCATTCACACAAAATTATAACAAGAAGATATAAGTGAAGCTCATCTCCTCGAGGAAAACCACGTCCACGGGAGCGTTATATTAACCAGAAAATGATAGAGTTATACAATATGCTGCGCACACAGCTGCAGCCTTAGATCTTACAGGAAACTCCACGCACACAGCTGGGAGCCCTTCTCTCAGTCAAGTCTCCTCTCTATGGAGATTACAAAGGCACAGACGTCGACTCAGACTGTCTGGCAACTCAGGGATTAGCTCCTCGGCTATCCGATTTCCTCTCTAGTTCTACGCACTGGGTAGAAAATACAATGAAGGATAATCAACACATGATCTATCCTTTAGACTGGCTCTCTAACAGTCTAGTATCTAACTCTCTAATTCTCTCTCTCTCTCTCTCCAACCCTCTATCTATTACAATTATTCATATATGTAGGTGGCCATGACGGTCACACCTTTACAAAACTGTGGGCCTTTCCCAACAGTGATTCCCAAAAACCCTAACCACGCACATGGCTAGGTGTACTGTAGGCGCCGCTTGCAGTCACGTCGCCGCTTCCTGCAGGCTCCGTGAATTCCGGCGCAGATTGTGGGTATGGGCGATCGTCCTTCGCCTTCAATGCTCTGGTCCGTTGCTCCTCCTTGATCCGAGCAACCATAACTTCTGTACTAAGCCTTTAAATGAGGGTAGCTGAGCCCTCTAATCCATCGCCTTATTTATTATGGTAGCTGAGCCACCTTCATTCTTCGATGACGTGCGCGCGATCTCCGCAATTTCCGGTCCGTGATCTGCGCTGAGATCATCCATCTGGCACCGTACTGCGCACCGTCTCCTTCTTACCCAAACTTAGTGCTTGTCCCAAAATTAGCACTTTCCTTCCATACTCGTGCTTTTTCCCAAAATTCGCAGCTTTTACTATGGCTGCGACCTTGGCCCCAACAGAGTGTCTTAATATGGTAAACAAGGAATTGGGAATAGTCGAGACTTCTGTAACTCTAAAGGACATGGCCAATGTTGAAAGAAGATGACTCATCTATGAGGATATGGATGTAATAGGTAAGTTATCTTTGACTTGTGATATAAACAACCCTTTCGTTAAATACATTTATGAGGAGATATGACCAACTCTAGCCTTGGCTTCCCAATCTCTTAGCACTCTTACCAGGAGAAAGAAAAATTGTTGGGCTATGTGTGTTTACATGTTCCTAGAGGATAGTGGGGGTTTTCCTTTGAACTTTCTTATAGTAGTACCTCCTTGGGGAATGGGTTGTCTAGAAATTTGGATAGGGATTTTCTAATTTCATGGAGGAATTTACAACTACTTGAAGATTAAGGATGATGTCGTTATGAGTTGTGTCCTAAGAAGCTTGTTGTAGGAGGGAAAGTTTCAAGAGGATTGCGATCTAATCACACCAAGGATCATGGAACATCCTAGGCAGGATGTAAATCATTTTTGTTTCATGCTCATGTGAAAGCAATTAAACAAATTTAGGGTTGAAAAAGACACATTACTAAGGTACTTAAAGCTAGCTATACCTTGAAGAGTATTTTGACATGAATATCAATATTTTTGCTAGCATAAGGAGTTTGGGTAGTAAACCTAAAAACATTGCCCTGGCCAAACTTGTAGAGTTTGAGAAACCACATATACTATTACTCCAAGAAATCATGAGTAAAGGTCATACAATCTTGGAATATTTGAATAGGTGTTAATATGGTTGGGATTTTACTTTGATCGATTCAAATGGATTGTTTGGAGGACTAATTATAAGTTGAAATTGAAATTTATCCTTAATTGATTATTTTTCTATATTGTAAGTTCTATGTATGGAACTTTATAATAAAAGTGTGAGCCATTCTTTTACTGTATTAAATGTATATGGACCTCGTGATGACAAGAAGACATTCTGGGAAAGGGTTTTCAATTTAAGAGTCATTAATGAAGGTAGATCATTAGTGGTGACTTGAATTTTACCTTGAAAATATTGGAGGTGTGGGGAGATTATTTTAGGGAAAAAAAATTCCTACATAACATTGAAGTTGTAGGTTTAGTTGACATGGAGTCAATTTCCATCAAGACAACTTGGTGGAACAATAGGGTAGGTAGGGGTGTAGTGTCAAAATAATAGATAGATTTTAAGTCTTGTCCCTCTATTGCAACAAGAAGATAGGTATAAATTCCAGATTGAGGAAGGTTGATTATCTGAACATTGTATGATTTTCCCCTAATTTAACATTAACAAAAAACATCTTGGGAGTCCTTTTAAATTTAACCCAACTTGGCTCTAGGAGGTAGAATTTCAAGAAATTGTGAATAACACATGGAGGAAGTACATTCAAAATTCAAGGGATTTAGCAAGTTCATAGTTTGCAATTTATTTAAATGTATTTAAAGAGAAAGTTATGGTGTGGGTAGGTGAAAGGCTCAATAAAAATGACAAACAACTCAAGGAAATCAAAGAAGAAATTGGAGAGATGTTTAGGAAGAACACTAGAGGGATTTTATAGGAAGCAAAACTAAACAAACTTACATAGTTGGAGAGACTGTAAGAAAGAAATTATTGGATGATATGGAGGTTGATTGGAGGTTGAAAAGTAGTTCCACCTAGTTGGAGTTAGGTGACAAGAACACAAAAATATTTTCACAAGTTTTCCAACCATTGAAAAAATATGAATATTGTTTGGGAGATGGTGAATGAGGAAGGGAATTCTATTAGGAACTTATAGGATTTGGTTAAATTAGGTGTAAGACATTTTGGAACAATTTATCAGGAACCCGTGGGAGCAAGCATAGTAGAAATCATTAAGATTGCATACTACTTTCCAAGATGGTGTATGAGGAGGACAATTCAGAAATTTATGAGGAGATATCTTCATATGAATTATTTTATGTAGTCACTTCCTTCAAAAAGGACAAAAGTGTAGACCATAATGGATGCATGGTTGATCTCTTCTTGGTTTTATTTTAGTTGATTAGTGATGATTTATGAAGGGTGGTGGAGGAAGTAAGTCTTATTGGTAAATTGCATGGCTCTTTCAACCCTACCTTTTATATCATTGATTCCCAAGGTAGATAAGTTGATCTCATATGGTGATTTCAAATGCATCTCCCTTTGTAATTGTATATTTAAGATCATTTCTAAGGTTTTGGCTCTCAAATTGAAAAAAAATCTATCAAATAATATTTCACGTCAGCAAATGTGTTTCTTAGAGGGGAGACAAATCTATGAAGTTGTAGGAACAATGCAAGAAGGCCTTCACACCATAAGAATAAAGAATATGCCAACCATGGCAATAAAACTAGACCTCTCAGAGGCTTATGCTAAGACCTACTAGGTATTCCTGAGGCTTTTATTGATCTATATCAATTTTAATGTATTAATTGTTAACTAGATTATGAGTTGTGTGAGCTCAGTCTTATTTATTGTTCTTATCAGTGGCCCTGCTTCTTCCTTATTCACTCCTTTAAGGGGACTAAGGCAAGGTTTCCCCATGTCACCTTGCCTTTTTATTCTAGTGCTAAGAGGCTTAATAGAGCTATCTAAAAGGATAATGGGTCTAGAGTCATCAGAGGGGTAAATATAAGGGGTGATGAAATTATTACCCACCTTTTTTTTCGTAGATGATGTATTGTTTTTCACAAATGGGTCTCTGGAAGAAGGTCACAGGTTGAAGAAAACACCCCAATTATATCGTAAATCCAAGAGCATGGAGATAGATTGTCATAATTCTTCTATTAGTTCCAATAACATGAGTGATGAGGCATAGGTATCTATGAGAATCATGTCTCCCTTTTTGAATCTAGATTTATATTCTAGTCTCAAATACCTGGGTTTCATCTTAAAAGCCAATGGTTACATAAAACAAGATTGGCACTGGCTTATAGGAAAAATTGAGAGGAATATCAATTTTTTAGTGTAATTGGTGTCTATCAAGGGGAGGGAAACTTATACCTCTTAAATAATTTTTGGAGGAAATACCAATGCATTTGCATTCCTTAGCCCATATTTGTAAAGGGTTTTTAGAGAGACTAAGGAAAAAATGTTACAACTTTCTTTGTAAGAGTGGATTTAAGAATGGGGGTTATCATCTAGTTAAATGGAAAACACTTGCATATCCAAAAACTAATGGAGGGTGGGAACTTAAGAACTTCACATATTTGGAATAGCCTTGGCAACTAAAAATCTATGCGATATCATTAAAGTGGGAAAGCATGTGGAAGAGAATCATTGTAAAGAAATACTTTTGTCTAGAGTCACTTTTGGATTGGATAAGAAGTGATAGAAAGAAAATAACAAATGTATTAAATCATAGGAAGGATTTGATATTAGCTTTCCCAATTATTGGAAAACATTTAGCCTGGAAGGTTGGTAGTGGAAAATAGGTACAAATTGGTACCGATGTTATTTTGGGATGTGGAAATGTTATCTTTTTCCTTGAGGAACTAGTGTAATACTTGCAAGATCATGGAACTTTGAATTTGAATCAAGTTGTTGAAAGGGGATCTCTATATATTTTCCATTACAATTGGCTATCTATAGGAAATTTGGGTTTGGCAAGAGATCTTTATGTTCTATGGAATTCTTGTCTGGTGGAGATAAAAAAAAATGGCACGTGAAGATTGAAGAGAAGGATGACAATCTACGATGGTCATTAAATAATATTGGGGGCATATATACACTACAAAGTTGGTTTACATTACCAACAAATCAGAAGATAGAGAGGAACCCAGGTGGTGGTGAGATAAGATTTGGAAAGTCAAGGCTACAAAAAACAATCATATACATGCAACTAGCTTTATGTAATAGAGTTCTAACCTAGGACTTACTTCAAAGGAGACATATATAGGGTCCAATCTACTACGTGTTGCACAAAAATATGTGTTATAGACAAATAGTGAAGAGACTAATACTCACTTGGTTGTTTATTGTCCTTTCACGTGATTATAGTTTTGGAAGGAAATAGGCTATATTTTTAGTCTTAATGAAGTCTAGATTGGAGATAGTGTTGATTTTATTTTTTGTTATGGTTCTAGAGGTAGGATCTAAACGAGAAAAGGACCATTCATATCCTAGTCTTGTGGGGCATCTATTTAGCCTAAAATGAATTACTATTAACAAATATCTAGTCCTACTTTCTAGGTGTTGACTCAGGTTTCTATTATTTTCCAATCCCTAAAGCAAGAAATTAATCAAAGATAAGATTATTCCATGGGTTTTTTTTACAATGCATGCCAAGGTGATAAACAAAAATGTGGTTTGGGAGGCTTATTAGTTTTTGATAAATCTCATTTTTTCAAATGGAAGTGAATCAAACAATTATGTGTAATTGATGGCATTCAGATAACTAATGGTGATGGCAATTACAAAAGAGGTAAACATATTACAAATTTATGGTGACTCATTGCTAGTGATAAATTGGATGCATTATAATCGAGAGATCCACAATATTACTTCACAGGCTCTTCCAAATTAGATAAAATTCAATAAGGAACAATTTGAGCATATTATTTTTACATATATATTAGGGAACTGAATGTGATCATTGACATTTTATCAAAACAGGGTTTACTTCTGGATCCAGGTGATATGACAATAGAATAATGAATGATAGGGTATGTTTTGAGATGAGGATGCAAATTTATAAATACTCACAAAGTTATTTTGCTACTTACTATGTATTAGTTTTTGAGACTTTATTTGATCTTTTCATGAATCTCTCTGGACGATTCAACTCTATTGGGAAAAAATTGATGGATCTATTAGGACCTATTTGGACATTAATTTTAAGGGTCTTTAAGACTATTTCATTTTTTAACTATACAAGTTATTATATGTATCCCCTATCTTCTTGATGTATTATATGCTAATGCACCTGAGGATTAATATAAAATTCCATGGCATGTGTGCTTCCTTTTCAAATTATCAAATCATATATTAAAAACTAGTAAAAATATTTATATTTACCTTCATATCAACTTTAGTGATCATTGCAAAATTTGTACATTGTCTTTTTTTTAAATTTGTTTCTATAACAAATTAATATTTTTTGTGTTCTCAAAATGAAAAAACACTTCACATTGCCTTCTTTCTTTTTTTCAAAAGAAAAAAAAACATTGGTCCTTGTTATTTATTTGAATCAGAGAAACAAAATACGATCATTGTTCAAAAACACCTTTCCGGACATATTATTTAGAGAGCCTCTCTATGAACCATCAACAAAAAACTGCAATCTCTATCAAACTTATAGATCTTGAGTACATTCAAAACTAATATATGAAGCTACATTCATCCATAACTATCACTGACTAGGAGAGAATATAATGTGAGCCTTTGAATATAAGGTGCTTCTCTGGGTACTCCTCCACATATAAAAGGCCCTCAGTGCTTTCAATGGCCTTCTTGGACAATGCATCAATAGTAGTGTTGAATTCTCTATATACATTATTGAAAGATATGTTAGAAAAGGATGGAATGAGCACGAGGATGCGCTGACACCATTGTTCCAGAGATAAGACTTGCAATTTTGATACACCATTAACCCAATTTATCATTGCCTAAGAGTCACCAAATACCTGCATAATATCAATAACAATGATAGAATCAAAATGTAATAATCCCTAGAGGGAAAGTAGTTCAGCTTTGGTGTTGGTACCTTGTCCACAACACAACAAAATATTGAAATAATGATCACATTAATTTTCAATAACATTCCACCACCATAGTTCTCCATCTGAGATGCTCCTTCAAAGAACCCCATAGCAGTATGAGTTGTAATGGATGGATCAATTATCAATCTAACTTTCTTTTTTTTGTCTCTGTATAATTCCTTGTACAGACCTATTGTTCTAGGAAACCTGACAGTCACATTTGGAGTTTTGTCTTAAAAAATAGCCTCATTCCTAGTTCTCTAAATGCCCCAAAATACAAAAGCTAGAAATACCTTCTTTCTATCTATATTCAAAGAGTAATTAAATGATATTTTTGAATTAAAAAAAAATCATAATATATATGTTTGGAAACATTGTAAACTTTAAGTAAACTTTTTAATCCATAATTGAAAAAATTGAAAACACCAATAAGGAAATTGAAAGCTAAAAATTATTATTTTAGGATGGTGGATAACTACCTAGCATGCTCCTCTCTTGATGAAGACTGGACACTTTGAATTGATCTTGATGTCAAATTGTAATGAAGGTGGTATTATGGAGCCATTCATAGGTTGTGGTAGCTCTGGTTTGGAGAGTTATAATTAGAGCAGAGTTCTAGAAAGCCCATCATCCCCTCGCTTTCTTTTGATTTGACTCCAATAGATCCTTGGTAAGTAGTGGTCCCTTTCGAAAATGCAATCTTGATTCATATTTGAATTGGGGATGCAACAACGACCTATGTTGGGAGCCTTTTATTTTGGTTTGGAAAGAAATTAGGCATATAATCTCTATTCCAACCAACAAGGACAATGGGTATGCTTGCAATCTTTGTGAATTTGTGTCAATGAACAATCTAAGTTAGAGTGCTTTGCTTGAAGTTTTTTTTGCTTGTTTGAATCTCCTTTATGAAGTGGAGGTTGGTGGCAAACCCTTGTAATTGCTTGGACCCTCTTGTTGGATTTTGGTTTTACCTTTGCACCGGCTTGATAGGATTCATGGGAATATAGACAACCTTGGTAACAATGGTAACAAACTATATGAAATCCATAGGATTCTTCATAAGCATGAAGAATTCATCAATGGCAACAAGAATTCAATCTTTTCTATTACAATCAATGTTCTTGGGCAAGAGAAAATATGCAACGATCAGAATGGAGTGACCATGGAAGCTTTTCTCCAACAAAAGAGACAAGCAAATATGCAACAACCATAATGTAAGTGACCATGGAAACTTTTCTCCAACAAAAGAGAAAAATTCAGGATTTAGTAGCAGAATGCTCTTCACTTGGAAATATTGTTTGCAATTTAAACAGAGGTACACAGTTTACAACAACTTATCTCACAATGCCAATGGGATTTGTTCTAGGTGAGCAAGAAGAGGAAGAAACAATACATCAAAAACTAGAATATGTAGACATGGAAAATCAGGGATCATGGCCCACTTATGTCGACCTAGATCAAATACACAACAAACACATCTCTCATAAGATATAATTTTCATTAATGCTTTGCAAAGTAGCACTGACATTAGGGATTTTGTTTAGAATCTATACTCATAGGAATTTACATAAAACCTATGCAAAAGATAATAATTTCATTTATGCAACCTTTATAATTTGACCACTTAATTTTGAACTTTTTGTTCAACAGAGAAAAAGAACTATACTTTTATTAGCAAAGTGTATATAACAAAACATAACTTACAACCTTCATAATGCAACACAAAGGACTTATTCCAACCTTTAGTAGATTTGAAGCTGACCAAAAGGTATACCGATGTCTATGGCTAGAGATATAACAAGAATATCTTATGTACTAGCAATAACTTGAAAGTTATTTCAAGGATCATCTAATAGTTTATAAGATACTACAATTTCTTTTACAGAGCAGCTTATTGTAAACATATATAAGGCAAAAAAACAACCTTCCAAAAGGAATTACAAAATAGAGAAACTGAATTTAAACTACCATGATGGAATAGAGCCTTCTGATATGATAACAAAGTTAACAATTTCTGAATAAAAAAGGATGTCTTCAATCACCTCCAGTGCTTGCTTGTATAGCTTATCATCTTCTAAATTGAAATCTCTATACACATGCTAAAAGGAATTCTCTTCAAAATCTGCCTAAAGTCTTCTTATTTTCTCTTTCCAACCACTACCTATAGCTTCCCTTTTTGGAGGGCCCAATCTATGATCACCTTGGAGTTTCCAACTACCTGCATATGAACCAAATTTTTAGATTGAGCAAAGAATGATAAACCCCACAATGCTAGAAGTTCCCCATGGGTGTTAGTACCCCCGCCATAGTTCAATTTTAAAGAGAATACACGAGACTCCCTCAATTTCAAGTATGCACTTAATCCACATTTAGATGCATTTTCTTGAAATGTACCATCAAAGAAACCTATTGGCCAATTGTTGGGGAAAGAAGGTACCCTAATTATTCTCTCTTGATTCCCATCCTTCCCTTTAATCATTTCCTTATATGCCCCTTCAACTTTAAGACTAACATTCAGAATGCTTTTAATCTTATCCTAGAAAAGAACTACATTTTTATGCTTCCAAATCTCCCAACAAATGAAACAAGGCAACTCCATCCAAAGGAAAGCTTCAAAAGACCTGATTTGAAAACTTTGAGATAAAGTATGTTAAGGCCAATTATGAGTTATCTGGAAAATCCTTTGAACTTCCATCCATACCTGTCTGTAAAATTACAATGTATCATTAGATGGTCTACATACTCAACTTCATTTTTGCTTAGGAGGCAAATATTAGGACCGTTTCCACCCCTCTTGATATAATTATCCCAATTTAATATCTTATTCTCCAAAGATATCTAGCAAAAGAGTTTAATATTTAAGGGAAGATGTCATTTCCAAAGAGATGAAAACCGCCAATTATGATCAACTTCTAAAGCAAAATAAGAAATTGCATCATAAGCAAGTTGTAACGCCCCATATTTTGACTAGGCGTGTTTATGAGTTAGACACCTTTCACTTTATTTGCTTATTATCTGTTGGACTCAACTAGACAGAGTGAACTATATTTTCGGCATGTTAGACATGATGATATGTTGCTACTATGTTTAGGATGTTACTATTCCCATGTTGATACTACGGTTATGATGTTATGAGGTTACCATCCTCATGATGTTATTAGGTTTATGTGGTTACTATGTTATAGTTATCACGAGATTCTTTTATTTCATAATGACGGTGTATGTTTAATAATCGTCCTGGATGAAATGTGATATATATGATGTAGTATTTATGCTGTGATCGATTTAATGATTTTATGTGATGAAATAAATAATGTTGACAATATGGATCAGACGATGATAGAATGGAAATATTGTTATAAATGTATGGCTGCAAAGTACTAATCCGCAAGACGTCGGGGCTATGCAATAGCGGGATACTTGATATGAAGTATGGTATAGTACCTATTTTGCAGAGAGCCTTATTTACCAAAGTTGAGGATACGATGACATAAACCAATAATCTCGAGAGCAACAAAGTATGAGTTGATAAGGGCGTAGACCCAGTATTTTGAGAGGGATGGATGTATTGCCCACCCTATGTTTCTATGATACCCGAGGTCGTGGGAGGGCCGTGCTGAGACACGCTCCCCAAGTTGTTGTGATGACGATGGTCGGATGCCTGCTAGGAGAGGTTAGGTCCGCTAAGTTAGCCGACGCTACCGCTCTCACGTTCTATGTGGCTAGGTCAGTATAGCTGACATCCACTTTTGTACTAGCAGAGGAAGGATAGGGAGGATGCGGACGCAGGTTAGGATGGGAGGATATGTCAGTTAGTACTGTTGGGGGTTGGGTATTCGTTGATCTTGAGTTAGTGGTAGTAGGTAGCTTTCCTTGTACTTGATTGATTGAACAAATGTAATCATAAAGATAATGAAATGAAATATTAAAGGTTAACTAATATAATGACCGATGATGTTTTAGTAATGTTATGATAAATATATACTCGTTCTATTTGCATGAAGTATTATTAGTATTAGTTAGTTGCTAAGCATAGGAAATATGATGTATGTTTATAGTACTTGTCAGACCTGTGCATACGCTGGCCACGCATGCACATTTTGTACATGTGCGATAGTATATGTTTACGACATACTTATTAGTATTTAACAATGTTATAAGTTGTCATAGACAACTCAGTTAAGGTTTGGGTAAACGACATGAGTAATAGATGATCGATTTGTTTATGTATAAAATAAGTTAATTAATCTTATATGTAAACATTGTAATGAACAATTAAAATAATTGCCGCCAATTGTAATTCTCGTCAAGTGAAGGTATTGGAAATATGAAGTATAGCAGATAAACATTAATGTTGGAAGCGTGTATTATCTAATTGTTAATATTGATTAATTAACCCCTTAAGAGTACTTCGTTTATCAATGAAAGTATGTTAGATTAGTGCTAAGGTACTTATTATTAATTAAGTATGCTAGATTAGTGCTAAGGTACTTAAATCACCATTAATATTTATTATTATTATTATTATGATTATGATTATGATTATTTAACTAATGTGAATAATGCTAATGTGTCCTTATTGGAATGAAAGAAATCATAAGTGGGTAAGTGAACATGTTTGAATTATTAAATTAATTAATTTATTGTTATGAAACGAGAAAGGAGTATTATTAAATTATTAAATAAGGAAGGTTAAGATAAACTCAATTAAATTTATATTCATAAATTACTGTCATGTCACAAAACCGATCTGAGATTGGATTTTTATATATATATTTATAATTAAAACAAACTACCACTTCAAATTTGAAAGGGTCAACATGATAGTATTTAATTATTATTTATTCAACATATTAAATGGAGGATAAGACTAATATTGAATCCACCGCCTTCGTGAATGTCTTAAATTGAATATTTCAAGAATCATTAAATAATGTACATTCAACCCATCAAATCCAACCTAACTAGTCTTAATACCGTTGAACTGCTCGAGAAAAGAAGTACTATAAAATAATATTTATTTATGAATTGGATTGTAAAACAAGCAATCAATTTAATGTTTTGGGGGCTCGAGGGTTCTTATGGAGGGTGGTGGAGTAAACAGGAAGGCAAGTGGAGGAGGAAAATGGATCTATAAAGCAATAATTTCACGGAGATGAGAGGGGGGGGTTGGTTTTCTTTTGGGGAAAGGTACACTTAGTATTTTAGTATCTTGATGAAAAGGAGGAATGCCGAGGAGGGGGAGAACTCGAAGCTTTGAGGAGGTGGGAAACTCAAAGACTGAGGTGGGATTAACTCAGAGAAAAATTTCTATTGAACTATGGAAAGGGACTAAGGAAAGTTGTTGTCGGCATTATTGGTTTGTGGGCTCGGGGGCTAGGAAACCCGTCAGTTTCCTAGGGCCAGCACGATAAGAGCTGGTTGGCAGGGTGGTTCATCCATTTTTTGGTATAAAGGCTTGGAACAGAAAGGCTACGGGAGCAAGGGGACAATCTACAACCTACATCGGTCCAGGTATTCTACTGGTAGTTAGAAAAATGATTTATATTTCAAATATACTGAGTATTATGCAAGAAATTACAATTATATGTATGTTGTTAAAATCACTATATGTAGGTGCACTGTATGCTACTAGACATTTCCTAGTCACTAAAATTATGCAGAAAATTTTCATAATGAAAGCATAATGATACTTATTTATTATTGAAATAAATAAGAAAGAAAAACAACTCCGTAGGAGCTGGTTACAAAACTGTCATCAAAATCTAGAACTTCGGTGCCCTTCCGGATAGAGGGGCATTGCACAAGTTTTGTTGTTAACTTACCATTTTTTTTATTCCAAGTCCAAACCATAGAGTCCTCAACATCTAAAATATAGATACCACCTCTATGAAGACCTATTATATTGTTGTTCCATTAATCTTTAATAACCCCTTGCAACTCCAAATCAACAACCATTTTCCATTTTTTACCTCCTCCAATTTCAACATCAAAAGTACCAACATGAGCTAAGTTTTGAATACCTTTAGATCGAAGAGTACTGACCAGATCAGTGGATAGTTTATAATAACATGCACCCACAATATAGGGATCCTCCCCCACTTTAATTGATAAACCATTCTCAGGTTTCCAATCCAACCAGTCCCCCAATATATGGAATGAGTTTACAAAACAATTCCAAATATTTGAAGCCCCTTTTGTTGTTTTCTCATTTGATATTATCCAATCAATTCCGTGCCTGCATTTTAAGTATTTATCAATGATGACCCTGCTCCATAAACTAGCAAAGAATAAGCTTCTCCATAAACTTTTTACAGCCAAAGCTTGCTCAAAATAGAAGATATTTTTTATACTCCAGCCCCTAATTTCTTGGGTCTAGAAAGCCTATCCCAGTTCACCAAATGAATTGATTCCTTAAGTTTATTTCCTGTCCACATGAAATTAAAAACTTTGTTCCTTATCTTATACAATATCGATTTTTATTTTTGACAGAGATAACCAATAAACTGGTATATTTTCTAAAACATCCTTCACAAGGATTAATCTTCCACTTAATGAAATCCACCTATTACACCAATTCCCAATTATTTTTTCTACCTTTTTCAAAATCCACATCCAGTCATGTGCCAAGTAATTATTAGGATTCAGTATGTAACCAAGATAGTTTATTCCATCATTAATATCACCAACCTGTTAAGGAAGCAATTGTCCAATTTGAGCTAAAATTTCCTCGCCGACACCATTTTCTGGAAAAAAACAATTTTCACTTCCTAGCAATCATACCTGTAGCCTCAAAAAATAAGTCCAGTATATTCTTATATGTTTGACTAACACATGAAATTTCCAAAAGATCGAACACGTTGAGAAACCGCTCACACAAACAGATCACATATCAACACACCAATGTTTTTACATGGTTTAAACCCTCGAAAGGGAAACACTGCTCGAATACAAAAGTTGAAAGCATTCGTTGAAGCCACAAAGATTCTTGGTTGGAATTAACTGCGGCTCGATACTCTGCTTCTGCTAAAGAAAGAGAAAGAGCTTGTTGTTTCTTACAAGCCCAAGTGATAGGTCTGGAACCAAGACTGAAAACATAACCTGTAGTAGAATTTTGATCATCAGAATCGCCAGCCCAATTTGAATCAATGAAACCAACCAATAAAGGATTCCCCCCTTAACTATAATGAATCCCAAACTAAATTGTACCTCGAATATATCGAAGTATCATGTTTGTTGCTTTCCAATGGCTTTCACGAGGTGTCTGCATATAGCGGGTAACAAGACCAACAACAAAGGAAAGATCAAGATGGGTATGAGTCAAGCATAAGAGACTACCAAAAAGCCGATGATATAAGGTGGCATCTACTTCGAGTGAAGTGCAAGTGGGAGAAATTTTGACTCCAGACTGGAAGGGAGAAGGGGTTGGTTTACAAACTTCCATGTGAAAGAGACAAATAAGGTCACGAGCGCACTTAGAATGAGAAAGAAACATTCCTTCTTTGGTTTGCAAGACTTGGAGGCCAAGAAAATAATGCAAATGTCCTAATGTCGGTCAATTCAAATTTTTGCTTAAGACATGATTTCACATGGGTTAAAAGTTTATGGTCACTACCAATAAGAATAAGGTCATCAACATAAATAAGAAGGATGATGAGATGGTTTCCTACTATTCTGGTATAAACATTGGGGTCAGAATGGCCTCTAAAGAAACCAATGTCAAGGAGAAAGCTATCCATTTTGGCATACTAGGCTTGAGGAGCTTGCTTGAGGCCATATAAGGATTTCTTAAGGCGACAAACAAGACTAGAGTCATTCTGAACATACCCAAGAGGTTGTTTCATGTAAACTTATTCATGCAAATCTCCATGCAAGAAGGTGGACTTGACATCTGTTTGATGGCCCTCCCATTTATGTAAGGCTATAAGAGCAAGAACAAGGTGTGGAGTTTATTTTGGCGACATGGGAAAATGTTTCATTGTAGTCAATTCCTTCAACTTGGGAAAATCCTTTGGAAACTAACCTTGCCTTCAATCTTTGAACACTATCATATGATGCATACTTAGTTTTGTAGACCAATTTACATCTAACAAGTTTTATTCCTTTTGGAAGAGGTACAAGATACCAAGTATCGTTTGCCATTAAAGAACGATATTCTTCATCCATAGCTGCATCCCAATATGGATTTATTGAAGCTTCTGCAAATGTCTCTGGATCATGATTATTTGAAACTTGAGCCAAAAGAGAAGTGGCTCGCTGGAATTGAGAACGTGTTCGGTGCTGATCTCCGGGATCACCGGTAAGATCACCAACCACTTCACATGTTGAACGAGCCCATCAAGGAAGCAGTTGTACTAGTGCAACTGGAGGAAAATGAGCAGGCAAAGGTGGATTTTCATTGTCACTATCATCATCAGAAGCCGGAGTAGGAATACTTTCAAGAAAGTTGGAAGTAGAAGATGGCACAAGTGCCAAATTAGGCTCACAAGCTACAAATGGCATAGAATTCAAACTAGACTCGCGGGCCAAGAGATTTTCATCAAATTTAACATATCTTCTAAGAATTATATGTTTGGAATGTGGTTGAAGAAGTCTATAACCTTTGACATATTTAGAATATCCAACAAATATACACTTTTCACTTTTAGGCTACAATGCTTTCCATTTTTCGTCGGGAATATGACCCCATGCTTCACTGCCAAACACACAGAAGTGACTTACATCTGGTTTACGTTTACTCCATGCTTCTTCCGATGTGATACCTTATAAATATTTAGTGTGGGTGCGATTAACTATGTAATTTGCACAATTTATGGCTTCATCCCAAAATTGAAGACTTAGTCCCTTAGCTTGGAGCATACAATTAGCCATTTCTTTTAAGGTGTGGTTCTTCCACTCGGCTACACCATTTTGTTGTGGTGTATATGGAACAATGTGTTGTTGTTGGATTCCATGTTTAGTGCAGAAAGTAGGGAACTTGTTGCTAACATATTCTCCCCCATTATCATATCTTAGATTAAGAAGTTGATGACCAGATTGTTTCTCAACAAGGGCTTTGTAGGCCAAGTACTTGTCAAATACTTCGTTCTTATGTTTTAAGAAATAAACCCAAGTGCGTCTAGAATAATCATCAATGGAAGTTAAGAAATATTTGAAACCAGGAAAGGAAGAATATGAAGAGGACCACACCAGTCACTATGCACAAGCTCCAAGGGGGTCGAGGCGTGCCAAGAGGCACATTTAATGAAACTATCCCGATGATGTTTTCCCAGTACACAACCAGAACAAACACCATCGTTGAAAGATGCCATTGGAAGACTTGTCAACATTTTTTCTTTACGTAGTTGTTGTAATGAGCAATAATTTAAGTGACCAAATCACTCATGCCAAAGTTTGTTCAAGTCTTCGCTACGAGCAATAAAAATTGAGGGAAAAGATGATGACCCAAAATTGTTAAATTTGTAAAACCTGGTAATATCATCAACAATTCCAATGTCAAGGACATGCTTAGGATCTTTGAAATCCTTGATTACAATTTGGTGAGGTGTAAATGTTACAGTCTTACCTTCACCAAAATGAGTAATTTGATAGACTGACAACAAATTGTAGGAAATTTTTGGAACACATAGTACATCATTAAATTGACCATCTTCTACTTGAACTATTCTAGATCCTGCAACATTAAGAGAGCTATCATCGCCAACAAATAATTGTTTGGTGTTACATTCATTCATAGTAGAAAATATGGCTTTATCCTTAGCCATATTATAAGATGCTCCATAATCAATGAGCCACTCATTCGAAGAAGAAGAAGAAGAAGAAGATGCATTAAAGGAAAAAATAGAAGCACAAAGTGCATATACACGAGATGTAGATTCTAAAGATGAATCAAGGATGATGTTGTGCTTTTTCATTGCTACTTCCAAGGCTACCATCTTCTTGAAACATTTAGATTCATCATGATTATCTAATTTTCTGCAAAAGTTGCAATGACGCTTAATCTTCTTACCTTTTGATTTGGTTTCTTTGTCATTTTTGGAAGGATGGGCTGGCTAAGAGGGTTTGGGACCCTTTTTTTGCTTATTATTATGAGGATGTTTCTTCTTGGGATGTTCGGAATTCTTTTTCTGTTGTGCCACTAAGGCTTTGCTTGATGTATCTGGATTGCTAATTATTCCAAGATGTATGAGCTTAACTTGCTCTCTAATCAAGGAATCGCAAAAGGATTCGAGAGTGGGTTCTTTATAGTTAGTAGGACCTGACGATTCTTTCATGGAGTAAAATTTAGATACAAAAACAAAATATTTAGGTCCAAGTTTGGAAAGAATATGAAAAATACATTGTTTGTCTTCCCTTTTAATTTTGCATTCTTCAACTAAGATCCTGAGAGTTTTGTACTTAGATAGATAGGCTTGAATATAAGAAAAATCACTTGGATTTAAGGCAATCAACTCATTTTCCAATTGGTGACCTTGAGTCTCATTGTGTTTACCAAACACAATGTCCAAATTTTCCCAAGGTTTATCTGGTTCATCAATTCCAAATAGGTGGAATCGTAAACCAAATAGGTGGAATCGTAAATCAATAGAAATTGACATCTCAATCAATCCACGACCTTCATCACATTTATTAGCCCATTTGATTTTCTTATCATCATTAGTGGGTTCTTTTTCTTTCCACGAGGTAATTCGGTAAATCCCCCTACTTCGTAGGACATTCTCCATATGGAATTTCCATGAGAAGTAGTTGGAACTAGCAAGCAAAATATCACATGGGGCTGCCATACTGGAATATGCAGGATGTAAAAACAAAAACTAAAGGTTTGTATGGAAATATCTAAAAAAAATAGGCGGTTTAAAAAAAACAACACTGAAAATGGACTCCATATGAGGAAGTTATGTCATTTTTAAGAAGGACATAAAATGGAACCAAGGGGCCATGGGCCTTTATGCCCGCAATAAATTTTAAACAACCACCCTAAAACAAAAAACAAAGTTCTGAAACTAAAATGTTCAGATTTTGGGTTAGTCCTTGATTAGCATTCCTTGAAATGCAAGTTTTCTAATTGTTTATGATTTGCCGAGTTTGCACAAAGCATGCGACGAAGAGTATACACAGTAAAGAAAATCATTTCCTCTCCGTTTCTTATTTGCCAAGATCACACAAAGCGCACAACAAAGAGAACAAGCAGATTGAAAAGGTTGCAGATCAGAAATAAAAACAAAAAAATATGAAGAAATATGAGAAAAAAAAATTAAAATGCATAGCTGTCAACATTATACCTCTGGATCTGGTAAAATGGTTGTATCTTGGGCAAACAGAAGCCTTTTTTCGGTGAAATGAAAAGTGTTTCCAATTGGAAATGGTGCTACATACGCAATGGAACACCTCTCATGGCCCGATAATGCACAGAAATATCATAATAAAAAAACCATTCACGACCCCAACAACACTGGTTCAAGATCTAGATCACCAACGGAAGCAAGACTTCATGAGCGCTCTGATACCATGTTCGACTGATACAGTAAACTTCCAAAATATTGAACACCTTAAGCAACCACTCACACAAATAAATCACAGATCAACACACCGATGTTTTGAAGTGGTTTAAACCCTCGAAAGAGAAACACTCCACGCCAAATATCTACTTGAGGCAATTATTATGCAAAAAATATAATATTACAAATGAGCTTCTCATAATAGATTAACTGGCAAATGACCCTCCATGCTCTTTAAATAGAGATTGTGGACCAATTGGGTGTTAAGCCACAAATCAGTGGTCATTAAGATCGAGGAGAAGTTGAATCGTAGGATCACTTTATGTCAAGATCATATAGTGTCCGTTGGATTAGATATTTACAAATGCATATTAAAGAAACACACTTTACCTCACAGATATATTATGACAAGTTGATCTTAACTAACTCCTTAGTGTCTAAATATCCTGACATTATAAACCCGCCACTCCTACAAAGACCCTTTTCCAAAAAGTAAAACATCATCTACAAAAAGCAAGTGAGTTATCCAAATGAGAGAAGAAACTTTGAGTCCATCTAACCTTCCTTCCATCTTAGCCTTACCTATTAATCTAATGAATCCTTCAACAATTATAAAGAAAATGGGAGGAGACAAAGGACAACCTTATCTGAGCTCTCTCGAATTTTGGAAGAATTTTGTGGGCTCCCCTCCCCATTCACAAGAACAACAAAATTTACAAAGCTACCACAACTCATGATCCCGTTCGTTGCTTCAAGACTTAGACCGATTTGCAACAATACAAGTCTTAGGAAACCCCAATCCACTCAGTCATAAACCTTTACCAGATCTAATTTTAACACCATAACCTTTTTCTTTTTGACATTAATATCGTGGAGACACTCCTAAGCAATACCAATCGCATCCACTATGTGATAATTGTTTAAAAAATCAAACTACTCTTTAAAAATGAATTTTAAAAGCATTAGCTTTGTTTTATTTGTAATAATCTTAGAAATTATGTTATAAATCAAATTGCATAATGAGATGGCCCTAAAATAATTGAAAAGTCCAAGCTTAAAGCTCTAGGTTTTTTTGTTCATACGAAAAAGACATCTTTTTTATTAAAGAAAAAGATGTATCAATACAAAGCTCCAGGGTATCAAAGCAATAAAGATCGCGATCACTTTCCCTTGAACTTCATCACAACATTCTTTTTATATTATTATATTCATCACTCTTATAAATTTTTATATAAATTATTATAGTAGTACAATAATAATTATATAATGAAAAGTCAGAGTCAATCGAGTGTGGATCCGGTGGTTGGAAGGAATGTTGTTATTGTCTCCACCCGGGTTCAAATCTTGCTTTGTGACACTTGCTCCTTGGGAGCCAACTTTCTATGTAATGATTGTAAATCTGGCCATACCTTTATCAACCAATAAAAATTATAAGACATCACATGGCTTATTGAAATTATCATTCATATCAATTAATTGCTATTTAATATTTTATGTATTTGGAAAAATGGTGTCGCTATAAATATTGATTAGTTTTACAATAAAGGTTTATTAGTTTCACATAAAGTGTATTCATTTTATTTAAATGCAACATTTAAAGTGTACACATTTCGAAACTATAATCTTATCTTAACATAATTTATGAATTATGAATCTATTTACATTATCAAAATAACATAGCTTAAATATTTAATGATTTAATATATTTTTAATAACATTTTTTTGACACGAATTTGGTAAAAATATTTCAGATCATAAAGTAGACTGGTAGGATAAGCTTAAATTCATTTATACATTCATTATAATTTAAACAATTCAAATTTCAAATTAAAAAAATAAAAATCCAACGTTTAGAATCCTGGTCAAAATTACAATTTAAACAACATCAAATTTACAATCTAAATAACAAAATATTTAGATTATACAAAAATGGTTGACTCTTTATCCAAACTGCTTATTTTCCATTTTAGTAAATTTACACGGTGCTACAAGAGAGCGTGGTTCCAGCCAATTCTACGGTCCCGAGAGAAACAGAAGGCGTTTTTCATGAGAATGTGCGCGACATAGGAGACATTGATACAATCGCCGTATTCATAATTATTCCTTTGAAGAATCTCATCTCTTCGGATCTCCCACCATCCGATCTCCATTAATCTCCCACCTGGCATCGATACTTCTTGATGTCTGTTATGGTTTGATCCCCAGATAGCCAAAGGCACCGACGTTTTGAATGGTTTAAATAATTGACTGTCTGTCTGTATAAGTATTCGGGTGGGTTGTTTAATGGAAGAGGGATTGCAATAAAAGCATGGAGTACAGGAACCTTGGCCTCACGGGCCTCAAGGTGAGCAGGCTATCATACGGCGCATGGATCAGTTTTGGCTTTCAAATAGGCCTCGAAGAAGCCAAAACGTTGCTGTCATGCTGCAGAGAACATGGCATCAATTTCTTTGACAACGCGGAGGTTTATGCAGGAGGCAGGGCAGAGGAGATCATGGGTCAGGCGATCAAAGAACTGGGATGGAAGCGTTCTGACATTGTGATCTCCACCAAAATTTTTAATGGCGGGAATGGGCCCAACGATGTGGGGTTGTCCAGGAAGCACTTGATTGAAGGGACAAAAGCCTCGCTGAGGAGACTGCAGATGGAGTATGTGGATGTGTTGTTCTGCCACAGACCTGATGAGGGCGGGACTCCACTAGAGGAGACAGTGAGGGCTATGAATTTTATCATTGATCAGGGGTGGGCCCTCTATTGGGGTACCAGCATGTGGCCCAAGGACATGATTGTGGAAGCTTGGAGGATTGCCAACCACGTAGGCATGGTCGGGCCACAGGTTGAGCAGCCCAGGTATAATTTGCTTGCAAGGGACAAGGTACTACTGCCTTTTGCTTTTGTGTTTTTTTACTCCAACTGGATGAAATTAGACTCATTGAAATTTGAAATTTATTTCTTTGCTGTTTTATTTCATTTTTTACCTCTCTATTAGGGGAGGGGCCTTGAGGTGCGACACCCAAATCGCAGATTTCCATTTGCTAAGCTGCCCGGTTTGAGGGGTAACTATAATGCCAGAATTGTTGGAGACTCGCACTTCACTTTCCCTTTAAGAATGTGGGTGGGTTAGATAATAGAGAAAACGGAACCTTGATGAACAGCTTAACGCTCCATTCAATCATTGCTCTGTTGTAAATTTTGTGAAAGGCTTTTCGTCCCATCAAACCACAAGTGTTAAATTCTACATGCATCTATCTTCACAAGTGTTAAATTATGAACACGGATAACTATGCAACAATATTCACCTTTTGGTGGGAATCCGGTACAACAAATCCTTGTGTTTCTCATTTCGGATTGATCCGGCAATTTGCAATTGTTTTGAGGTTACAGATCGATTTGGAGACCGCCAAAAACCTATGGGCAGTCGAGATCTATGAGCAGGGGACATTTCCAGCGCGGAATAGGTGATTGATTGCCAGTTTGGAGTCAGAAAGGAGTCGGAGATGTGCAACTTGTTGCAATTTTATCCAACTTCGTTAGATTAACAATACAAAAATCGCTCTTTTCACTCGTCTTTGAGCAAGGGTCTGAAGTAGCATTTCTTTTGCTAGGCATGACTGTATCTGTCCCCATTCTATTTCTTTGAGCTACAAAACGTCCAGATTTCATTACATTGTAACCAAATATGCTACTAGCACTACCATCTCAAACCATCCAAAAAACAAATAGAACATTAATTGGGAACTAAACTGATGACTATTTTCACCAGCTGGTTGGCTTGGTTGACTGGGCTTACTGTGATCATGGCTACTCTGTCACTTGGGCTGGGCTGGAGTACATGTTAGCTGGCTACTTGGCATTGCCCTGGAGAATGTGACCAACTATTTCCATTTTCAAGGCAACGGACTCAGTCGCTGCCAGAGACATCATTGAGTGGAATTTCTTTTCAGCTATTAGCGCTTTTCGGAGGAGTCTCTTGTAATCTTTTGATTATGCTTATTCCATTCTCTCGACTGAACTCTCCTTATTTTCATCCACCACTTCAATGACTCTGGTTACACCCTTTAGGACCACTTCTTGATATTCCGCATTTGTTTTGACCAGGTTTAGACCAACCCAGTGAGCATTTGCTTGACCTCCAAATAGAGGTCCCTTGCAAGAGTTAAAAAGTATGTCTGTCCGTCTTCTCTTCTAGAACGGTATCCTTCTTTTCTGATTTTAATTTTGACATGATGATGGCGTGTTTTCTTTGCCATACTCTGGCTACCCAGAAGGTGCCAGTTGGGTAGTAATAAAAAGCAGTTATTCTTATTTCTCCAGGATTTCTGTTATTAGAATCTGAGATCATTGATGTTAGTTTGTCTTGAGTAATTTGTAGTGTGTTGATGGTGAGCTTATATTAGATGTGTATGATGTTGTCAGCGGGACTCTATTTTTGGGGGCACTGCAAGAGGTTTTTTTCATATTCCACTATGTTTTCATTACATTTGTTGGGGGTGAAGCCCGTTCTCCAGTTCTGCATTGAAGATTAGGTGACCCGGTTCCTATTTTTCCAATATAGAATTTCTTCTACCAATTGAGTAATTTGCAAGCATACAGGCAGAGTCAAGTTTGAGTTGATCTGATTAAAAGTTGGTTTGGATTGGGCTATTGACTGAGCCACTGAAGTGGACTTACAAGCATAACAGCTATAAACGACTTTGCTAAAAAGTTCAGAAATAGAACCTTATGTCTAGAATATAACAACAACTAACATAACCAGAAGCACAAAGCTTATTCAGAGGGGTCTGTTGGGGGTCCCTTCATAGTTTCTCCTTAATTGAGACGGGTCTGCTGTAGAGCTCTTTCAAGATCAGGTCTTGTGATGCACCCTAAATTCTGGTAGGCTGTTAATGCCACCAGCACTCAGATTAACCTCTAAAACCTTCTCAATCTGTGGGTGCAGGAAAACAATGTTCCTGTAGCTTCATATCAGGTCTTGTTCTTTTCTTTTCAATTTCACCTCACAGAAGTTCTTGAAGTACTACTGGATCCTTCTTTCAAAGCTTCCTTCTTATGATCAACAAATTTGTGCAAGATCAACTTACAGGTTGAATTCATAGTTTCTACCATCCAACATGCATTACACAATAGATCTTCAAACTTTGATGAATCTCCCATATCTTCAATGCAGGTTACCACTTCAACGTTTTTTATCAATGAGACTCTCAGATTTCATACATCTGGTCACAATTTCTCTTTACACGATTTCTGCACAAACAATTCATAACATAAAAAAACCAGATCTCATTCAAATAACCACGCCTCGGTCAGCACATTCAAGAATAAAAGGACTTTCCAAGACTGCTCACGCAGAGCAATTATTTCACAAAATTAGTCTGCAACTCAATATCTTTGACAGAGTTTAACTCTGCATTTAAACACAGAGATATTCAATCCATGTCACAAAATAACCAATTTGACTTCTATGCCATCAAACCACCACTTGATTTTCTTTCCCAATAGTATCTTAGCACACAGAGAAATCGTTTAGCATCCAAGCTATAAGCTTCACCTTTTATAATTGAATCCCCAGTTTGATTCTTTCAAGAGTTTCTAATCTTCTTAACAGGAATTGCAAATCCCTGTAGCTACTAGATACTGGAAATTCCCATTCCAGCATTTATATATATAGTTCCAGAATAATACACATGCACAGTCAATTCACAAATTCGCTCAAGCAGAGATACTCATTCCAATATTAACACACACAGGAATATTGACAAACCAAAAGCATATAAACTTGGCCTAATACATCATATGGGAACGCAGCCCTGGTTTCTTTCTCCTGCCACTCGACCTCTCCCTCTTCTCTCATATCTTCTATATTCTGAGAATACAAATTCTCTTGCTCATTCCTACGAATATGGAACTGTTTCTAAATATACAAGCGTCGACTCTAACCTCTTGAATGGCTCACTAAAACAAACTACCATACCCTTACAACTAAGTCCTAGTTTTTCTGAGCCATCCCCGAATTCTGCCAACACACAATTCGGTTACAATGATAAGTATCTTAGTTCTAAATGATTTACCATACTAACTGACACCTCATCCTACTTTCTAATTCTATTCTTGGAAACTAGAAATATTTACATAGGTTTTTCAATGAATTTACAATCCAATCTCTCATTCGGCAAACATCAAGACCTGCATCAGACTCCCAAAGTAGAAAGAAATATGATCTCCTGGTCATAAGCTCTTGATGACTTAAAACCTCCAGGATCCCAAACTTGTTTTACAACTGTCCATAAGCTTAGCTTTCATTACACTTCACTATTGGCCATAACCTTCCAGGCTTCCAAATTTTATGCTGCAATACTCCACTTGCTTTACCTTCACAATTCTTCACAGTCAAACCAATTGCACAATTGACTGTCTGATTCACTCTGCTGTAGCTTCTCTTAAAAACATGCATAAGATTCCTCAGGTCATCAACTTCCTTGTCCAGTTCTGTCTTTGGCTGAAGCAAAGTGCTGCTATTATTCACTTGCTGCTGGTCTTCTTCTTCATATATAAAAATATAAACATTCTCATTCCACTCTGCACTGCTGTACATCTCCCAAAAGATGTCTAAGGCATTGAAATGCCTTCCCCACTGATCTTCAACAGATTTACTGTTGTCACCTTCAGAATTTTCAGATCTGATTTCTTTTATCTCAGCAATATTAAGTTGCATGAGATCTTCTCTCTGCTCCAACTCCACACATTCACCTTTAATTTGCTGGCTGTTTTTTTTTTGCCACTCCTTCATCCGTAATGTCTTTGTAGACATTTCCTTCTTCAATGTTTATTTGCTGCTCCTGAACTTCCACTTTAATTCCAAGAAGTAATTCGTACTCTAACTCCTTGATTGCAGTATCATGTTCATCCTCTCCTTCCCTTGTACCAGAAAACATATCATGGGTTCGAAAACTAGCATATGTTTTTGTCTCTCCCAAAGTTTAAAACACTCCTCTGCTATCTGGTATTTGTGAACACTCTCTATCACTAACTGCAATCTCACTTCCATACTCATATTCCTCTAGCAAATATTCCAGCAACTCAATTTCCCTTTGACACCTCTCAAGCACTTCATCACAATGCTGATCACTGTCTTTTTCATCTCTTTCTTCTTTCGTAACAGCCTTTAGTAACTGTCCTCCACCATTCTTTGGACTAACTCTAGTAGCTAAGTTTGCATTGTTCATTTCTATGATAGGCTTCTCTTTAATATGAGACAAATCTGTCCCTTCCTCCTCTTTATTGCACTCCTCATACTGTCTGCATTCCTTTCCAACGATCCTGAATGATGGTCTGCTATCTTCTGTTTGGCTCCTTATGAAAGCCAAATTTTCCCTGTTCTTATCAATAACAGGTTCTCTAATATGAGACACAGCTGTCCCATTTTCTCCAACAAGATGTTGATCTTGTTTTTCCCTCATGCTTATAAAAAACATGTCTTCTTTACCTTTTGCAGCAATATTCAGTAATTGTTCCTCCTTCTTTAACATAAGACTCTGGGGATGCCCTTCTCCAATACCTTGAAGAGACATTCCTTCACTTTCTTCCATCTTTATGACAGCATTGGATGGCTGTTTATCTTCATCAAGACCTGCAAAATCACACACTTTGTTAGTTTTAAAATCATAAGGCTTCATGGCCTGATTTGATGTTTCAGACATCAAGTTCTTATGCTGATTTGAACCGTCCAAATAGTTCAAAAGATCTTCTGCAGATCTCCATTCATCATCTTCATCACTCTCCCCAAGGATTGGTCCTTTCTCTGGTTCACAAATAATTTCATCTTCAGCAATGTTCCTTTGCTGTAGCTCAACTCCTTTGAGCTCTTTTATCCTCAACTGAGCATTTAATCTCTGTCTCAGTTTCACCTGCAACAAATTCCACTTCACTCTCCTCTGTAGAGTCCATCTGTGACCATGGTCTGCTTCTCTCTCCTGTAGCAGTCTCATCAATACATCAAGCTGTATTCTAGTCTCAGCTATTTCTCTATCAAATTAATCATAATTTTATTTCGTGTGGCTTACCTCTGAACCTTTACCATGACCATCAGTAGTCATTCTTCTCCTTCCTTTATGAGCTTTCTCTTGCTCATTGTGAGCTGCAATCAAGCCTCCATAACAAGCATTCCCCATTGGCATGTTAACAAATACCTTACTATATAAACTTTTCCATATGATTAACATCTACTATAATTTCAAGACCTAGAACTGTCATGATTATCACATGTATCACATAAGTAAATTAAACAATCTTTAACGATTTACCTGAATCCATTAGTGCAGAAATCTTGTGCAGTCGCCTCTTAGTCTTTTTGGATGGAAAACAGTTTCTCCCTCCTACCCTTTTGCTGATATGTTCTTCAGACTCAAATGATGGGTATTCTGAAAGATCTTTTATAGGTGGAGAGAGGACCGGTTTCCTAAAACGGTTATACTCCTCTTGCCCATCAAAGTAGAAGTCTTGGAAACTACTCCTCCGATTAACCAACAGCATTCAAGATATTAATAAATATGAAAATAAACGTAACTGCCTATCACATGTGTCTCTTCATGTGGGCCATTAAAATTAATCAAAAGATTAGTTTTACATTCTCCCACTTGGCACATATGATAACTTAACGTTAGAGTTTAGAAAGGTAGACATTAAGCGCGCCATAAATCATATCCATCTTAACTTTCAGTTGGTCATCATAATACTATAATTAAACAATCCACTAATGTGAGTCATGGCGGTTCTACGTCAATAAGGCAACATAGTCCCTTCCATGTACCACAACACTAGTAACCTGTGTAATATAGTCTATAAACGAAAAGTGTATTCATAAGGTGTTCAACAATAATGTCCCTTGTCAAAGACTATTCCTATCATTATACATTTATTCTCATACATGTACGTACACATTTAAAACATAAATTATCAATCAGAAACACCTTTATTAAGATCTCAAAGTGTCAAAATAAAACAAATAACATAATGCAATCCATCACATAAAATTAGCAACTGTTATGTGCTACGTTGAATACCCATTCTATTGGCATGTTCCTTAAATTTCTTTAGTGGTAATCCTTTTGTCAATGGATCTGCAACCATAAGCAGTGTGCTTATGTGTTCAATTGACACTCGTTGTTTCTGAACTTCTTCCTTAACGACAAAGTATTTCAATTCCATGTGTTTAGCACCATTAGAATACTTGTCGTTCTTAGAGAAAAATACAGATGCAGAGTTATCACAATAAATTCTCAGCGGCTTGGCAATAGAGTCGACAACCCCAAGTCCTGAGATAAAATTCCGCAACCACAATCCATGAACCGTGGCCTCAAAGCATGCCACAAATTCAGCTTCCATAGTGGATGAAGCTGTGATAGTTTGCTTTGCACTTTTCCATGATATTGCCCCTCCAGCTAATAGGAACAAATAACCAAAAGTGGACTTTCTACTATCAACGCATCCAACAAAATCCGAATCTGAGTAACCAATCACCTCTAGATTATCAGACCCCCTAAATGTGAGCATGTAATGCTTTGTTCCCTGTAAGTACCTCATCACTTTCTTTGCAGCTTTCTAGTGATCCAATCTAGGATTAATTTGGTATCTTCCCAACATACCAACTGCAAAACTGATATCTGGTCTGGTGCAAGTCTGTGCATACATTAGGCTTCCTACTGCATAAGCATAAGGAATCCCTTCCATCTGTTTTCGTTCCCATTCATTCTGCGGACATTGCATAAGACTAAATTTATCCCCTTTTTGAATAGGGGCATCACCAGCTGAACATTTCTCCATTCCGAATCTCTCTAGAACTCTTTCGATATAGGCCTTCTGAGACAATCCTAACAATCCACGTGATTGATCCTGGAATATTTCAATTCCTATCACGTAAGATGCCTCACCCATATCTTTCATTTCAAAATTCATCGAGAGAAACTTCTTGTTTTCGTGTAATAAACCAAGATCACTAGTGGCAAGCAATATGTCATCAACATACAAAATCAGAAATATAAACTTACTCCCACTAACCTTCAGATATATACATCGATCAACAGTGTTTTCCTTAAATCCAATGGAAGTAATGGTATTATGGAACTTAAGATACCATTGTCGGGAAGCTTGTTTAAGTCCATATATTGATTTCTTAAGTTTGCAAGCCAGGTGTTCTTTTCCCTTAAAGGAGAAACCTTCACGTTGATCCATATAGATTTCTTCCTCTAAACTCCCATTCAAAAAAGCAGTTTTCACATCCATTTGGTGCAATTCCAAATTGTAATGAGCTACCAATGCCATAATGATTCTAAGTGAGTCCTTCTTGGATACAGGAGAGAAGGTCTCTTTATAATTTGTGCCACCTCTCTGAGTAAAACCTTTGGCCATAGGTCTGGCTTTATGTCGTTCGATATTGCCCTTAGAGTCGTGTTTGGTCTTAAAGACCCATTTGCAACCAACTTTCTTGTATCCTTCGGGCAATTCAACGAGATCCCAGACTTCATTTTGGTCCATTGATTTCAATTCATCATTCATGGCATCAATCCATTTAGCAGAATCATTACTTTCTATGGCTTGTGAAAATGAAACCAGATCCTTACATGTCCCTACATCAAAATCAGATTCTTGTAGATAAACCACATAATCATCCGAAATAGCAGACCTCCTTTCCCTTTGAGATCTCCTTAATGTTACTTGTTGTGGTTCTTCTACCATCGGTTCATTGGTGTCAGTCTCATGATGGAGTGGTGGTTCATTAATTTGTTGTTCAATGTTGCCAGGATGTTCAACAACGGTAGGAACAACAATTTCCTTTGAAGCCATAAGTATAGGGACTTGTACCCTAACTTCTTGGATAACCACATTTTGTGTTTTATCACTCCCACTGACTTCACCATTTTCAATGAATCTGGCATTACCAGTCTCTACAACTCTCGTACTGTGATTAAGACAGTAAAACCTATACCCTTTGGATTTTTCAGGGTAACCAATAAAGTAACCACTGATCGTTCTAAAATCCAATTTCTTTTCATGTGGATTATACGCTCTAACCTCTGTTGGACAACCCCCAACATGCAGGTGTCTTAAACTTGGTTTCCTTCTTGTCCACAGTTCAAAAGGGGTCTTTGGAACTGACTTACTAGGAACCCGATTCAATAAGTATATAGCGGTCTTAAGAGCATGCATCCACAACGACATAGGTAATGTTGAATTACTTAACATACTCCTAACCATATCCATTGAAGTACGATTACGCCTTTCAGCTACACCATTCTGCTGTGGCATTCCAGGCATAGTATATTGTGCACATATGCCATGCTTTTCAAGGAGTTTAGCAAATGGGCCAGGACACTGCCCTGATTCATTATACTTTCCATAATATTCACCACCTCTATCAGATCTGATGATTTTCACCTTTCTATCTAATTGCCTTTCAACCTCAGTAATGTACACCTCAAGGGCATCCACTGATTGAGATTTTTCATGTAGCAAATATACATAACCATAACATGAGAAATCATCTATAAAGGTGATAAAATACTTTTCTCCACCAAAAGATGGATTGTCAAAAGGCCCACAAATGTCTGTCTGGATAATCTCAAGAAGCTCTGTACTTCTTGTGGCACCCTTCTTGACGTGTTTGGTTTGTTTTCCCTTAATACAATCCACACATACCCCAAGGTCAGAAAAATCTAGGTTCAAGAGAATCCCATCTTTTACTAATCTCAGTAACCTTTCTCTAGAAATATGTCCCAGCCTTTTGTGCCACAAGAAAGAGGAATTTTCATTCGTAAGGCTACGTTTAGTACCAACATTATGATGTAGGGTAAGAATAGTTTCAACAAAATGATCGTCAAGTTTTAATTTGTACAAACCATCACAAAGAATACCCGAACCAACAAAAGAGGTACTCTTAAACAAACTGAAACTTTTACTCTCAAATTTAAAAGAGTAACCATCAAGATCAAGTTTAGACAAGGAAATTAAATTTATGGAAATAGAAGGATCAAATAAAGTTTGAAACAAATCCAAACGGTAACCGGAATCTAGAAATAAACGATAAGTCCCAATGGCTTCAACTGGAGCTTTAATCCAATTTCCCATGAACAGAAAGTTTTCATTTTGATTTATGGTCTGGGTTGTAAGGAATCCCTGCATCATATTTGAAACATGAGTAGTAGCCCCAGAGTCAATCCACCAAGTATTAGAAGGAACTTCAGTTAGGTTTGATTCAAAACAAACATAAATTAAATTCATACCTTTCTTTTCGAACCATTCCCTGCGTTTCGGACAGTCTTTTTGATATTGTCCCGATTTTTTACAGAAGTGACACTTATCACTGTTCCTTTCCTTCTTATAAGCATGAGGACCATGATTAGGCTCATATGCCTTGGGTGATATCCGCTTGATGCCCTTTCTAGGCTTTTTTCCCTTTCCTTTCGGCTCCTTGAGTTGTGAGATGAATTGAATGTTGTCCATGTTGCTTAAGTCTTGCCTCTTCTTGATTGAGCATATTGGCCAGTTCATTCACATTCCACTTATCCTTAATAGTGTTATAGTGAATCTAAAACGACCCATACTGAGGAGGCAAGGAGTTCAAAATAAATTGTACAAGAAAAGACTCATCCACATTCATCTCAAGGGTCTTTAATTGAGTAGCCAAATTTGTCATTTCAAGGACATGCTCATGTATCCCACGCATACCATCAAACTTCATGGTGGTAAGCTTAGCCATCAGTGTCCCAGCAAGGGACTTGTCTGCAGTTCGGAAACGTTCTCCCACAGATTTCAGAAATTCTTTAGCATTGTCAGTTTCTGGAAGGGTTGACTTGATGTTGTTTGCTACAGTCATCCGCATAAATTTAAGACTCAGTATGTTCGATCTTTCCCATGTTTTAAATATAGACTTTTCTTTCGCACTGCTTTCACCAGTAATAGCAGCCGGTTTCTCAGATTCAAGTGCTATATCTAGATCCATAACACCGAGGTGAAACTGAAACTGTTCTTTCCAATCTGAGAAATTCATTCCATTTAAGATCGGAACAGAAGAGGCATGTGAATTTAGCGAAATAGGAACTGACACTGCAATCATAAATCCATGCTCACAACATTAATGTTAAGAGTTATAAATAATTTTGACAATTAGTCAACATAAAACACATGATCAAACAATAATAAATAGTATTACCGTGACCTACCTTTGGGCTAATCTTATGGTAAACTATTAACAATTATGGTGATTTCCTTTCGCCTAATAGGACTAATTGATAAAATATTCACAACTAAGTAAGTCCGTTACCTTTGAGTATCCGTACCAACCTTAATCATGAATACCCACCAACCATCCTATTCCAATTAATTAATCCCTAAAAAAATGGTGCACCTTTGGGCCAACCTAATATTCTTGTGATTAAATAATTGCGATTTGCAAAGTCATTCTATTTTTTTTTTAATACTGAAGAAACGAGTATTAAATTTAGATAATTTGACTTGATGTCTACATGTCATTCCGGTTGGACCACTTTGGTGGCTACCGAACCGTACCATAATATAGATCTCAAATCAATATAATACCTTTGCATATACATTAAATCAACAGTGTATAATTACAGAAGTAACTATTAATATATTATATTTAATATTTTAAATCAATCAGTGAATAGTTACACAAGTAATTACAGAAGTAACTATTAATATATTCAATATCATTACTATTCAACAATTTGAAAACAGAGACTCTATTTCATTTTTTATTTTTTTTAGTTTTTTCTCTACGCATGATTAAAAGAAGCAAATCATGTTAACACTATCCAGAAGGAAATCAATTTACAGATTTGAGAATATCTGTATGAATGCGTAAGTCATTTTCTTTGTATTTCCTTTCAAATAGGAGAGTTTTGTTTTTCTGGTTCTTATAAAAGTCATTTGCTGTAATAAGGGGGACCGCTAACAATTATTTCAGCAAACATTATGGAAAAAAACATGAAAGTTCTTTAATGCAGGCTCTAATACCACATATAAACTTTTCCGTATGATTAGCATCTCTACTATAATTTCAAGACCTAGAATTGTCATGATTATCACATGTATCACATAAGTAAATTAAACAATCTTTAACGATTTACCTGAATCCATTAGTGCAGAAATCTCGTGCAGTTATACTAAAACGGTTATATGTGGTATCAGAGCCTGCATTAAAGAACTTTCATGTTTTTTTCCATAATACAAAGAAAAACGAGACTCTCCAATTTGAAAGGAAATACAAAGAAAATGACTTATGCATTCATACAGATATTCTCAAATCTGTAAATTGATTTCCTTCTGGATAGTGTTAACACGGTTTGCTTCTTTTAATCATGCGCAGAGAAGAAACTATAAAAAAAAAAATAGTCTCTGTTTTCAACAAATTGTTGAATAGTAATGATATTGAATATGTTAATAGTTACTTCTGTAATTACTTGTGTAACTATTCATTGATTGATTTAAAATATTAAATATAATATATTAATAGTTACTTCTGTAATTATAGACTGTTGATTTAATGTATATGCAAAGGTATTATATTGATTTGAGGTCTATATTATGGTACGGTTCGGTAGCCACCAAAGTGGTCCAACCGGAATGGCATATAGACATCAAGTCAAATTATCTAAATTTAATACTCGTTTCCTCAGTATTAAAAAAAATATAATGACTTTGCAAATCGCAATTATTTAATCACAAGAATATTAGGTTGGCCCAAAGGTGCACCATTTTTTTAGGGATTAATTAATTGGAATAGGATGGTTGGTGGGTATTCATAATTAAGGTTGGTACGGATACTCAAAGGTAACGGACTTACTTAGTTGTGAATATTTTATCAATTAGTCCTATTAAGTGAAAGGAAATCACCATAATTGTTAATAGTTTACCATAAGATTAGCGCAAAGGTAGGTCACGGTAATACTATTTATTATTGTTTGATCATGTGTTTTATGTTGACTAATTGTCAAAATTATTTATAACTCTTAGCATTAATGTTGTGAGCATGAATTTATGATTGCAGTGTCAGTTCCTATTTCGCTACATTCGCATGCCTCTTCTGTTCCGATCTTAAATGGAATGAATTTCTCAGATTGGAAAGAACAGGTTCAGTTTCACCTCGGTGTTATGGATCTAGATATAGCACTTGAATCTGAGAAACCGGCTGCTATTATTGGTGAAAGCAATGCGGAAGAAAAGTCTATATTTAAAACATGGGAAAGATCGAACAGACTGAGTCTTAAATTTATGCGGATGACTGTAGCAAACAACATCAAGTCAACCCTTCCAGAAACTGACAATGCTAAAGAATTTCTGAAATCTGTGGGAGAACATTTCTGAACTGCAGACAAGTCCCTTGCTGGGACACTGATGGCTAAGCTTATCACCATGAAGTTTGATGGTATGCGTGGGATACATGAGCATGTCCTTGAAATGACAAATTTGGTTGCTCAATTAAAGACCCTTGAGATGAATGTGGATGAGTCTTTTCTTGTACAATTTATTTTGAACTCCTTGCCTCAGTATGGGTCATTTCAGATTCACTATAACACTATTAAGGATAAGTGGAATGTGAATGAGCTAGCCAATATGCTCAATCAAGAAGAGGCAAGACTTAAGCAACATGGACAACATTCAGTTCATCTCACAACTCAAGGAGCCGAAAGGAAAGGGAAAAAGCCTAGAAAGGGCATGAAGCGGGTATCACCCAAGGCATATGAGCCTAATCATGGTTCTCATGCTTATAAGAAGGAAAGGAACAATGATAAGTGTCACTTCTGTAAAAAATCGAGACACTATCAGAAAGACTGTCTGAAACGTAGGGAATGGTTCGAAAAGAAAGGTATGAATTTAATTTCTGTTTGTTTCGAAGCAAACCTGATTGAAGTTCCTTCTAATACTTGGTGGATTCACTCTGGGGCTACTACTCATGTTTCAAATACGATGCAGGGATTCCTTACAACCCAGACCATAAATCAAAATGAAAACTTTCTGTTCATGGAAAATTGGATTAAAGCTCCAGTTCAAGCCATTCGGACTTATCGTTTATTTCTAGATTCCGGTTACCGTTTGGATTTGTTTCAAACTTTACTTGTTCCTTCTATTTCCAGAAATTTAATTTCCTTGTCTAAACTTGATCTTGATGGTTACTCTTTTAAATTTGAGAGTAAAAGTTTCAGTTTGTTTAAGAGTACCTCTTTTGTTGGTTCGGGTATTCTTTGTGATGGTTTGTACAATTTAAAACTTGACGATCATTTTGCTGAAACTATTCTTACCCTGCATCATAATGTTGGTACTAAACATAGCCTTACGAATGAAAATTCCTCTTTCTTGTGGCACAAAATGCTGGGACATATTTCTAGAGAAAGGTTACTGAGATTAGTAAAAGATGGGAGTCTCTTGAACCTAGATTTTTCTGACCTTGGGGTATGTGTGGATTGTATTAAGGGAAAACAAACCAAACACATCAAGAAGGGTGCCACAAGAAGTACAGAACTTCTTGAGATTATCCATACAGACATTTGTGGGCCTTTTGACAATCCATCTTTTGGTGGAGAAAAGTATTTTATCACCTTTATAGATGATTTCTCATGTTATGGTTATGTATATTTGCTGCATGAAAAATCTCAATCAGTGGATGCCCTTAAGGTGTACATTACTGAGGTTGAAAGGCAATTAGATAGAAAGGTGAAAATCATCAAATCTGATAGAGGTGGTGAATATTATGGAAAGTATAATGAATCAGGGTAGTGTCCTGGCCCATTTGCTAAACTCCTTGAAAAGCATGGCATATGTGCACAATATACTATGCCTGGAATGCCACAGCAGAATGGTGTAGCTGAAAGGCGTAATCGTACTTTAATGGATATGGTTAGGAGTATGTTAAGTAATTCAACATTACCTATGTCGTTGTGGATGCATGCTCTTAAGACCGCTGTATACTTATTGAATCGGGTTCCTAGTAAGTCAGTTCCAAAGACCCCTTTTGAACTGTGGACAGGAAGGAAACCAAGTTTAAGACACCTGCATGTTGGGGGTTGTCCAACAGAGGTTAGAGCATATAATCCACATGAAAAGAAATTGGATTTTAGAACGATCAGTGGTTACTTTATTGGTTACCCTAAAAAATCCAAAGGGTATAGGTTTTACTGTCTTAATCACAGTATGAGAGTTGTAGAGACTGGTAATGCCAAATTCATTGAAAATGGTGAAGTCAGTGGGAGTGATAAAACACAAAATGTGGTTATCCGAGAAGTTAGGGTACAAGTCCTTGTACTTATGGCTTCAAAGGAAATTGTTGTTCCTACAGTTGTCGAACATCCTGGCAACATTGAACAACGAATTAATGAACCACCACTCCATCATGAGACTGACACCAATGAACCGATGGTAGAAGAACCACAACAAGTAGTATTAAGGAGATCTCAAAGGGAAAGGAGGTTTGCTATTTCGGATGATTATGTGGTTTATCTACAAGAATTTGATTTTGATGTAGGGACATGTGAGGATCCGGTTTCATTTTCACAAGCCATAGAAATTTGCTAAATGGATTGATGCCATGAATGATGAATTGAAATCAATGGACCAAAATGAAGTCTGGGATCTCGTTGAATTGCCCGAAGGATACAAGAAAGTTGGTTGCAAATGGGTCTTTAAGACCAAACACGACTCTAAGGGCAATATCGAACGACATAAAGCCATACTTGTGGCCAAAGGTTTTACTTAGAGAGGTGGCATAGATTATAAAGAGACCTTCTCTCCTGTATCCAAGAAGGACTCACTTAGAATCATCATGGCATTGGTAGCTCATTATAATTTGGAATTGCACCAAATGGATGGGAAAAATGCTTTTTTGAATGGGAGTTTAGAGGTAGAAATCTATATGGATCAACCTGAAGGTTTCTCCTTTAAGGGAAAAGAACACCTAGCTTGCAAACTTAAGAAATCAATATATGGACTTAAACAAGCTTACCGACAATGGTATCTTAAGTTCCATAATACCATTACTTCCATTGGATTTAAGGAAAACACTGTTGATCGGTGTATATATCTGAAGGTTAGTGGGAGTAAGTTTATATTTTTGATTTTGTATGTTGATGACATATTGCTTGCCACCAGTGATCTTGGTTTATTACACGAAATCAAGAAGTTTCTCTCGATGCATTTTGAAATGAAAGATATGGGTGAGGCATTTTACGTGATAGGAATTGAAATATTCCGGGATCAATCATGTGGATTGTTAGGATTGTCTCAGAAGGCCTATATCGAAAGAGTTTTAGAGAGATTCGGAATGGAGAAATGTTCAGCTGGTGATGCCCCTATTCAAAAATGGGATAAATTTAGTCTTATGCAATGTCCGCAGAATGAATGGGAACGAAAAAAGATGGAAGGGATTCCTTATGCTTCTGCAGCAGGAAGCCTAATGTACGCACAGACTTGCACCAGACCATATATCAGTT
The DNA here is from genome assembly GCA_027924585.1 of Larix kaempferi. Classification (NCBI taxonomy): domain Eukaryota; kingdom Viridiplantae; phylum Streptophyta; class Pinopsida; order Pinales; family Pinaceae; genus Larix; species Larix kaempferi. The sequence goes on along the minus strand of BSBM01000099.1, from coordinate 882,088 downwards.
TTGCAGTTGGTATGTTGGGAAGATACCAAATTAATCCTAGATTGGATCACTGGAAAGCTGCAAAGAAAGTGATGAGGTACTTACAGGGAACAAAGGTTACATGCTCACATTTAGGAGGTATGATAATCTAGAGGTGATTGGCTACTCAGATTTGGATTGTGCTGGATGCGTTGATAGTAGAAAGTCCACTTTTGGTTATTTGTTCCTATTAGCTGGAGGGGCAATATCACGGAAAAGTGCAAAGCAAACTATCACGGCTTCATCCACTATGGAAGCTAAATTTGTGGCATGCTTTGAGGCCATGGTTCATGGATTGTGGTTGCGGAATTTTATCTCATTACTTGGGGTTGTTGACTCTATTGCTAAGCCGCTGAGAATTTATTGTGATAACTCTGCAGCTGTATTTTTCTCTAAGAACGACAAGTATTCTAATGGTGCTAAACACATGGAATTGAAATACTTTGCCTTTAAGGAAGAAGTTCAGAAACAACGAGTGTCAATTGAACACATAAGCACACTGCTTATGGTTGCAAATCCATTGACAAAAGGATTACCACCAAAGAAATTTAAGGAACATGCCAATAGAATGGGTATTGAACGTAGCACATAACAGTTGCTAATTTTATGTGATGGATTGCATTATGTTATTTGTTTTATTTTGACACTTTGAGATCTTAATAAAGGTGTGTTTGATTGATAATTTTTGTTTTAAATGTGTACGTACATGCATGAGAATAAATGTATAATGACAGGAATAGTCATTGACAAGGGACATTATTGTTGAACACCTTATAAATACACTTCTCGTTTATAGACTATATTACACAGGTTACTAGTGTTGTGGTACATGGAAGGGACTATGTTGCCTTATTGACGTAGAACCGCCATGACTCACATTAGTGGATTGTTTAATTATAGTAGTATGATGACCAACTGAAAGTTAAGATGGATATGATTTATGGCGCGCTTAATGTCTACCTTTCTAAACTCTAACGTTAAGTTATCATATGTGCCAAGTGGTAGAATGTAAAACTAATCTTTTGATTAATTTTAATGGCCCACATGAAGAGACACACGTGATAGGAAGTTACGTTTATTTTCATATTTATTAATATCTTGAATGCTGTTGGTTAATCGGAGGAGTAGTTTCCAAGACTTCTATTTTGATGGGCAAGAGGAGTATAACTGTTTTAGGAAACCGGTCCTCTCTCCACCTATAAAAGATCTTTTAGAATACCCATCATCTGAGTCTGAAGAACGTATCAGCAAAATGGTAGGAGGGAGAAACTGTTTTCCTAAAATGGTTATACTCCTCTTGCTCATCAAAGTAGAAGTCTTGGAAACTACTCCTCCGATTAACCAACAGCGTTCAAGATATTAATAAATATGTAAATAAACGTAACTGCCTATCACATGTGTCTCTTCATGTGGGCCATTAAAATTAATCAAAAGATTAGTTTTACATACTAAGCTTTTCCATGCCTAGTCTTCTCTTGGTATTTCTGATGATTCCTTCCCTTGGAATCTTCACTTTACCATTCTTTGCTCACTTGGCTTCTGCATTCAACTCACTTGCTCTTTGAGAACTTTGTTTTTCCTCCTTCTCTGCTGCAAGGTTCTTTGCCAACTTCCTTCAAGAACTTTCTCTATCTTTGGTTACAGTCACCCTGCCGTAAACACTTCACTACTGCTACTTGTAATCAGTAATCATTTACAAATTAACTGAAAATAAAAAGACCATTACGTCACTGTTCAAATATCTCTTGAACATTCACTGCTGATGCAGTCTTCTTGCGCTTGTTCTACTGTTGCAGTCCTTCAATGTTCCATTCACACCTCAAAACATTCTACTCCAGATTTATTCTACTTTTCTTTCAAAGTAGAATTCCTTTTTATGAACTTTCACTATTCCCTTCAGAGCTTCATCTATGCAATTATCAATCTTTAAATTCAATATGAATTAGAAGACAAAATTAAATTCACCTCAATCATATTTTCTAAGTCTGATCCTACTCCATGCTCTGAATCTCATATCCAAAAACCTTGATTGTTTCTAGCTCTGATCTGTTTTGATTATTTGATCTGTTTGCTTGTTTTACCTTTGATCTGCATCTTCTCTTCCAGTTACTCTGTGCTTAATTTGTTGTAACAATACCTGCAACTCCAATTTCAAAGAGAAATTAACCTCACTCCAAAGAGCGTTCCCGCTCTGATAGCGATTGATGCACCCTAAATGCCGGTAGGCTGTTAATGCCACCAGCACTAAGATCAACCTTTAAAACCTTCTCAATCTGTGGGTGCAGAACAACAATGTTCCTGTAGCTTCATATCGGGTCTTGTTCTTTTCCTTTCAGTTTCACCTCATAGACATTCTTGAAGTACTACCAGATCCTTCTTTCAAAGCTTCCTTCTTCTTATTATCAATGAATTTGTGCAAGATCAACTTACAGGTTGAATTCATAGTTTCTACCATCCATCATGCATTACACAATAGATCTTCAAAGTTTGATGAATCTTCCATATCTTCAACGCAGGTTACCACTTCAACACTTTTTATTAATGAGACCCTCAGATTTCATACATCTAGTCACACTTTCTTTTTACACGATTTTTGCACAAATAATTCATAACATAAAAAAACCAGATCTCATTCAAATAACCACGCCTTGGTCAGCACATTCAAGAATAGAAGGACTTGGCAAGACGGCTCACACAGAGCAATTCTTTCACAAAATTAGTCTGCAACTCAATATCTTCGACATAGTTTAACTCTGCATTTAAAAACAGAGATATTCAATCCATGTCACAGAATAACCAATTTGACATCTATGCCATCAAACCACCGCTTGATTTTCCTTCCCAATAGTATCTTAGCACACAGAGAAATTGTTTAGCATCCAAGCTATCAGCTTCACCTTTTACAATCGAACCCCCAGTTTGATTCTTTCAAGTTCTTTGCTATTATACTTTGCTACAAAGGCATATTCAAAGCTGCCTTTTTCATCATATATCTTATTTCTTTACTCAAATCAGATGTCCTTCTAGCTCATTAGATGTTAAGTGTATAATTCTTGTTGCTAGGCTGAGACTTTTGTCAAACACTTGAGAAGACGAGCAATTTATTAAGGGTTATAGAGACCAGATCCTTGTTCAATCTTTTCACACAACAATAAGTTGATGTCTTATATTTAAAGTATGGTGAGATGATTTGTGACTGAACCTCCTGCTGCCCTGCTGAAATTATACAAATAGTTTCTCAAATAAAAAACCCTGGTTTCATTTGATGTTGCATACAGAGCATTTCCTTTCCCAAGCTTCTCAGGCTTGCCATAACTAATAAAGAACTCCGATTTTTTATTAGATGCATCATTTAGATGTTGCACACTGATGTGGAGGATCCTTATTCTTCAAAAAAATGGATTACAGAATTAATTTGCACATTTCTCTGTATTGATCTACTTGATGTTTTTTGATGCTAGCAAACATTGAACTTGTGATTAAATTAATTCAATCTTCCTTATCTAGAAATTTTAGAGGACTTGCGGGTTGAAGTAGCATCTTCCTTCATTTATACTCTCATAATTATACTGAAAAAATCCCTTGCAGGTTGAGGTAGAACTTTTGCCACTGTACAAGGATTATGGGTTGGGGTTGACAACCTACAGTCCTTTGGCATCAGGATTGTTGAGTGGGAAGTACAGTAAATATAACATACCATCTGATAGTCGTTTTGCTCTGAAAGAGTATCAGGTATTCTTCATATTCTGCATACCCCTTTAATATCATTGTATCATAATCAAATAAATTTATTTCCATTGTTTTCTGAGTTCTGTCTGAAACTGCCTGCAGCATATTAAGAATAACTCACTGGTTGATGACAATCTGCGCAAAACAGACGAGTTAAAATCCATTGCAAAAGAGCTGGGTGTGTCTTTGCCTCAACTAGCTATTGCTTGGTGTGCAGCAAATGCCAATGTTAGCACTGTGCTTACTGGTGCAACTAAAGAAAGTCAGGTATTTTGGAGGAACTGCCATATATTACTCTTTTATATTCTAAATGAATCTAAGCAATTGTGGGAGTTGTGAGATGAAACTTGCATGCAACATGGATAATGCTTTCTGCAGGACATTACAGATCACATGCCAATATAGATTGAAATGTATCTAAAAATGGCAATAAACAAATTTATGTTTTTGCGTGCAAGAAGGAAGATTTGTATTTTTACTATGCAGTTCTTTTATTTCTTATCATTGGTGTGTAGATAAAGGAGAATATGAAGGCCCTAGAAGTGATTCCTCTGCTGACTCCAGAAATTATGGAGAAGATCGATGCTGTGATGACAAGCAAACCATTACAATGAATATTTCATGAAGTGTTTATTATTGATTCTGAAATTCATAAGCAGTTGGAAACAAATGCAAGTAACATGATTTTTTAGGCAAATCAAGCCAAAAATTGCAATGGAGTACAGTGCAGAACCTTAATAAGGATTTTCTGCAGAAGGTTTAAAGTAGTGCTTTGATTTTCTCTATGTTGCACTTTGAGAATGGATGTGCTGGAAGACAAATATTTTTGCATGACTATGGATATGATATGCCTCTAAATTTAATTTTTTCAGAGACAAATTTGACAATAATAAATAAAGTTATAAGATCTTTCAACATAATTTCAAGATACATTCTGAAATGATCCTTAAACAAATTTTGGCAAAGCAAGAACAGTATGTGTTACTTTGAAGTTTAATATGTTTTTCCATAAAAATGGTGAAGTCTAGAATGAGTTTATTTGTATTTCATTCAATTTGAGAACAAATAGCTTAGAGAGCACTCCAGAATTTTGACATGAAATGCATCTTAGTAAGTTAGTAGTACTAATGCCTCTAAGTAATTATCTGAGATCACCATCTTGAAACTACCTGTTTTTAACATATGTTTTGGAGATGACATATGATACAAATACCTTGTGTACTACTACTTTCATGGAAAATTGCATTTTATTTATATTTTAAAAAACTAGATACGAAATTGGTTACTCCATTAGATTTTACAGATATTTTGATACCCTGGTCTATAGTCTAGACCCTTCAAACAGTAATTCTGTAACAAAGAATCTGGAAGAATAAGGTAAGTGGATGGCTTCAGTTACATGGATGTCCTACTGCTATCATTTAAACCCTGCAGCAATTCATTTACAAGAATGTCAGATATATTTGCAGGTGCATTTCTTATCTTCTAAATTGCCTTCTGCAGCTTATCCATTACCATCATTAGGCACGAAGTTGTGGAGGATTCCAGGGATGATGCTAACACTAATCCAATGTTTTTACATTTATCTCCTTTAGCTTGATTGCCATAGTGTTTACAATGGGTTTGCCCCTTTTAAACGAGGACACTAGATTTCTTTATTCTCCTTTTGCTTTTCAAACTCTGAATTTGGTGAGAAGAGCGGTAGGGTGTACTCCTCTATTCCTTGGTCGCATTCCAAAATTAAAAAACCTCCCCAACTCCCTTAACCTTACTAATAGATTGTTACATGGGTTTGGATTACAATACCTGCTTTGAACTTGTTATTGTTATACTGCGATACCAAGTGACCCTCCTCCCCCATGGTCACTCCTGCCTTTTATGTACACGGAATTTCTTTTTGTGGTTCCATCAAATTTTAAATACTATTTCTTACCAGATTCCTTTCTTGGTAAACTTTCTTCCCTGATGTCTCCCTTGAAGCCGTTCTAGCAATTCCCACATTGCAATCTAGTTTCTCCCTGTTTATGCATAAATTTTCAATTTATTCCTTTCTTGGCTTTGTTCTTTTAGTTTCAATTATTCCAGCGTTACTCTTCTTCTAAACTTTTTGGTTCTTTGTTGATCTTTGAAATTTGCCTATTCTTAGAGTTTGGACTCAGTATTGTTATGCTGCGCCCAAGTACCCCCCTCCCTTCACGGTCACAGTTGCCTTTCTGTTGACGGAATTCCTTTTTTAGCTTTGTTACGATGGTACCAGCACCAACGTACTTGCAGAGGTGCCCTAGGGAAATGGTCTTTTTTCTGACCAAGAGGGGTGTTTAGCCAGTTTATTCTGAGGTGGGGTTATGGCCAGAGTCTAGACCCTCTGGTTTCTCCTCTGGAAGTACTATGACTTAATGGCATTGATGACTGCCTCATAAAAGGGTTTGAAACCCTGAGGTTGGTGTCCGGGGCTTCCAAGGGTGGGTCACTGGGTCACATGAAACCAACCTTGTTTTATCACTCTAGCGGCAGGTTCTTCAGTACTCTGACATTTACTCATCCTTCAGAGCACCTCTGGCACCCTCCTGGCCCTCTAGTTCACCAACGCCCTCTCTCTGGGCTCTCCTACAAATGATGACGTCATCCTTCTTGGAAGACTGTATGCTTGCTAAAGGTGGGGGTTGTTGAGTGTTTTCATCTCTATTGGGGTTAGTTGGGGCATGACGACCCCCCCTTACGCAATTTGTTCTTCAGTTTGGTCAAATTTGGTCTTGTTCAGCCATTTTGCTTATGTTTGGGTCAATTTTGGGGAAAAATACCCAATTTACCCACTTTTATTATTATTTTATATTATTTTTGTTTTAATTTTAAGTTGACATTTTTAATGTTAAATTGACCTTATTTTATGTAAAAGTGAATGTGAGATCATGTAAATTGAATCTCCTCGCTTCACTCCTTGATGAAGGTTATTTTGCAAGTTTGAAGAATTTCTTGGAAGTTTTACTATTGTCCATGCCATTGCGAAGGTGAGGTTAGATTTGTTTGCTTAACACATGCACTTGAAGGTATCCATACTTTTAGTTTGATGTCTCTTTGTCAATTTGTATGAAAGTGATGCTTGTTAGGGTTGAATGGAAGCCATTGTTGCTTCATTTTGTCTTGATTAACATTTCAATTTTGTCTTTGGTAACCATAGCACTCAAGTTTGAGCTTTAAGTCTTCAAGTCTTGCTAAAGCTAGGCTTCCTTGACAAATCTTAGAGATTGTTGAGGTTAGCCTTAGTTACCAAGCTTGCCAAGTACCATCTCAAGGGGGGTAGCTCCTCTCATTGATGCCCTAGGGTTGGGTGACTAGTTTTCTCTTGAAACCCTAAGTTGTTCATCTACTTCTAAACCCAAAATTTGAGTTTTACATTGTTAGATTAGTCTAATTTATTTGTTTTTCTAAGTTAATTTTTAATTCTAAGTATTAAAACCCTAAATTTTGTGTTAATTGTTCATTTTTAAATATTAAAAAACCCTAAAAATAAACTAAATTTCTGAGTTTTTCCTCTGCATAAAAACCTACTGCAGAACTGCAGACCTTGCCACCCCTGCGTTTTCCTCCCTGCTCCTCTTTTAATTTCACCCCCTTCACCATCCAACTCGCCTCCCTCTCTCCATTATCCCTACACCTTCCGCCTCCCTTTCTGAGCATTCGCTGGCCCCTTTCCAATTTTCGGACTGCTGCTGCTGCTGCTCTACGAACCTGCAGTCTGCTCCCTTCCACAGTCTGCAGCCCCTGCTCCCACAGTCTGCAACTACTCCTCTGCTGCACCTGAACCTGCTGCTCTTTCCCTGCTAACCCTCGGATCCACTCCCTTCCACCCAAACCCTCTCCTCCCTTCTTCTTGGCTGCCCTTTCTTCCCTTGCTGCCCTATCCAAGCCCTCTTTAACTCAGCAAACACAGGTCTGCAATACAATTGCAGACCCTGTGCTTTTCCTTTCTTTGTCAACTACACACAGAAATCAGAAATCAATTAATGAGTTAATAATTTGTAATTCATTTTTTCTTGAAGCAAGGTCTGATTTTCATATATTTCTAGAATCGTTTTTATTGTGATAACATCTATTATACAGAGGTCCAATTATCGTACATTCATATTTCATGCACCATAAATTCGTATCTCTGCTGCACTTTTCTTATACACAGATCTGAAAATTACTTGGGTTAAATTGCATTTGACTTGTGTTGTTTAAAGCTGATTTTTGTTGGCAAAGTGGACCTTTTTTTTCTGTTACATGTTTTTTGCAAATCTGAAACTTATACAAGCACAGATCTGACAGTGGTTATTCGAATTGCTGACTCAACGTTATGCTTATTTAATGATGTAGAATTCATACTTACAAAAGTCTTTGACTGCCGTACTAGTCTTGTTATTTTGGAAATATTTTGCGAAGTAAAGTTTTCTCTTACTAGTGGGTATTCTATTGCAACTAAAGTGTGATATAAGGTATCATTGAATAGTTCTGAAAGTGCTTAAATATTTCTTGAGTAGGTCTGCATGATAAATGTTTTTAAAGCAATTCTTATATATCAGTGATTGATCTTGATATTTGTTTGGGTGTTCCCATCTTTCATTGGCTGATTTCATTAGCAGATTTGCTAATGCTGATATACATGATACATACATCTTGAAGTTAAATGATCATCTTATGCTATAACGTTTAATGCTATCTCGACTTGGATACGTTTGCACTAAACATTTGATCTTAATACTTCTCATGGTTAATGATAGTTATTGCATCATCCGCTGATTTAATGAAATTATTTATGCATAACCTTGTGGGCCTTAATAACTCTCGAACTAGTTCAAACTTAGTTGTTGATGTATACTTATATGATAAATCTGGTTGGCAGTGATTACTTTGCTAATTATTCTTTGAAGTGTTGTGTTATGTTATGCTCATTGGTTACACATTGCTATGATACCTGCTTATGATTTGTTCTTTGGTGGATGATAGTAAAATTGGTAATTTTGTATCATATCTCTTAATCGATATTGGATGATTAATTGGTAGGTTATCTTCATTGTTCATATTGACTCCATTTGGGCACTGATCTAATTAACGATTGTATAGAGAACATAGTCTTTTGGTTGTATCAGTGTTCTACAGGGTTTTGTAAGGATACTTTTCCTTGGAGGTTCCGACGCTCCGAAGAAGTTAGAATCGTGATCGAGGTGACATTGAATCACTTTTCTTAATTTTTGCTTATCGAGAACTAGCCCCGCTAATTTGCTCAGTAACAAGCTCCATCAAATTTTAAAAACTATTTTTTAGCATAATTCTTCTCGGTAAACTTTCTTTTCTCGGCAAACTTTCTTACCTGATGCTTCTAGGATGCCAAGGATGTGTTACGACAACTTTCTTACCCCATTTTGGTGCCATTTTCTTATCAAATCCGGTCAAAATCATGTCGGAAAATTGCAGTTTGTGTAATCATACAATTTCAGCAATCACAATGATCTTTCCCTTACTAAATACCACATTTTAAAACTATCCAAATCATGTAAATTGCACTTTCCCTTACTAAATACCACATTTTAAAACTATCCAAATCATGTAAATTGCAATTTGAGCAATAAAAACTGCAATTTCAACAACTTTTCTGGCTTCCAATGTTTTTCTTAACTGGATTCCGGCAAATAAAGAACGTTTTGGTTGTCTATTATATTGCTCTGATGCCTCCCTCGAAGCCTCAAGAGTCGAGGTTCATAAGAGAGTTGTCGTAACACATCCTTGGCTCCGCCGTTGTGTGACAGGGTTGTTAAAAACAAAATCATCTAATTGCCAACTCGAGGAAAGGTTCAAGTAGAATTAAACAAGTCAACGAACCTAATATTGTGGAACCTTGCATTTCATGCGCCCATTAAATATTGAAGATATATCTAAAGAAACACCATTCAACCATCGCATATTCATATGAAAACGCGATAATGAAGATAATCTCATGGATGGGTTATGGAAATATACTCAAGAGATGATAATGAACGGATTAAAATCACCTCTAAGGGTTTAAATGGTTTGAAACCACCTCTAAGGGTTTAAATGGTTCTTCAAAGAACTAATTCATATGGTTTACAAGGATTATGGAGTTGGAAGAAGGATAGAGATTTATGGTTATGTAAAAACTAGAGTAGGAGGAGTAGGTTTTTTGTTTTTTAAGCTAGTATTCATAGAGTTTGGAACCGGTGGCCTATTACAAGGAGTGTTTTAACATTACACTTTTTTATAGAGCTAGAGCGATGGCCTATTAGAATGAGTGTTTTAACATTACACTTATTCACAAAGCTAGAGCTAGAGCTAGAGTAGGTTAATTATCTTATTTTAAAATTTTTAATAGTTTTTAAATTTTAATGTTTTATTTTTTAAATTTTTTTTTAAATTTTTAAATTTTTAATTTTAATAAAAATTATATTTTTAATTAAAAAAATTCAAAAATTTTAATAGTTTTTTATTTTTTTAATATTTTTTTTAACTATTATCATGTTTTTAAAAAAATGTATATTATGTTTTTAACACATTTTTAATATAGTTTTTTTTTTTTTAAGTTTTATTATATAGTTTAAATATATAATTTTTTTATAAAAGAACTTTATAAAAAAATTTAAAAAACGGGGAGAGGGGAAGTGATGTTTACGAAGAGAGGAGGGCCTACTTTGCAAGGCCGTGGTTTCAAAAATGCTGCAATGTTAGAACTACTTATTGATTTAGAGGTTGATTTTAAGATTTTCTAACAATGATACTGATTACTAAGTCCATGCTTTCAAACAAGCTAGAGTTTTCTACTCGAGGGGTGATTTTAAGGTTATTGTTAGCAACAATATGGGTGGTTTTTAAGGCAATGATTGTATTTTTAACCTTGAAACAAAAAATAATACTACTTTTCCATTCAAGGGTTGATTTTAAGGCTATTGTTAGCAACAATATGGGTGGTTTTTAAGGCAATGATTGTATTTTTAACCTTGAAACAAAAAATAGTGTTACTAGTAACATCACTTTTTGATTTGAAAGTTGATTTTGGTGTTTTTGACACAAAAAAAATAAATTTTTAGGGCTAGAGTTCTTGTTGTGAGTATAGAATTCTTGTCAAGTTATATAATGTGTTAGGAGTCTAGGGATTGCGAAAAAAATATAATGTGTTAGGAGTCTAAGAATTGCCAAAAAGTTCTAAGAGCCATGAACTCATGTTTTGACACTCTTCTTAAAAAAACAAGATGCATAGTCCTTTGAACACCACAGACCCATCTCTTGTCACAATGTTGTGTACAAGGTGATTTCCAAAATAATCGCCAATAGGCGTAAACCTATTTTGGGTCCATGATGCTGTTGCGCTCGCCATGTGCTGAATAAAAAGTTATAAAAAACCGGCTTCTTGTACTCAATAAAAAACCGTTTAGCTTCAGTTAGTTCTTATTAAGCTAAACCTATCTAAAACCTTTGATGAGGTCAGTTGTGGACCTTGTTGAGGTTAGTCCTAATCCAAATGGGATGAACCTCTCATCGATAAATTGGATAATGGGTTGCATCCAGTCTTCCTCCTTCACAGTTCTTATTATTGGATCTCCATCTAAATTATTCCATGCCTCTCAGGGGCGTAGACAGGGACACCCCTTGTCCCCCTTTCTTTTCCTGCGGCTTTTAGCAAGTTCATTGAAAATGCTTGGAGTAGAGGCGATTTGAAGGGGTTGCAAATTGCTCATTCAGAAGTGGTTTCACACCAGCTTTTTGTTGACAACGTCATTTTGTTAGGTGCAGGTTCAACCCAAGAGTTTCATTGTCTCAATAACATTTTGGATCTTTTCGGTCGGGCAATGGGAATGGACATTATCAAATCTTGTATCTACTTCTCAAATCTGTTTTGGAGAGTATTTTGGTATACTGGGCTTCAATCGCAATTTCGCAAAAATACTGAAAGGCATCTTGACAAAAATTCGTAAGAACTGTTTCGAGTTTCTTTGATTCGGGAACCATGAGCGTGACATAATTTCGTTGGTGAAATGGTCAATCCTGGCCCAACCAAAAAGCCTGGAAGGATGGGCCTTAAAAACATTGTTTTGTTCAACTAAGCCTTAGTGGCCAAGGGCCTATGGAGACTCAATGTGAAACAACAAAGCTCTTTGGGGCATAGTCATATGCTGCAAATATCTGCGAGGACTTTCTTTTGAAGATTGGTTCGAGAGCCACGTAAGTATGCACAAAATAGTTTGATGGTGTGGAAGGCCTTAATATTTTTTTTTCCTTTGGTGGGCAACTGGACGGTCTGGAGAATCGACAATGACAAGGTGGGGTTAGGGAAAAATCCTTGGGTTGAAGCAGGTGAAAATTTTAGACTCTCAGTGAGCTCCTGCAGATGCTTCATGATCAGGGTATCTTCACCCTATGGGATGCAAAGTCACAGGATCATGGGATATTGGGATGTGGAAGTTCGAGATCGGAAGCAGACCTGGGCCTGGCAGGCGAGATCGCAAAAGAGTGGCATGGTTATGTGGGGAATTTATGTTCCAATCATATTAATTTGGTCGATGAGGATGAAGACTCCTTATGTTGGTCCAAGAATGCGTTGGTGGGAGAATAAACAGTCAAACTCGGTTACAAAGCACATGTAGAAGCTGCTTTCACAAGCGAATTGTCCTGGTAGTGGGAACGCAGGTGGAAACTTCATGGTCCTTTGAAGTCTAAATTTGTTTTATGGCTTGCCCTTAAAAACAAGCTAACAATATGCATTTTCTTTGGGCATTTAATGCGCTCGAAGGGTGTGTATATATGGCGTTGAAAAACTATCTTCTTGTTATTCCAAAGAAATTAAGGAACTGGTTATCTAATCTGGAAGATGTCTCAACGGAATTGAACTCTGGTGGATGGAATGAAATCCATCTATCCTACTAACAGACCACCATATCCATGACTGGGTGCATATAGACCATTGGATGTGAAGCACCCTTCACATTCGAATTCAAGGGTCTATATGCACCCGGTTGGTTCATTAAATGTGGGGCTTCACATTCGAATTCAAGAGTCTATATGCACCCAGTTGGTTCATTAAATGCCCCACATCTTGGAGTTCATTAAATACCCCACAACAAGATGCATATTGATCGCCTTAAAAACAAGCTCCTAACCTGGTACAACTGGTTGAAAAGAGGTTGGATCGAAACCAACATATGTGCTTTATGCAGGCAGGAAGCAGAATCAGTTTATCACCTTTTTGTTGTATGTCCCTTCTCAGTTCAGTTATGACATTTTCTATTCCAGAAGTTTTGCCCGAAGTCAACGTGGAATAAAACTAGAATAAAACCAGCTTTGAACATCGCATGAAGGATTGGTTGATGGATGTCTCGGTGTCTAGCTTCGAACGCAAATACTATCCAGACTGCTGCAGGCCATTTAATGCCGCTGCAGTGGGCCTAGGCCTGTTGATCCTTGAATCTTAAGTAGCTTAAGATTCAACGATCAACAGGCCTAGGCCCACTGCAGTGGCATTAAATGACCTGCAGCAGACTAAATAGTGTTCACCGTAAAAAAAACTAATACAACAACTCACAAACGAATTCAAGTGTGAACTGAAGAAGAATAAGACAGAGGTGTTGGTCATGCCGTCTTTGGATTTTGATATTCCCTCGGGATTTTCAACGGTGCAAGCCATGGCCATCCTCTGAGATGCGGGGTGGGTGTAATTTTGTTTCTTTCTAGAAGTCATTATTTTCACATGAAGTATGCTCCGGGATTTGGTTCCAATACAAAAGCCGAGTTCTCTGCCATGTATTCTCTCTTACATGATATTGCAAGCTCCCACGGGATGTCTAAATTACAGGTAATGCGAGTTTCGCTATCGGCAATAGACTGGGCGCTTGGGAAGAAGAAAGTGGAGATAGTCCATCTTCAATGCCGTTTGAATCATATGCAGTCTCATAAAATTTTGAATGAAAAAATCATTAAGATAAATAAACCACCATTGTATCATGAAATTATTTATGTTTTCCTTAATAATTAAAATTTGTAAGTTCTAGGACGTATATAATATAACATTTATATTATGGAACTTTCTTTAAGATTTAAAAATACTTTCTAGTTTAAAATGTAGGTTAATTGAATAAATGTACTTAAATTATTTCTTTATTTACTTAAACTGTTATGGGTGGTTGGAATTTTCTTTATCACTAAGGTAATATTGTTATTGATATTAGCTAAATTTCTCTTGATTAATCAAATTAGGCAGGCATTTGTTCCTTATAATAATGTTGTCGAATTGCTTCTTGTTTCATCAAACTTGCTAGTTGTATACACTAAAGGATTATATGTTTTAAGGGATATCAATCCTCCTATAACTTTTTACATCAAAATTAGTTGTCTATATTTAGTTTTTAAGAAAACAACATTTACATCAAGAATGCTATTAGTCTTGCATATATTAGATTGCACTATTTAAAGTAGATGACCTTGCTATGAATTGTTTTTAAATAAAAAAAACATAGCATCGATTATTGAACATTTTTTCGACATTTAATGCAATATCACATCCATTTATCGTATCCAATGTTGAAGGTTTAGTATTTACATTGGATAAATGTCGACTATTCGACTATAAGAGAAAATATGGAATTCAACATTGTATGGTCACGTTGAATGCCATCTGATGTCAAATTAGTGTCAATTAATAGACACATAATGGACATGAAACGAGAAACTTTAGTGTGGTTAGTCAATTTTTTTACATGTAGTTGACATTAAAAACGTTGCATTGATATTGAATTTGTGTTAGTTATGAAAACTTTTAATGTGATTAAGGTCGGTTATTCGATGTGTAGTTGACGTTCCAATGTCGAATATGTTACACCATAAACTCAACATTAAAGACAGTCAAGTTTAGTATTTAAGCATTGATTTTGCATTGAATTTTAAGCCTAATGTAATAGTAAATATATTTGATAAGAAAAACTTGTATACAGTCTTCATTAGTAATATATATTATAAATCTATATGATTATGATCCATGCTAGGAACCCGTGTCAACCCTTCTCTTTATTTTGTTAGTATATTGTTGTTGGACGCATATGTTTTGTACGTTGTCCCGTAGTATTATATGTTCCATGGTATTGATCCATAGCATTGGCGCATAGACTAATATATAAGTTTGTGTTGAGGCCAATGAAGACATCTAAAAGTTATTTGTATTGAGCTTGCTCAAAGGAGGTTTCCCCCTCGAAGTGGCCCACGATCAATACAAATATTATGTGTTCTAATATATCGTGCATTTTATCAATTAATTGTTGCAGGTTCCTCACATTTGGTATCAGAGCACTTTCTTGGGCTCGTTGGGTGGAATTTCTGCCAAATTTTTTTCGTATTTGTATTTGTTCCTATCATTTGCAGGTTCGAATCCGAGAATAATCTCTATCTGCTTAACCGTGGGAAGTACTTGGGCATAAGCCCCAAAACTCATTGTGAGGAGTACCACAGGAACTCAGAAGTAGCTGGCCCATTGAGAGGACCTGTCAGGGAAAAAGGCAACGACCCCTACTTGATTGACTAGTTCCCACCCGTGAGGTAAACCAAGAGCTATCGTTTGTGGCAAAGCAGTTATCAGTTTTACCTGAGCCGTGGAGTGAGGAGTATTGCCCCAATACACAAGCCGTTAGACATCATTGGTGGCAGAGTGAATCCCTTGAACCTTTAGGAAGCCGCGCATCCCTGGGGTCCATATCTATTGCTAGCTGATAAATCGCAGATTACATTTGTCTAGAACTGTTGCCGATTACTTCTGCGCCATTGCAGATCCATTCTGTTGTCGATCACTTCCGCGCCATTGCAAATCCATTCCGAAAAAAATGAAAACATCTCCTGGTTATGGTGGTCACCCGCACAGGAGCAAAAACCATGGAGGAAGAATTTGCAGTCCTCAAAACCAAACAAATGGGGCATGGAATCCACTAGGGGAAGAGGGTGAATGGCTTGATAGCCATGAGTTTTGATGACAGTGGTCATCCTAGTGTCATGAGCACTTGAAGTGAACTGTGATGTTCACTAAGCAAGCACTTAAGTTTAAAAGTATGTTAATAATTAGTCCTAGATAAGGACGCTGAAGAAACTTCTAGTCGCCGCAACGCGGTAATAAGTTCTTATGACCGAACTATTAGCATGGGGCTAATCTATACTAAGTACCAACATTGGTATCTTGGCCTCGACAAAATATTTTGTTAAAGTTCCTAAGTGGAAAATGATTAATATTTTCCTAATTATAAATTAGGAATAAAGATAAAATGATTTATTATTACTAAGAAAACATATTGTTATTTATAAACAAATATTTAAATGTTATTACAAATAAGATAAATAAAGTAAGTAAGATTAAAGAATGACTGGTTGTTCTTGATTAAAAGTAAATACTTTAAAAGCTATACAAGCTTATCTACAAAAGAATAAAATGTTAACTAGTAGTTAATGCATGGGTATGCATGGATAACCAGTAACTAATGCATAGGTATGCATGGATAACTCTTAGTTATTAATATTATGTTAACTATATAAATTGGATGTTAAAGCTAAGTTACATTTATTTATGTTCAGATAATATAATTATCTTAAGTAAATTAATTAAAGCTAGTTGAAAATAAAGCTTAAAAGATAAATTTGTGGAGTTGCAATTAAGATAAGTTATTTATCTTAAAGTTAAATTATTAGATAAAGCTAACTAAGGTTAAATAAAGCTAAATAAGTTAAATTTAGTTAAGTTAAAGATCAGTTAACTGATTAACTAAAGATTGAATGAGTAAGTCTATTAGTTAAAATTAACTAAAGTTAAGTTCAAACAAGAACTTATCTTGGAAGTCCAAAAGAATAAAATTTTGGCTATAAAGAGGACACTGTTGTGTTCGTAAAGGGTGATATTCAGAAGCGAAGAATTTCTGGGAAAATAAAGAGGCCTGCTTAGAGAAATATTATGGAGTATTTCTCTTACGCCCTAGTGGATTCGTGCCCATCTCGGGGGTGGTCTCTTGACGGGAAAACCTACGTCGGGCAGAGATCAGCTGGATGGGAGGAATGTTGCAGTCAAGTTTTGGTTGCCAACCTATTCTAATTTCTAAGATATAAGTGATTTTCCCATTTGTTTCAAGTAAGTAGGTTTTGTCTTATATGTGTTTATTGATTTTATTAATGTTAGAAAGAGTCTCAATTTGATGGTCAATATGGATTAACTAATAATGATAAAGCATATGGTTCTTCCTTCATTGATGTATGCTATGAAATCTTGGTAGTATCAATTTTCTTTTGTATTTCTTTCGGATACGTATTGTTCTATATTATTATTCAATGCAATATGATGGTTCGGGGGTTATTTTCATTTATGTATAAGATGAGCGTTTATGGTATAGACTCACCCAAACTAAAATCTTCTTGGGTTTTACAGAGATTCTACAAATATTATAATATTGGATATAGATCAGATCTTAGTAAACCTTTGCAAATAATTACCCTTCTGTGTCTTTATAGATCGAATCCCTTCTGTGGTATAGTTCGATCTCATAATTATACCATGGATATAATTATGAGATCGAACTTCTATATTGAACTTAAGTTATTTAAAAATAATTTGTACATATTCTATGTAGATTATATGGAGCGATCTCTATTAGTATTGGTTTAAAATATAAATGAGATATCTGAGATTTTTTAACAGAGTTATTATTTTTGCATCTAAACATTTTGGGGTAATAGCGTTGACAGATAAAGTAGAAGATTATAGATTTAAGTGGTAGATTACGTTTTGACTGATGGTTTTAGTAATTGTCAATTAAATGGATAACACACAGTGAACGAAATTATAGCCAGATGTTTAAACGGTGTGGACTCCTACATGGATCACAGATCCACGTCATCACCTCAATAAATGTCCAGTTTATTTTTTTTAAAAGGTTATGCCTCCCTCTATTTTCTCGCCCTATCATTTCCTCTTTAGTGCTAGCACAGTCATAGAGTACCATTTCCCGAGAGGAAGTCTTAGTCATAGCACTAGCATAGTCATGGTGTAGTCCTTTACGTAATATATGTTGTGCTCTACGATTGATGTACACAGACTTAGCTTTGCCTTATTATGTCCCCGAAGGGGATCATCTATGTTTCGTAGAGTTCCTATTATTTTGGGCTAGTATACCCTAGAACCTATAAATTTTCGTTCAAATCTATAGTTTGAACTATATTATATTAAATCAAATTTTTAAATTTAGTATTTTTTTTAAGTATTAGTGGTTGGAAAACAGTGACGCCATCGGCGATTCTCCCTTCCCAGGAGGGGGCGGCGGAATGACGTCCGAGGACAACTTTTTCACATCTGGAAAATTTAATGTGGGCGAGCATTTTTACGATAAGCTTTGTTAATTAACACAATCTTTTATTAATTTGGCTCAGAGCTGTCATGAGGTGGATGAACAAAGTGGCAAAAATTTGTTGGGAGCATTAATTAGGTGCAGGTGGTATGCGTGTGCATTGTCATTGCACTCTTTCTAGGGCTTTCCACCCAACAACAAGGAAACCATGCAGCTTCTTTTGAAAACTCACTGCATGCAACCTCAATGACCTTGCCCGCATTAAGGCCACGCGTACACAAATGACCCAATTTATACCATGTATGATACTTGCATGAGGCCCACGTGCCCTAGCTCTGGATGCAACAATTATTTTACTGGTTATCAATTCCTTTACTGGTTTTCTAACAACTCCCTCTCGCTTGCTACACTCCATCTTCGAGTCACTTAATGGGTTTATTTGAATTGTAATTGGGTTATGGTTTCAATGGTTTAACTTAGCAGGTTTTAAAATATGAAACCCACTTCTGATATGCTAAATCGCCTCTCCTGTGCAAATTTTGTTTATGTTTTGCAGGTCCATTTTCTTCTCGACAATGGTAATCGTGGGTAAGTCTCGATTGACTTTGGCTCTCTTTCTTTTTGCGGAATTTTCTCAAAATGCACAGACTCCTCTCACCACTCTATGGATTCATTCATGGAAATGTGTAAGACCTCTTTTTTAATAAAAAAATTACTGAGAAGTTTAAACAAAACTCTTTCAGTAGTAATTTCAATAATATATATTTTTAAAATCTTCTAAATACATTTAGGTTCAAAGGCATGTGTCATGCACTGGCATCGATTTTCTGTGGATCTTGGTTATACTCCATACAAATTATGGGTGCTGTCTAACTCGATATTTTTTTATGAAAACATTGAGACAATATGGTGGTTGTTGCTATCTTTCTATCTTTAAATGAATAATGTGGTTGTTTTCAATGGGAATAGATAGATGGATTTGTTATTGACTATGATTAGATCATGTTTTTATTTCTTTGTCTTTTTTTATATAATACCTGTGATAGAGGAATTCTCCAAATCCAGTCCTCACTTGTACAGGAAAAAAAAAAAAAGCGAATTCTCCAAATCCAGTCCTCACTTGTACAGGAAAAAAAAAGTGAATTCTCCAAATCCAATCCTCATCTGTACAGGACCAAAAAAAACTTATGAGCTCTCAATTCACATCCACGCATCCGCGTTGCAACATCTATTTCATTGTAGTCAGTCTTATACATTTGTGAGAGAAAAGTAGAGCAGGCAGGCAATTACTGTATACTTGATTTTTGTTGTTGGCACCATTACTGCCACATAAAAGTACTCTACCATTAAAATGGCTGGTGGTCACATGCGTAGCAAGAGAAAACTTGCCATGGCACCATTTCTGTTTCCATAGATATAATGATGCAACAAGCCTAACATGTATATTATGTTTATTGTGACATGTATATTATATTTATTGTGGGCTATTTCAGACCTGGTTATGTTATGCCAGTTAAGCTCCAAAAACCGTACCGTTCATCTCATCCACATAAAACACTACATTCACTTTGTTGTCAGTATCTTAACTTCAGTGTTAACAAGTACATACAACCATACAAACATATAGACGGGAAGGATAGAGCATAGTCACCAATGTTCTCTTACATCTAGGAAGAGTAAACTTATCAGTGGCAGTGTTGATGAAATTTCAATGGTTCCTCTATTTCTGGTGATCAGGATTGGTTTTTTATAGTAATTTGAATTGAATAGGGTTTATGAAAAGATCAAACCTGGCATTAACTTTTCAAAAATACTATCAGTCCTTTGGATGCAACTCAAGGCTCTTTTTTTTTCGGTTGAAGTCTATACATAAAATTCGTCACACCATATAATGAAATAGATGAACTGGTAACTTCATTCATATTGAACTGGATTGCTGGTGAAGAAGTCATCGAGAATAAATGCCATGAATATATTGTCATGAACTGGCATTGTACAAAGAAGCCTATGCAATTCCACTCTAAGATAACTATTACGTTAATTAATTTATAAATTGTAGGTAAAGCGGGGATAATCCAGCGTTAGGATCATCCCTTTACCAAAGGAATTAAATTATTCAGGAGCTGCGTGATATGGAGGAGATTCTTCATCATAAAACACTTGGAACAAATAGAATTTGATTTTTGTTTCAGACTGAGTGGCCGAAACTGAATGCACTGAAGTTTGAATTATTCTAGACGTTCTTGTTGTTCATTCTCACATTTATTTGATTTATTATTTAGATTACCTGTTAATTCCAATCCTAAATCATTTCAATATTTTGAATTTTTTTCCATAAAACTAATTAGATAACCAAAATAATAAATTAATAATAATAATAAAAGTTATAAATTAATATATGGATATGCAAAAACCCTACAATTCGACCAGGAATAAAAACCTTATACGGACTCTGAACTTTGGAACCAGGAAATGGGTAGATGGCTCCAATGAATCTGAGGCGATTTGGATTGCAATCGCAGCAAATCATGGAACTTCCAAGCGGACTAGGATTTTCTAGAACTTGAAAGTATGCCATTCAATTAAAATTTGCTTGGTAACGAGGGTTTTCTTGCTTTTCTATCGTTATTATTATTGCCTTTGTAGAGTTTTATTGACCAGCCATAATTCTTTAAATGGTTAATACAGAATTCTTTAAATGGTTAATAAATAATTATATTTTTATTTTTTATTTTTACAAATTAATTTCAATCCACTTGAAATATTGAAATCATTTCAATATTTTGAAATTTTTCACAAAAGTAATTAAGTAACCACAATAATAAATTAATATTAATACAAAATAATAAATTTTGAAATCATTTCAATGTTTTGATTTTTTTTTCAAAAAACAATGAAGTAGCCAAAATAATAAACTAAAATTGACTTTAAAAGTTATAAATTAATATATGGATATGACGGGGCCGTGGGACAATAATTTGTTGGCAACTACGGTTTTCTTGACCAACCATACTCGTTTCAAAGTTAACATGCAGTTTTTATGGTTATTAAGTAACAATAATCATTATTGCCTATGTATAGTTATTATTATCCACAATTAAAAATCAAACAACGTAATTGGATGTTAGATAATTACTCTTCTCTTTATCATTACACAATTAATTAAAAAGAAAAATAGATAGGTAAGATCACATTATTTAACATAAATGAATAGATATACCTGGAGAAGTTGTGTTATACACGTTCAAGATTAAGAAGTTCATACACTCGATGGATTATCAAAGTTTAAAGGTTTGTGAGTGCCGACTTTAATATTTTTTCATCTCAATTCTCACTAACATCGGATTGTTATGTTTTTGCAGAATTCTAACAAACAATAACAATGGGTGTCAGAGAGAACTCAACCTCCAATGGGTGGTAGAAAAAAAAAGCTTTCTGTCGAAGAATACAGGAAGAGACAGGAAGAATTCAAGTGGATAAAGGTAGAACAGAAGAAATTTAGTGGTGTCGGCATGCATTCGTGGCCCCATACATATTTTGGAAGAATTCATAAAAGATATTTTGGAGGAACTCGAGACACTCCTCGGGAAGCTGCAGAAACTACGAAAGCTGCATTAGCTTCAAGAGTAGTAACTAAGTCTTTGCTGACAGTTACTTGACTTCAAGTAATAAGATGGAAGTCCAAATCAAAAAACAAGAGGAAACAAAATATTTTTAGCAATATCATGAATCAAAATCAATTCAAGTAGTTAGTATGTTAAAATCAATTCGTTAATATGTTGGATATTAAGAAAAAAAATTAAACATTAAAAACTTTCATATACTTTTAAAAAATCATAGATTTAACTATATTAATATTAATTATTAATTACTAAGAAAAAAATCAATAATATTAATGATATTATGTTTATATTAATAAATTATGTGTATCATTTTTTATAAAAAATATATATTATTTTTAAACAAATTTATTTGATAATGATTAAAATGTTTATCATCTCCTCAATAATTTTTAAAGTCTAGATAGAATTAAATAATCTTTAAAATAAAGTTGTAATATTTAAATTATAGTGTAAATAAAAGTAATTTGTGTAAGTCTTTAAAATTAAGGTGTAATATTTAAATTATGGTGTAAATAAAAGTAATTTGTGTAAGTTAAGAGGTTGTAAAAATTAATTAATTTTATGATGATAAGAAAATTAATTTATCTTAAAAAATTGAAATAAAAAAGATTATCTAATAAATTTAAGTTTGATTTATAATTATTAGAGTGGTTCAAGCATAATAACAAAAATGAACTCGTCTTCATTTTTATGAGTAGAAGCATTGCATTCAATTGCGTACAACTTGACCATGAATTCATCCAATCATATTGGGAGATGAGCTCGACTACCACATTGTGTTGAATAAGGTATCCCCTATTGCGCTTGTGTCCACAACTTGCTTGATCCATGCACAACTAGCCTGATCCATGCACAACTGGCTTGATCCATGCACACCGTGTCTACGCCAAAACCCTTCGGCTTTCACTGTCTCCAACAAACTTATTTCTAGACCAATACTAGAGATTTTAACTGCATTTTATTCTTCCTAGTTTGCAAAAATCCAGGCAATGCAAAAGAGCCATAAAGTAAACTTTCACTTAATATTAAATCTTAAATCTGTTGTCGGAGACATTACCACTTCGTGGCTCTTGTTTAAAAATAAAAAAAAACTCAAATAATTACGTGGAGAATTGTATAGAATAAATGAAATGTCAAGTTACCTTGGGTTTTGGCTCCCCATATTAACGATTGTGCTTATCATAAGATAGCAGAATATATTTAATATAATTTATATATTAACAAGTATGGTAGTGTAGTTTATTTAGATTACCTGTTGTGTATGTAAAAAGCATTGGATTATTCTTTTTATATATATTTAGTGCTCTTGAATTGTGAGAAGAGCTCACTAAATGTATATTGAATTTAAGATATATATATATATATTAAAGTGGTAATGGAAGAGACATATGCATACAAACATGTATCCTTATGTGGCGATATACATTGCATTATAATTATTACACGGTTGTTAATTGAGGTCGTATATACGAATATATACATTTTTTTTTTTTCAAAAAGAAAAAAGCGTAATTTCATTCATCAAATTGAGATCAAAATTACATTTGAGGTTCACTGTATCAGTGTGATTTCCAGCTTCTATGTAGCATAGAGTTCTTCGATGAGACTGTTACGTCTACTTTCAACATACTTGATGATAATATCCTTTCTGTTTTCATCAAAATAGTGACAGTTCTGTCCCTACAGACATAATTCTGTTATATATCCATTGTTTTCTGTAAAGATAAATATATAGAAGATTACATTAAAAAAAATCGTTTCCAGCAAAATGTAGTGCAAATAAAACATCTCATTCCATAAACGGTCTGTGATAAAACTCATACGACTGTTCTTCTCTGACTTCCTTCACTTTCCAAATGCCATAGTCCAAGAGCAGGCCCTCCTTGGACGCCTGGTCCGCTTCCCGGTTAATTTCCCTGTACACATGCCGGCAGGTAAAGTTGTCAAATGATAATATGACATTTTGTACAGTTGAAAGTAAATTTGTGATTCTGATATTTCGGCATGCTTGAGTCTGCTTGATCCAGTTGATAACATTCATCGAGTCCCCATAGACTGTCAACTGCTTGATACCCTTTTCTATGGCAAAGATAAGAAGAAGTTTTAAACTCATCAGTTCCGCATAGTTATTTGTACCCGCCCCCAGCCCCATGGTAAGCATGAAGTAATGAGAGTCTGACAGAAATAATAAGGCTCCTCCTCCGCATAATTCATTTTGAGCTGCTCCGTCAAAGAAGCCCCAAGGATGAGATTTATCAGGTTCAAATGCCAATTCCCTATTCTGATAAGCCGCTCTCACTTGTACAGGAATTGATTTAAAGATGCCCACTGCTTGGGCACCGGTAAGTTCAGGAAGAGAAGATCTGTCCTGGAAGATAGCCCCATTCCTAGCCAACCAGATCCCCCAAATCACTATCAGAGGTAAAGCTTTTAGATTCGATTTTGGGACAATTCTCCACCATCTCTCCCACGCACTATTCACAGAGTTGCCTTCCCATCTCAGATCCAGTCCAACCTGTCTCGAACATTCTTTCCAAACCGCGATTGAGTAAGGGCATGAAATGAATAGGTGAGATATCGATTCCAGATTCTTTTTGCACAGGACGCACCAGCCAGGACCCTGAAAAGTTCTTTTTTGTAAATTGTCCCAAGAGGGAACCTTGTTTTCAAGTGCACACCACATAAACACCTTTGATTTAGGAGGACATTTAAGCTTCCATAAAGGTTTCCACCACCAGACCTCTTCCCTCATTCCATCCTCAGCACTCAATTTTTGATACCCCGCCTTAGGTGTATACTTCCCTTCCGGATCTGATTCCCAAATCAAGACATCATCCTGATCCGACAGCTGGATGCGAGCATTATGAAGACCTCTGATATATAACTCCAAGAAACCTGCTTCAGGTTCTACCAACCCCAAACTATCAGCGCTCTTCCAGTGTTGAAACCACGGATCCCCAGGTCTCAGATCTGCTAACTGATTAAGAGTTGTAATCCCCCTGATGGCCAGGGCATGTACAACCCCCACCGGCAAGTTATGATGATGATCACTACCCAGCCAGGGGTCCCTGCCAACCAGAACCTTTTCCCCATTTCCCACATCCCAGACCAGATCTGACTCAATCAAAGAAAAAGATCTTACCACCGCCTTCCATATAACCGACCCTCCGGTGTGTGACTTACCCGGTCTCCTAATCCACTCCTCCAAGCTTTCATTGGGTAGGTATTTCTGTTTTATAACCCTCGTCCATAGGCTAGTGGTTTTGATCATTCTCCACCCTCCCTTCGCAGCCAGGGCTTTAGCAAACAGGAAGATGTTTTTAAGTCCCCATCCCCCCAGCCCCTTAGGTAAAGCTATCCTTTTCCAGCTTACCCATGGCGTCACCTGGACTTCCTTTGTTCCACTCCAAAGAAATCTGAAGCAAACTCAACTGATTTGTTCCGGAATCCCTTTGGGGATCCAAGAGAGAGACATCCAATAAACAGGAATGGCCTCCAAAACTGCCTTCACCAAAACCAATCTCCCTGCTCTCGACAACCACCTATGACTCCAAACCTGTAACCTTTTCTCCACCTTGCTAAGCAGCCACCTCAAATCCTTTTTCACATATAAGTTTGCTTTTAAAGAGAACCCAAGATACTTGAGACCCGCATCAATGTCAGAGATATTGTAGGGGGAAAATTGTAGAATTTCAAGCTCTTCTTCTGGTCGCAGCAAGTTAGTAGTAATAGTTGATTTTTCAGCATTTATCTCCATCCCCGTTGCTTTTGAAAAGAGATCCATAATATCCTTCAAAGCTCGAGTTTCCCTCCTATCACCAGAGCAGAAAATCAGGACATCGTCCACAAATAGCAAGTGTGTAATTGCAAGTTGATCGCCAATAATGATTCCAGAAAACCGACCTAACCTCTTGGCCTCAAGGATAGCCCTGCTTAATCCTTCAGCCACCAGTAGAAAAAGGAGAGGGGAAAGAGGGCATCCTTGACGGAGTCCTCTTTCAGCATGAAAAAAAGGAGTGGCCGCCCCGTTAATCAGCACAGCAAAGGAAACAGTAGTTATGCAAGACATAATCCATCTAATAAAGTTTATACCAAACCCCAGATGAGTTAATAGCAGACGGATGTAGATCCAGCTCACCTTATCATATGCCTTTGAGAGATCAATTTTCAGAATCGCTCCTTTGATATTTCTGGTCTTCAAACTGTGCAACCCTTCCTGTGCCACACCTATTGCCTCATGAATCTGGCGCCCTTCCAGGAACCCAAATTGTTCAGCAGAGATATGCTCCGAAAGGATGACTTTTAATCTTCGAGCAATCACTTTCGAAACAATCTTGTATATACAGTTACATAAAGAAATGGGTCTGAACTCATGGAGGGAGGCCGGATTATCCGTTTTTGGAATGAGGGCTATGAAAGTCGAATTAAAGCTGGCTGGAATCCTTCCTGTAGTTCGAGAATCTTCAATAACATGATTAAGATCCACCCCCAGCACCTCATACAGGTCCAAGAAGAACTCAATCGACCACCCATCCGGACCAGGACTTTTATCTTTTTGAAAACTTCCCAAAACTTCCTTTAATTCTTCTTCATTCACTGGCCGCATCAGCCTCCTATTATCCACCTCCTCAGCAAACCTCGGAAACATCTGCTCAACTCGGATAACTTCAGCAATGGAAGCCTGTACTGGTGCCCGAAACAAAGCTTCAAAATGTGAAACCCCACATCTAGCTTTCCCATTAAAATCCAGGTGTTCAATCCCCTCCTCATCTTTCAAACACCAGATAGTGTTTGCAGCCTTTCTCCCCCTAGAATAAGCATGAAAAAATTTTGTGTTTTCATCCCCACACTCAAGCCAGGTCGCACGACTCTTGAGTCTCCAAGCTTCTTCCTTTTCAAGCAACAAAGAATTTCTCCTACTTTCCAACCTGACCAAACCATCTTTTGATTCCATCGATAGCAGACCCCCACCATCCCCATTATATATCAGTTCTAGTTCAGCCTCAATATTCTTCAATTCAGCATCCTCCCTCCGACGTTTGGCAATAGCCCAATCCTTGACCGCCCCTTTGATCCTTTTGATATTCTCAGCAAATTGAAAGGCCGCTGTGCAAACTTGATTTTCATCAAAAGGCCTCCAGTGCTCTTGAAACAGGACCTTGAAAGAATCATCTTGTAGCCAGCATTTATTGAACTTAAGAGAACTGGGTGGATTATTTGGCCCTTTTTTTATCTCAAAAAAGATGGGGAAATGGTCCGAGTTTCCACCACATCCCACCCATTGTCTCACCAAAAAGAACCTATCCACCAGCTGTTCCGCCACCAGAAACCTGTCCAGTCTTTTTGCAACCCTAGCATCCCCACCCCTATTATTCCACCAAGTAGGCTTCAGTTTAATGGGTGCTATATCCAGCAGGTTTTTTTCTACCAGTTTCTGAAGGAAGTACCCCGCCTGAGGATCCACTTGTGCATGTGGCCCCCAAATTTCAGCCTGCCCCAGGGTGAAATTGAAATCTCCCCCAACCACAACCGAGGCACCTCCAAAGAATGGTTCCTGAAGGATAGCATCCCAGAAAGGTTCTCTGTTTGCATAAGGCCCATAAACATTGATCACAGTGATATTAGAGCCCAGATCAGTTGACAGTAGTTCAACACCCAGAACAGATTCCATACCCCAAGAATTAATGAGTTTGGCCACATTCAATTTCCAACCCACAGCCAACCCTCCCGACCGACCCTTTGCATCCAGATTCACAAAAGACCAACCAGGAAGCCAACTTTCCAAACGTTCCATGATAACATCTCCTAACCCTAAAGTCTCTTGTAGCAGAATCACATCAGGATGTTCAAGAGTAAGCACCCTAATGAAGGCTGATTTTTTGTTTGGCCCAGCCAGACCCCGACAATTGAAGGACAAAATCTTCATTACTTAGCACTTTTCCGGGCATTCACCGCTCTAAGTGCCCTTTCTATAGAGAGTTGTTTCCCCTCCCTAAGATCATTCTTGGCCCTGGACTGGGCTTTAGAGAAATTCGAGATTCTGCCCCGGCCCCTCCGGACCGTCGCCCGAGCTTTCCCTAACCCCCCTCCGGACTTCTTTAAACAGGATCTAAGAAAGTATCCCGATTTAGTGGTCTCAGGGGAAGAGTATCCCCGTTCCTCCACCTCTATTCCAGGATCTGGCTCCAGTAAAATTGGATCCACATCAGTTAAACGGTCAGCAGCACCCGAGCAATCATGAATTGATCCAGACAAAACCAACTCCGAGGAAGACAAAACCCCACCCCACCCATCCACCGATGGCAAGCAGACATCATCAGGGGAGCCCGATAAATTTAAATTTTTTAACCCTTCCACCCAATCAAGACCGACCAGTGTACATTGTTTCAACATTAAATTGAAAGAGGGGGAGAGAGTAAAAGTTTTAATACCCGGGATAGAAGGCCCCGGAGTAACAGCTTCATGCACAGGAGCAGTGTGAACATCTACGCCTGATGGAATCATAGTAGTAACCGTGCGAACAACCGGTTCCACCTCCGAAACATGACCAAAGGGCTCCAAAAAATCACGAACAACCGGTTCCACCTCCGAATCATGACCGACGGGCTCCGAATCCTCCGAAACCCTTTCACTTTCAGAGGCTTCTGTCACCGACATGGGGTCTGTGGACTCCAGATCCTTTGGTTCTCCCTCCGAGTCCCCCTTAAGGCCTCTCCTATTACCCCCATTTAGAGTGCGAACCGGAAGACGGCACTCCGAAACAGGATGACCATATACGTGACATCGTCTGCAGCGGAAAGGCACATTTTCGTAATCCAGCAACTGTGTGATAGGGACCGGTCCCCAGTCCAAGATGATATTTTCAGGAAGACCCTCACGAATGTTCAACTCCACCATAATGCGAGCCACCTGCTTATAATGAGTCTCCAAATAAGAAAGATCTGCTTCCAGAAAAGTCCCCAGAATGTCGCCAATGCGCCTGAAGTGATAAGGATCCCAGAAGTGTCGCGGCAGACCAGGGAGCCGAACCCAGATAGGGATCCTGTCGACTCTCTCCCGACTTGCATCAAAGAGTGGATGCCATGGTTTTAAAAGCACTGGCGTGCGGTTCATATGCCAATTTTTGTTCAAGATGACTCGTAAATCATTTTCGGATTGTAGAACCACCGCGAACCACCCGCGCATCAGCATCTCAATCTCCGGTTCGTAACCCAGAAGATCGCTCCAATTCACCGCCACCCAGTCCTTCATAGTTTTGTAAGCAAAATTCCTGCCCAAAACTCTACCCACCAAAGACATTTGAGACATTTCAAGAACTCTTTCCCATGCAACATCCACCCCCACCGCATAAACCCCGTCTGCTCTGGCTTTTACCCAGCTCCGCTTTCGCCGTTTAGGAGGCCCTCTAATAAAATCCCCATTAGGGTTTTCTACCACCCCCTTCAGAGAACTGTCAGAAGAACAATCCTTTGAAAGACCCCTATGTTCAGATTCATCCAGCAAAACCCTCCGCTCCTCCTCTACACCTTCCTCGCCCGAACCACACACATGAGCCACCTGCCTGGCCACCCCAGCCTCCGCAACAGCCTCAAATCCTGGCACCTCCACAAAACCCTTCTCCACATTAGTAACCGGAAACCCAAGATTCCGGGCAAAAAATTCCCCCGCCTCCCTCCAGCTAGGATTGCCCCACAGATCTACCTGGAGCCCCTCCCCCTCCACTGAGAAACCCTTTACAGGTCCATGTGGTGAAAGCGATAACAGATCTGAAGGTGAGAAGGCATCAGCCGGTCTCATCTGCCCAAAAACGGTCACATTCGAGCCTTCAGGCCCCGACCTCGGGATGGCCTCCAAACCCTCCATCATTCCTCCAGCTGGCACACCCCAAACATCTTGCACCTCCATCGGTTCGCTGGAGTAATCTACTAATTCCACCATCTCCACCGCAGGATCCATCTTGACACCAACAACCCTAAAGCAACAGACACCGATCTGTAACAAACCCCAACCACGATTTGTCAGAAACCCTAAACACAAAAACGTAAGAGTATCCACCAAGCAGCTCGCCGTGAGGATAAGAAAAAGGCTGCAAATGATCCCCAACGTCCATGATGAGAGTGACAAGGGGCCGTACTGTCAGAGAGGCCCACCCCCTGTCAAACCCGATGGCCCTGCTCTCTCCCGAGTCCTCCCATCTCCATTCCAACACCTATACGAATATATACATATAGTGCCTTGTGAATGCATATGCTAAATAAAAACCCTTTATAATTTTAGGGTGTTGAACTATATGGTGAGGTACATGCCATTATAATAGTTATATTAAAGTGTAGTTATTTCTTTAAAAGAAAATATATATAGGGTCATATATATTTGGGATAATTGAATGAGATATCCTAATTCATAGTTTAAATAAAATATTGTTTTATATAAGTGAAGTGGAGGATTACACATATATATACTTTAGAGTTATATTTAATGAGTTATATGTCTAATATATAATTAGAACGAATTCAGTTTGTAATTTCAATGGATTATTATATATATGTGTGTTTATATTTGTGATTTGAATTTAGCTTGAAAATTGAAAATTATGATGAAGGATATATCATAGAGTTTAGAGTATAAAGGAATAGAGTTTAAGGTATAAAGGAAGTTGAAGAGATACATTAGGTAAATATAATTATGAAAGTATTATGTTGGATTCATTCATGTAATGGAAAGATACATTAAATGACCAAGAAGTTAAATAAGGATCATTATCAATTAATTATAAGTGTTAGATTAGAACCCTTTACAAAAAGTAATGAACTCTTAATCATAGCTAGCTTAAATTTGATCAACAATATTTTTTGGTACTAAACCTTTTAATTATGATCTCTAAGTAAAGACGGAACTAGGAATTGTTACTATATGCTTAAGCAAGTTAAGTGCGAACAACCTTAGTGACATAGTTCGTCGTTGAAAGGGGCTATGTAAGATTTAAGGTAAGGAACCCTAGTTAAGGATTTAAAGGAAGCCTTAGTATGGTGAGCTAATAGAACCCATTTGGATGTAAACATAGAGAACATCAAACGAAATTATCAGTGATTGACGTTCATTTATGTCAACACATAATTTACGACATCACAGAGACCCTTAAGGAAGAAAAAAAAATTAGGGTGTGTTTTTTAGGGACATTACAACAAGGTGCGCTAGTATTGGTACCATGTAACAATGTCTCCTATTACCTTTTTTAAGCAAGAAACATGGAAAACTAGGTGTACCCTTGAAGATGAAGGGAGCTCCAATTTATAAGACATACTACCAATCTTCTGCAACACTTTATAAGGACCATAGTACTTGGGTGCTAATTTATATATTTATTTAGTTGCTTGAGGGACATGTTTTTAAGGTTGCAGCCTCAGAAATATCCAATCCCCTTCTTCAAAACTCCTTTCACTACGATGTTGAACTGCTTGTTGTTTCATCATGTTTTTTGACATAGCCAAGTTGTCCTTCAATAATTGGAGAACTTCTTGTTGGTGCTCCAGGTGATCTTCCACAGCTTGAACTTTAGATTTTCCTTTTAAGGAAGATGTGATAGATGGAGGAGGGTACCCATAAAGTGCCATAAATGGAGACACTTTTTATGACCCATGGAAGGAGGTATTGTACCACCATTATGCCAAAGATAACCATTTCACCCATTGTGTTTGTTTATCAGATGTAAAGAAAAGAAGATAGCCTTCCAAATATTTATTCACTATCTCAGTTTTCCCATCGGATTGAGGATGATAAAAATAATTGTGAGCCAACTAGGTAGCCAAAAAAGAAAATAATCCAGTCCAAAATTTTCCAGTGAAAATTGGATCTCTATCACTTACAATAATCTTCGGATTTCCATGTAACTTCTAACCTGTTTCCATGAAGGCTGCAACAATTGTACTTGCATTAAAAGGGTGAGAGAGTGCACAAAAGTGTGCATACTTTGTGAATCTATTAACAACCACCATAATAACAATCTTCCCTTTTGACCTGAGCAGACCTATGATAAAATCCATTGAGACTTCCTCTCAGTGCTAACAAGGTATTTCTAATGGTTGTAAAAGACTCGAGGTCTTAATTGTTTCAACATTATTTTGTCAATCTTGGGGAGTTGGATATCCCTTGGAGACCATCCCTAGTTACTTCCATTACTAGAATCAATTCCTCCTGGTATATCCTTATTAATATAAGGTTTCTCAACATGGACATTATCTCTATCTTCATGAGTACCCTGGAACACATGATCACCTGTAGGGGGATTATCCTTTGAACCTTGTATGAGCTTAGCAAAAAAATTCATATTTTCCTCCATCTTATTATCCATATGTCCCATCATCTTCTCCATCATCCTTAAATTAAGTAAATCAATCATTTTCACAAACCCTTTAATCATATCTTCCAACTTGGACACTCGAAAAGATAGGTCTTCACTTTCATCATAGGTCAAGGATGAATTTTCAGGTGGTTATATTGGAGTGTGATTTTGTCACTTCCTTTTAGAAGCATTTTGAATAATATAAATAGAAATCACACATTGGTTTCACCTCAAATAGATCATTCTACTAAAATTTATTCAAATTCAAAAAGGCATACATTTTTCAAACCTTGATTTGAAGATTGACTTTCTATCTGACCTTCCGATTGAGATAACCTTGAAATTTCGGCCCCTCTTGTTGCTGTAAATGTAACTTCGGAAGATATTGCTTTGTATATTATTATATTATTATTGTACTTTTAATGTACCTCCACCGGAGATGTTTTTCCTCCGTTCGGGGATGTCATTATTGTATTTGGTCATGCAAGAATATTGAGGTAAAACCTCCATTGTAAGTCGGGGCAATAGTTCCCCAAAAGGTAAATGTAAAATGTATTTTTGAGCCTCCCTAGGACAGGTTGGCCCAGTCAGTTAGGGAAGTCAACCCCATTGAGGAATTAGGTCACTCACATAAAGTATAAATAAAGGCTCACTCTCTCATTTGATTACAACACTCACTCAAGCAAGTTCTCACCAAGTGAGAGAAGACAAGATTGTTGGTGGAGAAAGAGAGAAGCTGCAGAAGACATCTTGTATTTGGGTTTTCTATCTTGTTTGATATTGTACTAGTGATGAATATATTTTGGAGGAAGTTGTAGGGTTTTCTCCTTTATGGTTTCCCCGAGGAAATTTCTTGTGTTTTTTGTGTTTTGCTATGCTTGTCTATCTTTTAGTTTAAAGATCTAAGATAATTGAATTAAAGTGCAAACTCTAATATGGTATCAGAGCCACTCTGGAAAAAAGGCATTGTGCAGCAACGGGAAACTAGGGCTTCCTATTTCAAGGTCTTCTCTCCACAGATCATCAAGAAAAAAAGGGATAGGCTAATTCGCCCTAGGAGGGCGCATCTTTTGGAGGAAGCATAGTTCAATTTGAAGAATTTTCATTTTTGACCCAGTCACTAGTGTCGGGAGGAACTAGAGCATCAAACTTTTGGAGCTTCAATCCACCAATCTAGGAAAAGGAGTACACTATACAACTCGACTTAAGGAGGCGCATCTTTCTATCCAAGCAAAAGTTAAAAATTCCAAGTTTGGAAAATTAGGGTTTCTTTATCAAACCCTAGGTCAGCTAGCTCCAGAACCAGGTTGGGCATCTCAAATTGGTAAGATCTAATTCCTTACTATTTCCATTTGAGGTTCTCATATCAAAATGAAAAATCACACAAAGCTTGAGGATAAGCTTGAAGGAGCTGATAACTTTTGAGCATGGAAGTATAGAATTTCTCTTGTCTTAGAAGAGAATGACTTGGACAAGTATGTCAATGAGGAGGTTCCAAAACTAGAGGTAGAAGAGGCAAAGGCAATCCACAAGAAGAACATGGTCAAGGCCAAAAGAATTATTGCATACTCCATCAAAGATCACCTCATCTCTCATGTATCATCCTTGAAGTCTCCCCAAGGAGATGTTCAATGCTTTGATGAAAATATTCGAAGGGAAAAACATCAATTGAAAGATGACACTAAGGAACCAACTCAAGAATGTAAAGATCCAACACTTAAAGACTATGCAATCTTACTTCACAAGGGTCTCTCAAATCAAGGAACAACTTGAAGCAATTGAAGACAAAGTTGAAGAATGAGAGATTGTAATGACTACCTTGAATGGTCTCCCAAGATCATGGGACTCATTCATTCAAGGAATATGTGCCAAGTAGAAGCTAATCACATTTAGCAGATTATGGGAAGAATGCACCCAAGAAGAAGCTCAACTAGTAGCAAGAGAAGAGAAGATGGGAGCTAATGATGACCAAGCTCTAACCGCTCATACTAAGAAGAACCAAAACAAAAGGGAAGACCATCGTCACAAAAGGTCCAAAAGACCCAATAGGAACCATGGACCTATAAGAGACCTCTCCAGTGTCATGTGTTTCACATGTGATGAGAAATGACATTATTCAAGAAAATGTCCCAGAAACCAAGGCTCCTCCAGGAGAACCAACAAGAAGAGGCATCATGCTCACACCGCTGAAGATGATGAACCTGCAAACACAAGAACAAAAGAAGATTCTTCAAGTGATGAAGAATATGTATTGTAATGAATGAAGGTAACCAGTTACAAGGGTTCATTCAGAAGGTTCCACCTCATAAGGTGAAGCTAGAGATGACTTTCAGTGTTGCATGAAAGGAGTAGGAGAAGCTCCTACAAAGTTGGACTCCAGAAAACAAATAAAGTTCAATATGGAAGAACCTTTCATCCAACTTAGCATTGGTTAAGTTACAGAAGTAGGGACACACAGAGTCTACTCCAGTACAAAGAACAAGTGATCTACGGTGTAGAATACTTTCTCAACATTTCCGATCATAAGAAGATCTGTGGCACTTAGCTTCTCCCAGAAAGAAGGCATAGACTACGAGGAGACATTTGCACCTATAGCAATATACACTTCCATCATATCTATAGTTGATTTAGTCGCATTAATGAAATGGAAGGTACACCAGATGGACGTCAAGACAACATTCTTGAATGGTGTATTCGAAAAGGAAGTGTATGTGGAGCAGCCACTGGGATTCGAGACACATGACATGAAGACTCATGTGTGCAAGCTGAAGAAAGCCTTGTATGGTTTGAAGCAGGCACCCAGGACATGGTATAGCAGGATGGACAGCTTTCTGATGAGCTTAGGATTTACCAAAAGTAAAGCATATTCCAACCTCGACTTCAAGGTTGAGGGCAAAAGACCAGTGATATTACTATTGTATGTAGATGACCCGTTTGTAATAGGGGGGATTAGCTCATTGGAGACACAAAAAGAAGGATTGTCGCAGAGTTTGAGATGAAGGACCTGGGAATAATGCACTACTTCTTAGGTATGGAGGTGTGGCAGAGTTCAGATGGGATTTTCCTTGGTCAAGGAAAGTATGCAGTGGAGATTCTGAAGAGGTTTGGAATGATGGACTGCAAGACAATGGCCACACCAATGGCATCAAACTTGAAGCTATTATGTGACGCTTCTTCAGAGACAGTTGATGCCACGATGTACATGCAGATGATTGGTTCGTTAATATACTTAATGAACACGAGACCAGCCATATGTTTTGCTGTAAACACCCTGAGCCAGTTCCTGACAGATCTAAGGCATGTTCACCTGGCAGCTGCAAAACATATATTGAGGTACCTTAAGGGTACAATTGAGTATGGACTCAAATATGATACGAATCAAAAGATTAACCTGCATGGTTATGTTGATTCGAATTGGGTAGGCAGTGCCACTGACAGGAAGAGCACTTCAAGATGTTGCTTCATTTTGGGATCCGATATGATCTCCTGGTTTAGCAGGAAGCAGTCATGTGTGGCATTGAGTATAGCCGAAGCAGAGTATGTTGTAGCTTGTTTGGCTAGTTGTGAGGCAGTATGGCTTCGGAAGCTACTGGCATATTTGTTTGATCTCGAGCTAGAGGCGACTTGTATCTTTTGTGATAACTAGGGTTGTGTGAAGTTGTCTGAGAACCCGGTGTTCCATGACAAATCAAAGCACATTGAGATCAAGTACCACTACATCTAGGATATGGCGCAGAGAGGAGCAGTGAAGCTCCAATATGTGGTAACAAACAAGCAGACAGTCGATGTGTTGACCAAGCCGTTAGCGAGAGTGAAGTTCAAGTACTTCGGAGAGAAGCTTGGTGTTATCTAAATCGATGTTCCTCGAAAGAGGGAGTGATGTGACCGGAAGACGCACGTGCACCAGGGTTGTATCTTACATGGTGGAAGACGCAGGTGGTCTGCAAGGACGTAATGCATCTAGGATGCTCCTGGGCTGTATCCACATATGTGAAGACGCTGGTAGGTCCACGGGTCATAAAGCATTTGGGATGTGCTTGGGTTGTATCTTAAAAGGTGGAAGATGCAGGTGGTCTGAAAGGACGTAATGCATCTAGGATGCTCTTGGGTTGTATCCACATGTTTAAAGACGCAGGTTGACCGAGAGAGTTGTAATACATATGGGCTATATCCACAGGATGGAAGACGCAGATGTCCCTGGATTGTATCCACTAGGTGGAAGACGCAGGTTGACTGAGAGAGAGATGTAATACATCTAGGCTCTATCCGCTGGGTGGAAGATGCAGATGTTCCTGGGTTGTATCCACTGGATGGAAGACACAGGTTGTCTGTTGGACATGATATATGCACCTGGGCTAATCTCCGCATGAGATGATGAGATGATCTGGATACGATGAGATGATAGTAGGAGACGCATGTTATTGCTGTGGCAATGTAATACATGGTCATGGGTTGTACCTACTTGATGACTTGCTTGTAGAGATGATGAAGACCTAGTTGGGGCTACATCCAACATGAAAAAGGGATGGCTCTGTAGAACTTCTCATGACGGATAGATTCAAGAGATGTCACTAGTCAATGATCAACAAGATGAGGATTGTTGCAGCAGTGATGATGATGATCCAGTGATGATGATGATCCAACGATGATGATGTTGTCCAGAGTTTGTGTCCAACTGTGATGATGACTGTGTCGAGAGAATACCTTCCTAGTTAAGAGGGAGTGTTGTTGTAAATGTAACTTCGAAAGATATTCCTTTGTATATTATTATATTATTGTTGTACTTTTATTGTACCTCCGTCGAAGATGTTTTTCCTCCATTCGGGGATGTCATTATTGTATTTGGTCATGCAAGAATATTGAGGTAAAGCCTCCATTGTAAGTCGGGGCAATAGTTCCCCAAAAGAAATGTATTTTTGAGTCTCCCTAGGACAGGTTGGCCCAGACAGTTAGGGAAGTCGGCCCCATTGAGGAATTAGGTCACTCACACATAAAGTATAAATAGAGAGGCTCACTCTCTCATTTGATTACAACACTCACTCAAGCAAGTGGGCACCAAGTGAGAGAGAAGACAAGTTTGTTGGAGGAGAAAGAGAAGCTGCAGAAGACATCTTGTATTTGGGTTTTCTATCTCGTTTGATATTGTACTAGTGACAAATCTATTTTTAAGGAAGTT
The DNA here is from genome assembly GCA_027924585.1 of Larix kaempferi. Taxonomy (NCBI): domain Eukaryota; kingdom Viridiplantae; phylum Streptophyta; class Pinopsida; order Pinales; family Pinaceae; genus Larix; species Larix kaempferi. Next base: position 844,852 of record BSBM01000099.1, on the reverse strand, counting down.
GCGGGGTTTTCTCCATTATGGTTTCCCCAAGGAAATTTCTTGTGTCTTTTGTGTTTTGATGTGCTTGTCTATCTTTCAATTTAAAGATCTAACATAATTGAATTAAAGTGCAAACTCTAACACCTCTAACTCTGAAATCTCAACCTGTGGTAGCCTAATGTCCTATTTCCAATGTCGTAGGTTTCGTTGAATTCGAATGTGCCCAAAAAAAATTGTGTCAATTTTCCTAACACTTGTTATTTTTGGCATGTTCAGAAGAGAGAGAGTGCATGGCCTACCACGTATCCAATTTTTCAATCATGATTCTGAAATTGCTACCCAAGATAGTGTGATATGTATTCTTTCTGATGCAACAGTCTCACTCAATTTGGATCTTGCATGCTCCAAATATAATCATTTTTACCAGAAAACATGTTTTAGACTAGTTTTTGGATGAGTCAGAAACCTTAACTTTCAAAGGGTATATCTCCGAACATGTAATGAATCGAAATATGAAACTCAGACCACAGATAGTTTGCTCTGTCCTCTGAGTCTCCTGCTAGTTTCACTATTCGAAACTTTGTAGAAAAAAAAGTTATAGCGAAAATGCCAAGATGACACGTTTTGAAAACGTCCAAGCTCTAATACCAAATGTTATGCAACCAAGTCCCAAATAGAGCATGAAAAGAGCATAAATGGACCTAATAGAGTAATCCATGCCTTAATAATGGAGTTTTGAACATCTCAAAAGGAAAGTGATTGAAGCCCTATCCTAGCCCTACCAAATTTTGATATAAAGAACTATATGCAATTGTCCAAACATTAAAACAATGGAGACACTACCTTTCTTATTGAGAATTTATCCTATTAGCCGACCATCAAGCACTGAAATATATAAATTCTCAGGCTAGGTTGTCCCATAAGTATGCTAAATGGGTCTCGTTTCTGCAGAGTTATATGTTTGTAGTACAACATATAACTGGGAAAACTAATGTTGTAGTTGATGCTTTAAGTAGGAGACGCCACCTACTTGTTACTATGACCAATGAGGTTGTGGAGTTTGAGGAAATGGAGGAATATGTTGTTGACCCTTATTTCAATGAAATCATTCCTCTCACCAAAAAATGCAGGTAGAAGTCTTTTTGAAAATTATTTATTAGTTGATAGATTTCTATTTAGAGGGCTCCACCTTTGTATTCCCCTGGGATTCCGAAGAGAAAAGCTAATTAGAGAAATGTATTCAAATGGTTTGGGTGGTCATTTTGGTAGAGACAAAACATACAGCTTGGTAAGTGAAAAGTTATTTTAGGTTGAGATGAGGAAGAATGTCAATACATTCGTTTCTCTGTGCATAATTTGTCAAACTGCTAAAGGTGGACAACATAACACTAGATTGTATAAACCCTTGCCAATGCCACAAAGGCCTTGGATAGACATTTTCATGGATTGTCTTGGGGTTGCTTCGTACTCAAAGAGGAATTGACTCTGTTTTTGTGGCGGTGGACAAATTCTCCAAAATGGCCCACTTCATTATGTGTAAGAAGACAATCGATGCAAACAAGGTGGCTAAATTGTTCTTTAGAGAGATTGTGCACTTACATGACTACCCAAATCAATCACTAGTGACCGATATACGAAATTCCTTGGCCATTTTTGGAGATCGTTGTGGAGAAAGCTTGACAACAGATGGCTCAACCTATCATCCTTAGACATATGGGTAAACGGAAGTAGCGAACAAAAGTTTGGGCAATTTGCTTCAGAGCTTAGTTGGAGAACATCCAAAGCAATGGGACTTGGTTTTAGCACAAGCTGAATTTGCTTTCAATTCCAGCATCAACAAGTCTACAGGTAAATCTCCTTTCCAAATTGTTTATGGAGACAACCCAAAGGGAGTAGTGGATCTAATTGACCTTCCCAAAGAAAGATGATCTAGTCAAACAGTAGAAGATTTTGTAAAGCATATGCATGATATGCAAGAGGAGGTCAAACTGAAAATATAAAACACAAATGAGAAATACAAGACGAAAGCAAATTTACATCGGAGAGCAAAGGTATATACCAAGAGGATAAACAAGCCATGGTTTACCTGCGAAGGAAGAGGTTCCCTAAAGGAACTTATCTTAAATTGAAACTGAAAAGGATTGGTCCATGCAAAATACTCAAACGAATCAATGAAAATACCTATCTAATAGACCTGCCCAAAAAATTTGACATCAATCCCATCTTTAATGTTGCAAATATATATTCCTATCATGTAGGTGTTGAAGAAATTGCATAGGAAGATGTGCTTGAAGAATGGATTAGACAGTTACCACAAAGGAGAGAACATATTGAGAAAGTGGTGGACAACAAAGTCACTGCTACAAGATTAAAAAATATAAAATGTATCCAGTAAAATGGCAAGGGTTGCCCGACTCCAACAACACTTGGATCCTCTAAACCTAGAGGTTGAAAATTTTCAAACAAAGGGAGGATGATGCACTACCACTCTGTGGATGCATGGCTCCATCAGATCCCCCAAGACAGGTGCTTAGTGTTCATTGAATTAAAATAGTTTAGCAAGCTATTATGGTTGTTAAAATAAAATGAGGAATTTGGGGGATTGGTCAATGGAGAATGACCAACATAGATCCATCTTAAACACGGATCTATCAAGCATCGAGAGGGATCCAATTTCTTGAGGGGTAATTTTTTTTTTAATTTAAACTCAAAATATTTGATCTCTCTTGGTTTATAGATCCAGGTTTAAGTTTTAAGTTTTTACTTTATAGACGAATATTGATTTTTTAATAGTTTTTTATAATTTTTTATTTTATGAGTCTGGATTTTTTTTAAATACTTTCCATAATTTTTTATTTTATGAGCCGACATGAATTTTTTTTATTTTTTTATTTTGTTAAGCGAGAATGTTACAACATCTCCCTCATACTGAGTTGTAGAGCACCTCGCTCTTCTCAGTGCAATAAAGTTTGTAACTACTTCTGAGGGGTGGAAGCAAGGGGTTACTAGGAGTGATTCTTCCTGGGTTTAAGGAGGGGAGAAAAAGTGAGTTTGTGGTATAGACGTATCTTCTTGTGAGTTTTACTGTGTTTGTGAAATAAGAGAAATTAAAAAAAAACCAGAGTATTCTCCAACTCCATGTGTTTTTGATCCGTTTGATAGTCACTGTATATTTTTTCAATTTTACTGTGTATCTAAAGGTATGCATGGATCTGTTTCTTACGACATCCTGAGGCGTCCACGCCACTCGGGGACCTAGCCACCGCCTAGCTAGATTTGGAGCAATTCTATCATGCACGAGATTCGACCATAAAACCTTTGATTTGCTCTTCTTGCATTCGATCTCCTTCCATAGCTTGCACCATAATTCCTTGATTTATGATATCTTCACACCTAACTTGCATGATACAGGGAAACGAAAGCATGTATCCGATACGGAAACGCACTGGAAACACGACCCCACAAAATTTAGGAAACGGGGAAATGCAATATATATATATATATATATATATATATATATATATATATATGTGAAAATTAGCAAGGACATTAAAAATTAAATGTGAAACATAAATAACAAGTGATAAATCATAATTTCAAACATCTAACATCACATTTTGCTCATAAGTCCATCTCTACATCATTAATAATTGTCATAGATGATTACATGATGCAAGTTGCCAAGTCGTAATATCCAGAAACAACCTTGGCAATAAAATATATTCAAAATTTCAAAATCAGCCTTTATGTATGAGACTACAATGCTCCATCTATCAAAATGTGAATAGTCAACATAGAACTAAAACATAAGATAAGTCAATTTGCATAGTGTTGTAGCTTATTGTCTTCAAATCACCTTTCTTAAGTAACCCTCGCCTGCTCAAATCACCGTGTGAGATGAGGGAAGTAAAATCCTCCTTTTATAAAAAAATGACTTTTAGAGGCTTCTAGAGGTTTCCTAAACCATCATTAACCCATTAAGAAACAACTTAACCCATTGATTAAGCTAACGGGTTCTCTTTTTAGATGGAAAAGCAAGAGTTCGAGGAGGAAACGCACCATATGGATGCGGATACGGAACGGAAACGCGTTTCCAGCCGTACCACCCATGTTTCCTCCACATGAAACGTGGTGGCACGATCGGAAACGCGTTTCCGAGTTTCCTGCCTGGTACGACAGTGGTACAGGGCCTAGTATCAAGTTTCCTGCAACTTAGCTTCACACCTTAGTCGACCAAGAGTAAATGTTTTTCCTATACCAATCTACCCATGTGCCATCACAATTTTGTTATACCCTTCCAATACACTCAACAACAGGCTTTGCTACTTCATAAACACACTTCTAAGAGGCAAATTTAATAAGAACTTCATCTACTATACCAGTCTACCCATATGCCATCACAATTTCGTTGTACCCTTCCAATACACTCAACAACAGGCTTTGCTACAACTTCATAAACACACTTCTGAGAGGGAAATTTAATAAGAACTTCATCAAACTGACATGTGTCAGAATCCCAATTGTTCCTTCTCAACTTCAAACGTTAGAGCTTCGGCTAAGGCTCCACGCAATCTGCAAAAAACTGCATCTACAACTTACTCCTCTTGATTCCTAGGGTGTAATATTACTGCTACTCTAACTCGTGCTGGCACTTCGCAATCATCTTTGCCATTGCACGACGATAATGTGTTGTTGAGCCTCCCAAGAGATGACAACGGAGATGACGACTTTCGGCCTGAAGCAGTCGTTGACAATGGAGCACTCAACACCATGCCACCACTATTGATTATATTCGACGACGAAGAATTGATGGACGATGGTCTCTCCAACCTCAAAATCCGATGCTTGTTTTCCAAATCTGCTCCAAGTAGTACCTCCTCCCAACACAGCACAGCAAAAAGCTTCCGCTTATGGGTTCAATTCTTGACCCAAACCATGGGCTCCAATTTCCTAGCAGCCTTGTTGAAACCCACAAGGGTTTTCAAGAACCGAATCCACCAATCTATATCTCCAGTGACACGAACCCAAAAGATATGAACAATGCCAAAAAAACAACACAGATGTATTGCTACTTGCAAAGCAAGAATTGCTACCAAAACTCTCCATTCACAGAAATCCAATCCAAACCCAAAAGCAGCTCTTACAAACGCCTGCCATGACTGTAAAAAACAGAAACAGAAATATTATCTTAACCTCCTCTCCATGAAACCACCACAATCAACACTATCTTTGCTTGCCTTCGACTTGGGGATCTCCACTAACACTCCTCCCACCAACGTTCTCTCTACACTTACCAAGATAACCTCTACACAAATAACAAACACATAAATGTGGCACTCTCCTAAGCTAGCTTTCTATGACTATAACACTCAAAGCTTAGTTTCTTAACAAACACATAAATGTGGCACTCTCCTAAGCTAGCTTTCTATGACTATAACACTCAAAGCTTAGTTTCTTAACAAACACATAAATGTGGCACTCTCCTAAGCTAGCTTTCTATGACTATAACACTCAAAGCTTAGTTTCTTCTCATTATTCAGTTGTGGAGGAGTTTTTGGAGAAGAATTCCTCAAACAAGACTCTCACCTTATGAGCTATATTGGCTCTGATACCATATCAGAAAATAAAAGAAGAGAGTTCCACAACAAAATGGTGTTAATTGTTCTATATCGATGCAATTGTACACATATAAATACATGAAGGTTTTCTCAATATAGACTTACTACCTCATCTCAATCATAACTACTGGAAAAAATATCTCAACCACACACTACACTAGGACCTGATCTAGCACTCATCCAACAACCTCCTAAAACAACTCAAGAAGACTATTCAAGCAGAGGCACTCTCCTTGACAATAACCAATACAATAACAAACTATGTGACTAAATACTAGCATACAAAACAACTGTTTTTATTATAGATTTTTATAATTATTATGGTCCTTTTTTAGTTTTTATAATTATTGAGGTTTTTTTTTCAATTTAGTTTATTAATGTTACATACATAACACATCTACATGGACCATTAATGCACCTGACTACTCTTGGTGAAACAAAACCCTACATGCTAGAATGCCTTGTGCATTCAGAACTACAAAACAAGTATGAATTAAATATTTTATTATAGATTTTTATAATTATTAACGTCTTTTTTTAGTTTTTATAATTAAAGTTTTTGTGTTCAATTTAGTTTATTAATGTTAAATACATAACGCATCTACCTAGGGCATAAATGCACCTCACTACTCTTGGTGGAAAAAAATCCTACATGTTTAGGATGCCTTGTGCATTCAGAACTAGAGAAACTAATTCTCATATACAACTGGAGAAAAGATTTTGCATCGCCACCTTAGGCCCAGCACCTAAACATGCTTTTGCATAAACGGTTATACAGCTAGGACATATTTACAAACTAGTTGACATACGCTAAATAAGAAAAAGTATGAACGGTGACATGTTTGCCGCTGCACTCAATCAAGAAACAGTACATCTTATCAACCAATGCTTTTCAGAAACTAAATCAATTAAAACATCAATTAAAACATAAGGTACAGCTAAGAAACACTCCATCTTATCAATAATAGTATGGTATTGAACATGCACAATAGCAGTCTCAAAGAAAATAGCCATTATAATCAACTAGCAGTGTCCATCATACATATTTCAAGCACACTGTAGAATAAAAGTTACAAAGTCTACAAAAGCAGATTTGTTTTATTGTGCAAACAGTTGACTATGCCCTAAAAGATGTTACTCCCATGCTCAAGTCCAAAACTGCCACACAGAGTTAGCCTCCACAGCAAGAGCCACAAGCAGGAACAGAATCTGTAAAATTCGATTTTAGTGTTAGATTTTTTCCTATAAAGCTTTTATGAGCAAGATTACCAAATAAATGGACTGCAGTTAAAGTACTTACTGTGATCAATCCCTCGGACATTGTCCAAGCCACGAGGTGGTCGACGAGGACCACTTCCATAAGGCCCCCCGCCAGAACCTCCCCCCCCACCAGGGCCACTATCCCATCCACCACCACGTGATCCAGACTTTTTCTTATAGGACTCTGTTGCCTCCATCTACATAAGATAAATTGAACAAATGTCAATAGAAATAAAAACATGACATCGTGTTTTTGGTGAACATCATTTAAAACAAGGGGTTTTGCAATTTTACCATCTCTTATCATTATTTAAGATATACATACTGATAAAAGTACGGCAGACAAAACAAACTTAAATTTCTGAAGAAGTCCATTAAGAGTTTATCTTCTATGTACGTTGAGATGTAAATCTTAAGACAACTTATTTCCTAAAACATACTATCTTTGGATAAAGTATTAATATTATAGACCAGGAAATTACTTGAATGAGTGAACGAGGTACAATCCCTGCCACTATCCACCCTATCTTCATTTTGCAAAATAGTTGCAAGGATGCAGTATTTCCATTATCAATTAAACCTATGACTTCCATGAAATGGCAGTCATAACAGAGTGTGGTCTATCCTGCTAACAGGAAATCGAAAATTGATTTCCCTACATGTGAGAATCAGCCAAATACACACTTGAATATAAGATAAGATAGATAACACTAATAGTGCTATAAACATAGAACAATAACCTGATGTGTAATCAGCCTTCTGATGGTGCTCCCTACAGTCGAAAGACTAATACAGATTTTACTGAGCCATTGGGAACAAGGGCCTCAATACTGTTGCCTTTCAATAGTTATCTTCTCTAATTATGTCAAATGCTTTCCGCTTGCAAAATCACATACCCTGGTATATTTTCTTTCGTCCTTGGTTCTATGTATCTACTGATGTTATAAGAACAGTTCGCAAGATTTATGCACGGAGTTTAAACCAAAAAAAAAATTTATTTTTTTATGATGTGTCTACAGACCTTCAGAGATCACACTTAGTTTCTCCTTTTCCCTCTTTCATTAGCTATATTCACGAGGAAATCACCTCCTTCAATAGTGAATGCAAATAGCATAGTAAATAAGAAAATAAAGAAACAAGAAATTGACACCTACCGAGAACATTGTTCTAATGAAGTTCGTTATGAGATAGAATACACCCCAAAAGAGTTCAACAATCAAACTCAACCTCCACAAAGAACGCTTTTCTTTCACTGTCCCTGGTGACAATGAAACATCCGGGGTGGGTTAGAGTTGTGCTTTTGGACATAATCCATTCAAGGACACTAAAATTCAAATTATAATCATAACTTTGATGATTCAGAAAAAAAAAATATTAAAATGTTCATCAAAATAAAAATTACAAATCATTGACCTTTACAATTCAGGTTTGAACTCTGCAAATTTAAATGAACAAAATCATCTATAATATAACATTTAGTGCAAACTGTCTCTTCCACACAAGCATTACTTTATCATAACTCAATCATCTCAATCATCTCAATAAGCATCTCAAGAAAAGAATTACAGAAATAACAGCGAACATCCAAGGTGTTAAAACATTTAACATCTATTTGTGTAGAGATCGGCATAAAAATAAAAAGTGGTTCTTGTACTTCAAAGAATAGAAAAGTCTAAGAAGTTATGGACATGAAAACAAACCCAGAAAACTATAAAAGCTATTTTATGATGGGGCAGTTTATTCTTACGAAAAGCTGAGTATATATTTTTTTTTTCGGTGGCAAGTTCTGAAATAATTTTGTTATAAATATGTATCTTGTTCAATAGGAAATCATGAAATTGAGGGAGATTCTCTTTGATCTGGTGCTTTATCACATGCACGTATGATCTGATAGATTTCTAATACAGTATCAGAGCCATCATTGAGGCTGAGCTTCTCAAGAAGAAAGTTGAATTTCAGGCTGGGAGGGGGCCAGTGCAGAATCCAGACCAACAGGGGGAGACCACCAGACCTGCTGAATCATGAGAAAATCATTATATGTGGAGTACAGATATAGTTTAGCATCACAACCGAGTTATTAAGGGTCTGACATTATGGAGATGTCTAAAAATTCGACAATTTGGGTCGGATGGCCATTTTTTTCCCAGAATCCAACGTTTTTAATTTTTGCAAAATCTGAATTCTACTGTGTTTTAATCATGATTTTGATGATAAAAATGGATTAAGCACCCTAAAAAACCCCTGGAGCACCCAAAATTCCAGAACTTGACAGCTGTAACCTAGATTTTGAAAATTTCCGATTGGATTTTTTCAAAATCGTGCCCAAAAAATCCAACTATTCTGACCAAAATCATCAAATTTTTAGACTATGCGTGACATTATAACCTGCATTTTACAGGCCCAATAATCAGGTTTTAATGTCGGTCCTGTTTTTCATGCTCAACGATTGCCATAAAGGCTAGTTTTGTGTTTTCTAAAGGTCAGTGATAAGACACTGATGTCTGATTTAGTGATTTTGCATTGGAGGACACTGATTTTATGTTACAGGATTCTGACTTTCAGTAGCAAAGGATTGACCAGGTGCTCAGCTGTATACTAATGGACCATTTGATGTTACAAAATGCTGAGTTGGATACCCATCAATCTAGTAGATGGATGATTTCATAGTTCATACCCAGTAGCATTTTGAAGGGGTGATTTCATGCTCATTAATGTTGCAGAAGGCTGATCTCGTGCCCAGCAAGTGTTTAAATTGTCAGATTTTGTGTGCATTAGAGATGTTGTCCAGAGTTTATTATCAGAGTCACTTCCTTAAGATTTTATATTATATGACTGGAACTGTTCGAGGAATTGGTGTACAACCAGATGCACACAAGCTTTATGGCAAGAACTATGTTGTTTGAAGTCAAATTCAAAAACAAGGTTGTTCACAAGTGGTAACCAACTACCAAGTGCAGAGCGGAAGTGCCAATTTTCAAAAGACTCCGGGAGGGAAGCATCCTGGGAATATTTTTATATAATATATATTTTAATATATTTTGTCATTTTGATGCATATATATTCAAGAAAAACATGCAGAATGTCAAATTAGTTGCAGAAAATATAAGAACATAGATTTTTGTGTTACGTGTAGAACTACTACATTTTAAAGAAGCTAGAATTGTAATCCATAGTAGATGAATGATAATTATTAAAGCATCAACCATCGAACAGTTATAACTTAAGACATTGTCATCAAATGTTCAAGAAATAACATTATTCATCAATAAACTTTTACAAATAACATCAAACATGAAATGAAACAGGGTATCATCATCATGATCAATAGTTCAAATTCAACTGTGATATAATGTTAACAAAATAGGCCATAATAAAGACAAATAATTCTGAGCTCTAGAACCTCAAATGAAAAAGGCAAATAATTCTACCATCTACTACACTTTCTTCTTGACACAAGCAACTTCAAATTTATTTTCCTGTAAGATGTGGTTATGGAACACCAGGAGGACCTACACATCCACCACGCATTGGTGATTGTGAAACTCAAGCTTCTACATCTGGAATCCTGCTAGTGCCAACAATGGTAATGTATGGGGGTGGCAGCTCCGTTGCATGCTCAACGTCATGAGTATCATCAACGAACAGTTCAGCATCCAAGAGCTTTAAAGCAATGGCTTAATCTTCCAAATTATCCTCCTCTAGATTATTGTCCCAAGTCATATATGTTTTATCAATCTTTGCAAGCTGTGAGTCGGGGAGCTTGAGCAGCAGGTGAATGCGTAGGTGATCACAGGCAAAGAGAGAGGGCCATGGGACATGGTGGACACAGTGGAGTTGGAGCCAGCAAGAAAAGACGACGCTAAGCAAAGGAAGTAGCAGCCAACAATGGATTGACTGGGCATGAGTAGCAGAGCCGACGACGAATAGGTGCCGACAGTAGCTGGGATCCACAGACAGAGATAGCAAGCAAGCGGAGGACTGAGCCAGAGAGCAGAGGAGATGCGGGCTAAGAGGATGCAATAGCAAGTAACCGAGAGCAACAGCCGTCAGTCATAGCCGCGGAAGCTGGGCTGAGCACGCGAAGCAGGAAGCATAGGAAACGGAGGAGATCATGGGGCCAACGGGCGCAGCAGACTAGCAAGCAGCTAGGGTCGTGACTGGGCGATGGACGGTGCAAACGAGAGCTGCAGATAACAGGTGGATAAGTGACGAGAACCGACAGAGGAGCACAGGCAAGCCGTCGATGTGGCAGGCATGAGCAGCCAGTCACCAGACCACAACCGAGCAGCCGCCAACAAGAGTCGGCCACATAGTCGCCGGGAGAAAAGGAAGGTCAGTAGCAGTAGAGAACCGAGCATAGCGAGAGAAGCAACAAGCAGGGCCAACAGGGCAACCGCCAGGCAACTCAACCAGTGAACCATTTTCCAAAGAAGGGAGCCCAAGATTTTTATAGTTAATAAAAATAATTTATTTGTTGGTTTTTCCCCAATTGGGGTTTTCCAAGGTAAATCCAAGTGTCAAATGTGAATGTGATTTCCAGTTTAATTCCACTGTGTAAATAGTTAGGAACTCAATGTATTTTCAGTTAATCAACAACATAAATTATTCAAACTGTAAATCGGATTTGGCTAAGAAAACTAACAATCTAGTATTGGGAGACAACATATCTTTTTCCAAGGAAAACCTCTTAGGAAACCCAAGGGATGCTTCCCCACATTTATGGACGACAACCCTAGCAAGCCCATCAACATAGACTTGGGTGCCTCAACTAGGGGGATTTGAACCAAGCACCTATCGATATGGAACAAGTCAAAAGCCCAGCAACATTGGCAACAACCAATGTTATCAGAACCCAACTGGTTTTGACAAAACTGGCCGGTTGGACCGGTTTACAAGCTTTGTTAGGTCAAATCATGCACTCAGATTGTTTTTGGTTGGTTCCATAGAAACTGGCATGTTCCGTATGGAACCGATTGGTTCCATACAAACACTAGGTACCCCAAAAAAACAGTGAATTTGCATTTTTTTAATCAAATAAAAAAGGGGTCCACATGTGAGATGTAACATGCAACTCCATTCTGCACATGATTTAAATAGCAGCTACATGCAAGTAATCCGCTGCATTGGGAATTTTATCTTGTTTGTCTGATAGAAAACTTTAGATTTCAATGGTGAAGCCTAGTTGGAAAGTGGATAATTTGACCCTCGATCTATTATTGGAGACCGCTTCAGAAGGATAACTGAAAGGGGCACCAGTGTTTGGGTGATATTCGAACTGTGTATTCTATACACAATATTGTTTTTCTTTCAAGGGCGTGGGAGATTCTGGAAAAGATCGATGATCAATGTTGAGAGATATGTACTGCACTGTTTTGATGGACGCGCCGATGATATGCCTCATATCGAAAAGATGTTTCGGCAGATGGATAAAATCTTAGGGATGGATGTTTCGGTAGGATCTCTTACGTATAATTCGACATCTATATCGTCCCATAATATTATAGAAGTAATAACTTCATAGTCATTCTAACAATTGATTGGGACACTCTTATATAATATGAAGAGATCAAAATCCCTAATATAGAGAATTAAAGTCGAGCAAAACTCCTCCTCAATATAGAGAATATCTCCAAAGACCTCCTATTAAGTTTTATCAATGTTGCACAACTCGAACTTGACAAAGACTCGACTGGCATATGACTCATCGACTCAGGAAGGACTCGGGACAGACTTGGGACAGACTCGGCAAGACTTGGCAAGTAGGAAATAAACAATCTCGTTTTCCCTCCAAAAGCAGCGTCTACAGGCTCCAACGCTCAACTAGCGAGTATAAAACAGTCACGTCCGTTGGCTTTTCCACGGGAATTTTTTTCCTTTCACGACTAAGTCACATGGTTCTAGTTCGAATTCGAGTTCGTTGAACATCAAATTCAATTCAAATTTGAATTTTCAAATGAGATTCATCATTAAGTTCGCCTATATATATTTCAAATATATATATATATATATATATTATCAACTTATGTAATTTATTAGCATAATATATTATATTAACATAATATATGTATGTTTTATTTAATATATATAAATTTTATTAAAAAATGAAAAATTTAAAGAATTTATAAATAAAAAGAATACCACTCATGTCGACTGAACCATGTTTCTTAAATTAAATGGACAGAAAATGATTGATTTTGGGGTTTTTTTCTGAGTCCATCGTCGTCTCCCATGCCCGGTCACTGCTCTTAGTCACGGAATAGTAAATCGCGCCAGGGATCCGGGAATCGCACAGTCCGTGGGGCGTAGTACATCGCACAACAATTTTTAAAAACTGCATCGAACCTCAACAAATTTTGGGGTTATTTTTCTGGGTCGTCTATTACCCCGTCATCTCCCATGCCCGATCACTACTCGCAGTAGTAAATCGCACCAAGGATTCGGGAATCACAGACCGTGGAGCACAGTAAATTGCGCCAACGCAAGTTTCGACGACTGCATCGAAACAAATTTGGGGCCAAATTTCAACAAAGTTTAGGTTTTCTTTTGGAATTCGGCGAACCTGTGACTTAGTTTCACGATGAGTCTACCCGAGTTTGACGCAATTTTGACCCGAGTCCAACCGAGTATGCAAGCTCTACCAAGTTTGCGAGTATGGCCGAGTCTAGGGCCGAGTCTCTAGCAGTTAACCGGCACGGGAGTAGACTCAGGGAGACTCACGAGCTATGTTGTTGGGAGCAAGAAGCGAGAGCGCGGAGTGGGAGCGGAGCGAAAAGCAAAATTTTCAAAAGCTCCCGTTTTGGGAGTGTTTTTTATATAGTATATATTTTGATATATTTTGATGGATTTATATCTAGAAAACATGTAGGATGTTGAATTAGCTATAGAAAACATGGATTAAACCATATAACATCAATCATCTAGTAGTTATAACTTATAACATTATCATCAAATGATCAACCATAACTACTTTTATATGAGCTTGGCAATGAAGGGAGGTACCATAACATTGTCATCAAATGATTAACCTAGTATAGGAGCTTTTAGTATAGGAGCGCCTCGGGAGCGCCTTGGGAGCGTGCTCCCAAAACTGGGAGCGTTTTGGGAGCAAGCTTCCGAAGGAAGCGAGCTTTGGGAGCGGGAGCGAGGGGGTGGGGGGCACTCCTACGCAACATAGCTCACGAGTACTCACGATTTCTAGCCGAGTCGTGCTTCACTGAGTTTTATACACTCTTACTTGCTATTACATGAGAAACTCTGCATATTTGTGTATAATGGTTTGAATTCACATGGATGCACGTGAACACATATTTTTTGAAAATATGAATATTTTATGTATTTTTGCTCAACCGGTTTGTTTCCCGGTTTTGTCCGGTTCCGATTCCCGAGGTCGACCGGTTCGACCATCGGTCCGGTTCTAAAAACATTGGCAACAACCAATTGAGCTAATCCCTTGGGCTTAGACAACGTATAAAAATATCTATAGCTCCAAGGGTTAGCTTGATTAGAAAATGTTTTTGTGCGAAAATTCATAAAGGTTTCTAGATCAAATCTCATTGAGTCCCTTGTGATTACCGACCAATATTTATGCTAGAGTTTACTACTATCCTCCATTAGAAATACTAGGGAAGAGGGAGGAAATACATGGGGGTCTAGCAAGATACCAACAAACTCACTTGGATGCGAAAATTCATAAAGGTTTCTAGATCAAATCTCATTGAGTCCCTTGTGATTACCGACCAATATTTATGCTAGAGTTTACCACTATCCTCCATCAGAAATACTAGGGAAGAGGGAGGAAATACATGGGGGTCTAGCAAGATACCAACAAACTCACTTGGAACATCCACTACAAGACAAGTGAGGAACTATATTTCTCCAGGAAAACAGAAAATGTATGTACATATGTATATTTGTAAATAATAATGGCCCAGAAACATAGAATATTCATATCTCCAAATATGTTTTGCTCCAAATCACTCTCACAAACTCAGAATGTAATCAGGTTTGTGTGCTTTAGAATGGGGGAGGGGCTATTTTATAGATGAAAATTGGGTTTTAGCCCCCCCCCCCCCCCAACAGCTATTTTTGTCTTTAATGTTTTTAAATAAAATGGGTTTTCAAGAGGATCTGTTGGCTTACGTTTCTACAGGCCAAAAACAGATCCCAAGAAGAACCTCTGGCATTTCTAAAGTGGAATTGGATCCTGAACAGATTCTGCCAAATCCAGATATTGGATCTTCCATAGGTAGATTTAGTGACATAGATGCCCAAATATGGAAATAATTACAATTTCAAAGTATCCACCCCCTTTCTTCCACTATTCAAACGATCCATTTGAATTAGTCTCAACTTTGGGTGTTTCCCTTGAAATGCTCAGCTCGTAGTTGTAGCCAAACGTTAACATGTTTGGACTTGTGGTCGACTTTGTGCTTATCATGCCATGCTTTATATTTCTATAGTCTTGTGCAGAAATTTCTGTACTTATTAATGAACTATTAATGAATTGTTTATATATGTCCCACAAACCTTTCAGCCTGTCAGTTTGCATGCTTTTGCTGATTTCTTGGCACAGAATTCTGCACTACCATGCCTAAGGGTGCTTGATGTTGGAATCCTACACAAGTTTTGAATGGAGCTTTGAATTGCCCAGTTGTAACTGTGTTGTGTATATAAGGCAATTGCTCATCCCACGTCTTTGAATGTTGATGAGTAATGATCCTTACCAGATGCACTACTGTCAGATTCACCACTTCAGCCTATCCATCCGCCTATAGATTAAAATTTGTGATATTCTTTAACTAAGTATACATGAGAGACCACAGTACAACAAAATAATGAAGGAATCTGTTATTCCTGTCTAAAATTATGGAAGTACACAATCTGAAATTTACCCAAACATGTTTGGAAAACAAATTTGCGCTATACATCCCCCAGTTATGGTGCTCTTATATGACATCAAAATTGCCATATTACTAAATTTATACAATATAATCATCATGTTGGGTAGAAGCCAGAACACCCCTGAGGAAATCCTGAGACAGATTCATGTGGCTTGCTTGGCACTGGAAGAGGTGCACATAATCTCAACTTCTAGCTGATTGGTTTCAGCATGATACATAGGCTGCATCCTCGAATGCATCTTTCTACTTCTAGTTGTATATTGGCCCATTTGAAGTATCATCATTCAGTCTCCTATTCTGAAGCATGGTAACAGGACTCAATCAGGTCAACCCGGACTCACAGGTTTGACCTAGCCCGTCCTCAAAATTGGGTCAGGCCAGACTGGACCCAGCCTGGCTCGGATAGACCTGGCGAATCCAAAACTTTTATCATTGAACCTTAGTAACTAGTTAGTGTTTGAATTGCATTTTCTATTTATTTTTTGTGAAGTCCAATTTTAACATTAAAAGTTGAAGGACTAACTATTCCAGATGGTTTAGTGGTTGTATCAAACCCATGGAATTTGGATGGATTTTCAGCTAAACAGCATTTCAGATTTCAGCATATATACGAACAGGAAGGTATAGTGACTCCAAACATGTATAACTTCCAACCCCTAACCACTACAGGGCAGAACATATGAACAAAAGATGACATTAGTCATCAAACGAGCAGTTAGGCACCTGGAAGAAGAATTAAAGAATGGAAAGGAAGTGTGTGTTGGTAAGGAGCTTAGCCACCTTGTTATTATACAGGTTTTAGTCTGACATGTGCAATGCCTGACTTGGCTATTTGGTGAATGTACAACAGACAGCTTTATAGAAATCAGCAACCTGCAACTATACTAAGTCCTTTTCTAACCATTTATCCACAGTTCCCTTTACCTGGAAGTTTATCATCCTTGGAGACAAAAATCCATGGATTGTTAACTCCAATAATTCTTGGCATTTAATTTGTATATATATTCTATTTTGTCCGTGAAAATGCCCTAAGGACACTTTTTAATTAAAAGGATGCCATTATAGATTTCACTGTTATTCACAAAGAGGTTAAAATCACCAACTTGTCCTTGCAGATGGCAAAGAGGGAAGGCATAGTTGGCCACCTGATCGTAGAGACAAGTCTAAGCAGCAACCCAACAATGATATGTTTCTGTGTATCTCACTTGCCATCATAGAAGGTGAGTGACTGCAGCAAGAGGTGGAGACAAGAAGGGCCCCCCTACTACCAGATCAACCCCCCAAGGATATCAGTTGGCCCATGAAAGAAAATGATGGGCCAAGCCACCACCTTCTTCAGCCGTGGTAGCTCCCAGTACCTGAGTTGGCAGTATTAAACACTTTTTGGTTGGCAGTTTATCGTACTTGCTCACCCTTACAACACTAATTTAACAATGGCCATGGTGTTGATTTAATGTGATGTAAGCATTAATTGAAAATCTAGGCCTAGGGAGTTGTAATTAACTACCCCAAATTTCACTCCACATTTTTTGTAATATGCTTTGCACATATTGTTCCATTAATATGAAATAGAAGCACATTAACCATGTGCAAAGCTCTCATTTTGCATAGAAAAAGTTAAGAAATCGATACTCCAGGGAGGGAACCATCCCTAGGATTAGTTGTCCTCAACAAACATAAATGAGCATTGGTAATCAAAGTGTGGAACCTGCATGATGCATGCAGAATGCATATAGGTGAACACCACAGACCAATATTTACTTGTACTTTAAATGTAATATTTGAATAATGGAAATGTCAAGAGAGAGTATTGAGAGTTGAGTAAGCAAATAGTTCCCCGACCCATTGTCAAGGCAAAGCTTACAGCTCACCTTTTTTACCTTGAGGTCATATTCCGTCTAGTCTCCTTTTTACACAGAGTGTACACATTTGGGGACTCTACATCCCATAGAGATAGGTATCCCTACCTATTGCTTTTCTATTATGAGGCCATCATGTTAATGAATACCTTGGGGCGTCCTCTTGTGTGGTAGTTAGGATGCGATACAACTTCTCCAATCAATGGACATCTCCCAGCTGTCTAACCCCTTCCAAGTACACTTTAGACGTGGAAAGCCCCCTCATACCAAAAGAAGGAATTGAATCAAGCCATTTGAGAGGACATCTAGACCATGCCATCAGAGAACCTTGACCCGAAAATAGCCTTCTATCTAGAGCACTTCCTGGAGTTGTCGAATAACATCACTTCCCATCCCTCATATACACAAAGACATGAGATGCATGCTCTAAGGATTCCCCTCAAACAATTCTGTGTCGGCTCCCATAGACTCCGGATGGAAATTGATCACCATATAAGTTGCAGCCAAACAAGACTTGCCAATTTTCTCACTTACAATAGCCAAAGGCAAAAATGCAACTCATCTTCAAATACCCTCTTTACTACAAGATTAGAGGTCATTACTACTACGATACTAACTTTATCAAGACTTGGGGGTCTCTCTCTCCACTTTCTTCCACTACCCCAATCAAAGATACCTTGCACTCTTATGGGAGGGGTGCTCAGACAAGAATCTCAGTGCTTGACTACCTATATTGGCTAGCAACTCTCAAGAGGATCACTTCTTACTTCAAAGTTGTCCTATCAAATCGAGGCAACAAGCAACAAGTAAAGGTCTAGGAAACTTCAAACATTAGATCATTGAGGCTTCCTATCTCTTCTTGTGTATCATCACCTCAACCTCCCCACCCCATTGGACAACTTACATCTTCAAGACCCATGAGGAGCAATTGCTTGAAGACACAAATCATGCATCATCACCACACCAACAGAGATGCCAAATCGAGATGGACCCAGAGTCAAGCTCCTCTTGGTTGTCGAACTACATCAAAGCCTCAACCAAGTAACCAATCTTATACTAGGAGTTTCTTTCCCTCTACCTTGAACAATAGGAGAGGGGTTTCCTCGCTCTTTCGCTCTCACCTTGATCATAAAACCGAGTCCCCTCAATTCTGGCCACTCCAGGAGGGATATCATCCACATTAAATCATCCTATTCACAGTAATCGATAGCTCTAACAAGGAGCCCACATCTTTGTTCCCATCAAGACCAGCACAGTTTGACATCATCTCTCCCTCTCTCATATAGCTACAAGAACTCCACTCTCCAAGGATCTCATTATATCACGACATCTAATTATCTTATCATTTTTATTTTTTGTTGGCATGCTAGTTTATAGCTCTTGTCCTAGTTCTTTTACCTCCTTTAGCTTCTTTCTTTGTGGAAGTTGCTTTCACACTCCCACATTGTATTCACATTGGATGTACTTTCATGGTCACTTGTTCGACATTAATGAAATTATCTAATCTTATTTTATCTTATCTCTCATATTTTGCATATGTTGCCCAATTCATTGCTTGGCCCAAATTAACATATTGCAAAATGCTTTTTAAATGCATATCGACTAATTGATAGTCCCCTCCAATCAAAATTTAATATGCTTATATTATTTATGCATATATTATATATCATAAATATTTCTACATATATTAATACCAAAATGTGCCTACAAAATAAAGCAAAGAATTCATTGACACAAAATATGTCAGAAAGAAATAGGAATCGCATGTTAACTTGCCAAATCGCGAGTTTGGCTCGGATTGACCTTCAAATGAGCCGATCCAACTCATCCCAAGTCAAACTCATGTTGACTCGCCAAACTTGTGAGTTTCACATCTATGCAGGCCCAGTGCCTTTACAACTCAATTTTTGTTGGGTTTTTCTTCATTTTTACTAGTCTGTTTGGCTAGTTTCTAGTTTCTCCTCTGCAGGAATGTGGACATGGCTTTATTGAATATCAATGGAAAAAGTTTCTTTTAATTCAAAAAATGTGTCTATATTTATTTTAGTGTATTTGCCAATTTTTTCCCGATCTGATTCAAACTCTTCACTCTTTTGCCTCGTCGATTTTTTACCCATTCCGATTCTGGTAACATTGATATGTCAAATCTTTTTTTCTTTTCACCCGTCTAATGGATAGATTCAGCGTAGTGACCACCATGCTCTTGCTTAATTTATTAGGTTACCGTATCTTCGAATACGTTCGACATTGAACCTTCATCCATTCGAGTCAATCCTAATGTGAGCACCTAACCATATCCTATCATCATATATTATTCTCTTTCTGCAATTGCCTACATATAATGTACAAAAATACAAAAACAAAAAGGACTGAATATGAGATGAAAATGCACGTTTATTCATGAAAACATCTGTTAGCTGATTGCTAAGATTTTTTCATAAAATCAACCATATTTCATTGTGTTTTAGACACATAAATATACACATATGCAAGCCAAGGTACAATCTAAAACTCTTCCCTGAAAAGCATGCTCTTTCTTTAGCCCGCCCATGCCATTGACACGGACAGCGCTTCTCATTTGAGAGGGATTTTTTACTCAACCAACAACATACTTCCATAAACTTTCGAGGAAAGATAGGTATCTGACAACAATACACTACAGAAAGTTGCAGAAAAAATTCCTATCATGTGCAAAATAATTCCACTTTGTATAAACATTTCACCACAATTGTCAAAGGGATCTTCATTGGTTGGTGAATCGGGAGGTGTTTCATACTCCACCAACGTTCAAATCCACCAGAGACACGCTTTGTCCAGGTGAGCTGTTTCATGAAGTTGGGACTAGGTGCAAAACCTGGGAGAATTTGGTGGAATAGATACCAAACCCACGGCTTCTCTGCCAAAGGCATCTAAGCTAACTACATTCCATTGTAATATTCCGAGAATGCGGAAGGGCATGGTCGCTACACCGTGATAATAAGAGTAAGAAGCATCGTGTCCGGTAAAAGAAGCCAAAAAAATCCTCACCCAAGCATCTAAGGGCTTTGCTTTAATTCTAAGAGGGTCTGTACCAGCAACCAATTAAGGAAAACGGCTTAAAGAGAAGGGGGAAGCAATCACAACAACAATTTCTGAACTGGTTCAAAACCAAGGTATTTATCCCAAGATCATGAGAATTCAAGGTCATAAATCCGTACACGTATATGCACTAAGACAACTCAAATTCATGGAAGAAAAATATTGTAATATTCCATTGTAATATTCCGAGAAAGCGGAAGGGCATGGTCGCTACACCGTGATAATAAGAGTAAGAAGCATCGTGTCCGGTAAAAGAAGCCAAAAAAATCCTCACCCAAGCATCTAAGGGCTTTGCTTTAATTCTAAGAGGGTCTGTACCAGCAACCAATTAAGGAAAACGGCTTAAAGAGAAGGGGGAAGCAATCACAACAACAATTTCTGAACTGGTTCAAAACCAGGGTATTTATCCCCAGATCATGAGAATTCAAGGTCATAAATCCGTACACGTATATGCACTAAGACAACTCAAATTCATGGAAGAAAAATATTGTCGAAATAAAGAACCCCTTTAGCCAGATCTAGCGAACACAATAGAATCTCGAAAAGGCCAAAAACCATGTAATTCATACGCAGATTTCTTTAATTCAATGAATGGAAAGAATTCGATATCCTCTTCGAATATAATCCATGAAACGGACAAAACCTTCAGAGAAATTCCAAGAAAAAATTCACATTCAGAGATTTACAGAAACTTATGAAGGACATTGATGATACCATTCTCGATGTACGCCATGTCTCGCAGACGATAATCCCACGCTTGTCTTCCTCCTCTTTCTTGACCGAATGAGCGAAAGGAAGCCTGAATTTATACTTATAACTTATAAGCACTAGAAAATTCCACGATATTCCGACGTATTTGGAATTCGAGGACTTGCGAGTCACGTCACGCTGATAATTATAAATTATTTTACCATCACACTTAATTAATAACGCGGGATAACGGCTAACCAAATCGTCTATTTTCCAAAAGAGTAATCTATTTATTCTAACTTAACTTATGGACTTTATAGTTTATGGTGGGTTTTGATTAGAATAAGTTAAAAGAAATTGGTGAAATCTAAATTTGGAGGTATTTAAGTTGCTTTTTTAAATTTATAAATAGTTTAGCACCCTCCAATACCTTATGGCATTTAAATTATGCAATTTACATAGCTAAGACAAAAAATATACTTAAAAAATGTTGAAAACCTAGAATATTTTTAGATGGTCAAAATTTGACCTAAGATCTGGAATTTTATGGATTTTGTAATTTTAGCACTTGTAAATTGTGCTTAAATCTCGAGCTTTCATTTGGGAAACCCAAATAGTTATTTAGGCAATTTGACCTCTGTTAGATATAAGTGATTTAAGTGGTCATATCAATTGTTAAAATTTTAGTCATCATTCAGTCACAGGTTCAAACTTTATGGGGAAGGATTGAGGATAGGAGCTGCCACTATTCCACAGGGTGTTTTGTCCAACTTAGGTTGTCCTTGGCTCAGGTGAAGATTCTCGATTGAAAAAATTTCCTAGTAAAAGAAAATAAAAAATTCAATCACTAAAATTTAGCTCCTTCAAAAAAACCAACATCATTTTTTAGGGGCCACATTTAAGCTACATTAATCAAAACAAATGACTTGGTGGTTTAAATGCTTAAAAATGAAGACAAAGATTTAGTTTCACGCCATTAATCAAAACCAATGGCAAAGATGGAATAGCCTCACATCATTGATCAAGGTTTTTTTTTCATGAGTTTTTTGTGGTTTCACAAGATAACTACAAGAACACCTAAAGATAAGAGTCAAACTTATGACAGACATACCCCACATTTGGCATTACGTGGTCAAAACTATATTATCGCCTTGTCTTGATGTTATATTTTGCTTAACTGGACACATGGAAATGTTTATGTATTGTAGGATACAATTTTTATGGTTATGATGATAGATATGTGAGTTCATTAAACATGCAAATTAAAAGTTGGAAATGGTACATGGATACCTGCTCAAAATTATGTTGTGAATGTATAATATATGGGAGGCATGGTATAAATAAGTGTATGTCTCTTATTTTTAACATCAATACATATATATTTACTTATGAAATTTGTTTCATGTATACATGGATATGAGTTATTGTTGCATTAACCTACATAGTGATGAGCTATGTTATATAGAAATGGTAGTAGTGATGAGATGAATTTGATGTCGTAGACATCATACAAATAATTTGCACTATAATTTTTTTTTTATGATTTCAAACACTGCTATGATATGTGGGTAAGTGTGGTGTTGGTAGGATGCACCGCTTGCCCATAATGGTTGTTCGATGACATGACTATAGGAACAATAATTGTATAGTATGGCTCAGTATAGGGTGTCGAACCTAGTTATATCATGAGGGGTGGAGGTATTATTGATTCAAATGGGTATCGGTGGCCACCCACCTATTCCACTGTCTCAAAACAGTTTTTCCAATTTGGCATTTTTTTTACATTTTTTGGACCCAAAACTTATGGGGCTATTTTGAGGCCTTAAACGATGTTTGTTGGTGATTCATTAGTTCATATACATTTGAAGGTAATCTGAACATCCAAAATGTGTTCTTCTCAGGTAGACCTTTCTAACGAGCTACTGAATGCCCTAAACAAAGATCGTATGCAAAAGTTATGCCCTTGAGAATTTGACACCTCAACTAACCACCTCAGGGCCTGCAAACCCTTTTTATAGTTCATCTCCTATGGTTGGGTTTTTGGATGTTTTGTATTTTTTCCCTCATGCTTATGATAAAAAGACCCTTCGGCCTCCTTTTGTAATCAACTTGTCACAAATGAGCATAGCTGCCACATCTCTTCTTAGAGATATAGCTACCACCATTTTAACTGCTTTTATTTTTCAATTTGTTATGTTTCATTCATTTAATAGAATCTAAGTTTATTGTATCATTGTGTTCCTTGCAATATAACTGTGTATGTGGTTCTATATATGCCCTTCCATTTCGTTCTCACATAAATCCGGATCAATTACCCACTGTGTATCCTCTGAAACCTGGAATCATGGGAGGGTTGTGCAAAGACACGTTCCCCAAAGTTGTGTGATGATGACTATTAGTTGTTTGTTAGGGAATCTTGGTCGATATAATCGACACTTCCACTTATGGGTTCTATCTAGAGTTAGGTCAATATAGTTGATGCTCCAACATATTCAATAGGGGAAATGATAGGATGTGTAAAATGGAAGTAGATTAGGGAGGAAGGATGGTCCGATGTAATTTAGGAGGTTGTTGTGAGTTAATTATAACAATTTGGTTACTTTTGTGTGCTATAAAAATTGCTTCAATCATGTGTAATAATATGAGTATGTTGTGTCGTTTGTATTAACAGTAATTGTTAGATGTTGTGATTACATTTGTTAGCTTGCATACATGGATGAGCACATACATGAACCATGCTTTAGAATTGTTTATAATCAGTGCATGTGTAGGTATGTATACACTAGCTACGTACACCTACATTGTGCATGTACATTAGTATAATTAATTGATGCATTGATTACTAAATGAATGGTTAATGATTGTATGAAGTATGTTGAATAAATATCTAGTAGCATTAAATACCCTTCTTGACTTTTATTATTTATTGGTATGATGAATTAAATACATAGGGGTGCCATAAATTTTGGGCAAAAATGTCAAATTCTTTTATAAGCTAACAAGAAAAGGACTTTCCATTTTATTTGATTTTCACGTGAAAAAAAACTGCTACTTGTTATTCATTAGAATCAAAGTAGTCAATAAGATTTACATCATTATCTTCTTAAAAAATAAATAGCATAAATCCCAGTAGGATTATCTACTATGGCCCACAATAACATCATATCTTACTAAAATCTTAAGACGTTCCTTCATGACTACTAAATATGTTCAGCTAACAGAACTATATATAATTGTTAAGCTGAAACAAACACACTCAAGTATGAGTTGTAAGTACCTCTTGTATTATACAGTCTTCCAAATAAATATAGAAAAGCTCACATTATAGGAAAGGAGCCATTTGAGCAAATGGTTCCCAATATGTACTCTTCAAAAAATAGCATGCCAATAGGAGAGAAGATGCCCTTCTTGGATAAACTATTAGCAGTAGTGTTTAGCTCCCTGTATATACGAAAAAAGTGAATATCTAAAAAAGTGTCTATAATGTTGAGAACTCTAGAGCACCATTGTTGCAGAAAAATGGACTAGATACTTGAGACACCAATAGCTCAATCGAGGGCGATTTTGGAATCTCCAAATACCATAAAAACATTAATGCCCTGATATGAAAAAGTGAATATATGAAAAAATGTTTATAATGTTGGGAGCTCTAGAGCACCATTGTTGTAGAAATGGATTGGATACTTGAGACACCGGTAGCCCAATCAAGGACGATTTGGAATACCAGAAAAACATCAATGCGCTGATTATGCAATTCAATATTTTATTTTAAATATATGTTTCCTTGAAATCTAGGAGTGATTGATAGTCCATAAATGAGGGTGGTTGAGGAGACTTGGGAATATGTGTATGGAAATTTGATAAATAGAGAAGGTGAAGATGTGTTGAGGGGGGATTCTTTTTTTGAGAATTTGTGGAGAGGTTGGAGCTTGCTGAGAGTTGGAAGAATTCTTGGAAGAAATATTTTCATGGAATAATCTTCTTAAAGATATTGTGCATTATTATTCTTAGAGTTACGGGCATGAAGGGCCAAGAAACCGAAAGGTTTCTTGAAGCTAGAAAGCCAGCTAGGCTCCTGGATGTCAAGGAGGTTTAATTCCATTATGGGAATCAAAGAAGGGTAAATGCTTGTTATTGTGGGAATACTCTTGCATTCTTCGACAAATTCGGCATTTAAACAAGTACTTTTCAATAAGTTATTGCTTAAAATCATGTTATACTTGATTATTTGCTAGTGTCATGGTTATAAGCATGTTTCTAATATTGGTTAGTGATGTTATGGTATTTAATTAAGGTAGTAAGGGTGAAAGACTGTGGAAAGACCTTACACATAGTACCACTTGTTTTCACATATTATGAAGTACATAGTCTTGTGCAATACAATTTACAAAATTATATCCAAAGTAACGATCAATTTGAAGTGTTATGGAATCAATGGCTTCAAAGTTGCTTATATTTAGTTTTTTTCTCAATGTTAGGTTTGGGAAAAGTAATCAAGGCTTGTAAACAACAAGATCATATTAGCGAATCAAAACATCACAATCCTCGGACTTGTCTCTCATTTGTAATTTGTAAATGAGAGAGTTTTCTTGAAGGAAGCAATAGTTAAGGAAGCCAAATCATTTTGAAGGCTCTTAGCATATTTCTGAAAACATTAAGAAGATTAACCAATGAAGGAAAATTTAATATATTCGTTTAACACCCCTCTGGAAATGCATGTGCATGTTAGTTGTCCACCTAATTTCTCTGTATTTTCATCACCAATCAATATTTGAGTATCCCTGCATGGAAAATAATGAAAGGACTTATCGTGGGATGAACCTCTTTCAAAGATTGAGAAAAAACATCAAGGATGGACTTTTTACTTTTTCTTACTCAATGTTCTCTTGCACTTGAAGTGTGGAAGGATGTTTGTGGGTGGGTTGGCTCAAGCAGTCAATGGATTTGTGGCACTATTGATGAGGGACTAGAAGGTTTGTTTCGAAAGAGGGATCTGAAGAAGTTTAGAGTTGTTCCATTCTTAAGATTGTGGGGTGTTTGGTGGCTTGTATTCCCATTCTATTTGAAAATAGGTCACTTCAAACATTTCAAGTTTCAACCCAAATTTGTTCCATCGCTCAACACTACAAACCACGGGGTTCAAACTCCAAACACCATGTTGTTGTTGGAATATATTATATTCCTTGGAAGGTAATAATTTCTTTGTATTTTGTCAGAAGTTATCCACAATCTTATGTAAAAGAGTAATACATTATATCCCATATTTAATATGGTAAAGTATACTCTTGATATCCATTGTTATATAAAGAGGTGTTATTATGGAGAATTATATTATCCCACATGCAAAATGTGAGAGTAATTCCTCCACATCTCTTGGTATATAATAGGGTCAAGGGAGTTTCATATCATCATTCCATCATATTATCACAACACATTCTATTGTGCTCACAAGCTCTCTGTTATATTGTATTTGGGTTATTTGGAGTTGCTCTCTTTGTAAGATTGAAGGAGATTTATGGAGATAATAGAATACAACCTTCCCGTGGACGTTGCCCAATTGGGTGAACCACGTATATTTGGTGTATTATTTTCTTTGTTCTCTCTTTGTTCTTATTTATGTTGATATGTTATTGGATGCTTCGATAGGTAAGCTAGTTTAGCTAGATCTATAATTCTGACAGTTGTCGGGGATTTGGTGTTGGATAAACTCCTTCCATGGGGTTTCTTTGACGATGTTTGTTAGGGTGTTGATTCAATTTGTGGCATTGGGGGACTACTCTTTATTTGAAAACAACACTTTTCATAATTTAGTGTTAATATGGGACTTGGTAAAAACGACAAGGCCGAGCTCACGACATTACGAATGATTTTAAAGTTGGCATGTTCAAAGTCCATTTCTTACTAACAAGTATTTGGTGACTTGTCGTTGTGTAATATCCCGATTTTGACCCCATTGCATTAAAATGTAAATGATGTAATATTGTTATAAAATTGTGGTGAGGAGATCAAGGCCAAGGCCCCGCCATCGATTTAGTGATGCATATGGTTTACGTGCTAGCCAGGCACGTTGGAATTGCAAGTATTATGTAAATATGCATTATAATAAAATACCCACAACTAGCTATGCAATACAACAAGAGATGGGGCATGATTTTACAAGGAATTGGGAGGGAAAACATTCAAACCCTTGAGCCAATCAAGTCAAGCCAAGTGTCAATGAGAGAACCCATCAAACCCTCAACCACCCATGTTGACTTTTGTACCCAATCATTCATTTCTCCCAAGAGTTGGTTGAGGTAGTTAATGCCTTGGGAATGGAGAGGTATGGCTGTCCAAATTCGAGTATGGGCAAGCCACCCTTCATGGAAAAACGTGTTTTGCTTCTTGGGCAAGAAAACAACCATGTATTGCTCCCCAAGCCATTACCCATCAACCAGTTTTGCTCTCCCACGAGTTTGGAGCTACCTAGGCATTTTTCTCCATGGATTTTCTATGTTTTCCATCATCTTTCAAGCTGGGAAGGGCGTTTTTGCTTTGGTTACCAGTGGGGAAGAGAACGGATCGATTGGGGGGTTTCCTGGAGGTCATTTTGGCCATTGGAATGCCCATAATATGTGGGATAAATCGTTTTCCTCCATGTGGTCGAATTGCCCTTTTTCACAGTCCGTTTTTTATGTGCCCACGATTTGGGAGAGGCCATGGCCATCGTGCTTGTAAATCCCATTGCTGAAAATTGTTTCCATGCCCAATTCTTGAGTTTGCTATGTGTAAGATAATGTTGGGGTTGAGATGGGTATCCATTGCTTTGGTTGTGTATGAGCTGGAATGTCCCCTTTCCTTGTAAGAATCATGCCCAGCTCGAGGGTGGCAGTTGTGTTGAGAGAATTGATTAACACAACTGGCCTACGGTTGGGTGGGACGTTGCATTGACATAGCTAGTTGTTTGGGACAATTGCACAATGAAGATAAGTAATCTCTATGTGTATTTACTTCTGCAATGTTTAATTTAATGATTATTTTGATATGTTGGATGAGCACGAATTATGTGTGGATGTTGTTTTGATTCCACTGTGCATACTTGTTTGTTTAGCATATGCACACTCTTGTTTTTAATTGCTGTGAATTTAATGAGTGGGCTTCATTTGTGTAAAAGCCTCAAATTGGCATCATATTCCCTTCTAGGAATTGGGTCTGCGGGAGGGACTGTGACACGTTGGTTATAAAGTGGATGTGGAAAGAGAAGGTTGTTAATAATATTTCACTACAAATGTTGGTTGCACAACACATTTAAAATCATTCACTTCTAGTTTGACATCATCTCCTTTACACATATCTATAGGGAATTGAACATGGAAGCAAACCATTTGTCAAAGATCGGGGTGACAAAATTTTCAAGCACTCTACACATCAAAGAACTGGAAGATGGTGTCTCACAAGAATATACTTTGGACCTATGAGCTTTCTCAATCTTCCTTTACTTTATTAGTATATTCCCAAATGGAGGAATATATTTCTCTTTTTAGATTCATGATGACTATAATAATTATACTCACATATTTTATTTTTTGAAATGGATGTTGAATATGAGGAGAACAATATGAAGGATATGTATATGACATAACTATTACCATATCTAAATATGGTAACTTGGATTTAATCCTGTTTTAATTGTTTTTTCATAAGTACAAATAATTTGAAAGAATTTTTGTATTTTATAGGAAGCAAAAAAGATGATCACTATTGATCGTGCAAAAAATCACATGAAGAATGTGTTTTTCATTCTATTTGAATAAAAAATACATTTGTTTCAACAACAACAAAATAACAAGAATGCCTTATTGTCATCCTAATTATAATAACCATCGTATTTTTCAACAAACTAACTAAAGATGAGATCAATATGAGAAGCTAGATGAAGATCCTACTATGCTAAAGAGAAGTTACAATATGGAACCTTATCTTTTCCCAAATTACATAGTCATCACCACAAAGTTCCGTAGAAAATTGAATTAGGATGATCTCACTCTTTTACAATTAGATAGATTTTCTCAAGGATTTGTAACTCATATTGTATCGTGTCATCAACCATAATAGCTTCAAGAACAGAGAATTGTGAGAAGGAACTACAAGCCAGAGCAAATACATAAGCTTGTTCATAAAAGGATTTGGGTACAAAGCATCTTGAAGGGACAATAAATTCCCTAATAATCATGTCGAATAGTCATGTCCCTATAAGTCATAATAATAATAAATGAAGTGTCACATTCTAAATTAGGGACATGCTTATTCGACCATGGTTACGAGTCAATGCATATATGTGTGTGTGTGTGTGTCACCTCCTAAATTAGGGACATGATTGTTCAACCATGGTGACAAGTCAGTGGGTATAAGTATATTGTCGCATGACATTGTATCATTCAACTTATCTATCATATTCTATAAATGATCTATGTTCATTTCATCCAACAACCTCTTAAAAGACAAAAAAAATATGGAAAAAAAATCAAAAAGAAAATTTTAAGGGCCTAGGTCCTCATGAATCAAAGAACCAATGGCAACTAATAACATGGAAAAATATTTGTAACACGGAGAATAAGGGAGGTTTTGGTCTGTAAAAAATGAAATAGTTTAAAATTACTCTATATAGCAAACTCATTTGAGATGTCACGAGGAGAAATCAAATTTATGAACCCACATATGGAAAAAAATGCATCAAATGCCCCATGGTAGGATTTCCCCCAAAACACTTCATTTGCTAATGATTCAAATATATGGAATGGTGCAAAGAAGGGGATAAGCTTGATCCTTATGAACACTGGATTTTAGGAAATGGAAGTTCAACCCTCTTTTGGAAAGAGTCAATGTCCTCACCACGAACAAGTCATCCATATTCAAGAAGGCCTAAATTATAGTAGGTAAGCATATATGAAGTGTGTTTTTCAATACTGGGAAACTTAGGTTTTTCAATATGAAGTGTGTTTTTCAATAGATTTTGTAAATGAAAATCTCTAGATACATCGCATGAAGAAATGCTAACAAACAAAAAGGAAGAACTCTGGATGGAATTGTAAAAGAGACAAATCATAGCTAAAGATGGAACATATTAGCTTAGATGGAATAAGAAAAGCTCAATAAATTTCTCAATCCAATTGGTTTAGGAATTATGAGTTGCCAATTAAGATATCTTAAAAACCTAGGCAAGAGAGAAACAAAGTGGTAAAATGGTTCCAAGATGCATTTTTGGTTTCGGAATTATGAGTTGCCATGGCTTGAGACTTCCTTGAGAATTTTTTGTTTTTATTTTTGTAGGTGGAGACTAATGAAGGGCAATTAGGTTGTTTTCCATCTTATTTAGGGTTATCCTCTATATGAGGGTTTTTTTTGTTTTCTCTACTTTAGGGTTCCCTATTTAATGCCACGTGCTAACAAAATAATCAGATTTGTTCCTTAGATAATTAAAGCTCAAGAGTGTATTTAGCTTGACACAGGGTATTCAAATACTCCTTGTGGATCAAGGTTCATGACCCATAATCTCAGTTGGGTAGCTAACATGTGAAAAGTCGAACTGGTTTTACGAAAATTATTTTAGTCAAATAGATAAGGAGTCTTTGGATTATGCAATACAATATCAATGTTACATACATAAATATATAATATTAATATCAATAAATAATAAATAAAATCTAAATAATTAAATATTAAATCTAAATGACGTGACCTTCCAGTTTAAAAGGCACGATGGAAGGAATGGTACGAATAAGCTGGAAAACACTAGCCCTACCAAAATCCATGGGAGGATGAGGTTTCAAAATTTCTGGCAAATTTGCATTAGCACTAGTTGCCAAAAATATCTAGAGATTAATATAGTGAGGTTTTTTTTCTTGTGCAGACTATATCTGCGATTGTGAAGAGCTTCCTCTTTTTGGATCTGGTTCAGAGGGCCTCTGCGCGCGCGGGAGCATGTGTGGGGGATCACCTTGCAGTGCTGCGAGATTATAGGCCCTTTTGCTGGCATCTATAATGGCGTTGAGCTCCAATCTAACTGCATGCTGAAGTTTGATGACAGACTCCCTGTACTTTTGGGATATGGTGGATAGGAACACGCAGCAATTTTCTTTCAGAATAATCCACCCATTTCTTATTGATGGATACGGGTATTGAGATACCCTTGCTCGGATCTCGACGCCTAATTCCACTGGATCCGATTCAGGGAGAAATGGATCATGTATGAACCTATGTTGCAGGTGCCACCAAGCTGTCTCTGGGACATTTGTTGAGATGCTGTGCGATACTGTTTTATTGGATATGGGGGCTGTGTGGAGTATTTGCTGGGGCATGCTGGTGGTCGATAATTGTACCCTTCTTGGAGGCGTTCGTAGTATAGATCGATGATGGAGTGCTTTGTGGCTTGGGGACCGAACAGCTGTAGATCTTGGTTTTTATTTTCTTGATACGGTTCTGTCCGTGCTGGGGTTGTTTGTCTGAGGCCAGGGAAGGTGTTCTGGCTGTATTTGCTGCTTGGGACTGGTGAACGGGCTGTACAGGGGGCACATCTGGGGTGGAATGGAGGAGGTGGCGGATTACACCTCTGTCAGGGTACACGCCAGTGGGATTGCTGCTGCTGGAATTGGCATCGCGGAGGTGGATGGGTCTGGGGCTTTTTCTGGGCCTGAGGTAGTGGGGGATCGGGATGGGCATCTTTTCCATCAATCCGGGGTTTCTGCGAAGGCAGAATCACAAAAATTATCTGTGAAACGGGTTAAAGATCGAAAGAGACCTGATAAGTTGGTGCTGGGAGTTGATATTACGATGGAAGAGGCGGAGGATTTTACACACATCGCTGTGGTCGGACATGTTCGGGGAAGACGAATTGGTCGTGGTTTCCTTCAGCGTTGGGCAGCTGAGCAGTGGAAGGATATTGTGTCCTCTGCCCCTGAGATACGGGTGATGACGAAGGGTTGGTTTTCTTTTATTCTACCGAACAAAGGAGAGGTTGACAAAGTTTTGAGACGACACTGGTCAATGATGGGCGTCCCGATCATTCTAAAAAGATGGACTCCCTTTTTCGACTCTAAATCAGAGAAAATTGATGCAGAACCACTGTGGGTGAAGCTTCCTGGATTCCCCATGCATCTTTGGAACGAAACTCGGTTTGCAGAGATTGGCAACTTTCTTGGGGATTATGTGTGTTCGGATCATTCCCATCAAGAGACTGGAAAATACACGGTGGCCATGATCTTGGTCAAAATCGACCTTCGGCAGGGGCTCTCTGCTGAGATTAACATACAATCCAGGGATGGGGATTTTGTACAACTTCTGGATTATGTGGGGGTGCCGTTTAGGTGCCACCGATGCCACGACCATGGACATTTGGTAGCCAGATGTCCCTTATTGTTTCGGGATTGTAAGCCATTGGTCGGGGAAGGCGTAGCAAAACGTGCGGTACAAATGGTGAAGGTTAATCCTCTGATGGTGAGGGGTGATGGTCATGGGCCAGATATTGCCCGTGGAGAGCAATGTGATCCTGGGGTATCATCTGATCGTCGGACTCATTGTGCTGGGGAAACTATGCCTTCATCGATAAACTTGGCTTTGGAAACTATTGGTTCTGCAGACTTGGCTGATGTGGGGGCCTCTATTTCAGCGACTTCTATGACGCGGGCCTACACCAGCGTGCTAAGGGAGAGATCCGATTTACAAGGGGGATCTGATGCGAATCCTCAGGGTAAGTCACACTACATCTCACCTGTTGATTCTATTTTAGTAGTCCCTGCTGATTTGGGGGGGGGTAGTCATGAGCCTCCTCCATTAGCCAATCCCGATTTACAGTGCTATGCTGCAAATTGTTTGATGTCTTCTGAGGACTGTGTATCCACACCACCCAAGGTTTCCACAAAAGACTCCAGATGTTCTGAGGGTCGTAGTATTCGCTACGCCCTTAGAAATAGGGAGATTGCTGCTGACGGATCGGGGGGGAAGGGACTTCCTGATTTGGCTCTAAGTATTGGGGGTCGGGCTCGGGGCCGAAAATCACTATTGTCAAAGGCACAGGATCGGGCTAAGGTTGACTTAGTACTGGGCACACAATCTTCCATTGAGTGGGCACTTAGAGCCGAGAAAGCCCTGGATGGGGGTCTCTCATGAAAATAATGTCCTTTAACTGTCGCGGGTTGGCGAGTCCCATTAAAAAATCGTCACTTAGGAGGTTGGTGGACTTAAATCAACCGGATGTAATACTGTTGCAGGAAACTCTGGGTGGCTGTATGGATGTTGTTCGGACTTTAGAAACTTTGCTTGCAGGTTGGAAGTTTGTAGGAGTGGATGCACGGGGGCGTTCTGGAGGGCTGGCCTCGGGATGGAAGGAGAAGAGCTGTAGATGTGACTGTTCTTGGGGAATCTCTTCTGGTATTGGTTTGGAGGTTTGGGATGCTGAGATTGGTAGGTTGATCACGGTTCTCAATATCTACGGGCCATATTCTAATAGGGTTGGATTCTGGGATTCCTTGTTAAGCATGGATCTTTTTGATGGCAGAGATGTGATTCTGGGAGGGGATTTAAATCTCTCTCTGGGGTCTTCTGAGGTGTGGGGGCCTCGGGCTGCACCGGATACTTTGGCAGATTTTTTCATTCAAGCCTTCGCTAGGAAGGATCTACTTGATATACTACCTACAAAGTTAACACCAACTTGGTGCAATAAGAGAGCTGGGGACCAAAGGGTGGCTAAAAGACTGGATAGGTTTTTGGTGGCTGATGTATTGGTACTGGGGGTTGATGTCGTCAGGCAGTGGGTAGGGTCAGGTGGGGTATCTGATCACTGCCCAATATTACTAGAGTTAAGAGGCAGAAGTAAAAAACCCCCAAGTCCTTTCAAATTCAATCCTAGCTGGCTGAAGGAGGCGGATTATCATAACATGGTTCAGAATCTGTGGGTTCACAGACCTTTAGATTCACCAGAGTATGCGGGTGCACACTTTCAGCATAATCTTCAGCGTATAAAAGAGGCTACTATCCTATGGGCACATGAAAAACGGGTTCGTGATGAACAGAATCTGCTGGCTGCTGAGTTGAATATAGATAAACTGCTTCATTGTCCGGGGATGGGATATTTGGATGAACAGCAGAAAGGTGAGTTGATGGAATGGGAACGACGCAGAAATGTGATTCTGTGTGAGCGCGAAGAGATGTGGAGAATGAAAAGTAGGGCGATTTGGCTACAGAGCGGTGATGAGAACACAAAATTTTTTCAAGCATATGCAAAAGGAAGAAAATCCACTAACTCTATCTGGGAAATATCTTCTGCTGAAGGGGAACGGGTCTCCAGTTTTGATGGATTGGCGGAGACGGGTGTTAGACACTTTGGAGATTTATTCACTGCACAACCTGGGGCCTCAATTGCTGAGGTATTACGGGTGACTCAGCTTTTCCCTCGTTTTGTGGGGGAGGAAGATAATCGACTGTTGATGGAGGAAGTATTGCCGCATGAGCTCTTGCAGGTAATGCATTCCTTTCAGAAAGATAAAAGCCCTGGGCCAGATGGCTGGCCTATTGAATTCTTCTTGGGTTTCTATGACTTCTTCGGGGAAGAATTATTGAATGTGGTGGAAGAATCGCGAAAGGCTGGGTTTGTACATGGTCCATTTAACTCGACCTTTATTGCTCTTATTCCAAAAGCAGACAAGCCTGAATACTTTGAGGAATTCAGACCTATCTCTCTCTGCAACTGTATCTATAAGATCATCTCTAAAGTTATGGCGAGGAGACTTAAGAATATTTTGTCTCAGCATATCTCTTGTGAGCAATTTGGCTTCTTGGAAGGTCGACAAATTCATGAGGCTATCGGGGTTGCCCAGGAAGGATTACACACTTTGAAAGTGCAGAAACAGAAGGGTGCTGTGATCAAGATTGATCTCTCCAAAGCATTTGACAGAGTTAGTTGGCTCTATCTCCGGATGCTTCTAACTCATCTGGGTTTCTGCTACGAATTTATCAGATGGATTATGGCCTGTATCACTACGGTGAGCTTTGCTGTGCTGATCAATGGATCTGCTAGTCCATTCTTCCATGCAGGAAGGGGTCTACGACAGGGATGTCCCCTTTCTCCGCTGCTGTTTCTCCTTGTAGCTGAAGGACTCAGTCGTTTTATACTGAAAGCCAAAGCTGATGGTTCCTTTCGTGGCATATCCATTTCTCAGGTACTGTATATCTCACATCTCCTTTTTGTTGATGACATACTGATATTTTGTGATGGCACCAGACAGGATATAGATAAGGTGGTTGAAGGTCTCAATTTAGTGCAAGTAGCAGCGGGTATGTTGGTGAATATTGACAAGTCATCAATCACTTGTTCGCACTTAACCGAGCAGGAGATCCGCGTTTTGTCACTCAGACTACCTTACAGGATTATGGATATTGATGATGGCTTAAAGTACCTTGGATTTCACTTGAAACCAAATGCTTATCTGAAGGCTGATTGGCACTGGTTATTAGCTAAATTAGAACAGCGACTACATGGATGGAGTCATAAATGGCTCTCTCGGGCTGGGAGGTTGGTTCTGATTAAATCTGTTTTGGAAGCAATCCCGGTGTATTGGCTGTCTCTAGCTTGGATCCCCAAAGGAGTATTGGAACAGATACGTAGGTTGTGTTTTGCTTTTCTATGGAAGGGTAAGTGTGACAAAAGAGCGTTGGTGTGGGTTAGATGGGAAAAAATCGCAGTTCCAAAAGCCCTGGGAGGATGGGGGTTAAAGAATATATTTCTGTTCGCAAAAGCATTGGGGGCCAAGGTGGCATGGCGGCTTATACACACACAGAGCCTTTGGACACGAGTGGTTTATCATAAATATATTGCCCCTCTTACAATACTCGATTGGATCAGGATGGGCAATAAGACGAGGGCAAATTGCTCTGTGGTTTGGAAAGCGGTGGTGCAACATTTTCATTTGGTAGGATCTGGATTAGTATGGAGGATTGGAAATGGGAGACTTACTCGTATTGGACTGGACCCATGGGTTGGCTGTAGAGGAGGACAAGTCCTACAAGTGGAATTGCGGAATATATTGGCTGCTAGGGGTTGTCATTTTTTGGCTGATATAGCGGATCCGAGAACATCTACACTTTGGCATCAGGGCTGTTACACTGCACATCGACTTGAGATACCTGGTGAAATGCATGGGGCTTGGGCGGATTATCTTTGGCATTTAAGGCTATCTAATATTCGACTGACCGATAGGACGGATGAACTTATTTGGGACCATCATCCCTCTGGAATATATACCCCAAAGAATGGATATATACAGTTGAATGCGGTTGTTCATAACAGGGGATTGGTATGGTGGTGGAAACATCTGTGGAAGCTAAAGTGTCCTGGTAAAGCTAAACTACTCTTCTGGGCTATTCTGGAACAAAGGGCCCCTACCTGGGACATACTACAAAAACGATTCTTACAGGGTCCGGGGTACTGTCCACTTTGTAGTGAAGCGGAAGAGACTAATACTCATCTTTTTGTACATTGTCGGTATTCTCAGGCAGTTTGGACTGAAGCCTGCATATTCCTGGAACTAGATGTGGGGTGGCAGGGTGCGAGTGTTCTTGAGGCTTTCCATATGTGGTGGACATCACATATGACATCAAACATCCGGGCTTTCCCCTGTATTTTTGCCTGGGGCATCTGGATTGCCAGGAATAAAATAATCTTTCAAGATTGCAGGGTTCCATTGGAGAGTGTAGTGGCACAAATCGTGGCTATTACCCTACACTACAAGGCACCTTCCCCTGTCATTAAACAGCGACCTGTGTGTGTGGAATTGATTGACAAATCTATGTCGTGGGCATTTTTTGATGGTGCTTCAATTGACCATCAATCAGCATGTGGAGGGGGCGGTGTTCTATACAAAATAGAGTCCCATTACTATCATCTGGTGGCAGGATTGGGGAGGGGATCCAATAACTTTGCAGAACTTATGTCACTAAGGCTGCTGATGTTATTCGCACTTGAACAAGGATGTTTATCACTACAGATTTTTGGTGACTCCATGTTAGTGATCGAATGGGCTAAGGAGAACACTAGATGCAATGTGATGATACTCCTACCTATCCTGGAGGAGGTGATCCGGATAAAGCAGTCTTTTTATCATATAACTTTTACACATGTCTACAGGGAGCGAAATGGGATTGCCGATCTGCTTTCCAAGGAAGCAACGCAGCAGCACCTACCATTTGGCACTTGGAGGATCACTGTTAACACTCCTGAGGGCAATTACAGCTATTATCATAGATCATTTAACGAAGATCTTGAGGCACCGAATCGAACATTAGCTCAGTCTTGAAGTGACGAGTCTATCTCTGCATTTGATGACCGGCGTCTCAGCGATGGAGCAACCACTGTTCATTGATTGAACCTGTGATTGACTGATTTTGGATCATATGAAAAATCGTGTTGGCTGTAGGGACAGTCGAATACACAGAATAGAAGACCGGCGTCTCAGAGATAGAAAAAACAGTTGTTATTTGATAGAACCTGTGAATGATAAATTGTGTTGGCTGTGGACAGTCGAATACACATAAAAGAAGACCTGTGTTCAATGTTTGATTATCTGAATTGGGATATAAGTGGCTTGTATGGACAGCCGTTATATCTGTGATACATGGGACATCAGAAATGATGTTGATATGGGAACATAAAATGTGAAAATGTAGGGATCTTAGTGATTCTATTACATGTGCAGAATGTAATTTTGTTCATTTCATGAAATAAAATTACTGACTTTTTCCAAGGAAAAAAAAAAAAAAGGCACGATGGGATGTGTAAAAGCCCACTTATTGTAAATGTATTATCATCATTCATATTCAATAAACATTTATCTTTTCTGACATGGAATTATTTTCTATTGGTTTATTTATGTGTACAATTTTCCAATGTAAACCGAATACAATACACTAAATTGGTATCAGAGCAAATATGATCCGGCCTTTAGCCAAAGTTCTCAGAGTCTCTCTGGATCATGGTATTTGACCAAAGCACTAGCTTTTGGCCATTTACTCACGTTACCCATCTTCCAACATCCTCATACCCACTCCCCATTCCTCACACCCACTCCCCATTCCTCACACCCACTCCCCATTCCTCACACATGCGCACACTCTCCTATCCACCGACATTTTCCATCTCCACTCCATCCAAGCTCCACCTGTGCTAAACCCCACGTTTGCAATAACCCCCTTCTACACTACATTCACTGTCCAACCCTCCACATGCCCTTCCACACTACCCTGAATTCTCTCCCGCACCTTCCATTTTCTCCTTCCTTATTGTTGCTACACTGCACCATCCCTTCTGCCCCATCCATACACCTCCCATGTTAATCCTTTGCGGTCGCCTTGTCACCACCACCCTCCACATATTTCTTACACCCTCTAATCCCCAATACTCCATATGTGCCATTACCAAGTAGTTTCTCATATGCCCATGCCCTGTGCTATCCCACATGCATCCCTTACCATGCCTCAACACTCCAGCACCGATCCTCATTTACCCATGCCAATAGTCTCCAACCCGAGCATTCTTTCCCTTGTCACTCCAATTCGTGCTCGCTACTCATCCTCACCAGCGCTCATCTATTCATCTTTATCCCTTAGCCCCTCGCCACTTCTACTTTTGCGATGTCTTTCCACTCCCTCTATAACAACACTCCCTCTCACTACGACCCCACCCTTCCATGTCCTCCCCCACACTAGCCACATTCTTCTCCAAGCCACACGACCTGCTCCACTTCCACGATCACCATCCCTCATTGCTCTCGATCCGTCCACAAACTCTCATGTCCATCGATTAGGGTTTAAAACCCTAAATCATTTCAATTCCAATTTTTTTTATATAATAATATATATTATTTTTTTCCTAAAAAAAAGCGCAATTTCATTTCATCTTTCGAGTACGAAATTACATATGATCATCAGCACTCTATACGAGTGTCTGTGCTATCTATGAGAATGACATTCTCTCTAATAATATTCCATAACTGTAAAAGCCTTGATTTTCTTCCACCATCAGTGGGGTGTGTCAGCATCATTACAATCTTTTGACAAAATTCAGCAGAGATTTAAGTCCAACAAAAAAGAAGCACATGGATCAATCGGTCAATCCAAGACTGGTACCATCTATACATTTAACAAGAACTTGCGTAACCATTCAATCCTTTTCAGCATCAACAACATTGTTTCAAGTGTAACCAAAAACCATAAAACCAAGAAAATAAAGTAACTATGAGGCATAATAATATATATTATTATAGTTAAAACCCTAGTCCATTAAAAAAATTATAATAACATTATTATTATAAATTTTTTTAAACCCTAAACTTCATCCACCCCGCATCTTTCACCACTATTTACAAAATTTATATTATTATTATTGTTATTAAATTTTTAAAATCCTTCCATTTAATAATTATTATCATTAATAATTGTTATCATAAACTCCCCTCACAGAAAAAGAAAAAGAGGAGCTATTCAAACTATATAATATTAAACTTATTAGTCTAATAGTTATAATAGTTATTATTTTTTTAAATAATTATTATTATTTAGTAATTGTAATTATTATCATTATCATTTTATTAAAAAAGGGGGAAAAGAAGACAAAATTCAAAGTCAAATGAAGGCTTACATAAGGACTATATTGAGTGCTCACTGCACTTTGTTCGTGACCATTTATTGTCGAAGAAGTCAAAGACCATGGAAGCTAGTTTGGCACTTTTTTATTCTATGTACTAAATGATCTATGCTAGTTTTTTTTAACTCATAAAATATGTTGACATAACAAATTATCCTTTGGGAATTTGGAGGAACTGCGCGTTCTGCTGAGCCTGAGTGCTAGGGTTTTCGAGCTGAGAGAGTGCAGGTATGGTGGCGCCTGGGGGAGGGGAGGCCGCCCCCCCCCCCCTTCGAGTTCAGAGGAGGAGGCCTTCAGAAGGCTCCTCTCTTGCAGAGGGAAGAAACCCACTGACCTGGTGATCCCGAAATTCATAAAAAAGCTGGAGGAAATTCTTGAAATCGCCCTTCCTGAAGAAAAACCAATGAAAATTGCCCTGGCTCTGGCCAAGCAAAGTTTAGTGGGACAATTCATGGGCCTTTGGCCATCCACCAAGACCACAGATGACTGGATACAGAGGAACTGGAAGCCCAACCTAAAAAATGGAGTAACTTGCTACCCAGTTGGGAGAGGGTTGTTTGTCTTCGAATTCATAGCTGAAGAAGACTGGGACTTGATTTTTAGAAACGACCCCTACTTCATGGGAACGCAGGGCCTCTACTTGAACAAATGGACGCCGGACTTTGACCCCACGGTAGATCTTCCCAAAGAGGTGCCGGTGTGGGTCAGGCTCCCCAATATCCCGATGCATTGCTGGGACTTCGAATCATTACAGAGAATAGGGAATGGAATTGGTTGCTTCATTGACAAAGCAGATAACAAAGGACAATACACATGCGCCAAAATTTGTGTTGAAGTGGATCTTGAAGCCGGCCTTCCGGAGGCAGTAAAGTTAACAGTTGGATCTTGGACCCATTACCAGAAACTGGACTATGAGCACCTGCCATTCAAGTGCAGAAACTGTCAAGAGCACGGTCATTTCCAAAGGTACTGTCCCAAGCTAGCCGAGGAGAAAGAAGATGCGGAAGGCTGGCAGAAAGTCAAGAAAGGGAAATCCTCTAATAGCACCAAAAGCAAGGAGAAAGCGATCCAGGAACCAACAAAGGGAGGCAACTCAAAACCCAGCACTCAAGGAAGCCCCATTGAAGGCCAAATTCCTACCAATGCTCCAGAAAAGGAAGAAGTTAGGGCAACTCAAGGCCCAACCAGATCAACCTCCCACCCTGCCATTCCCAGCCCGTCAAAAGAACCAATAAGCTTGGGATCAGAAACAGGAGCTGAATCATCAGAGGAAGGAGATACTAAAGTAAGCAGCCCGTCAGGCACCCCGAATCAATCAAAGCGGGGACGGAAATCTGAGAAGAAAAGAAGGGAAGAACAGTCCTATAAGGATGTGGTCCAAGGCTCACAGCATACCATACCAGAAATGATGAACACCAGATCCGGATTGAAAATCGGGAAAACCCCAAAAGGGGGACATCCCCCTCATCCAGGCAAATAATGCAGTACATCTCCTGGAATTGCAGAGGACTAGGCAACACCATAAAAGAAGAAGCCATAAGAGACTTAGTAAGAGCAATGATGCCGGAAGTCCTCCTAATCCAGGAGACGAAGTTGGGGGAGGAGGCTCTTCTCCAAGCTAGTAATGCGTTCTGGAAGAAAGGCCCGGGAAGGGCTGTGAGTGCAAGAGGAGCATCAGGAGGCCTGGCAACGTTCTGGGACTCAACAAAGCTCGATCTTGTAGAAGAAGGAAGAACCACTCACTGGTTATTCACAAAGCTGCTCCACAAAGATTCCGGCCACCTGGTAAGTATTTTTAATTTGTATGTTCCTGTCTTGCATGTAGAGAAAAAAGAGTGCTGGGACTCTCTAAAACTTTTTCTTAACCAGCATAACCCTGAAAACTTAATAGTTGCCGGGGATCTAAATGTTACTCTCGCCTTGGCCGAGAAAAGAGGGGGTTCGATTGTCCGGGACCCTTCAAGAGAATGGGTGGAAGACTTGATGCTGGACTGGGATCTTGAAGATATCACCCCAGACAGTGGGAAATTTACTTGGTCCAACAAAAGATTTGGGCCCGGACATATTGCTGCTCGTCTTGACCGCTTCCTTATCCATTCCTCCTTCCTTACTCTTGGGCTCATGGCGAACTCCAAGATCCTCCCGCACTATACTTCTGACCATAAGCCTATCTCGCTCTCCCTCTTCCCCGTGAAAAAGTTAGGTCCCATTCCCTTTCGGTTCAGCCCAATCTGGGTAAATCTGGAAGGCTTCCATGATATTGTGTCCAACTCCTGGAAAGTGCCTGCTTATGGTTCCCCCTTCTATGTTTGGGAGAGTAAACTCAGAAGACTAAAAGCTGATCTGAAAGAATGGGCCAAAGGCCTAAGATCACCTATGGATGAAAGGAAAAGAGCTCAGAAGGCTCTGGAACGGCACCAACTAGTACTGGAAGAGTCCCTGGTCACTCTTGCCTTGCTTAACCGGGAGGCGGAACTTCAAAAAAATTCTCATAAAGCTTGCAGAAATGAGGAAATTTACTGGAGAACCAAGTCAAGAACACTTTGGCTCCAAGCTGGAGATAAAAACACAACTTTTTTTCATAAGCAAGCTCAGGCCAGGCAAATCTACAACTCCATCAATGAAATACAAACGCAAGACCATGCTCTAACAGACTTCAATGAAATCAAGGAGGCTACCCACAATTTTTTCAAAAACCTCTATTCTGCTCCGGCTTCGGATCCGGTAGACCTAAAGTCCTACCCTCTTTCAGAGATTCCAAACTTAATTAATGATGATGACAACCAGCTGCTGAATAACCCTGTAAGCATTCGGGAAATTAAGAAAGCCCTTCTTAAAATGGATCCGGACAAAGCTCTTGGGCCGGATGGTTTTACAGCCCGATTCTATATCTCTTGCTGGGACATCATCAAATCAGATTTGTACAGAATGGTTAAGAAAGCTCAGAACTGCTCCAAGCTGGGGGGCAGCACCAATTCCTCATTCTTGGACCTTATTCCAAAAGAAAAAGGTGCCAGGAACTTCAGCAGATTTAGGCCTATATCCCTCTGTAACACGAGGTATAAAATCATTACCAAAATTATGGCTAACAGACTGAAAAAACTCCTGCCAAAATTGATCCCGGAAAATCAAGGAGGGTTTGTGAAAGGAAGACAAATTTTGGACAATATTATACTAGTACAAGAAGCCATCCACACCAGCTATAAAAAAAAGGAAAAGGGCATGGTTGTTAAGCTGGATCTGGCTTGTGCCTTTGACAGAGTCAGGCATGACTTCCTTTTTGCAGCCATGAGCAACTTTGGGTTTAATCAGAAATTTATTGACTGGGTTAAAGCTTGCATTTCAGCCCCTTGGATCGCTCCGTTGGTCAATGGACGACCCACCAGCTTCTTCAGGGTCTCAAGAGGACTGAGGCAAGGTTTCCCCCTTTCCCCAGTGCTCTTTGTTCTCCAAGCTGCTGTTCTAAGCTTCCAACTGAACAGAAAACTCCAAAACAGATCTCTCTCAGGCATCAGAATTGTCCCAAAGGTTAAGGATGTCAATCACGCCCAGTTCGCGGATGATACCCTGTTATTGGGTGCTTCCAATCTCATTACAGCCAGTAAATTCAAAGAAGAACTGGACTTCTACAAGAACAGCTCCGGAAGTGAAATAAATTATCATAAAAGCAAGATTTACGGGTGGAATTGCACTCCCAGGGAAATGCTTGAGATATCCCGGATTCTTGAAATGGATGGGCTCTCAACTTGGGATACCTTTACTTATTTAGGCATTCCAATTTTTAGAGCCTCACCTAAAGTTACTCATTGGTTGCCCATGCTGGACAAGCTAAAGAACAAAATCCATGCGTGGGGAGCAAAATGGCTCAATAAAGCTGGAAAAGTAATCCTTATGAACTTTGTCCTGACCAGCCTTCCTATCTACCAATGCTCAGTTCTTTTAGCTCCCAAATCCATAACAAACAAGATAAATGAGCTGCTCCGTCGATTTCTCTGGGAGGGTGGCAGAAACAATGAAAAGAAGATGCATCTGGTGAGCTGGGACAAGGTCACGAAGTCAAAAATGGAGGGGGGTCTTCAAATCCGGGATGTGTCCATCCAAAACCTTGCCATGGGTGGCAAAATTCTCTGGAATATGATCACCGGGAAGAGAACCTGGAGCAAACAAATTCTCAAGAAAAAATACTTCACCGGAGATAAGGAAAGATGCTTGGAAAGAGCCACCAAAGTGCAGAAAGGATCTCCGATCTTCTCGCTGTGCAAAAAGGCTATCCCGCACTTCATCTCAAAGCTCACCTGGATCCCGGGAAATGGTGCAAAAATCCACATTTGGGATGACTCTATTCTCGGAGACCTGCCACTTAATGGAGTCAGCGATCTGGGGAATATTAAAGATTGGCTCACAGCCAATAATCGCAGCACCCTGTGGGATATTTCATCCTGGAAAAATGATGACAATGAAGTCTGGGCAAGCTGGAATTTGGGTGATTACCC
Organism: Larix kaempferi; assembly: GCA_027924585.1. NCBI lineage: Eukaryota > Viridiplantae > Streptophyta > Pinopsida > Pinales > Pinaceae > Larix > Larix kaempferi. The sequence goes on along the minus strand of BSBM01000099.1, from coordinate 800,305 downwards.
AATCGAGCTTCAGGAGGAAGCGCTGAATCTGCTGGATCATCTGCAGGGAAAATCGCCTTTAAGTGCCAGAGAAAGAGATAAACGTGGATAGGGCTCTCGATCTGGAGCTTATACTGCTGCTACTGGCTACGTTGCAATTCTGGAAATCCCTTGGGTGCCTCCAAATCCTGGACCGTGGAAAGGCCTCTGGAATTATCAGTCAATCCAAAAAATCGACATTTTCATCTGGACCATGCTCCATAAAGGAATCCTGACCACCGACAGTCTCAGGAGAAAAGGATGGGCACTGCCATCACGATGCCCACTCTGCTGCTGCGCTGAGGAGAATGCTGAGCACCTCTTTATCTACTGCCTTCACCAAGGAAGTCTGGAAAAACATGATGTGGCCATTCGCTGTTAGCTTACCGGATTCTATCATGGAACTCATCAGCTGCTGGTCTTCCCTCTCTCCTTTCGACTTGAGCAAAAAAAACCTCCTCAAGACCATGTGGATGTGGATTCCGAAATTTGTCTGCTGGAAAGTATGGCTGGAGAGGAACAACAGAGTGTTTAAAGAGACTAGCAAACTCCCTATTCAAGTGGCTGTAAAAGCTAAGATCATGCTTGCTGAAGCTCTAAATGCTAAGCCAGAGTTAAGCAACACGGCCACCATCTCTGCTGAAGAAGATCGCTGGATGAAGGAGTTCCATCTGAATCCTCAAAGCCACGAAATCAGCAAATCTCCACAAAAGGCAAATTGGGAAATTAGACTTGAAGAACAGGAATTCATTAAGTGGAGATCAGCTCTCGACGAATGGTGTCTCTTCTTTGACGGGGCCTCGAAAGGGAATCCCGGCCAAGCTGGGGGAGGAGGCATCATCCTTGAACCTTCCGGCAATCGCCACCTATCCTATGCTTGGGGACTTGGTCTCGCCTCCAATAACCAAGCTGAGTATTTGGCATTGTGGCAGGGTCTAAGTCAAGCAAGGAAGCTGAATATTCAAAGGCTGATTGTCTTCGGCGATTCCAGATTGATTATTAAAGCTCTTCGCTCCAAGAAAATGCCAAAAGATATCAATCTCACCCATATTTACAGGAAAATTCTCCTTCTTTTATCTCACTTCAGATATGTCAAAGTCTATCATATTCTGAGGCATTTAAATGGTCTGGCGGATGCTGAAGCCAATCGGGGAGCTCGGCTGAATAAAAGCCAACTGATAATTAATGAAGAAATCTCTATAGACATGATCCCTTAAGACAAATTTGATGAGGTTAAACATAGATTTTGCCTCCGGCAGCAAGTTGAAGAGGAAGCCCAGGAAAGATCACTGGAACAAGCATTGTAAGAGCCAGGCAACCTTTTTGCCAAATTATCAATAAAATTCTATCCGTTTGCGTAAAAAAAAACAAATTATCCTTTGGATAATATGGAGATGTACCTTTTGATTTTATAAATAACAAAGGCACATTTTTTTCCTCTAGAAAAAAGCCAGTTTGCAGTTACAAATAAAAGATCTAGAAGTTAAATTAAGGTGTTATCGAAAGGACAATAAAGAGTCGCAAATCATGACTGAAAGTTTGCAAATGACGATTAAAATATAGGAATTTCAAAAAGAATCCAAATAACAACAAATTTCATACCAAAAAAATCGTATAGAAAAATTATCCGCACAAATTAACGAATTAAAGGACGAAAAGGATTTCAATCATAGATTAGAAAACCAGGTTTTTTTTAATAGATAACATGTTTAATCAAAGTGCAACAATCTGCAAGAATTTTTAAATTTTTTTCTCTCCAAGATTTGCTATAGAGCCGAGCTCAGCCGAGTTGTGGTTTATGTGCAGGGTTTTTTCAGAACCTGAGGCATAGTGCTCCCCCCTAGAGCTGAACTCCTGTTTCTTGGACCGGTGTTCTTGGAGGACCCTTCTGTGTGTGGGAGTGAGAAGTTTTGGGGGTTTTGATCAAGAAGTGCCGACCATGCTAGCAGTGCTGTTGAGACTGTGTTTTTTCTGAGATCAGACCTCATGGAGCTGAGCTGTTCCTAGAGCTGAGCCCCCCTGATCTTGTGAGTCCCTGGACTGGTGACCAACTCTTCTTGAGTTTCTTTCCTTGCGTGGGAGTTGAGAAGTAGTGTGGGATCATTTATGTGGTTGATTTCTGGTTTTGATAGGATCATTTATCTTTTCTGGAGGAATATGGGGCTCGGTTAGTGCTTTCTTTGGGCCTCATGGAAACTGAGGGGGGAGATCTCCCTCCACCCAAGATCATTGCATTTAGAAAGATGGTAGCAACCATTGGCAAGAGGAAGGAGCGGGATGAGACACAGAAGTTTGTGAGAAATTGGACAACATCCCTACTATAGCATTACCTAAAGCTGAAACTTGCAGATCTGCCCTGAACCTTGCAGAGAGGGGATTAATAGGACAATTTACGGGATTATGGCCCTCTCCCAAAGCGATTGAGGCTTGGGTTCAGCAAAATTGGAGACCTCTTACTTCGGAAGGTATCAGAAGTTACATGGTGGGAAAATGATTTTTTGTAATTGTCTTTGATAGTGTAGAAGACAAGCACCTAATTTTTCAAAATGGACCGTATGTTATGGGCCCCCAGGGCTTTTACTTGAATAATTGGACTCCAGATTTTGATCCCACGCAGGATGTGCCGTCGACGGTTCCGGTCTGGGTGCGCCTTCCCCACCTACCTCTTTATTGTTGGAATCTGAAGTCATTAGAATCAATTAGCAACACCCTGGGCAAATACATTGATCGAGCTGACCGAAAGGATCAATATTCTTGCGCAAGAATATGTGTTGAGGTTGATTTGGAAATCGGACTCCCGGAAGCCATCAAATTAACAATTGGAGATTGGATTCATATCCAAGACCTGGATTATGAACAACTTCCCTTTAAATGTCGATTCTGTCACGGTTATGGCCATTTTTCCAAGGATTGCAAAAAGAGAAATGAAGAAGAGGAGGCAATAAATAAAGTTGAGCAGTGGTCTCAAGTGCAAAAAACAATCAAGTAAAAGCAAAACAATAGTAAAAAAGGGAAAGAGACAGCGAAAGGGCTCAATGCATCTTCAGTAGGGCAGCAGCAAGGTAAAGGAATCACAACTGCAGTAAATCCAAGGGCAGAATTCAAAGCACTGAAAGCTTTAGCAGCTACTAAAACTCCTTTGCAACTCTCAACACCTTGGAAGATATGCCAGAATCAACAAAATTGGACACTAAACAACAGACCACTCTTTTCGAAGGGGAAAAAGAAAGGACTGATAATCTTACACCTCTAGCTCATTCCCCAAGTGGAACTTCCTCCCCTCTCTCCTATGCGGAAATGGCAAGGAAGAAACCGGTGGAAAACTCTGGCTCATCTGAAGATGAGACGTTTGACAAACCTACAAAGAGAGCAGGAAGAAAATCTCTCAAAGATGTAAGAGAGGAAGAAGCAGAGAGACAAAAAATGCAAGGTAATCAAGCTACCATTGAAATCTCCATTGGCAGAAAAACTAGAACAAGAGTAGGAAAGGGAGGCCCTACTCCTCCTCTACCTGGTAAATAATGCGACTCGTCTCTTGGAACTGTAGAGGGTTGGGGAATCCCGCAAAAGTTGATGTTGTAAAATTTTTGTTGAAGTCTGAAAACCCTGAGATCCTTATGCTCCAAGAGACCAAAGTTGGAGGGGAAGCCCTCCTCGAGATCAGTAAATCAAAGTGGAAAAAAATGCTGGGAAAGTAGTTAGTGCAAGGGGAACCATCGGAGGGTTGGCTACTCTTTGGGAGGACAACAAATTTCACTTGGAGAGCTCATTCGAGACGCATAATTGGATATTCACTAAGCTCTGCCATGCTACCAGTAAGATGACCTTTGCCCTAGTCAATCTTTATGTTCCAGTTATGTATGCTGAAAAGAAAGAATGTTGGCATTCTTTGGCTGAATTTTTAGAGTTGCGTTCTCCCAAGAATATAATTCTTGCCGGAGACTTAAATTTAATTTTCGAAACTAAGGAGAAGCGTGGAGGCATCATGAGCAGAGATTATTTACTCCCTTTTGTTGAAAATCTGGTGCAGCAATATAATTTGTTAGACTTTAAACCAAAAAAAGGGCTCTATACATGGTCAAACAACAGAGTTGGGGAGACACACATATCAGCTCGGTTGGACAGATTCCTTTTGCAAAGTACCTTTCTGGCAGAAAAGAAGATCATCTACTCTAAAATTCTGCATAAGCTGACTTCTGACGGCAAGCCTATCTTATTACAGTTTGAGGATGAGGTAAATATGGGACCCATCCCCTTCCGGTTCAGCCCTCTATGGGCTGAATGAGAAGGGTTTGCTGACACGGTTATGATTGCTTGGAGCATTCCTGTCACAAGCTCGCCCAGTTTTGTGTGGGAACAGAAACTTAAAGCCACTAAATTGGCCTTGAAAAATTGGATAAAAAAGCCTACCATTTCTCCTTCAAGTCACCGAAAGCAATCTACCAACTAGCTACTCGAATTGCAATTTGAGCTGGAGAATAAAGAAATTACTCTCACTGACATTTAGAATGAGCAAGCATCCCAACTCTCCACCCTCCGCTCTTACAGGAAAGAAGAAGATTATTGGAGGCTTAAGTCCAAAAGTCTTTGGCTCATTTTGGGAGACATAAATACTAAATATTTCATAAACAGTTCAAAACCCGACTTTCTCGTAATCACAGAAGAAATTCAGTCTTCTGATCGTGTAGTTCATAAGGATTTAGATCAATTAAAAGAGGCTGCAACTTCCCATTTCCAGCAGCTCTTTACTGAAGAAAGCACGGGTTGTGAGGAGGAATTTTCTGCCTTTCTTAATCACATACCCCGTCTAGTCGAAGAGAAGGATAATTCTAGCCTTTTGCATCCCTTCTCTGAAATTGAAATCTGCAATGTCATTTGGTCGATGGAGCCGGAAAAAGCTCCTGGGCATGATGGATTTTCCATTCACTTCTACAGAATTTGCTGGGACATTATTAAGTTGGACTTACTTCGGATGATCAAAGGCTTCCTTCAAAAAGCCAAGGTGGGAGGCAGCACAAATTCAACCTTCCTGGCTTTAATCCCCAAGGATTCAAGCCCTGGGACCTTTAACCATTTCAGACCCATATCGTTGTGCAATGCTTCATATAAAATTCTGTCCAAACTTCTAGCGAATAGAATCAAGCCACTGCTGGAAAAACTTATCTCTCCCAGTCAAGGCGGTTTTGTCAAAGGCAGACACATTATGGATAATTTGGTTCTAGTGCAGGAAACCATCCATTCCAGCTTTCAAAGGTAGGAGCAAGGGATGCTTATTAAGCTTGATATGGCTAATGCCTTCGATTGCGTAAGACACTCCTTCCTTTTCCAAATTCCTCTTTCTTTTGGGTTTAGTGTTGAATTTGTTAGGCTGATCAAAGCTTGTATAGGAAAGCCATGGATTGCCCCCCTGGTAAATGGCAGGCCAGCAAAGTACTTACAAGGCTTGAGGGGCATTAGGCAAGGCTTCCCTTTGTCCCCTTTCCTGTATATCTTGATGGTTGACCCTCTTAGTCGAAAATTGACAGCTGCGAAGTTAGAAGGGATAGCTCCTGGTTTTCGGGTGGTGAAAGAGTTGGAACCTATAAACCACGCTTTGTTCGCCGATGATTCTCTCCTATTGGGAGGTGCCTCTATTATAATAGAAAAGGATTTTAATGAAATGATCCAAAGCTTTTGCAGAGTCTCAGGTGCTCTTTTCAATAAGAGAGAGCGTGGTCTATGGTTGGAAGGCAGATCAAAACACCATACTTCGCATTGCTCACTCCTTAGGCTTCTCAGGATTTGCTGTGTGGGATTCCATCAAGTATCTAGGCCTGTCCTTAACCCTGGGCAGAGCGAATGCAACACATTGGTTCGAAATCCTCAGCAAAATCAAAGCAAAATTGGCAGCCTGGGGGGGACAATGGCTAACCAAAGCAGGAAAGCTTACATTGATCAAATCGACAATCTCTTCTCTTCCCATCTATCAGGCCTCGATTATTCTGGCTCCAAAATCGATCTCTGAACAAATGTCCAAGCTAATTCGAAATTTCTTATGGCAAGGAGGTAATGGAAACCATAAAAAATTTCACCTTGTTAGCTGGGACATGGTGAAACGGCCTTACTCTGAAGGTGGACTTCAGGTTCATGATCCAGGGATTGCAAATCTGGCAATGGGAGGTAAGATTCTGTGGCATCTCTTCTCAAATCAAAGGCACCCTGTCAGCCAGGTGTTAATTAAAAAATATCTGAACGGGCTCAACGTGTCTAGCATGGATGATGGCATATCTAACAAGGGAACAACGCTCTGGAAGTTATGCAGTAGAGCGTGGGAGTTCTTCAAATCCCACCTGTACCGAATTCTTGGCAATGGTAAGCATATTTGGTTGTGGGAAGATAATATAATGAGAATTCAACTTCTCAGGTTGTCAGTTGAGTTTGTTGAGCTGTGTGAGTGGCTTATTCAACGTGTCATTCATAAGATCGCAGATATCTCTATATGGGATCTCGAAGGAAACTGGATCGCTTGGCTTCTTCCATGTCCTCCAACAGGGATGAAAGACCAAGAACATGCGCTGCTTAAATCGTTGTCTGGGCTAGCTCCAGTGCACGCTTGAGCTCAAGACAGTTGAGGTTGGGGCCAGACAGGAGCCTACACTGCTGCACGTGGGTTTACAGCTCTTCAACCGCTTCAAACAGTGACTCACACTACTGCCCTCTGGAAGCACATCTGGGATCCCTTCAGCATCCCAAAAATCAATTTCTTTAGCTGGGTCCTTATGCATAGAAGGATTTTAATAGGGGAGAATTTAATTAAGCATGGTATAGTAGGACCTCACAGATGCCCTCTCTGTTGTATGGCTCTGGAAACAATAGATCATATTTTTATTGATTTCCCATACACGCAGGAAGTTTGGCAACAGATGTTACAGGGGCTCAACGTTCACATGCCTTCGCAGAGCACGATAGTCATCTTATTATCTACCTGGAAAGAATGGTATCCACTTGCGATCACAAGCAAATCTCTCTGGTAAAAAATCTGGCTAGCTCTCCCTAAATACATTTGTTGGGAAGTGTGGCTAGCCAGGAATGAAGGTATCTTCCAAAACAAATTGGGCCCCCCTTCAACTGTGGTAGCAAAAGCTAAAGCATTGTTGATAGAAACTTTGAATAGTTGCCTCTCTCACCAAGATAAGCAGCTCCTTCCTGAAGAGATTGGCTGGCTTGGAGTTCCCTTGCAGCAGGTCAGGAACAAGAACTACCCGCGTCCAATCAGTGACCCTTCTTGGCGAATTCGGAGTACTGAAACAAAATTTCAGCAGTGGTGGCAGAAACAGGGAAAACTCACGATTTTCTTTGATGGTGCAGCTAAAGGAAACCCAGGGATTTCTGGAGCTGGAGGAATTCTCTATGGTTCGGATGGGCACAGAAAAGACACATTTAGATGGGGTCTTGGTCAGAGCTCAAATAACCAGGATGAAACTTTAGGTCTACTCAAAGCATGTAAGATGGCTCATAGGAATGGTGGCCAAGCCATTCAAATCTTTGGGGACTAAAAAATTTTAATTAAAATCTTAATCATGGAAGATAGCTTTAAAAATTTAGTGCTCAATAAGATCTTGCAGAGGGTCCGATTTCTGCTGCAAAAATTCAGCTCTATCTCCTATTATCATATTTTCCGGTCGCATAATAAGGAAGCTGATGTATTGGCAAATAAGGGTTGTCTTTCAGCTCATTCAGAGTTGATCAAGAATGATGAGAATTCTATATGGTCTCCCATTCTGTAAAAGGAATGTTCTTTTCTCCTTTTGTAATAGATTGTAAGGTATTCTTTTACAAATGGAAAAGTGTAAGTAGGGTTGATTAGGCTGCGGCCCAACCAAGTTATTCCCAATTATCAATAAAAAATAACCGTTTTTGTTAAAAAAAAAAGATTAGAAAACCAAGATATAAAGAAATAATTTAACAAGAATAAAGCAGAAATAATGCGCTTGAACAAAATCCTTTACGATAAGGATAAAGAAATCAAGCAAATCTAGGAAAAATTATAATTCCAAGAATCAAAGATAAATCAACGTCAGTAACAGATAAAAGAGCCCCAGCAGAAAAATTAGGACATTAAAAACACACACAAGTTATAAATCACAAAGACCAATAAAATGTTATCAAGCAATACTGAAGAAATATTCCGGCTAAGAAACCATAATAAGATCATAGTTACAAAAATCAAGAAATTGAAAAATATTCGGAAGACAAAGCAATCTATTGAAGACATCGAAGGAAAATTACTAGAAAAGCAAGAAGAGAATCACCACTTTAAGAATCATAATGAAGATATTAAGGAACAACTTAAGAATTCCAAAGATGATGACAAGTCACAAGAAGAAATGATTAAGAAAATTCAGAATTATAACAAGCAGTTAGAAAACGAATTAGAAGAAATACATAACGAGACATCAAAATCTTCAAGAATGAAAATACAATTTATAGAAAAAGGCACAATCACAAATCCATTCAATCTATTAGAAAACAAATTAGAATAAATATAGAACAAGACATCAAAATCTTCAAGAATGAAAATACAATTAATAGAAAAAGGCACAATTACATTTCCAGTTCAGATCATCGCTCACGATGTCAACAAAGTTGAAGGAAAGCATACATGAAAGTTTAAACAAGAAGACACTACAAACATGCTCAAGGGAAATAACATTATAATAATTCCCTATCGACATCCAAATCATAAAAATAGATATCCTAAAATTCGTGAACAACTAACGGAAGTTACTGATACCAGTACAATAAAGTCTTATGATGACGCTTTGTTATGGCAAGTTAATGATCTGCAAAGAATCAAATTAGAATGGATCAACCCTTTTACATTTTGAAAGTTGTCTTCAACACTTAGAAGTTCATATCAACATGTATCATCAACTACGACACTCAAAAGAAAGATGTGACAACATTAAAAGCACATGGCATAAGTCTTCTTCATCAATATGCTTTGAGGACAAAGCATTTTTGAAGAGGACGACAATGTAAAAAATAAAATATTAATTAGTTATCATTAATAAATAATAATAATATAATCATTAATAATTTAGGTTTAACTAAGGGACATATCTCTTAGTGAATAGTCACCATGAAAGGCCTATATATACGGGTTGCTTTATCATTGTAATATCATCATTCATATTCAATAAACATTTATCTTTTCCAACATGGAATTACTTTATATTTGTCTATTTGTGTGGACAACTTTCTAGTGCAAATTAGATACAGTACACTACATTGGTATTAGAGTCGAGTTTGATGCGACCTTTGGCCATCATCTCATAGCTTCTCTGAATCAGGTCATTGACCAAAAACATGTTTTTGGCCATTAAAATTCCACATTCAACCATGTTCCAATTCGTTGCCCCATATTCATTCCATACTTCATCCATCGTGCCCTTACCACACTGCACCCACAGTCCTTTTTCTCCCATTACCCAGCCTTCATCCCTTCCCCACACCTTCTATCCCTCACATCTCTATGCACTACTCCCTCCTCTCATCATCCAGCACCTTCACCCTTCCTGCACAGTGCACCCTCCTTCTTTACCCATGCTCATTCTTCCCTAACACCCTCTGCCCTCACGCGTTGTTATATCAATGCTCCATCCATACTTGCTCCATTCACTGCGACCTACATGTTGTCCCTACGCCACTAGTGACCCCTTCTCCCATTTCACTCGCGCCCTCCAACCCTCTTCAATCCACTCCTTCCTCCCATGCTGCGTCATTTGAATCCTCCCTACTCCTGCACTCCATATCAACTCTCTCATGCGCATCCTATCCAATGCACCCTCCTCCCAATCCATCTCTCCCACAAACTCGCCCACACAACGCTCACCTCTCCCCACTCCCAATCATCTATCGGTGCCACATTCATGTCTCATCTCCCTCTTCCCATGTTCACGCCTCCTGTGCACACTACCACACTCATAAATCCATATTCCAACACCTCCACTGCCTTCCTTGCACCTTCGATCCATATTCATAGTCAGCTCCAAAACCTAGTCCCAACTCCGCGCCAGCTCCCCATTACACTCCCCACTTCACTCCCCACTCCTAAACACCCCTACACCATCCTCTATCGCCCTCAATCCATCTCCACGAATACTACATTATTGACCCACGTCCAATCAAATCATCTACCATATGTTCCACATCATACGCCTATCTTGTCCACCCTTAGGGTTTAAAATCCCCAATTCCATGATCTTCCATATATATATATATATATATATATATATATATATATATATATATATATATATATATATATATATATATATATATATAGTTTCAAATACCTACTTTGCTTGTTTCAAAGCAAAAAATATAATATATTAACATATTAATATTTTTAATAATAACAATTGTTATTATTATATTCATTATTAATATTACTAGACCAAGGTAGTCACTCATAAGTATATTGACCTTGAATCTTTAACGAAGTGGATAAGAAATCCAAATAAAAGAAGAAAAGCAGCTTCAGTCATATGGAATGTTGTTGTTGACACATCGGTTGTCGACAGGGGTTCACTACGCACTGTCGTCAACAAACCATCAACCAAACTCCCTTACGCACCGACCCAGAAAGGTGTTAACCTTTCCAGCGACACTCGTAGAGCGAGTGAAGTCTCACCCGAGATGCACAAGGGGGCTGCAGGAACCAAGTTTCCGCAGTGGAGTTGAGGACATGCATCAAACACACTTTGCAACTGCAAAAACAAGAGATTATATCTTCCGCACTAGGATAACATTTCATCATTCGCATATTCATCAATTGCAGAGTTAACATATAATAGACATTCGCATTAACATGATCTGATTACTCATTAGCATAAACAACAATTACTAAATCCACAGAGCATTAAACATATCATCAGACATTCGCATTCATCATTCAACAGGAAGAAAGACAGAGATAAAATCGAACATCTTCATGCATTCATTAAAACTTGTGGAATGACCTTCATAGAAACAGTCAATAGATCATATCGCAGATACAAAACAAATCAAAACTCACAAAGTCGATCGCTCTATTCATCGTCAGATTGCTAGATGCCCTTAGCCTTACAATCCTACTTCTATTTATACAAAACTAAGTGGTTACAAAATGGTCCACATGACCCTTATCTAACTAACTATCTACTTCCACGTTCTCCATGGATTCTCCCTTTCGCAGCTGTCGGCTTCTGCACTTCCTGTAGACTAATCACGTGCCAACAGTTGTGATTAGCTCCTTTCCATTATGGAAGAGGGCATCTCTTGGAAAATTGGTAGGGGTTCAATTTTGCGAATTGGAGCGGATCCCCGGGGAGGAGTCAAAATAGACATATTCTCCCCCAACCATTTATTCAACATCTGCATCTACAAGGTATTTTCCATTTGGACCAAATTGCAGATCCAACAACCTCGTCGATATGGAGTCAAGGGTGGAGGGATGAAAATAGTTTGGGATTCTCGGACGTTCAGGTCGACAATTGGAATAAATTCTCAAATTCTCTTCAAGTATCTCATGTTCGTCTAATAGACAAGCCCAATGATTTAATTTGGATCACGGCCCCCCATGGCCGATATACGCCCAAATTGAGCTATCAAAATATTACAGTAAATGCCCAAACGGATGAACCACAGTGGTGGTGGAAGGGAATTTGGAAATCCAAGTGTCCACAAAAAGAGTGGTTATTTATGTGGTGCACATTCGAAAAAAGGTACCAACATGGGACAAAATGGACAAAAGATCTGTTGAAGGTCTTGGTTGGTGTGCACTGTGTATAAATGATGTTGAATCTACTACCCATATTTTTCTATCATCCTTTTGTTGTCCAGACTTGGAATGAAAGTAAAATAATATTGAACATGCAATTTGTTTGGGATGGGGAAAATGTGGAGGATGCCTGGAAATCTTGGACTTCTACTCCAGCTACAACAAATATTTGAGCCTTGCCTCTAATCATTATATGGGACCTATGGATTGCAAGGAACTGTGTTATTTTTCAAGAAAATCCCTCTATTCTTGAACTCATCTCAAATTTAATTCTAGATATATTATCTTATTTTCCAGAGGAAAAGGATACCCCAACTATTAGAGTAGTTCAAGAGGAGCATGCAAATAAGGACCTTCACTGGGCCTTTTTTGGTGGCGCATCACAAAATCAAAATTGTGGTGGCGGAGCTATCTTTTATATGTATGATTCTATTTTTTTCAAAAAACAAATGGGTTTGGGGAATGAAACAAATAACTATGCTAAACTTCTGCTATGCTTTGCCAAAGAAAAGGAGTGAAAATCCATTCAAGTTTTTGGTGACTCAATGAATGTCATAAATTGGATAAACAAAGTACAAAATTGTCAAAACATGTTTCTTCTTTCTTTGATAGAAGAAGTGCATCGGATTTTGGACAGCTTTGATTCCGTTTAGTGTTGTCATATTTATAGGGAGCAGAATTCCATCCCAGACAAACTCTCCAAGGATGGGCCACACTTAAACTTTAGACAGTGGAAGATTGTTATCATAAATTCCCCTCACAGAAAAAAAAAGAGCTATTCAAACTATATAATAATAAACTTATTATTATAATAGTTATAATAGTTTTTTTTAAATAATAATTATTATTTAATAATTGTAATTATTATAATTATCATTTTATTAAAAAAATGGAAAAGGAGAAAAAATTCAAAGTCAAAGGAAGGACTATATTGGGTGCTCACTGCACTTTGTTCGTGACCATTTATTGCCAAAGAAGTCGAAGACCATGGAAGCCAGTTTGTAGTTACAAATAAAATATTTAGAAGCTAAATTGAGGCATTATCGAAAGGACAATAAAGAATCGCAAATCATGACTGAAAGTTTGCAAACGACGATTAAAATATAGTAATTTAAAAAAGAATACAAAGAACAATAGATTTTTGACCAAAAAAATCGTGCAGAAAAATTGTCTGCACAAATTGACGAATTAAAGGACGAAAATGATTTCAATAAGATATTAGAAAACCAAGATATAAAGAAAGAAATTAATGAGAATAAATCAGAAATAATGCGCTTGAACAAAATCCTTTACGACAAGGATAAAGAAATCGCGCAAATCCAGGAAAAAATAGAATGCCAAGAATTAGAGATAAATCGACGTCAACAACAGTAAAAGAGATCCCGTAGAAAAAATGATCACATTAAAAACACACACAAGTTAGAAATCATAAAGATAAATAAAACGTTATCAAGCAATAGTGAAGAAATATTTCGGCTAAGAAACCATAATAAGATCTTAGTTACAAAAATCAAGAAATTGAAAAATATTTGGAAGACAAAGCAAACTATTGAAGACATCGAAGGAGAATTACTATAAAAGCAAGAAGAGAATCACCACTTAAGAATCATAATGAAGATCTTAAGGAACAACTTAAGAAGTCCAAAGATGATGGTAATTCACAAGAAGAAATGATTAAGAAGATTTAGAATGATAACAAGCTGTTAGAAAACAAATTAGAAGACATACAGAACGAGATATCAAAATCTTCCAGAATGAAAATACAATTTATAGAAAAATCTGCAATTACAGATCCAGTCAAGCCGTTAGAAAACAAATTAGAAGAAATACAGAACGAGACATCAAAATATTCAAGAATGAAAATACAATTTATAGAAAAAGGCAAAATTACAGATCCAGTTCAGATCACTGCTCAAGATGTCAACCTAGTTGAATGAAATCATAGATGAAAGTTTAAACAAGAAGACACTAAAAACATGCTCAATGGAAATAACATTATAATAATTCCCTATCGGCATCCAAATCATAAAAATAGATATCCTAAAATTTATGAACAACTAACGGAAGTTACTGATACCAGTGCAATCAAGTCTTATGACGACGGTTCGTCGTGGCAAGTTAACGCTCTGCAAAGAATTAAATTAGAATGGATCGACCCTTTTACATTTCGAAAGTTGTCTTCAACACTTAGAAGTTCATATCATCTCGTATCATCAACTATGACACCCCAAATAAAGATGTGACAACCTTACGAGCACATGATGTAAATCTTCTTCATCAATATGCTTTGAGGACAAAGCATTTCTGAAGAGGACGACAATGTAACAAATAAAATATTAATTAGTTATCATAATAAATAATAATAATATAATCATTAATAAGTTAGGTTTAACTAATGGACATATCTCTTAGTGAATAGTCACCATGAAAGGCCTATATATACTGGTTGCTTTATCATTGTAATATCATCATTCATATTCAATAAGCATTTATATTTTCTGACATGGAATAATTTTCTATTGGTCTATTTATGTGGATAGATTTCTATTGTAAATCAGATACGGTACACTACTTTAGTGTCAGATCCGAGTCTAATTTGACCTTTGGCTATCATCTCAGAGCTTCTCTGAATTAGGTCATTGACCAAAACCATTCTTTTGGCCATTAAAATTTATGCATTCCTCCACGTTCCAATTCACTGCCCCATATTCATTCCATATTTCATCCACCGTGCCCTTACCACATTGCACCCGCAATCCTTTTTATCATATTACCAAGACTTCATCCCTTCCCCACACCTTCTATCCCTCATAGCTCTACGCACTACTCGTTCCTCCCATCATCCAACACCTTCACCCTTCCTACACAACACACTCTCCTTCTTTACCCACGCGCACTCTTCCTTAGCACCCTACGCACTCACACGTTGTTATCCCTATGCTCCATCCATAATCGCTCCATACACTGCGACCTTCGTGTTGTCCCTACACCACCAGTGATCCCTACTCCCATTTCAAATGCGCCTTCCAGCTCCTCTTCAATCCACACCTTCCTCCCATGTTGCGTCATTGAAATCCCCCCTACTTCTGCATTCCATATCAACTCCTCATGCGCGTCCTATTCACTGTGCCCTCCTCGCAATCCATCTCTCCCATGAGCTTTCCCACACAACGCTCGCCTCTCCCCATTCCCAATCATCTATCGATGCCCACATTCAAACCTCATCTCCCTCTTCCCACGTTCACGCATCCTGCGCACACTCCCACACTCCTCCCATTTCCATCATCCAACACCTCCCCCTTCCTTCCTTGAACCTTCGATCCCTATCGACAGTTAGCTCCAAAACCTAGTCCCAACTCCACACTAGCTCCCCACTGCACTCCCCACTCCCAAACACCCCCACGCCATCCACTCTCACCCTCACTCCATATCCATGAATACTACATTATTCACCCACACCCAATTAAATCATCTGCCATTTGTTCCACGTCATACGCCTATCATTCCCACCCCTAGGGTTTAAAATGATTAATTCCACGATCTTCCAAATAAAAAATATAGAGAGAGAGTTTCAAAAACCTACTTTACTCGTTTCAAAACAAAAATATGTATATTAATAATATAATATATTATTATTTTAATTACAATTATTATTATATTCATTATTACTATTACTGGACCGAGGTAGTCACTCATAAGTATATTGCCCCTGAATCTCTAATGGAATGGATAAGAAATTCAAATAAAAGAAGAAAAGTGGCTTCAGTCATATGGAAGGTTGTGATTAGCTCCTTTTCTATTATTGAAGAGGGCCTCGCTTGGAAAATTGGTAGGGGTTCAAGTGTGCGAATTGGAGCAGATACCTGGCCAGGGAGTCAGAATAGACGTATTCTCCCCCAACCAGTTATTCAACATATGCATCTACAAGGTATTTTCCACTTGGACCAAATTGTAGATCCAACAACCTCGTCGATATGGAATCAAGGATGGAGGGATGCAAATAGTTTGGGATTCTCGGACTCTCAGGTGGATAGTTGGAATAACTTCTTAAATTGTATTCAAGTATCTCATGTTTGTCTAACAGACATGCCTGATGAGTTAATTTGGATCACGACGCCCCATGGCCGATATACGCCAAAATTGGGCTATCAAAATCTGACAGTAAATGCCCAAGTGGGTGAACCATGGTGGTGGTGGAAGGGCATTTGGAAATCCAAATGTCCACAAAAATCATGGTTGTTTATGTGGTGCACATTCGCAAAAAAATCCCCTACATGGGACAAAATGGCCAAAAGAGCTATTGAAGGTCCTAGTTGGTGTGCACTGTGTAGAAATGATGTTGAATCTACTACCCATCTTTTTTCTAACATGTCCTTTTGTTGTCTATACTTGGAATGAGATTAAAAGAAGATTGAACATGCAATTTGTTTGGGATGGGGAAAATATGGAGGATGCCTAGAAATCTTGGACTTCTAATCCAGCTACATAAAATATTTGTGTCTTGCCTTTAATCATTATATGGGGCCTATGGATTGCAAGGAATTGTGCTATTTTTCAAGAAAAGCCCTCTGTTCCTGAACTCATATCAAATTAAAGTCTAGATATATTATCCTATTTTCCCTAGTAAAAGGATACCCCTACTATTATAGTAGTTCAAGAGGAGCATGTAAATAAGGACCTTCCCTATGCCTTTTTTGACGACGTATCACAAAATCAGAATTGTGGTGGTGGAGCTATCCTTTATATGTCTGATTCTGGTTTTTTTTTTTTAAACAGACGAGTTTGGGGAACATAATAAATAATTATGTTGAACTCATGGCCTTAAAACTTCTGCTATGCTTTGCCAAAGAAAAGGAGTGCAAATCCATTTAAGTTTTTGGCAATTCAATGAATTGGATAAACAAAGTACAAAACTATCAAAACATGTTTCTTCTTTCTATGATAGAAGAAGTGCATTGGATTTTGGACAGCTTTGATTCCTTTTCATGTCGTCATATTTACTGGGAGCATAATTCCATCGCAGAAAAACTCTCCGAGGATGGGTTGCATTTAAACTTTGGACAATGGAAGATTGTTGAAGTACAAAATGTGACCTTTTTTTAGTACTATCATCGTCCCTTCATCAAAGGTCTAGAACCTCATCCGTTGCTTCCAAACTGATTATTCAATATAGTAGTGTGCATGTTTTGATGGTTTGCTCCAGGCCATCAATTTTCAGACTTATTTATCAGATGCGGTTTGTTTCATAATTATGGTTTAGCTCATGGGACCTATCAGTTTTATTTTTTGGTTATACTTGTACAAACCATGAGGTATTGTTTCGGTCTTATTGGTTGTCTTTCTATGAGACGAACAATTTCATTTTCAAAACTTTTGTATGGGCCATAGGGAATCAAACATGAAATGCATGGAAACATGCATTATGCAAAATGTAATTTTGTTATTAAATCAATAAAATTACACTTTTTCCATGGAAAAATATATTCATTATTACTATTGATTTTTTTAATAATAGTAATAATTATTATCATTAATTAATAATTGTAAATATTATAAAAAAGGAAAAAGAAGACAAAAGTCAAAGTCAAGGAAAGGTTTACATAAGGATTATATTGAGTGCTCACTGCACTTTGTTCGTGACCATTTATCACTGAAGAAGTTGAATACCATGGAAGCCAGTTTGCAGTTACAAATAAGAGAATTAGAAGCTAAATTAAGGTGTTATCAAAAAGACAATAAAGAATTGAAAATTATGATTAAATTACAAAAGATTCAAATGGAATCCAAAGAAGAGAAAATTTTCGACCAAAAAAATCGTATAGAAAAATTGTCCGCACAAATGAACCAATTAAAAGACAAAAATGATTTCAATCAGAGATTACAAAACTAAGATATAAAGAAAGAATTTGACAAGAATAAATCATAAATAACGTGCTTGAACAAAATCCTTAACGACAAGGATAAATAAATTATGCAAGTCCAGGAAAAATTAGAATGCCAAGAATTAGAGATCTGGTGACATCAACAACAAATAAAAGAGCTCCAACAGAAAAATGACAACATTAAAAACATGCACAAGTTAGAAATCACAAAAATCAATAAAACATTACCAAGCAATACTGAAGAAATATTTTGACTAAGAAACCATAATAAGTTCTTAGTTACAAAAATCAAGAAATTGAAAAATATTCGGAAGGTGGAGCACTCTAATGAAGACATAGAAGGGAAATTACTAGAAAATCAAGAAGAAAACCGTCACCTTCGAAATCATAATGAAGATCTTAAGGAACATCTTAAGAAGTCCAAAGATGACGAAAAGTCGCAAGAAGAAATGATTAAGAAGATTCATAATGATAACAAGCTGTTAGAAAACAAATTAGAAGAAATACAAAACGAGACATCAAAATCTTCAAGAAACAAAATACAAATGATAGAAAAAGGCACAATTACAGATCCAGTTCAGGTCACCGTTCAAGATGTCAACCTAGTTGGAAAAAAACATACGCAAAAGTTAAAACAAGAAGACACTACAAACATGATCAGGGGAAATAATGTTATATGAATTCCCTATCAACATCCAAACCACAAAAGGAGATATCCTAAAAGTTGTGAAAAACTAACGAAAGTTACTGATACCGGCTCAATCAAGTCTTATGACAATGCTTCGCCATGGCAATGCAACGTTCAATGACTAATCGATTTAGGATGGATCAATCCTTCTACATTTCGAAAGTTGTGTTCAACACTTAGAAGTTCATATTGACACATATCATCAACTACAACGCAACAAAGAATGATGCGACAACATCACAAGTATATGGCGTAAGTCTTATTCATTAATATGCTTTGAGGACAAAGCATTTCTGAAGAGGAAGGCAATGTTACATACATAAATATATAATACTAATATCAATAAAATATAAATAATTAAATATTAAATCTAAATGACGTGACCTTACAATTGAAAAGGAACGATGGGATGTATAAAAGCCCACTTATTGTAAATGTATTATCATCATTCATATTCAATAAACATTTATCTTTTCTGACATGGAATTATTTTGTATTTGTCTATTTATGTGGACAAATTTCTATTGTAAATCAAATACGGTACACTACAATCAATGGGTGGTTCTTAATCAAGGTTTCAAACTCACATCATGGGACCTCAATAGGCATGTATGGATTTGTTGGGATCAACCCTAAATTTTTGGTTGGTAGATTATTTTTAAACCTTATCTTTTGTCATGTAGTTTCTTTGACAACATGTCAATGTTTCTTCCATCCCTCTCTTCGCCTATGGGCCTACACATTTTCCCTCATAAATCCTTCAAGTTAATGATGGTTACATCAAAATATCCTTGCAAACCTCTCGTTATTTATCCAAGTATTATGGAGAAAGTGGATTATATCCCTATGGCATCCTTTAGTCATTATGGCACTACTTCACAAGTTGTTTTCTACCACAATGATGGTTCGATCTATAGGTTCAAAACATTTTTGTCCTATCTCTCAAACCTTCACCGATGAAAGTATTAACCCTATAAGACCCTCTCAAAAGTACACTACAAGGAAAAAAGGCCCTTTAGTGGAGGTTATAGTGGATGCTCCTCTCAAAAGAGACCAAATATCCATTTATAGCGGAGGTCACTAACGAAGGTGAGTGGCCATAGGTTTTAGCGGATGTTTTTTTTTCCAGTGCATTTTATCAATGCAAAGGTCCCGGTGCGTTTACCACAAACGCACATCAAGATGACCGCAAATCATGTTGCACCGTGACTAGGAAAACCATCAAGCACAAAAAAAACTAAATTTTTGCAACCGGTGCATTAAATAATCTAGATCACACTAGTGCATATATAACAAATTAGGTGCACCGCATTAGGGTTAAAAAAATATTTTAAATTTCTACTACGGTGCGTTTAAAATTATGGACAACCCTTGTGCGTTATTAAAACTTACGCATTGTATTAGGGTAAAAAATAGAAAATAAAAAACATGGGTTGTTATATTTTATTTTAAAATTATATTTACGGTGCAGTTTCTATTATAAATCGCTCTGATGCTTCAAATAATACGACACACCAAAAAAATTCAAGCGGAAAAAAACTATATTATCACAACCGGTGCATTAAATAATCTAGAGAGCACCGGGGCTCATATAAAAAAGGCACACTGCGTTAGGGTTAAAAAATTTAATTTCAAATTTCTATTACGGTGCGTTTTAAAGTATGGACCGCACCGATGCGTGATTAAAACATACACACCCTGTTAGGGAAAAAATGTGAATTATATTATTGGTGTGGTTTATATTATCAACAACACCGGTGCATCCAAAACTCTGGTGCACCGCAACAGATTTTTATAAAAAAAAAATTATCGCATGGTAAAAAATATTTTTACCTTCTACATTGATTCTAAGCCCTACAACATTGGTGTCATACATCACCCCCTAAGATGTCCTGACATCCATGTTGCATGTGGACACATTGCTCCTTCACATTGGCTCCTGGATATAGTTTGAATTTTTCTAAATGGTGGGAAAATTTTCAAATTTTCCATACATGACCAGGATGCCTCCCTGATGATAAAGAGTCCAGGTAAATTGATTATTACCTCACAATTTATTTTTTTAGTGGACTAAGTTTTAAAGTTCACCATAAATTTCCATCTTAAAAAAAAATAAAAAAACACACGGTGCATTCGATCCGTTTGGCTCGCACCACATGATGGTGCACACTGTAAATTTTATGGGGTGCATCATTAGCGGTGCGATTTGAATGGAAAAAAAATGCCCCGCCATGACGATGCACTATAATTTTTGTAGTGCACCAAACACCTTAATTAAAAAACCATTGACTGTGAACCGGTGTGCATATCAAACAAACCACATCAGACCCTCATGCGCTGACATGTCCTAAGTGCACCGATCACCTTAATTAAAAAAACCATTTAGTGTATAACAGTGCACATCATAAAATACACCAAACCATTTACCGATGCACTGACATGTCCTAAGAGCACCAAACACCTTAATTTTTGAAAAACTAATATTTGTAAACCGATGTGCCGCTTATAAAACGCACCAAACCATATCCTGGTGCACTGGCATGTTCTAAGCGTTCCAATCACCTTCATTTTCAAAAATAGCATTACTATAAACCAATGCATGTTATAAAACACATCGCACCATATATCGGTGCGCTGACATGTCCTAAGCACACTGTAAATACATAACAAAAATACAAAACCTACTACGATGCGCTAAGATAAACATTTTGCACTATCATGTCGGTGCGTTGATGTGTAATATGAGCACCATTGTGACAATGCGTCTATGTTTTGTTAGTGCATCGTTAGATCAAAAAATTTTATTTTAAAAAATAAACAACATTTCATGGTGCGTTCGGTACGGGATAGCGCACCATCTTCTCGATGCTTTGATGTGTAACAAACACACCATCAAAACGCAAAAAATCTATGTTGCATCAAGAAAACATCAACGCACCATTACCGGTGCATTAGCGTGTATTTGGTGCACGAAAACACCAATTTTTTATTTATTTATAAAAGTAACATATTTTACGGTGCTTCTAGTCCATGCCAATGCACCGATGATAGTGCATTGAATGGATATCTACACATTGGAGAACCGATAATATTTTTTTTTAACATGCCTTGCGATGTGCTTACGTATATTTGTGCACCGGTTGTGGTGCTTACTGGATTCTAGCACACCATTTGCGGTGCTTTGTGTATCATAGTGCACCGTTGGTGGTGCATTGTGGTTTGACGCACACCGACTGCCGTGTGTTGTTGTTATTCAAGCACACCGCTTATCAAATGTATTTGTTTTGAGAAAAAAATTGCTATTTGATGTTAATAAATAACATGCTCATTTAATGAAATATTTAATTCTTTTTTATATCTATTTACGACACTAATCGATGTTATATGTGTATTAGAGACATGAGGAGCGAGAGGCACCTCAACAACGCTGGACTTGTGTTGATCCCCAAACCTTCCGATGTGATTGGGATGTGTGAGAGAAGGAGAGGGATTTGTTCCCTCACCCCATCATAACCCATACACGAGACCTCTTGTTGGTTGTAGGCATCCTAAGTTCTACGAGGAGGCTACGTCCCTCTAAGGGAACTTGTCTCTATTATGGTAATTCATCCATTTTTGGGTCAATGGTAGACATGCATTCTGTATTGGTCCCAGTCAATGGTTATGACCCACTAAGGAGGATATCTACTTCATCACTAGCCTATCGAGGAGAGGGGAGGATTTTACCTAGTTGCCTAATGTCCCATCATGATTTGTTAAGGTTCATATGGAGAAGATCCAAACCATTTTGGATTGGCCAAGTCCTAAAAATCTCACTGAATTGAGAGGATTTATTGGGATATGCACTTACTACCGGAAGTTATTCAAAGGCTTTTCAAAGTTGACATCTCCATTGAAAGACCTTACTAAGAAAGGATCCTTCAATTGGTTAGAAGAAGCTGAACAAGCATTCAATAAGATGAAGGAGGTAATGAGTAGTTGTCATGTTCTTGCACTTCCATATTTCTCTCAAACTTTTGTTCTTGAATGTGATGCTTCAGGGAATGGGATTGGAGCAGTCTTGATGAAAAACAAGCATCCCCTAGCCTTTGAAAGCAATAGTTTGCATCCCCGTGAGAGGTTATATTCAATCTATGATAAGGATATGCTAGCCATAATGCATGCACTAGTCAAGTTCAGACAATATCTTGTGGGTGGTAAGTTCATCATCAAGACTGA
Source organism: Larix kaempferi (assembly GCA_027924585.1). Classification (NCBI taxonomy): domain Eukaryota; kingdom Viridiplantae; phylum Streptophyta; class Pinopsida; order Pinales; family Pinaceae; genus Larix; species Larix kaempferi. The sequence continues at coordinate 777,696 of BSBM01000099.1, read as the reverse complement.
TCATAACATTTTGAGACACTTCCTAACCCAAAAGGAGTTGAATGATAGGAAACAAAAGTGGGTAAGCAAGTTCCAAGCATTCAAATTTGACATTGAATACAAGAAGGGTAAGATGAACACTGTAGTTGATGCTCTTTCTAGAAAACCAACCTTTGCATTGATAAAATTTCATGATGATTAGAAAGCACAACTAGGAGTAGAGTATACAAAGAATTAGTTTGCTTGTGATTTATTTGATGGACTAAGTCATGATGATACTTACAAGATTCTCAATGATATGATCTATCATAAGGATAGGATCTTTTTGGTTCCAAAATCCTCATTAAAGAAGAAGATCCTAGAGGTTGTTCATGATGCGCCCCTAGCAGGACATCTGGGGTTTGTGAAGACATACATGAAAGTGAAGGAAAGGTTCTCTTGGAAGGGCCTAAAGAAGGAAGCGATAGAGTATGTTATATCATGTGTGGAATGTTATCAAAACAAAGTAGAGCATACTCATCCAGTTGTACTCTTACAATGACTTCTTATTCCTAAGTAGAAATGGGAAAGTGTATCGATGGATTTCATCACGGGGCTTCCCAAAAGCCAAGGTAAAGACAATATTTTTGTTGTGGTTGATAGATTGACTAAATATGCTTATTTATTTGTTGTCACAACTAATATTGAATCTGTCCAAGTGTTTGAACTTTTCATCAAAGAAGTCTTCAAACTTCATGGCATACCCAAGTCCATCATCAGTGATAGAGATGTTAAGTTCACTAGTAATTTTTGGCAAGAATTGTTCAAGTTAGTGGGGACAAGTTTGGACATGAGTACAAGCTGCCATCCATAGACTGATGTCCAAACAGAAAGAGTGAACCAATGGATGGAAGGATACCTGAGAAACTATGGTACTGGTTAGCAAAATTCATGGACTACTTGGATCCATTTGGGAGAGTTTTGTTACAATACTACTTTTCATCTTTCAATTGGAATGTCACCATTCAAGGCCCTATATGGATATGATGCACTCACTTTTGCTGAACTGATATTTGGTGATTGCAATACATAGAAGGAAAAGGATTGGTTCCAAGAGATTCAAGACATATTTAGAACTCTCAAAGACAACTTGCGGGTAGCACATAATAGGCAAAAGGTGCATGCAAACAAGCATATAGTGGAGCGAACCTTCCAAGTAGGAGATCTGGTATATTTGAGGTTGCATCCCTATAGATATTCCTCATTAAAGTATAAAGGGGATGAGAAGATGCATCCAAGGTTATATGGTCCCTACCAAGTCCTAAGGAAGATCAGGGAAGTGGCTTAAGAGCTAGAATTACCTCCAAGTAGTAGGATTCACAATGTTTTCCATGTGTCTTGTTTGAAGAAGGAAATAGGGAAGCAAGTTAAGGTTTCAAAAGAATTTCCTCCCCTTGATGATGAATTAAATTTGGTGCTAGTTCCATAAAATATTTTGGAGGTTTGAGAGAAGAAGTTAAGAAGCATAATCATTAAGGAATTACTAGTGCAATGGGAAGGACTGCCTAGTGAGGATGCTACTTGGGAAGGAGAACACATCTTACAACATCCTAGTTTGAAATTGATTGAGGATAAGCAATATTGGGAGGGGAGGACATGCATGTCCCCTCAATTATGATTACTGGATAAGTTCCTAGCCCAATCAATCCCTTGGGTTGAGGAGACAACTTCATTTACTTGGGGTTAATTTTGGAAGTTCAGGCATTTAATTAATTAGGGATTGTGGTTTATTTTTCCTAAAGTTTGATATGCACTTAAGAATAATTATTTTTCATCAAATAAGCATTTTTATTTTGAAATAAAGTGGATAATTCTCCACAAGTGCGCCTTAGAGGATAAGGTGGACCAAATAAATGACTTGCAAGAAAAGATAGGTGAAAGTATCCAAAGCTAGAAAATCAGAAAACAAGAAAGAAAGATGGTACAAAGCAGAAAGGCAACAAAAAATGAAGAAAAGCAACATAAAGCAGAAATCAACACAAAAGCAGAAAGCAAGATAAAAATAGAAAATCAGGATAAGGTAGAAAAGCATGGTAAGGCAAAAAAACAAGAAAAAGCAGTAAAAAGCAAAGCAAGATAGAAAAGCTAAAGCAAGATAGAAAAGCTAAAGCATAAAAGGTAAAAGCAGAAAAAGAGAAAATTGTGAAAGAAATCTTTCCTTATCCATCCATGAGGGCGCATTAGCCTAAGATACTTTCTCCTCAAGTCGTATTTCATCTATAAAGTAAGGAGAGTGCACCACTATCACATATTTTGATAGTTGGAGAATTGGATTGAGTGTAATTGTGCCTCGGTGACTTGGGAGATGTGTCCTTAGTCTAAGCTGGGAGATGTGCCCCTGCTTCCTATGAGAGGATGATAGAATTCATACATTTTCAATGAGTTTATTGTAGTTCCTGAAGTCTGAACCAGAGGAGTATGATCGTATGATATATATTTGACAGCTCTCCATGCAGATCTATGAGTATTTTCCTAGTCTTTCTTGATGGAAGAACATGTTCTTGATGTATCTCTTTCCTGAGAACTATATGATGTGTAAATAAGATACTAATGGTTTACTATAATAATGGACCTTTGATGTCAATTCTGAATTTTTACTAAATACAAATATGATTCCAATACCTCTTCTTGCACCTAGTCTAGATTTCTATGAAAATAAGCTAGTTTCCAGAACTTGTTTTGTAAATTAATGAATATCATCCCAAATGAAGTGATTTATATTTATGATTTTAATTAATATTCCAAATGACTCATTCCAATATTAAAATCAGAAATTCGTGTGCCTCTCAGACTGTTTGGGAATTCCTAAATTTGGCCTAATTGTGTAATCCATTGAAGGAAATTTTTCTTGTATGTTTGTGAGTCATCCTCAGAACATTCCCAAAATTTATGGAGTGATCCTAGGATGATAATTGAATTTTATTTAATGATATTTATCCTTCCTAATTCAAAATACCTCACCATTGGTTCTCAGTTAATGCTTAGTTGAAGTTCTAGTTTGCATATGTTGGGGTGCCTAGGAGCCTTGGAGTAGACTTCATCCTGGATGATGTTCGAAGCATTAATGGTCCCATCACATTGTGAAAAGGTTCTATTATATGGCATGATCCTCATCCCTTCCAAAGTCCTTTTATTTTTCCTTCCTACTTTCAAACTAGTCACTAGAGTTCATTGTTTTTCCTTGAGTCTTGTAGGAGAGTTAGTTAGTGTATCATCAATCTTGGTTGGTACATTACAAGGCTAATAATGCAAGTAATCAAAGAATCAACTTTATGCTAAGTTAAGTAAGTGCTCTTTTTATCAGAACAAGATTCACTACTTGGGACACATTCTATTAGAAGAAGGAATCTCAGTTGAACCCGAAAAGATCATAAGCAATTATGAATTGGCCAACACCTAAGAAAGTGTCAAAGGTTAGATATTTTATGGGATTAGCAGGTTACAATCGCAGGTTTATAGAAGGATTTTCAAATATTTCACTTCCGATAACTTCTTTACAAAATAAATGTATAAAGTTTGATTGGAAATCTAAATGTGAAACAAGTTTTCAGAAGCCTAAAGAGATGCTTACTAGTGCACCGGTTTTGAAAATTGTGAATCCAGATGAATATTTTGTGGTATGTACATATGCATGTCAGCAGATTATAAATGGTGCGTTAAATCAAAATTGATAGGTTATTTGTTATGAGTCTAGTAAGTTAAAGGAACATGAACAAAATTATGCTACACATGACTTGGAATTAGCAGCAGTAGTGCATGCTTTAAAGATATGGTGATGTTAAATTTTGAGCATTAATTCACAATACTGTAGGATCTTTACTGAGAGAATAACATGTATAGTATATCAATGCATAACAATCATAACAAGCATGCCAATCATCACAAGAATCAAAAGCATGAGAGACAAGAGACACAGAGTTTCCGAGGGGAAAACCCTAAGGTGAAAAACCCCACAACTTCCTCAGAGATAGAGAGAGCAATGGCTCAACCAAAGTACAACCAAAATACACAGAGATAGTCTCCTAGTAGCAGATGATCCTCCTCCTCACTAGTGCGCCACTTTCTGAGTGAGAGAAGTGTGAGTTTCCGAGTGATCCAAATAGAGATCTCCCGATCTCTATTTATACTAGTCTGTTTTCCCAGTGACCTTATGAGGCCGACTTGTCTAGCTAGGTACATCAACCATATAATATATATTTCAGGGCCGACCCCACACATGGTGGTCTAATAACCCATCGACAAGTACACACACTTGCGACACTTGTCAATACACATGATGACACTTCCTTATAGAGGAATAACACATCTCTTATAAGGGTACAATAAATATACATGAAATACATAGATGAAATACATTCCGAAGTTACATATACATCAACAGGTGACACTACTTAATGCGAAAGAAATTTGAATTAAGAACTAATCACCATGGACTAAAATACTTGTTCGAACAACCTAATCTGAATGCAAGACAAAGAATATGGATGGAACTACCATGTGAATATGATTTTGACATTAAATATATAAAAGGAAAATAAAATAAAGTGGCAGATGCACTTAGTAGGAAAATGCATGTGATGCATGTAGATATCAGTACTAGTACTTCATATTTAAAGGATAGAATAAAAGAGGCAAACAATACATATGAATTATTTCAACAGGTAAAAGCATGTTTGCAGCAACAGGGAACATCACATAATTTTGAACACTATAAACTGGAAGATGGAATACTTAAGTATAAGAACAGGATTTACATTCCTAACTCAGAAAACGTAAAGAGATTGGTTTTAAAATAAATTCTTGATGTGTTGTATGTAGGTCACTATGGTTATTAAAAGACGGTAGCAAAAGTTAAGAAGGATTATTACTGGCCAAGAGTGAAAAAGGAAATTGCATATTACATAGTTAGATGCTTAGAATGTCAGAAAGTAAAATTTGAACATCGGCACCTTGCAGGTTTGTTACAACCTTTACAAATACCAGAATGGAAATGGAATGTAGTCAATATGGATTTTAACACGAAATCACCTAAGACAAGGTCACAACATGATGCTATTATGGTAGTGGTAGAAAAATTAACTAAAACAACTCACTTTATACTAGTTAAGACTGCACATAAAGCAATTGAAATAACATATATTTATATGAAAGAGGTAGCTAGATTGCATGGTATTCCGAAAGCAATTTTGTGAGACACGGATTCAAAATTCATATGTCATTTTTGGAAAGGTTTGTTTAAAGGTTTGAAACATATTTGAATATGAGTACTTCACATCATCCTCAGATAGATGGACATACAAAAAGGGGTTAATCGGGTTATTGAAGACATGTTAAGAATGTATGTAATGGATCAGCCTACTAAATGGGAAAATTATTTGCATCTTGTGGAATTTTCTTATAAAAATAGTTATCACTCTTCTTTGAAAGTAAGTCCTTTTGAAGCAATGTATGGAAGAAAATGCAACACACCTATTATTTGGGACAACCCGACAGATAGAGTTATCATTGGGCCAAAATTATTAAAGGAAATGGAAGATCAGATGGTTAGGATTAAATAGAATTTGAAAACAACATAGGATAGACAGAAAAAATATGCAGATTAGAATAGGATTGACATACAATTTTAGGTTGGGGATCATGTGTTTTTGAAAGTGAAACCGAAAAGAGTACTTTAAACATGGGGAATTGTTCTAAAATTGCAGCTAGATATTGCGGCCCCTTTGAGATTTTGGAAAAGATAGGACTAGTTGCTTATGAACTAGCCTTGCCTCCTAGCATAAAAGTGCATAATGTCTTTCATGTCTCTTTATTGAAAAGTATGTCCATGATCCTAGGCATATAATTGACTGGAATATGATACAGGTAAATTGTAGAGTAAATGATTTTGTTTTACATTAGATGATGATGCATATGATATGATATATTGTTGCTTAGATTATTTTGATACTAACATATGATCCTTGTTAGCATGTTGGTATATATATGATTTCATGTCGATAGGTATACATGATGTTGATTATGTTTTGTATATATATTTGATATGACTAGGTGGAGCCGGAAGGATACTTTCCAGTAGAGCATGCTGCCATTGTAGGCAAGAACACCAAGCTGCTCAGGAATAGAGAAATCTGCCAGGTTAAGGTTTAGTGGAGCCACTATACTACTTAGGATGTGACTTGGGAATTGGAAGATGTGATGAGGGAGGCATACCCTTATCTGTTTTGATATTTTATGGCATGTATGTGTATGCATCGAGGACGATGCATAGTTTAAGGGGGGAGGGATGTAATCCCCTCTCGTTTATCCCCTGGATATATTATTGTTGTTGTTATGTTGGACATAGTGGCACAATGTGCCTATACTATGGTTTGCACATTATTATTATTTTTATTATGTTGAAATTGTAAAATAATTAATAAAATAAAAACAATCGGACGACTGATGCCATGGAAGAGAGTATGAGGAACCATGATGTTATGAGAAAGGGGTTGTGGAAAAGTATTTATCTATGTGTGTTGAGCCTATGTTGATGTTGTACACCCTTATTATGTACTTTATGGACCCTCTTGGTTACGCACCCTGATGTGTTATATCACTCATTGGTTTTATTTACCCTAAGATTAATTTCTTTTTATTTGATGATTGGAGTCCCTCTCTCACCTAGCGCGCCCTCACGAGTTGGGTTAATGTGTCTCTTGGTGTAGCCACCTGATGTGTAACTCCAATTTATTGTTCTAGGAATGTAACTCTCATGCTTGTATCCCTCTCTCCCCCAATTTGAATTACTCATGAAGGAATTCAATTTGCTTATGTTGGCTAGTCACATTTGTGTGTTGGTTCATTCTTTTGCTATTGTGATTTTGTTTGTCACTTGTGTTTCATTTTTTTTTCTCTTGGTATGAGATCCTTGCTGGTCATTGCGCCCTTTTGTAGCTTGTGCCCAAGCTAAGTTACTATGGAGCCACTAGTGTATGTCTTGGAATTGCCTCTGGAAATCCTGGATTGGCAGCAAGGGTGAGGTCCACTTCCATTGGATTTGAGGTTGTACAGAGTTGTGTATTTCCTCTAAAGATCCTGCTTTAGCAACAGGGGTGAGTTCCATTTCCTTGTATTTGAGGTTGTACTGAAGCCACTGGAATTTCTATAGATTGGAAGTGCTACTTGCCATTGAGTTGTAGTTGGAATGTTGTCCCGGAGCCACTGGAATTTCCCTAGAGTGGAAGTAAAGGCCACACTTGCCATTGTATTGTGGTTGGATTGATTTCTTGAGAGAATTTTTTGTTGAGCGCTTTTGATTGTGGAATCATGGTTCTGACTGGGGGGTGACCATTGCAAAGTGAGTTTTGGCTTGCATTGTGTCTGCGACTAGGTGGAACATGGCACGGTCGATTCCGGTTGCGTATTTGGAAAAGATAAGTGATTTATCTCATGTTTATTTAATTTATTTGGCTACGATAAGATTTATTTATGGATTCACATGAAATTTTTGATGAAATGTATGAGCTATTTGTGGAATAAATTTTTCATGAAATTCAATCTATTTATGCAAGTAAATTTTGTGAAGGATTTGGAAACTAGTTTTTGGGATTTTGTGCACAAATTGTTTGAGGAAATTATTATTTGGAATATCTGCTACATAACTGATATTTATGCCCCCGTTCATTATATAATGTGTATTTTGATGGTACAATAGCCTCAAAATGGTTTAAGACACTTCTCTATGATGCTTCTACTTTTTATTCGAAAACTAGTTCTTCAATTGGATTGTTTTAAATAGTTTGGGGACTTGGAACATAAAGTGTTTGTAAATATGAATGAGTGTTATTTTTATGATTATGTGTGATAAATACACTTGAAATGTGTGTGATGATGTGAGGGTAAATCTTCTTGATAGTGTTTGGGAAATGTCTACCGAAATTCTAGATCAATTTCCAATTTCTAGCTCCTTCAATGGAATTGTTTTGAGTAGATTTGTGACTTTGCATATGAAGTGTTTGATGAAATGTTGGAATTATATATACATATGTTATGATTTATAAAACATGTTAGTTATAGTTTCAATGTAATTTGAATGATTCTATGAGTTGTGGATTTAATTATTCTAGCGATTCCTATAATTACTAGTCAATTCAAATGAGTAGAATTAGCTAAGTTTTGCGAATTGTTTAATGGAATGTATATGGGAGGATATATAAAGACATATGAATGTAGTTGATCCATGATACGCTTTCAATGAGCTACAATAGCCATATATTTCTCTTTATTTGGCACTTGGAAAGTTAAATTGGAAACTATGTACATTGTGGTGAAAAATGATAACTAGTTGTGGATTGAAATCTTTGTTTTCGTAAAAACGGAATGATACATCCATGTGCTATGTTTCTAACATGTTATTGTCTTGTATGTGGATACTTATCAGGTGTGATCCTTTACTTATGTATTCATTTCATTTTGGTTCAATTACTTAGATTCAATTCCTTGCGGTGAATGTTAACTAGTTTCATTGGAATTGATGGAAAAGATCACCTTATGTGCAATTGAAATGATTTGAAAATAAACCTCTAATTGGATGTAGGTGCATGCTTAAATATGTTTTTAATGGCTGTAGGATTTATTTTTTGTTTAATGGCATGGTTAAAAGTTGATTTTGTGCAAGAATAGTTACTTATATTGGAAAACTAGTTAACTAGTCTTGTGGACTCTCTTTTGCAATTACCGTGATTAATTATTGTAATTTTGGCAATTGGGCCTTATTTACATGTAATTAGATGTTATTAATCCAATGGGATTTATAATCGATGGTTATTTTTTAAACATTTGGATTTTTGATAAGTGTCGTCATTTGCGCACTAAGTGTCGTTAAGTGTCGTAATTAACACCTTAATTACTAGTTAACTGTGATTGAGAATAATTATCCTTTAGAAGTGGTTACAATATCTGATATGGCTTGTATTGAAGTTTTTATGATGTTAGATGATGTTAAGAAGCCTTCCCATCCCTTAGATCATATGTTGGATGTGTCAATGAATTTAAATTAAATTATTGTTAATTATTGGAATTTGTGTTGCAATTAATTTTGGAAAAATAGAAATTAAATGTTTATGGTTTATCCATTGCACTAAAAATAAAGTAATTAGCCTCAGAGAGATAACGATATATCCCTTAGACACTCTAATAGCCTCGGGGTACATTACATCAGCCTAGCAGTTAAGTACTTATGCGCACAGTTATGAATTGGGGACTGACCAGAGAATGATCTGAATGAAGGGAGTGGGAATGAATGAAGAAAGGATAAGCTGAGGATGTTGAGTAGAGAAGAAGAAGAGATAGTAGAAGAAACGAGATTAATGTGTGGAAGAAAAAGGTTTTGGAAATACAGTAGGAAGAGGACCGCAACTAAAGTAGAGGAGAAACACATTGACTGTTAAGAAAGATTTTTTTGTGCAGGAATCCATTTCGAAGGATTGTTGCACTCAAAGAAAGAAGAAGGAAGAAAACTCAATCCATCTAGAGGTAATAATGTTTAGATTGGGATCTCCGTCGAACCCACAACCTCATGCACGTCCCCAAAATCTTAGGTAAGAAGTCTGAATTTTCTATTTCTAGTTAGTAACAATAGTAATAGTATTCAAAATAGTGTGAGTAAGTCAGCTAGTCAAATGCAACCTACGACACTGAGCAATGGTACTACACAAAATATGATGGAGGGGAAAGACCCTACGTTAATATTGCATGTCTTCCATGGGATGGGAACAGATGAACCAGATCAACACTTAGTTTTATGTGAAGCTATATGGAAGGTGAAGCAAGTCCAAGATGATGCTGCAAATTTGGCACAGTTGGTAACCACCTTCATGGATCGTGCAATGACATGGTATATGAAGTATCATGCCACCGTATCAAATAGAACTTTTGGAGTCATTAAGGATGCATTGATAAAATAATTTAAGAATCCAAATTCTGTGTCGTAGTATATTACTGAGCTAAGGGAAATTATACAATTGTCAACTGAGACAGTCTATGAATTAGACCAAAGATTCAAGACATTAATGGATAAGGTGACATTTCAGATTCTAGAAGAACAACATAAAGAATGGTTTATTGTGGGGTTTTTGCCACATATACGCGACCCACTAACACAACAAAATATTACAACACAGATAAATGCATTAGAATTGGCTATGAAGTTGGAAGCATCCCAGTAGGAGAGAACAACTCGAGGATGGATCAAGTCTAGATAAAGCTGGCTACGCTAACAATCCAACTACAGGAAATTTCAAAAGAGAAAGAGAAGCTTGAAGAGGTATGGTGTGCCAACTATAGGACTGAAGGTCACCATAAGAACGAATGTATGACATACAAAGACTATTTGGAAATAGGACATACCAATCCCTTGCCTACAGGGGGAGGTATGTGGTGTGAGATTTGTAGAGGACCCCACTTTCCCCAGGTTTGTCCCAGATTACAGAAATATGTAAGTACCCCAAGAATCCTATTTTGAAATTTTTGTAAATATGTGGGGCACGATGAGAAGGATTTCCACGCGTTAGACCTTATGAGAGAGTGCACATCAAATGCGTATAGGGTGCAAGGGGAATTTGTACCAGAAGGCGTGACACAATAGAACAATTCTATGAGAGATTTCAACTAAGGGGGTTGCGAAGGATTTAAAGGTCGCGGTCGGGGAGGATTTGGAAGAGGTAGAGGACCAATCATCTATTATAACTATGGTAAACAAGGACATTTTGCGTGGGATTTCCAGAATCCATGCACGACGTGGCCATACTGTAGACAATTTGATCATGTGACAGATTCCCACTATTGGTTGCAAAATGGAAGCATAAGAGGAATCAGGTCCAAAATCAGATCCCAAATACAAATCCAAATATTAATCCGAAACCAAATCAGTATCAAAACATGAACCAAAAACTGAATCAAATTCCAAACTCGAATTAGAACCAGATTCAAAATATGAATCAGAACTAGAATTTGCAAATGATTGCGACATAAGACTGCAATGACCAACCAATGGTAGAAGCAGTCACGCGGGGATGGGCACAAATGGGAGTTGATGCGATGGAACAAGAACTGTGCACCAATCAGTGGGTAAGGAAAGCTACAAGAAAAGCACTGATGTTTGATCCTTAAAGGGAAAAGGACACATATAAACAAGTAAGACATGAAATTTTAAGGGTAGAATTTAGAGTTTCATCTTCGTAACAGGTGTATGACATGCCACCATTATATGATTCTTCATTACTAGAAGGACCAGATGAGAAGGTGAGTACTTTGAGAAAAATTTTAAAGATCTCTTTAGAGTTTATAAAAGATGAATTTGCTTTGGGTATATTACGTTGGATGATTGATCATTGCACACAAGAGATACCAGTTGATGTTAATCAAGTACTATGCGGTAGAAGGACCAATAGGGAATTATGCCTGAGTGCATAAATAGGAGAATATGACATATATTATATAATCTTAGATCTGGGTTCAGATGTAAAAGCACTGCCAAAGAGGATGTGGGAAATGATGGTCAAGCTAAATATGATATGGTCAAATATTCAATTGAGATTAGCTAACCAACATAAAATTATCCCAATCGGAAGGTTGGCAGGGGTTCCTGTGGATGTTGATGGGGTGCGTAGCATTGCTGATTTTGAAGTCATAGAAATTATAGATGATAGTAAACCATATCCTTCCTTATTAGGACTTGGATGGTATTTTGTGAATAAGGACATCATAGATTTTTAGAAGAGACAAATGATATTTGAAGGGGACAGTTTGAGGGTCACTTTGCCGTTGGACCCAACGAAAGGGAAAAGGTACGTAGAATATCCAGTAAGGAATGGAGAGCTGTAAAACTTTGCAACATGACTAGAAGAATAGAAAACTATGTGAATCCTATGGAGGATGGTGTGATAATCTGGAACAACATTAGTTCTTGTGTGTCAGACTCCAACAAAGTATTTGAGGTTTGGAAACAAAGAATGCATGAAGTTCATATGAGAAAGTGTGCGCAAGCTACAACTTCACTACATTGGATTGGGAAAGAGGTATGCAATCCTCCAAAATATTATGGATTAACAGATGTAGTGTTGTTTATAATAAAATTTGAAGTGCAAATACTGGAACAACAAATATTATTATCATTAGATTTCACACTGAAAGCAACACCCTCCTACTTGTGGGTTGCTCATAAAGAAATAATGGGTTATTGGAAGCAGTGTAAGAGCATGTTGCAGGTCAAATTTGGTTATGAGTATACCGCGCATAAATGCGCGGCGGTGAGATGTCCATCGGACCATGTTGAAAAGTGTATTACAACATGGGGTACAATACTACCATAGGAAGAATGGACACACCGGTTGTGCACACATTAGACACAGTTCCAAGAAATCGGTACACCGAGTTGGAGATGCGCAGAGGTACGGTAGTTTTGGATGAGATAATTAGCAATTTTAAGGTAACCTTAAGTTTTGAAGATGGATTTCCAGTAGTAGATACAACCTTACAAGATATTGAAGCAAATATTTTTGCACCAGAATAAATAATGGGGTCAAGACCCCTATGTATCGCACACCTACCCTCGCCTACAGTGCATGAAGTTTTGGAATGTTACAATGTCAATGAAGAAGGGTAGGAGGAGGATAATACAAGAAACATACAATTACTAGAGACTGAGGGAGAGCGCGTAGTAGAAGGACCTGATTTGGGATCCAATAGTTACAGGTAACCATTGAAGATATGAAAAGGGAATATTGGCACCAAGGAGAATCCAAAGTTTGCCAATATAGGGGACTATAGGAATGAGGACACAATTGAGCATATTGCCAACTTACTACGCGAATATCAAGATATTTTTCCTACCAAATTTTAAAAAATGAAGGGCATTGCAAGATGTTACACCAAAATCTCGTCATCCTGAGTTATGTGTCCTCTATTTTCCCTAATTCCTAAAGCACCTGGGCCAAATGATTGAAAGGAGAGTTGTTGTTGTTCCTTTTACCTTTTGTTGTCACCCCGATGCGTCCTGATTGTTGACAAGGTGCGTCAGACCCTTACGATGATGCACTCTCCACATTAACAGAGCGTGTCAATGACGCTGGTTGCATTTGCACAAGGTGAGTCACCCCTTAAAGACGCGAGTTTCCTGTGTGCAAGGTGCGACGCTGTTAGTTTAAAAGGAGAAAGAGAATCTTCGAGCAACTTCTAGAATCCTTGGTTATGCGGGGGCTTATCCCTATGAACTAGGAAATGTGGCATTCAATCCCATTATATTTTGGGATGATGCTTTGAGCTTCTCACACAAATCCTCAATCTCTCCTATCCCTTTAGGCCTATAAATAAAAACCCCTTCTCAATGTTTAAGGAGGAGGAAGATAGAGCACTTAAATGCTGGTGAAATTCTGCTAGAATTGCTTCTCTTTCATCCATCAAGAGGAAAAATATTGGATCTTTGAGGCTAGGATCATTTGGAAGGAGTTACGACGTCAAAGCTCGGTTGTAACCTCTCTCTATGTACTTATTATAATTACATTAATGCAGATTCTTTCCATAAACTTCTTGTTATTGTGAGATCTTTAGAATTGGCTTCTTTAACTGCTAGTTTAGATTGATCATTGTTTATATGCTACTAGTACTTGCTTGTTTCCACTCGTTGTACGTGGTTTTGCAGCTAGAGATCTGAATATCAAGAGCTATATCAATAAAGGAGATAGCACTGCGTTCATAAGGTGAGTTATCTTCTTACATCCTTTGTAATTTGATCAATATAGGAATGTAATTTGTATTGTGTACTTCTTTTGTTCTAGATCCGAACCATTCGAACTAGGGATATCAGTTAGTGTCCGCACTGACGGATTGTCTGCAAAAAAAATTGGCAACTCTGCTGGGGAGTAGTAGCCCATAATATTTGATTTGTTTGTAATTTTTTATTTCTTGGTTTTCTTCCAATAGCCTCTTAATTTCCTCCTTTTCATTGGATCTGTTTATCAAAGAGTTACTAGGTGATCCAGACTCTGATTGGGACATTTAGCTTAACCATTTATCTTTTTGTTCTTTAAATTTTTTTATTTTTTCAAACATGGATTTCGCCCGACGCACCTGGGCAGCTTTGTTCCTACGTCTCAGTTACTTTGAATCGCCTTTCCTTTGGGAAATCTACATCACTGACGTGATTTTTTTGTGATCATCCTATGTCACTGACGCACTTCCCGCATGTGCAAAGCACTTTGTTGGGCTTCGAACGCTCCGATATACACCTGCAAGACGCATCGCCCTACAAAACTTATTGCATAGGGTCAAAAAATATCACAAATTGGTTTTGTCTTGGTTTGATGAGGTTTGTGTTTTGTCCTTTACGCCCATAGTATCCCTCAGACCCAGTGTGCTTTATCCTTGGTCTATTTTTGGAATTTAGAGTTCGATTTGAGTCCTAGTTAGTCAAGCGGATGTTTCTCTAGTCGTGGGAAATTTCAATCCCTCGCGAGTACAACCTGTATTGTGACTCCTTCTCAGTTTATCTGATTTGTTCACTTTGATTTCTAAACCCTCCAAAAGTTAATTTGTTGTGATTTTTGCAAAATTTAGTGTGGATTTTTGTGTTGTATTACGATTTTGGGTGATTAATTTCTTGAGAACTTATTTTTGCTTAACGTTTGCAATAGTAAGCAGTCTCTAGTATCCTGAATCAAGGTTTAAGAAGTGGCATTATTCTCAAATTTTTGAGTACATTAGTGTGGAAAATAAAATAAAAATTATGTATTATCTTCATTTCTTGGTATTGTTGTGAAGAGTATTTCATGCTTTGCATAATTGTTTAAGAAACTTTGAAAAAGCTAAAAAATTCTCAATGCTTGTGTTCTCTTGGTTTTGAAAAAGTTCATCTTCATTTCCTTGAAAACATCAAGTGAATATAGACCTTCTCAAAGTGTTGTAAAAGCTAGTGAATGCTCTCATATTTTTTATTTTCTTTTCTCACTTCTTTTAGTATTTGTTTTCGAAGTAGAGTTATTGCAATCAAAAGTGAAGTTCATCTTTTCGTTTTTCTAATAGGTTTGCTTAGTTGAAAAGAAAAAAGAAAAAATATTGTTGATTTGGTGTGTTGTTTTCTATTTTGTTGGATTAAATGAAAGAGTATTTTTTTAGTCTTTTGGTTAAATTCGAAAAGAAAGTAAACAAAGGTACTTTGTTCATTTGCTTTCGGAAAAGAAAAATATTTCTCCTTACTTTAGTTAGTTTTCATTGAAAAAAAAGTGAAAGAATTGCACTCCATTTAGATTAGTTATGCATCTTGTTTACTTTACAAGTATACACTTCATGCATTCACCTAACCATACAAGATAAAATCAAGCGATAGCCTAGGTAAAAATTGTATAGAAACTCCTGTGATAGGGTAGAGACATGTTCCGACATCTTAAAGCATAGCAACTGTCATTATCTTCCTACACTGCATCCAGGGGGCTTGTAGTTCTTCCACGTACGAGTCGGTATATCGAACGGCCTTTCACGTACCTTTGGGTATATATAAAGGTACTTCACATACTCGATAATATATCGGAAGGCTCCTGCCATACGGTTGTGCATTAGACAACACTAGTATGAATTGGAGCTCCCACGTACCTTGAGTATATCGAGAGACCCCAATAGGATTCTTGAAACCATCCGAGTTAACCATTGGCTATATTGTCATGTAAATACACCAAGAAAACCACTTGAGCAAATACTACGAATGCACTGCCAGGTAGTTGGGTAATACGGTCAGGGGTACGGTCCTAATCCTCCCTGGTTAGTGCTCTGAAAAATTGGGTCGAGTATTACTTTTGGACCCTATAGTATATCGCGAGTTGGGATGCCTTGATAATATCGTTAGGTTCCAGAATTTTGAATCCCGTCAATCATGTAAGTTTGCTTGTGGATGTAGCTTGAGTAGGACTTGAAGTGTGTTTTTCGTTTTTAGAATACTTTTAGGAGAAGCTTTACATCAATCTCCCTAGCTGAACAACCCTTAAGAAGATCCTGCAGAATACTAAATTTTCCACCTGACTATCCCCTTAGCCAGGAGGAGAACTCAGGAGAAAGCATGGATCAAACCACAACATCTGAATCACGCGAAGAAGGAATTCCTACCCTTGAATCAAGAGTAAACTACTCTCCTCTTGCAAATCCACCAATCACTGGTCCTACAGGACCTTTGTTGGTGTAACAAACTCCTCCGCATGACACATATTTTCACCACCCGCTTGAAGGTAACCCTGGAGCCGTTGATTGGATTTTCTCTCAACCACAGGATGGCCCGATAGAGACCACTTTTGGTCCAAATGCATCATTTTGGGGGACCTCCTTGTTGTAGAAATTTCTGCCTACATATAGGTAGAAACTCTCTTAGGATAAAGTAGACTTTAACTGACTCTAAACTAAGACAAAAAGATAACAAATGATACCTTGACTTCCTAGATCTAAACAAATATTTCAAGTATCATAGTGCTGGAAGAAATGAAATAAATCTGACTGACCTTTGATTCAATTGCTCGTCCTAGTGGTTGCTCCAATCTCCAAGTCCTTGCGAATGAACCTGTCAGAATGAAACCAAGATACAAGCATATACGATCCTCTAGCAACTTGAAATATGAGTTAGAATCTAAATCTATAGCAGAAACAAATCATATGATTGAAATAGAATCAACATACATGATTTGGGAAACAAGACAAGTTATGTTTTATTACCAACTTGAAGTCACTTACAATGGTTGCTTGATGTCCAAGCCAATCCTCCAGCTCCAAGTGCTTCCTCTAGCTATCTCTGCAGAAGTCTGAAGATCATAGGTTTGATGCCCCCAAGAGTCCTCCATTTGGCCCATGGAAAGCTTCTCTCTTATAGCATGTGGGAAGGTTAACCAACAAGATAGAAGTGTGGATCTATTGAGGGTTTAGGGGATCAGGCCAGCTAAACAAAGAAGGAGTTAGAACTAAAGGTGGCAATCCCAACAAAATCTCCTCGAATGTTGAGATCCCAAAGTCCAAGGATAAAATGCTAATTTCAGACTACCGCGCCCCTATAACTGAGCATAACGCGGTAGTACCACGCCCCAGAGAAGGAGCAAAGCGCGGTAGTACTGACTACCGCGCCCCTATAGATGTGCAGGGAGCGGTAGTGCTCACAAACAGGGCTAAGTTAGGTTGGCAGATGGAAAAAAAAGGTTTTTCTTTCAGTGTTCAGTCAGTGTTTTCACTATGAATGTTCAGATGATCTTTAAGGGAAACTATCGTTTAGGTCGCTAGTGCAAGGATGCGACACTAATACATAATGTGTAATATTGAGGTATAACAGATGCCCCCTAAAGTGTGAGGTCAGAAGAGACTGATGGCCGAAAGAATTTACAAATATGGTTCGGAGATAGCATCGAGGGGAGCAACAAGGAGCTGAAACAAAAACAAAATGTCAGATATACCACCGAGGCGGGCATTCCCATGCTCGGAAACAAATGACTCAAAGCATGGCTGCCGACCAATACATTGCAGATCCATGAGTACTGAGGTGATATAGACTGTAGACAAATCATGGATACTATGAACAAGTGTAGATCCATGAGACAATAATGGCACAGCCACGACTGATACATAAGTGGATCTGTGTGACAATATAGAGGAAATCTCCATTGCAACCTGGAGGTAATCAAAATACAAAAGGGTGTCCAGGGTCTTCTACCTGATCGTAAACGATACAAATCTAGCCATGTGATTACAAGGTGTTGAAGTCGAACATGGTAGAAACCATTTGATTACCGGTCAATGATGTAAACCGTTAACAAATGCAAGGGAAATCACCAATGATGACAATGATCCCCAAGGTATCTTTAGTACATCTCAACGAAATGCGAATAAACGAGTTGATGTCGAGCATTCGAGAGATCATTCAATCAGAGGTCAATGATGAAAACCTACTGTCAAACATGAGGAAACCTGCCATTGAGGCATGCAGGTACCAAGGTACCAGTGGTTGACTCCTAAGTCTAATTCCTGGATAGTGATTTGGTGTCGACAGGAATAGACTCGTCGAAGGTGGGCCATAATGATTCCCACATCATCGACACGAAATTAGAACGAGAGATAGTATGGACCGATAAAACAATAGAATATGTATTGACACAAAGGGAAGGTTTGACATGAAGTGGAGGTGGACTCAAGGTAATAACCCTTTGAACATATAACGACATGAAACAGAGCTTGGCAGCAGGGACTACTTGAATAGACAGAACCACAGGAAGTGTGAACTCATAGCAATAATGAGGACGCATGACCATAATGATGACACTATCAGCAAGACTGACTACCCAAAACAGACAAGGTGAGGATGCATGCCATGTTCAAAGGTGACGACTCACAAGATGCCAACAAGGTAAACTTGACTCATTTTCCCATTTCCCCCGACATGATGGACGAGTACCTCTTTGTTGTTTTACGAGCTTGAGGAGGATAACAGATGCTCGGTATAGCTCATCTCATAGATGAGTCCAATCTCACATGTTTTTCAAACCTGAGGAAGGAGGGGTTCGTCCCAAAGTGGGCCCTTCGATGTTGAATTTTAACGAGTCCAAGGAAGGAAAACTCGGTCGTCATTTCATGTTTAGAGAGTCTGAAAAGAACTAAAGAAGACTCCAACGGTCCTTTTTTGTAAAGTTAGCCTCATCATTCAAATGCTTTTACAAGTGTGAAAGCATCAAGTTCACTTGGCAATCTTTTCCTATTTAGGGAGTTTGAAAAGAGCTTAAAGAGGACTCCATGTACAACTTTGTCATGGTTGATGACCGAGTACGACAAAGGAAAAGTAAACTCGACACAGTTCCTTTTCCATAAATAGTCTAGTGAGGCCGGATAAAGTGATAAACCTATACTCGTTAGACACACCTTTTTGCTCAATTTTTAATGAGCACGACAATGGTATTAAAAGCACTCGGAATCTTTTTCATATTTGAACCAGAGCACGAAAAAGTAAAAACTAAGCTCAAACCACTTTTCATATTTTTAACCAGAGCACGAAAGAAAGTGAAAAGTAAGCTCAAATACCATCTTACTGTTTTTAACGAGCTCGAAGATAGGTTGGAAGAATTCTCATGATGTCTGCTTCATTTTTTAACGGGCTTGTAACAGAAAATGAACTATGCTTAGGATAATTTTCATGGTTTAATGAGCTTGAAACCTAAAAAGGAAAGTATGCTCGAAAATGTTCCCAATGGTGAACTTCTTCCCGTCATGAAATCCAAAGGTTGGTACATGCCCCCAGCATGATTGATAGAAGTAAGTGACTTAGCTCCAACGTGGTGTGGAGAGGCGATCGAGTTGACTTCAACGTAACTTCTAGAGGTTGAAGACATGCCCCCAAGCTTCATTTTATTCGCCTAAAGTATAGGCGGGTGAAAAGAAGGTTCAGGTACTAAGTCTATGAGGAGACTCGACTCAAAGGGAAAGGATATGTTTCATTTTTTAATGATATTGAAACAGGAATAGAACTCTGCTCAAAGTTAAGGCCCATTGACGGGTTCCTTCCCAACATGATGACCAGAGGTTGGTAAATTCCCCCAGCATGATTGCTAGTGGCTAAACATGCCCCCCAAGCTTCGTTTCGTCTGACTACTCTTCTTCCTTACCCAAAAATACTGGCTACTAATCCGAATGTGTTCACCAGAGGGGGTAGCGAAAACCAGGACCAAGTGACCCAGGAAAATGGAATGAAGGTTCAAATCCTAACTCTAGCGAGAGACTCGAACAAATGGAAGGGAGATCTATTTCATTTTTACACAAGCTTGAAATAGATAATAACAATGCTTGAAAGGGTCCTTTTTATTTTTTAATGAGCTTAAAACAAAAATAAATTATGCTTGAAGGTAGTTTCATTTTTACGCAAGCTTGAAACCGAACATAAACTATGCTTGGGATTGATTTAATTTTTACACAAGCTCGAAACCAACGATAAACTGTGCTTGAGGGTCGGTTTCATTTTTTAACAAGCTTGAAACAAAGAATAAACTATGCTCGTAGGAACCTATTTCATTTTTTAACGAGCTTAACATAGAAAAGGAACTATGCTCCAAAATGATGGTTGGTTTCATTTTTACACAAGCTTAAAACAAAAAGTAAACTATGCTTGGGAAAATGGTTTCATTTTTTAACGAGCTTGACATTGGAATAGAACTTTGCTCCAGCATCCCCCTCTAGGGGGAAGAAACCACTAAAACATGTGGAACATTTAGGGAAGTCTGGTGACTAGGATTCATGCGATGAGTGGGCGTCACAAAGGAAAGTTGATCGATGGTCACAACATTCCCATGATGGGGAAAATACATCACTCGAAAGAGTGAGGACACTACAACCTTCATTGCATAGACGTAATCACGTCCAAGGATTAGATTAAAATCCAAGGGACCTTGGACGACCATGACATCAATACAGATAGTTTTCCCTCCCAAAGTGATAGGTAACTGAGGAAGGGACCCTAAAGGTCCAGTGGGCCTTCTATTGAAAGCCAGTATCTGGTCAGTGACGGGCACAAGCCGAGGAGAACCTAAGGCTTGCCAAGTAGTTGAGGATAGAATACTAATAGAAGCTCCTTCATCAATTATCGCACGAAAAATTTCTTTATCGGAAACTCCTACAGATATTTGAAAAGGAACACTCGAAGGAAGACGAGATTCTGTTAGACCATTCCAATCAAAGGAAATGACCTCAGTACTTGGAGGGGGTCTCGCGGAAATGGACAGGGTTTCCCCTTGCCAAGGACATTCTGAACTGATAAGGAAAACATCTTCGGTTTCCAATTCACTCTCGCTTGGAAGATAAGAAAGAGACGAAGATTGTGTCAAGATGACTGCTTCAGTCTGGAATTTCTTCAATGAAAGAGCAGAATCGAGTGGAGATGAAAGCGACTCGATCACTTCACTCTCGGAAGGGAGAGTGGGATCAATTGCAGATGAAACTGAATTGATCACTTGGGAAACCAGCGGGGGGTCGAGGGACAACTTACTATCGTTTGTTGGAAGCACTGGTTGAGAACTAGTAATATCTTCCAACCACCGTGAAGCTTCATCCAAGCTTGGACAAAGGAAAGTACGGTGCATACCCTTGCATATCAAATAGGGATATAGGACTTTACCCTTCCGACCCTTCACCAAGGGATCACTAGTTGAGGGAGTGTCATCAACAGGATGGTCAGAGGTTGATGATACTAGTGGTTTGGGGTTCTTAGACCACACTTCTGACACACGGGAAAGACCGGGACAATCCTTGAGAAGGTGATCACCCTTGCAAAGTTTGCAAGGAAATTTGGGATTGCGGGTTGTTTTCGTAGAATGAGTTCCATTAGGGGCAACCGGTTTACGCTTAGTCTCTTCCTTATCCTTCTTCTTCTTAACTTTCCTTTTCTTCTTCTTCTTATCCTCCCGATTACTAACACTATTGCTTTGATCAGGCGAGGAAGAAGGAATGGAAGAAGATTCATCCGATGAAGAAGGGGAAGGATTAGTTTGGGGTTGACTCTCTCGTGGTGGAGAATTAACATTCGAAACATTGGTTGCAATCAGAATTACTAGATTGAATAACCATACCGGTAATCCTATGGTTAATCCAGGAAGATTTAACGTGGCAATAAAGGGAGGACCAATATCTCTAACTAGAGGAAAAGTAAAAGGTACCCCTTGAAAAGGGGTCTCCGGATTGGTAGTCCCAGAAGGAGCATGGGTGCATGGAGGTAGATTCTCCATGAAACAAAACTAAGTGATGTGGACGAAGTCTTGTTAAAAAGAACTCAAAACCCTCAGGAAACCGAGCGTGCGAAAGGGGAGCTAGGAAAAGACAAGGCTCACAAGCCAAAAGAGCAAGCTCAAAAAACTATATTGAGGCCGCTGCCACAGTAAGCGAGCTGTACAACAAAAAGGCCAGAATGCCAACAAGCAGCCCTACAAAGAAAAAGACCCTCTACAAGATAGCAAGCAAAACCTCCTAACTAAGAGTTGGAGACCTCAACAAATTGTATCCTTCGCAAGGTGATGAAATCCAAGTTGAACAATACAAAATGAGAGACCAATAATGGAAGGATATCCCTCTTTTCGAAAGGGATCCTGGGTAAAAGAGCCCTAGAAGAAAAGTCGCTAAGCTACCTCATTCATGACACGTTGGAAAAGGTTTTCGGTGCTTCTTCCTTATCACCCTTATATCACCAGTATGGTGGCTGGAGAATACAAGGAAGACAATGATCGATGTTTCCTTAGGGCTAAGTGGAGTGCGGCATTCCACAGAGTCCGTCCGGTTCTTGATCTCACGGCGGTTTAACCCCTGAAAGTTTAAAACAGACAGGAAGCCCCTCCACAAACTGGTGTATGACCGTGTCAAGAAATACTAGAGGATTTTAGTTACCTAAAGACAATGACTATGTCTCAGATGAAAAATGACAAGGGGGAATTATTTTGATGCCTATCCCCGGTGTCCTACCTAACTACCAAATTCTTTTGATTTCCTCAAGTGAGGTTAATGTTGGTTTAGTTAGGGAGATTAATTTTAGAGGTTGTCTTACACAATCGGGTTATGGAAGTGCAACTTGATGGTGTTGTGACGACTCAAACCATGCAAATGAAGATGAATCGAAATGAGCCTTTCTCTTCGATGAACACTAGCTAAAGTAAGGAAGAATTCTTTCCATTCCCAATATGCACAACCCAATGCACATGCAATTTTATTTCTTTTCAAAATGATAGAAGGAAGTAAAATATGCACCCAAGACTAACCCAAGGTAATGAAAAATTTCTTCATATGAACACCAAACGTAATGATTCTAATCCATTTCCTATCTTTTCACACTTGAAAAAGACACATCCAAGCTACGGAAAGAAAGATTCGACAAACGTTTCCAATTAGATGGAAGACAAAGAAAAGCACTCAACAATTCTATCTTTAACTCGAATGTACACGAATCTGAAACAAGCCTTTCTTCTTCTTATGAGTTTGAGACCAAGAATTGCAAATGATCAAATTAAAGCAAGAAGAACATATATTTTTTCCAGTTTTGTGAATATAGAAAAAGAGTGACAAAACCAAGCTTCTCTTTGGACTAAAGCGGAGACAA
The DNA here is from genome assembly GCA_027924585.1 of Larix kaempferi. Classification (NCBI taxonomy): domain Eukaryota; kingdom Viridiplantae; phylum Streptophyta; class Pinopsida; order Pinales; family Pinaceae; genus Larix; species Larix kaempferi. The sequence goes on along the minus strand of BSBM01000099.1, from coordinate 754,562 downwards.
GGAATCAATCTTTCCCTATAATCATTAGATAGGATGTAAAGGAAATAAGATGCCAATCAATCCAAACACACCAAACCAAAAATGATCTCAAAACCTTAATATGGGTCAAAATGATTGTAGGATGCAAGTAGTGTAGTGTGATCACACAGGTCACAGAGGTCTAGCCACAATCGATATAGAAAGAATAAAGCAGCCAATCAGGAACCAAGTGAAAACAACCAAACAAAAACCAGAGAAAATTACTTTTTCAGGCACTACCGCAGGTCTGCAGGCAGCCTAGGCGTGATACTGAGATACTACCGCACTCTAGCAGAGCATAAGGGTGTGGCAATGTAGTAGCTATCACCGTGTAAGCAGTGTCAGGGGCGCGATACTGCTGAAAAAGAAGAAAAAAGGCGAAAATCTAAGAAAGGATTTTAACCTTTCAAGGGTCTTCCAACCCAGAGGACTTACTGATCTGTAACAGAAGTCTAATGCAGAGAACATGGAAGTGAATAAGGGTGAAAGAACCCAATTCTTACAATCAATGAGTGAAATTGAAAGAAAAATTCACAAGCAAAGAAAATGGATTCAAGTCCCCAGTGGAGTCGCCATTTTTTGTTGTAGAAATTTCTCCCTATGGATAGGTAGAAACTCTCTTAGGATAAAGTAGACTTTAACTGACTCTAAACTAAGACAAAAAGATAACAAATGCTACCTTGAATTCCTATATCTAAACAAATATATCAAGTATCATAGTGTTGGAAGAAATGAAAGAGATTTGACTGACCTTCGATTCAATTGCTCGTTCCAGTGGTTGCTCCAATCTCCAAGTCCTTGTGAATGAACCTGTCAGAATGAAACCAAGATACAAGCATATACTATCCTCTAGCAACTTGAAATATGAGTTAGAATCTAAATCTATAGCAGAAACAAATCATATGATTGAAACAGAATCAACATACATGATTTGGGAAATAAGACAAGTTATGTTTTATTACCAACTTGAAGTCACTTACAATGGTTGCTTGATGTCCAAGCCAATCCTCCAGCCCCAAGTGCTTCCTCTAGCTATCTCTGCAGAAGTTTGAAGATCATAGGTTTGATGCCCCCAAGAGTCCTCCATTTGGCCCATGGAAAGCTTCTCTCTTATAGCATGTGGGAAGGTTAACCAACAAGAGAGAAGTGTGGATCTATGGAGGGTTTAGTGGATCAAGCCAGCTAAACAAAGAAGGATTTAGGATCAAACTAAAGGTGGCAATCCCAACAAAATATCCTCGAAGGTTGAGATCCCAAAGTCCAAGGAAAAAAGGCTAATTTCAGACTATCGCGCCCCTATAACTGAGTATAACGCAGTAGAACCGCGCCCCAGAGAAGGATCAAAGCGCGGTAGTACTAACTACCGTGCCCCTGTAGATGTGCAAGGAGCAGTAGTGCTCACAAACAGGGCTAATTTGGGTTGGCAGATGGCCAAAAAAGGTTTTGCTTTCAGTGTCCAGTCAGTGTTTTTCACTCTGAATGTTCAGATGATCTTTAAGGGAAACTGTCGTTTAGGTCGCTAGTGCAAGGATGCGACACTGATACATAATGTGTAATATTGAGGTATAACACTCCTTGGGTCATAATATTTTTTATTTTGGTTCCCTTCCGATGGTGGAAAATCCACCACACTTGTTCCCTTCTCGATGGACTCCAAACAAGGAAATTCTCACACCAGTATATGAGACCATCGAACGTTTATGCTCACTTGGTGAGTGGGTTAGGTGTCAGAGCTTTCCTCCGCAACCCAATCCGGAGATACCAATCCCTTAATAACATTCCCCTATACATTATTTTTCTTTCTCTTCACCAGGAATATCTACACCCATTATAACCACTTATGAACCAAGCCAACTATATTTTTCGTTTGGTACACCTCCAAATCATTTGGCCGGTTCTACACCCCATTTGACCCCAACGACTAGAGGGAAACCTTCAGCTACTATCAACTTTGTAACTGGAACACCACCTCTGCCTCAAAATTTGAGCGGAAGCTACCCTCTAGTTATTATTCAACATTTGATCATGGGTCAACCTACAGTTAATGGCAACATACGCTTACTAGGCACACTCCAATTGGTGGACAATATTCAACTCGGGGGCAACCCCTATTCAATGGAAAAAATATAAATGGGGGGAAACCTCTAATTAGGTGACAAAGTATAAGTGGAGGATATCCTTCATACATGATATACAATCTGGTTGGAATTTCACTCCCATCCGTGGGACAACCTTCGTGGGAACACCATGTGGGGGGACCATCTACTTGGACCCAACCCCCATGGGCGCATACATACCCGGGTAATCACAATAATGCAATAGGTCAAAACTACCCAAGGAATATTTTTCTTGGATTTCCCTATCCTGGAAATATGAACACCCCCATGGGGGCATCATAATGTTCCACCGACTGGACCTCCAGCTGGAAAACCATCCCCCCCCCCACCACCGCCCCCACTGCTTTTCCCACCCCCTCCTCCACCCCTTGTCCCACCTCCACCTCCACCACCCGGAGGACCCCCGTACTCTAGAGGAGGACCTCCACACTCCGTAGGAGGGCCCCCTTCAGGTCGCCCTCCTAATCCGGGAGGACCACCTTCATACGAACAACACTCCATGGGAGGACCTTATGATCATTCGATCCATGGTCCTACTAGTACTCACATGCCTTATCAATACTACCAGTATCCATAGCCAAACTAACAATTACCATTTCTGGATACGTTAGATCTGTCGGATCTGTCACGTTTGACCAATGATCCCATCCAACATGGTATAAATTGGCCACCTATTCCTGTGAAACTACCATCGAACATACCTAAATTTGACGGCAAACTCGGTGAGGATCCCAAGAACCATGTAATGACATACCATTTGTGGTGATCCTCCAATTCCTTAATGGATGATTCTATCCTTCTGAGGTTGTTTCACGAACCTTCACTGATACTACAACAAAGTGGTACATCGAGTTACCACCACACTCTTTCGCCGATTTGAGATCTTTAGCTATGTCCTTTTTTACTCACTTTCAACTATCGATCCGCTATGAAACCAGAACGGATCTTTTGACATCCCTCTGAAACTCAACCTCCACTCACATTTCTGATCATATTCATGAGTGGAGAAGGATACGTCGCCTCATTAGAGATCCCATTATGGATCAACTACTCTCTGATTGGTTCACAAAGTCATTATTGCCCATCATAGATATATATGTTGCTATGGGAGGTTACGGAAGAACAAGCCATCTCGCCTGATCAGTACCTAGACCTCGTCTATGCTCAATCTGACACATATATGACATTATTCCTAATGCCCCACAACCTACGCATGACCCAACAAAACCTCCTATGGGACCACACACTGATGGCATCATTGGTTCCGTTCATACCCAGCCTACTACTCAATCGAGTGGATCACAGAACCACCTTGGTTCAGCTCCATCCTCATCATAGGATGGAAACAACACCAATCGCTCACCCAACCCTGCTTCCACTGTGGAGGTGAATTCAGTTCAATCTGCTTCACCTCAGAAATCCAATGGTAAGAAGAAGAACAAAGGAAAATCTAAGAATTCTTCTAACTAGCAAGAGCCCAAAACCAATCCCAATTCTAATGATACAAAACAGAGATGGAAGGTCAAATATCATTGTTTACTGTGTGTTGACGATCACTTCACGAAAGAATGTCCATATTGTGAAGAATTCCAAAATTTTCTCAAGGGAAACCCCACAACCATAATTTTAACAGACCCCTTCCCCACACAATAGCTGCAAATGGTTGGACAAACACCACCTCTTGTTCAAGGAGAACCGTCCACAACGACTCATGTTCTCATGATGCATAGCGAAACAATCAACTTATCTACTAGGTCATGTACATATGACTCTATTCCCGATAAGAATCTAACGGAGGTAATACTAAAAAATACTCCCCGTCTACATCCATGCTCCTCCACCACAAGCTCCTTTTACCGTAGATAAACCTCTAATAGATACAATATTGCATCCACCAAAGATCACAAATCGAAAAGCCATATTCAACCCTAATGCCCGGGCTGCTCAAAACTACAATATTGTAGAAGATCTCTCCTAGGCCCCTTGTTCTGTGTCAACATTTTAAGTCTTACAAAATTGTCCCAATCAGCGTAAGACTTTGCTATATACTATAGGAGCAATAGATCCCAATTCCTCCAACACTATTATGTTCAAATTAGACTATTTCAAGCCAAGGCTTTCCCACCAACTAGAATTTCAAATCGTTACCAATGTTTCTGGGATGAGTATCCATCATACTATTTTAGACGAAGGAGCCTCTACTTCAGTTATGTCGATATCCTGTTGGAGAGCCATCGGCTCTCCCAAGTTGAATCGTTCCCCTACTACTTTGAAGGCATTTGACGGGCATGGATTTCAACCCCATGGGATGTTACAATCCTTAGTCGTAGAGTTGGGAGGTAAGGTTGTTTCCATTAACGTGGAAGTGGTCGTCTCCCCATTGGATTATAATTTGTTACTTGGTCGAAATTGGTTATATTCCATGACCACAGTCACATCATCTGTCTTCCACATTGTGCAATTTCCCCATCATGGGAAAATTGTCACTATTGACCAATTAGATTTTTGTACACCAAAAACCACTACTCATCCCGTGTATAATGGCCCTCTCTTGGGACACTCATCGCAAATATATGAGAGTGTGGGGGTGTGAATCCTCAAAGACTCATCCCCGGTGGGAGTCTTTCCAACACCAGATCCCCCATCACATGTTTCCAAGGTGAACATGATCTCATCCATGATCCCATCCTCCTCCAACTCGACAGACCAATGGATTGTTCCCGATATTAATCATATGGATTTGATTGGAGATGTGATGCCTCTCAGCCCCATTGAAGCCACTTATGAGGCCATCCAATCAGCACCCGATTTACTGGATGCCCACTCTTTAATGGAATCTGACTTAGGTTCCCTGCCGCCCTAACAAAACTCATCACTACCATCGCCTGATCGTCTACTCTAGACTTTTCATTCTGATGAATAGATCATGGAAATTATGAGCTTGGATGAGCCTCCATGGGGAGACCTTCATCATCGATCATCCTTCCTTCCACCTCTAGACACGGTAGATAATGTGATTCATACTTTTGTTTCACCAGATGTCTTTTCTCACCCTCAATATCCTATTCTTATCCAGGATACAATAACCAAGGGGAATTTGGAAACATCATGCCTACCATCATTTTAGACATCTCGGTAAAACCAGGAATTGTGGAACATATTCACATAGGCCAAACTTGTTCTCCCGATGAAATCAAGACTTTTACGACCTTGTTTAAACAGTTCCGCGATGTATTTGCATGGATATACGAGGATATGCCCGGGATTGAACCTGCTATTGTTATGCATGAAATCCAAATATATCCCGACAAAAGACCTGTCCGATAAAAAATACGTCGAGTGCACCCTAGGAAGATTGCGGCTATTAAAGTAGAGATTGAAAAGCTATTGAAAGTTGGGTTAATTTATCATGTTCCCTTAATAGATTGGGTCTCTAATGTCGTCTCGGTTACGAAGAAACAAGGAACCATTAGAGTTTGTGTTGATTATAGGGATATTAATAAGGCTTGTCCTAAGGACAATTACCCTACCCCGTTTATCGACCAAATTATTGACAACTGCACCGGAAGTGTCATCTTTTCATTTATGGATGGATTTTCTAGCTATAATCAGACTAATATCCACCCACCCGATCAACATAAAACTGCTTGCATATGCCCATGGGGTACGTTTTCATATCGCAAATTACCTTTTGGCCCTAAAAATACTGGTGCCACATTCCAACGGGCCATGTCGTATGCCTTTCACAATATAAAGGATTTTGTGGAACATTACCTCGATGATCTTCCTGCTCATTCAAATCATCGTGACTTCCACATCAATCATCTAACGGTTGTGTTTCTCAGATGTTGACGACACAATATCCGTTTAAATCCCCATAAGTACATATTATGTTTGGAGTCCCGACGCCTCCTTGGCTAAATCATTTCCAAATATGGGATCCGCATTGATCCTCTCAAGGTAGCGGCCATTGTTTCCCTACCCCCACCCACAAATATTATGGAACTCCAAAGTTTGCAGGGGAGGGAAAACTACCTATGTTGTTTTGTGTGTAATTTTGCAAAAAAAACACAGTGTTACATGCAATAGTTAAAGAAGGACGTCTTGGTTATTTGGGATGACTATGGCCAAAAGGCCTTTGACAATATCAAGTACGCTATTACTCATGCACCCATGTTACAACTACCGGATTACACCAAGGATTACATCCTTTATATTGTTGCCTCTACTTCAACTATCGCTATGGTTTTAGTACAAGAAGATAGCAACGCACAAGAACATGTGATATACTACCTTAGTAAGGGTCTCATTGAATCTGAAACCTGTTATTCTCATGTGGAGAATTTAGCTCTGGCAGTAGTCATCGTTGTCCAAAATTTCCGTCACTATATCTTGCTCTGCACTACTACCATTATTGTCGATTCTAACCCTATGTATCACATTCTCACATGTCAAGTATTAGGGGGTAAATATTCACGCTGGATTGTGATTCTCCAAGAATTCAATCTCCATTTTGAAAAGGCCACATCCAAAAAGTCTTTGGTATTCGCGGACCTCATTTGTGATCTTCCCCATTCTGATCAAGAATTTGATCCCATTGACTCTCTCCCAGATGAGTCATTGTTTTTTATTAGTACTTGTGACCCTTGGTACGAAGATATCACATTGTATCTCTAAACCCAATACTTTGGTCCTCACTTATCCCGCGATGAATGTTGGCGTATCCGTCACCACGTGAAATATTACTTGATCATTGGTGATACACTATATTGTTGTGGTATTGATTCTATCCTACGACATTGTTTAACTCACGAGGAGACCAAGCATGTCCTAAATGATTGCCACTTAGGGGCATGTGGCGATCATCTTTCTGGGATGGCTACAACCCAGAAGATCTTATGCGCTAGATACTACTGGCCATCCATTTTCAAATATTGTATGGAAGCGATCAAGAAGTGTCCTTGTTGCCAGCTTTTTCATTATAAAAAGAGCTCGCACAATTCTTACCGAACACAACTGCCGAGGAAGAACAATTCTTACACTTGGAAAAACTTGATGAAACCCGCCGTGATGTAGCTCTAGCCAGTGAAGAGCATAAGAAACACGTCAAGTCCCAGTATGATAAATCCGTAAAATCCTGTATCTTCAACGAGGGTGATTTGTTCCTTACTTACGAGTTGAGTCCGTGTGGCATGGCCCATATGTAGTAAAATGTGTTTTGGAAAAGGGAGCTTACGAGTTGGTTAACTATGACATAATATCCTTAGGGGATCCCCACAATGGTATCTACCTAAAGTAGTACTATGCTTAAGTTATCTTGCATTAGTACTTTGTATATATTGTACATGACATGTGTTTGTGTTTGGTGTGACAGTACTTTATTTTAGTGTGTTAGGATCTTATCTTGATTTTCTCTTATACCATGTTCTTCTTGGATGTGCAAATGGAAACCTGCTATGGATTCGCAGACGGCGCTAGCTGGCACACCCGCACCCTCACCTCAGCAACAGGGGTACTCTATTCCCTATCGGTGCACTGATAAGCTCAGGAGGAACTTGCCTAGGCCCTGCAACTAATAATGTTGTCGAATATCACGCGGTGATTGGATTATTGATCGACACCTTTTCCCTTGGTGTGGACCACGTTGTTATCTACCTCGATTCTCAACTAGTGATCTCTCATTTGAACTGTGTCTACGCTATCTATGACCCCATATTACTCTGCTTGCTCCAGAGGGCACATCTCTTGGAAAGGTCTTTTGAGTCCATTCAATACCTACACATTCCAAGAAGTATGAACACGGTTGATGATTCATTGGCTAATATTGTATTAGATTTCCATATTGCACATTCATAAACATTTTTTATCAAGGATGCATAAATCAACATAACATGTAAACTATTCATAGTGTATAGGAAAGCATGCATACGATCCAAATCCATCATGAAAACACATGTATATACCACTAGATAGTGTTTTATATATATCATGTTTGGAAATATGTTGTACAAAAAGGTACTAATACAAACAAATCTAAAGCTCATAATATTTCAGTAGGTCACATCTACAAAATCTAAATCCTATGGCTTTCACTATATCATCATATATACAACCTATCCCCGAGGATGCTCATGGTAGCATATAATGGCCCTAGACACCCAACGGAGTAACCGACCAAAACATCTCGAGACTCCAGTTGTCCTACGCTGATAGTGTCGAGGAAGATCATCTATGGAAATGTTTGGGATATCAATGGTCAACCGTTGGAGGTTCTCCTCCAATTCATCAAGCTCCGCCACTGACTCCTAATGGATCGCCGCCATCTACCGAACTACTGCTCGCCTCTCGATCAATGAGGAACCCGACGATATGAATGGGCCAATATCTATATAAACAAGATATGACATATCAGTACCACAAAAAAATGAAAAATCATAAAATACATAAAAAAAGAGTCTCTTTCTTACCAATCTCTCCCCATTGCTCTCCATCTAGAAGATATAAATCATGATCTCCTCTGAAATCCAAACCATCATAAGATAATCCTCAACCATGAGGAGATTCCCACGTAACCACCTGAAGAAGGTCGGCCTATATGTGATCATAGGCCCCCCACGACCATGGCGGGCCATCACCTCGGACCACCTCTACATGCATGGATCTCGTGGATCGAGATCACCGAGCTCAACCTGTGGACAAAGAAGTGGAACCCTTTCTAGGAAGAAAGATACCACAATGGAACCATATCCAAACTGTTTCAACTCCCGTCTACGGCACTTAGTCAGTTGATCCTTTAGGTTTATGAGGAGCCTCGCACACCAGTTGAGAATAGTGGGTGCCATACACTCGATGGAATATAGCATATGGGCCTTGGTGGCTTGATGCGAGGCTCTACTGCCTGCCACCCGCTCAATGGTAAATAATACAGCCCTCAAAGGACGATCTTGTACATTTTTTATGGGAATTTCCCCACCTAACATTTGCGTTCCTTGAGTACAGAACTATGCGATAAGGTCCTCAGTGGATCGGTCACTTCCCCTGGGTTCGGATAGTGATACCGGGGCCCCACTCCTAGACAATCCTCTCAAAAAGTATATGTCCTCAACATCCAAAGTGAGGATATGAGCCCCTTGTTAACACCTAAAAAGTGCTCACTAGCTCATTCCCTTACTCACATGACCCATTTGTCCACTTTTCCACCATCTGAGCCTCTGAAACCAACAAAAGGTCACCAAAAGACCTTAGTACACCCCTTTTTCCATTAAAAAAGATTATTTTTCCAAGAAAATCATAAAAAACCCTCAAAAAGGGTCCAAATTCCCAAAAATATTAAAAAGGGAATTAAAATATTATTTTTATTCAAAAAAGGAAAAAAGAGGGAAAAGTACCTAAACCATGTTGGTCAATACCATTTGGTTTCCATAAAACCACAAATGGTATTTCCCACCACCAAAACCTATAAAAAGGTGGTAGGGGCTCCTCATTTCACATCCTTCCATTATCTCATCCTTATGCTGCTGAAATCTCCCCTGAGCACTTTTAGCCATTGAAGCAACCTTGGAGAAAGAGACCTATTGGAGTTTGGAGCTACTCATCTTGGGAGTTGCTCAACATCAACCTTCACCATTGAAGGTAATATCGCAAGCACTTGCTTGCCCCCCACTTTTCAATACAAAAATTATTTCTTATGTTTCTTGTTCTTGATTTTTGAAATATTTAAATTATTTGCTTAGATTCTTGCTTAGATCCATGAAAAGTATTGTTTATTTAGTTTATTGTTTTTATTTCTATTGAAACTGCTACTACTAGTTAGTAGGTGCCCATAGCACTAAGCTTGGTTGCAAAACCGAGCCAACAGTTTTTGGCGACTCCGCTTTGGTTTGAACTTTAGATCTCTAGTTTTGCCTTTAAATCTTAGTTTTTATGAGTTTTTAACCTTTAGATCCATAGATCTGCCATCTTAGACAGCAGATCCATTGCTGTTCTGAGATTTGCCCCCATAAACAGCCCGAAATTTTCAATTTTCGGGTTCGTTTCTCGGTTTCCGTGCACGGCTTCCGCCTCGCGGTTTTTTGCCAGACAGTCGCGCGGTCCATCGCGACTTTTCTGCGTTTTTCCGCGCGGCCCATCGCGGCTTTTTGCCAGACAGTCGCGCGGTTCATCGCGACTTTTCTGCGTTTTTCCGCGCGGCCCATCGCGGCTTTTTGCCAGAAACCCGCGCGGTCCATCGCGACTGTGCGACAGAAACCCGCGCGGTCCATCGCGACTTTTGGCCCAAAACCCGCGCGGTCCATCGCGACTTTTGGTCCAAAACCCGCGCGGTCCATGTCATTTTTTGGCCGCGCAGTTCAATTTTCAAACGACCATATCTCCCTCTCCCGAACTCCGTTTGAACCGATTTTTTTTTTCAAATTGGGTGTTTTCGATCAAGGAATCCAAATATGCTATTAGATTTAAGAAATTTTCCATATAAATTTATCTAATATTGTATTTTAGTGTTATTTATCACTTCAGTTCACCCATTTTGGCTCATTTTTTACAGTATTGATTCTTCATATTTTACAGCCATAGAAAAAAATTTTACTATTTAAAGTGCATATCTAGAAATCTTTTTAAAAAATTTCAAGAAAGTGAAAGAAAGACTCATTATTGCATTTTCATCTAGATTCAAATTTTTTCCTGTTTACTTCTTTAAAATCTTGCCCTTAGCAATTTTTCTCAAAACAAAGAAATCCATTATTTCTTTTAAAAAGAAGTCTATTATTTGCTTTCATAAATCCAAGAAATCCCTTATTTTTTGAGTTATTTTTTGAAAAGCATTTAAATTCCTTTTTAGTGAAAAAGTCATAAATATTTGCTTTTTATTTTCGAAAAATCCTTTATTTTTTGAAAATTTCTTGTAAAAGCATTTAATTTTTTCAAGTTCAGTTTACAACACCTCACGTGCACTCACACGATCACTTAATTGAACTAAGCCTTAAAACGTACCTTAATTTGAACACACTTTTAACCCCACTTGGGGAACACTAAAAGAATTCTTGTAGCTAGGTAGTATTGGGGGGATAGGTGTTCCAATAACACCCCTCAGTTCTTACATCTGAGACATAGAAGTTGTCCAATTAGGGAGCTAAAATCTCTTAGTACTTTTTGGCGCGGTCACAACCGGTTTGTGGGAAGGCCTCTCCCTTAGGAGGGTTGAAGTCGCGAGGATGGTTCCGGAAGCCTGAGTGGGATACCGAAACCCATTCAGTAACCGAAGGGCTACCATTCGCAGTTCTCGGGATATCCCTGTATTGGGATATTGCGATCAAAGGACCAAACGGCATATTTACCTTTTCTCGACGCGTCATGAACGGAGTATCCTAGTAGCCTGTCTTTTTAGGATTGATTACCCGGTGTCCCTCCCGGTAGGGGGATATCTAGCCGTTGTCTCAACATTCATATTGTCTGACTTGGATTTCATCACCTTGCAGAGGATATCGTCTGTTTGAGTCACAATACTTTTAGATTAGGTGTTTGCATGATCTTTACCACCTTTTGAGTCTAGTTACACCTATTTTTTCTAGGAGCCGCTTGCATGTTGGTATTCTGACCAGTTGTTGCATTCCTCCACTTATTGTAGCACAGCTGCTAGAATAAGTGCATTTTTTTAGGATTGATTTTTTGGCCTGTGAGCCTTCTTTTTTCACTCCCCTTCTTGCACCCTTGGTTGCATTAGGGTTTTGAGTCTTTTACATATATATCACCACCTGATACTTAAAACACATTTTTTACATAAAAAACATATTCTCACCATTGAGAATTCTAGACGTTCTCGTCGTCTACAGGGCGAACTCCCAGAGTTTAGTCCACTTGGCTCTCCACGTCACAGACGCAAAGCATTGTCCCTTGATTCGACACATCGTCAATCAAATAGACGGTCATCCGATTCTGACATACCCCACTTCACCTTTGATTTGGAGGTAGAATCCGAAAACCCCACCGAGTTACCACCAACCACAAATATGTCTGAAACACCAGTGGATCCACAATTTACATTAACCATAGGTCAGACATCCGCAAACCCTTCTGCGGCAGTACCATCCACGGCAACAACCACCCCCTTGGGTATGCCCAATATGGGTAACACTCCACATTCAGGAATGCCTAGCACAGGACCACCACCTGTCATGGGCATGCCCAACATGGGGGTCATACCCCCTTCGGTTTCCACAAACCCTATCCCAGGAATCCCCAGTGCAATTCCTAACCCAAGTGTAACTCATGTTGCACTTGGCAGTGCTATACCAGGAATCCCTGGTGCGATTCCTAACCCAAGTGGAACCCAAGTTGCACTTGGGAGCGCTAACCCATATCATCCCACACCTTTTGGGGGGCACATACCCTCCATACCTAGCATACCTATAGGCGCTACTGGACCCCTACACCATACCACAATGGCTAGGCAGGTCCCGGTTCCGGTCACCACATCCGCTAGTCTACCATACATGGCAAGTCTCAACCTGCCAGATTTAGCTAGGCTCACAAATGACCCCATCAGACATGATCCTGCTTGGCCCCATATTCCCACTAAGCTTCCCTCTGACATCCCTAAGTTTGAGGGAAAGGTAGGAGAAGACCCCCAGAATCACATCATGTCCTTCCATTTATGGTGTTCCTCCAACTCCATAGTGGATGACTCAATCCGCCTACGGCTTTTACAACGCACCTTCACTGGCTCCGCAGCCAAATGGTATATCGAGCAGCCCCATGGGACGCATGCCACATTTACTTCCCTTGCCTCGACCTTCCTGCAGTTCTTTCAGCTACCAGTCCGCTACGATGCGGGCGTCGAAATCCTACTGTCTTGCAGACAGAACACAGCCACGCATATCACTGACCATATTCATGATTGGCGCCGGCGCCGAAGCCTATGCAAGATCAAATTAGACGACCGAATCTTCCTAGACTGGTTCCTTAAATCCCTCCTTCCTCTCATTGCGAAGGATGTAGCATCTGAAAGACCCCAGTCTGAGGAGGAGGCCATCCTCAAGGCCCAACAGTTTGATCTTATCTATGCCCAGTCAGGTTACCTATACACGATCATACCTGACGCCCCACGAGGTGACTCTGTACGCGGTGACACACCGGGGGCATCACATGCCGCTGATGGCATTATTGGCCAAATTACACCGCAAGCAAAACCTTTCAGTATGGTGAGCACCATGCCCGCCCCAGACCTCTCTAGGGATACATCCAGTTCCGGAGCGACAACTTCTTATGCTCCAACAAACCAGACCCATCACATTCATGGACCCTCTTGTCCACAACATTGTTATGGCCAAGCGCCATCAGCATATGTACCTCCTACATACTATGCTCAACCTACGGTACAGACCCCCATGCAGTTCCCACAACAGCATATGCATTACCCACAACCGATTGCACCGGCTCACCTCACAAATCCACCAGCTCAGGGGTACCAACAACCCCAGCAGGCAACTGGACCACCTCCAGCTCCACCTGCATACTATCTACCGCAACCTGCTCCCGCACCTGCGGCTCCCCAAAATCCCCCCAATGCTCAAGGGCACGTGTACGCACAACAACATCAGCCCCAATACCAAAACAACCAGCGCAACCAAGGTGCGCAACAGAACCGTGGTAGAGGTCATAACCATGGTAATAACCAACAACATCAGCAAGGTCCTCCACCTCCCAATCCTCCGCAAAATAACAATGTTGCTCCTCCCAACCGCAATCCGGATCGGAATCCTAAGCAGCCTAGAAATAATAACCTCAGAACAAACCACCCTTGTTCTATTTGCGGAGTCTATGGTCATTACACGCATTCTTGCCCACATTTGGAGCGAGCTCGGCAACTCTGGACCAACGATGCCCATCGTCAAGGGCAAGCGGTTCCTCAGCCACCACCCAACCCTCCACCACCTCAACATCAACCTTTGGTGCTGCAAAACCCCTTTCCAAACCAGGGTGTAGTGAACACTCAGCCGTTAGCCCCCCCTCAGGGAAACGTGCCACCACAGCAGATCACTTATGCAGCCCCTGATCAACCCATGTCTGATTCAGGTACTCACCATTTGTTGATGATGTCGACTGCCGATGCTAACCTCCAAACTCGTTGGAACCAATATGGCTCCACCTCTGAAGCCCCTCCCGCCGACAAGAACACTAACGTTAATCCCACAGATCAAACGTTACGTATACCCCCGGCTTCACTTGATGGCGCTTCCAAAGCACCTCGCTTCCCACTTTGTCGCATCAACAGTAATCCCAATGCTCGCGCTGCGTCGAATTACAACATCCTAGACGACTTAGCCCAGTCTCCTGCAGCCATGTCTGCTTTAGAAGTTTTGCAAAACTGTCCTTCGCAGCGCAAAACTTTGCTCTCTGCCATTGGCGCCATTGACCCCAATGATTCACAGTTGATCGCATTCGATTCAGACCAGTCTGAACCCCGCCTGCCTTCCTCTTTAGCATTCCAAGTTTCTGTTTCTGTTCGGAATCTTGTCATCCATCGGTGCATTATCGATGAAGGGGCCTCCACATGCGTCATGTCCACATTTGTTTGGCAGAAGTTGGGATCCCCTACTCTCCAGCAGTCCACCACTGCATTACGAGCTTATGACGGCCGTTCGGCTCAACCCCTAGGTCTGTTAGCCAATGTCCCTGTCCAGCTGGCGGGTAAAACCGTGCTCATTGACATTGAGGTCATCAATGCCCCACTAGACTATAACCTTTTACTTGGTCGCAACTACATGTACGCCATGAAAGCGGTTGCCTCATCCGTTTTTCGTACCATGATGTTCCCCCATGAGGGACACGTGGTCAAGGTCGACCAGCTCACCTATTACGATCCCAAGGCCCCTACCACACCTGAAAATGGTCTCACCATGGTTGAACAACCTGTTTGTGGTGCAACTACCTCATTAATTTCCTCAGTAGGACCCAGACTTTACTCCGAGGCGTCGATAACCTCTACATTCCAGGCCATTCCACCACCGTCACCGGAGACCCAGGTCGCTAACCTCTGCACTCTTTCACAAACACCCGGTAATCAACCCTCTTTGTTACCCAAACCACCATTGGTCCCTAGTCACATCGGTGTTACACCTATCCACACAATCCCCTTTCTATTTCCTCCTTCGGGTGTAGTAAGCGCCCCGTTTATGGCTACCCTTAGTCTCCCCGGGTTAACATTAGGATTACCCGTGTGGTATATTACGCCTCCCGTTCCTCCACCGACACCAAATGTCATCCTACAACCGGTGCAACCCATTGTTACTTCTACCCAACCACCTCCCGGTATCACGACTCCTTCGTCGTCGACGAATCCCCCTCCATTCGTTAGGCCCACTGGGGGCAGAGGCCCACAACCATACACTGCAGTTCCCCCACCCAAGGCAGTTAAACCTCCCCCCATATTTTGTGCTCCTCCAAAATGCTCGCTGTGTGATGAGTTAGGCCATCCAACCCATCAGTGCCCACAGTTACCTGCATTGCAGGAACACATGCAAATGTTGGACGACGACCCCAACATCCCGGTGGTCAAACTAGATCCAAACCCTATGCCTCGTGATAAATCACTGCGTACCAACCACCCATGTGCGATATGCGGTATTTATGGCCACTACTCGCATAACTGTCTTGACATCCCAGACTACAGAGCAGCTCTCTACGAGATGAACAATTCGGACCTAGAGACGGTACCCCCTACTATCAAGGAGATCTACCCTCCCGCATCATCCTCATCCGGAGAGATTAACACCATCTACATGATCTCTTCGACTACCACTACCTCATCACTCGATTTGACCACTCAAAGCTCTTCCATTGATCCCTTTGACACACAGGTTCAACCCTTTCAAATCGACCAGGAAACCACATGTCCACAACATGGGGGCAGGCCCAAAACCTTGCCTACTCATCATCATCGTGATCCTCATCGGAGATACTGGGGGCATCCACCCCACAAAGGGAAACCCCCATCATCATATCATCACTTCAGTATGCCACCATGACCCACATCCTCATGGTATAACACCCCGCCAGCAGTTGCTCAATGCCCTATTGATCTCTCTCTGAGACAACATCTGCACCACATTGACACCTCTGAGTTAGGGGGCATAATAGATTACCTCGACCCCGGGATAGGGGGCAGGATCAATCATTTTGAACCTTCCCCATCATCTCTATCTCAACACCTCAATGAGCCCATCGTTCAAACCAACACATATGTGATCCACAATCACAAACCCCATGCACATAGCATGGGGGCAGGTCATTAACCCTGCTCACTTTTTCATATTTGTGATCTCAACCATTTTTGAGGTCACGTGTCACCTGTATATTTCAGTTGATTTGATACACCTAGTATTTTGCCCCCATGGGTCATCATTTCTACCCCCCACTGCATCCTTCGCTTGGTGGGATCACCTTTATTTGTAGCCATTTTTTAACCTAGTTCTTTCCTTTAACCATTCCGGAGTCCTTATGACCTCCGTTTTTCGCACCATTTGCACTGCCGGATTCATATTTCCGTGCCCGTGATGATGCTTGAGATCATTTCTCGCTCTCACTAGGACCAATATCAACATTGTGTCCCGACACCTTGTTGCCCCAGTTTGCGTACCACTTCAGCTGCTCTCCATTTTTGATATATTTGATATCATCGGATTCATTTTTCCGAGCTTGTGATGTTGCTTGAGATCATTTCTCGCTCTTACATCCAGATTTTTCGGGCATTTTTCCTTGTGACCCCCTCGTCACCTCGGTTTGCGCACCACATCGGCCGTTCTCCGTTTCCAACAATACTTAGGTCACCGGATCCAGTTTTCCGCACTGATGACGATGCTTGAGACCTTTTCTCGCCCTCATCAATCCTTTTTTGTTCGGTATAATTTTATCCCTTTTTCGGGCCGAACAACCCCTTTTACGAAAAAGGCACTTAGGGAGTTTCTGTTAAGCTCTTTTCTGACTCCTAAAACAATGAAAAGATCGTCGAGCAATCTTGATTCCTTTCATGCTCGCTAAACGTATCTGAAAGGGCGTCTACCTGGTATAAGTTTACCCCTTTTCCGGACCTTGTAGACTAATTACGAAAAAGGTATACTCTAGTCACATCGACTAGAAGAGTTCTCCATCCGCATCATTTTATGCTTTTTCGGGCCTTGGAGACTAAACAACGAAAAAGAACACCAATAGAGTCCACTTACCGCTTTCAGACTCTCTAAACATGAAAGAAACCATGAGCATGCGCCGTCCTGGGCTCACAAAATCCACAGGACCGTACCATTTCAGAGCACACTTTTATCCCTTCTTGGAGCTCATTAAAACTACGAAGAAGGAATCAATGGTGCCTCTTGGCGCTACAACAGATCATATCTACTCACATAGCAGCTTCCCCATTCTGGTCGCCTTTGTTCAGAGCATTCTGCAGTATGTCACCCGGAAACTCCCTCGACAGCTACCATCAGCTTCACCCCCCCAGAGTCAGTACATACCCTTCAGTCCCTAAAAGATGATCCCCACACCTACAAGTCAGTTCCCTACGCTGCCAGGTCAACCACGTCATCTTGCTCTGAACAAAGGAAGTTTGAGTCTACCCATTTTTGACCCAGTTATTTCCCATCCCCACAAGTATGTCAGTCCTACCAGCAGTACCACATCACTTCAGTTTACACCTCGCGCTCCCAGCAAGGAAACATCATTGCCTTGTTAGTTGCTGGTCTCCCTCTGTCGACGACAACCACATTGATTCCAGAGGATAGACCTAGAGGCCCCTGTGTCTTGGACTCGTTACCATTTATGATGAGTGCCTACGAATCATTTCGAGAGGAATCCTCAGTGCCTCTCCCAATGGTTGTTTCTCACATGCTCGACTTCAACACCTTGATCGCATCGTTGAGACTCGCACAGGGTATTGGTCCGTTCAGTTATTAGTCGAAGACCCCGGATACCTCCTGACTGCTCCACATTTGAGAGTCTTCCTATGGATAACACCAGTTACACTTTTTCTATAGATATCCGGGCTGCGCATGGCGACAGTATTCAGATTTACCCAGGTTCCATACTCCCTTGAGTATACAGTTACAATACTCCCTAGAGATGGCTCACAGTCATTGAGTCCATACAGATGTTGGACACCTTCAGTTTCAGCAGTTCAACAGTTATTACAGTGTATCAGTTATTGAGATCAGCCATGATCATGAGTATATCCCACAATCATGTCCCCTCTGGACCATTATGATGTACCAGTATATTTCTTTACGTATTAGATCCCCCTTCTTGGGACTAATTGTTTTGTATATGTCTTGATACGAGCATGGGAATGCCCGCCTCGTCCTTTATCAGAGATCATACCTCATTCATATTGAGGCAATGTAATATTTTTTGTTTTTGCAGCTTCCAAGGGCCGTGGCTCCAGTCTCCAACCGGTCTCTTCTCTCCCCTAAAACCCAGAAAAAGGACAAAAGAACTATGATGTCTATCGGCCATACGATGAGCTCCTGCCTTCACACATTAGGGGGCAATCTGTTAACACCTAAAAAGTGCTCACTAGCTCATTCCCTTACTCACATGACCCATTTGTCCACTTTTCCACCATCTGAGCCTCTGAAACCAACAAAAGGTCACCAAAAGACCTTAGTACACCCCTTTTTCCATTAAAAAAGATTATTTTTCCAAGAAAATCATAAAAAACCCTCAAAAAGGGTCCAAATTCCCAAAAATATTAAAAAGGGAATTAAAATATTATTTTTATTCAAAAAAGGAAAAAAGAGGGAAAAGTACCTAAACCATGTTGGTCAATACCATTTGGTTTCCATAAAACCACAAATGGTATTTCCCACCACCAAAACCTATAAAAAGGTGGTAGGGACTCCTCATTTCACATCCTTCCATTATCTCATCCTTATGCTGCTGAAATCTCCCCTAAGCACTTTTAGCCATTGAAGCAACCTTGGAGAAAGAGACCTATTGGAGTTTGGAGCTACTCATCTTGGGAGTTGCTCAACATCAACCTTCACCATTGAAGGTAATATCGCAAGCACTTGCTTGCCCCCCACTTTTCAATACAAAAATTATTTCTTATGTTTCTTGTTCTTGATTTTTGAAATATTTAAATTATTTGCTTAGATTCTTGCTTAGATCCATGAAAAGTATTGTTTATTTAGTTTATTGTTTTTATTTCTATTGAAACTGCTACTACTAGTTAGTAGGTGCCCATAGCACTAAGCTTGGTTGCAAAACCGAGCCAACACCCCTACTCTAAAATACTGTTGATCTGGATCCCATAACCAAATAAAATAATCTAATGACTGTATATGGGCCCTCATTCCTTGGACATGGAAGAATTTGAGAGATCCGCACCCCCTCAAAGAATTGACAGAGTGAGGATCATTTGTGGCTTGTACATCCTCTAATTCATTCTCATGTTCTTTCCATTGCACCATTTTGATGGCTAAACCCTACAAAAACACCAAAATAAAAGGCTTTAGATCATTTCCATTGATTCATAATTTATTTTTTGGCCCCCATTCCCAAGTTTGTGGGTCTAATTGCACCGACGCACCCCGTATTTGCAGACAGGGCATCAATGACGCACTTTTCCCATAAGGAAAGCGCGTCATTGTTGAGTGACACACTTCCCAAAAGGGGAAAACGCATCACCCAGGGCACGCATTTCACTCTTTTGAAAGAGTCCAAAAACCCCAAAATTTTGCATTAAAAAAAAAAAGCTTAACCATCAAAACAAAGATACTGAGGTCTAGAATTAATTGGAACTGACAGGAGGTTAAATGACTAACCGAGGCTTCTACAATCGTCGCCGAGAGATCGAGCTCCAAAGAGGTTTTTTCCTCACTATTCAACTTGGTAAAAATGAAATGGTAAATAATTTTTACTATTCACCCTTTTTATATAAAAACAGAATATTCCTTTTTTATTTTTTTTATTTCATGGGTTGTTTACTATATTTGATATCATTTTTACGTTTCAAAAACCTTATGATGGATCCTAACTTGGTTCCTGGCTCTTACAGATAGAGGAAAGTGGTGTTTTGACTATGTTGGTAACCATCGTTGAATTTTCATACTCCTTATCGTGTGAAAATGTCTTTGAGCGTTTTTTACACCGTTATCACGCTCATTAAAACTAGGCATTAAAGGTATCGAGCCGAGTCTTTGTTCCTTCTCGTGCTCGTAAATACATGAGAATAAGTCACCGAGTTATCTTTTATCTCTTTTTCACGCTCATAAAACTCCCATGAAAAAGGAACCCCCATGGATTCCTTCTTTAAGCTCTTTTTAGTCTCCCTAATTAACAAAAGATAGCCAAGCGAACTTGATTCTTTTACGCTTGTAAAAGTATTAGAAAGGTCGTCTTTCTGTTGATAATTTACCCTTTTTTCAGACCAACGAGACTATTTACGAAAAAGGAGCACTCTAGTTAATCATGACTATAAGATTTCTTTCTCACATTGTTTTATCCTTTTTCGGGTGAGGAGACTAAAATTTATGAAAAAGTACTTACCGGAGTCTTCTTTAGTCCTTTCAGAATCTCTAAACATGAAATGACGCCGAGTTTACCTTCTTTGGACTCATTAAAATCTAACATTGAAGGGCCCTTTTAAGGGACGAACCCCCACTATTTGAGAGATTCGTAAAACATGTGATATTGGAATTGTCCTAAGGATGAGCTATACCAAGCATCTGTTAGCCTCCTCAAGCTCGTAAATAAACAGAGAGGTACTCATCAATCATGATGGGGAATAAGGAAAGAGTTTCCATTTACTTGTAGTAATGGCATTATGTAGTCGCCCTTGAACATGGCACTCGTTTGCATTTCATTTGAACCGCTTGAATAATCTGCTTGTCCTCGAGTCTCATCAATTCCATGAGTCACTTTACTCCTTTGGGTCATCCGAAGAATGCATCGATCATTAGTTTCATTGGGTCTCGGTGTTAGTATCGTCATGTCAATGCTTCCAATTCATTCCATTCTGTGTTCAAGAGAATTCTATTGATTGAGTCAATCTCTATAGTCATTATACCTTCCATTGTGTCAGTCACCCCTGGGTTAGTCTCACGCATCACTCTATTGTCCGATCTGCTAAAAAACATCTTCGATATTGTTTCGTGTCGATGATGGGGGAAACATTATGACCTTCCTTCGACGGGTTTATCCTTTTCGACTTCAACACATCATCCAAGGATTGAACCTAGAAACCAATCAAGTACCTTGGGCCTCCATGCCTTAATGGCAGGTTACCTCGCTTTCAACAGTAAGTTGACATCATTGACTTCTGATTGAAATATTCCACTGAATGTTCGACCTCAACTATTTTTTATTCACATTAGGAGGTATGTACTATGATACCTTGGGTATCATTGACATGAATGATGATTTCTCTCATACTTGTTAACGGTTTACACCAATGACCAGTAAACAAGTGGTTTCTACCATGTTTGAGTTCAAAATATTGTAATTACATGGCTAGATTCGTATCGTTGTGGGTTCCGTTTGAAGACCCTGGGTTAACTTATGTATCTTACCTAGGGTGGGATGGATATTTTTTGAGTTATATCACACGAATCCACTCTTATATTGGTCGTGGCCGTGTAATTATCTCGTCATGGATCTACACTTGTGTCTAGTAGCCATGATTGTGTTCAATCAGTCGATATTACCATGGATCTGCAATGTATTGGTCGGAAGCCATGTTATGAGTCATTTGAGACATATATCTCAGAGTCTGTTATACTGCAGGAGTCTTTGTTCATCACTCCAACTGATGGTCCTTGCCTCGAACTCTCATATTTTAAAGCATCTCACCTACCCTATTTCGCTAGCTTCATGATTTGGGGGGCATTCTGTTACACCAAAACCTCGTCATCATGAGTTATGTGTCCTCTATTTTCCCTAATTCCTAAAGCACCTAGGCCAAATGATTGAAATGAGAGTTGTTGTTGTTCCTTTTACCTTTTATTGTCACCCTAACGCGTCTTGCTCGTTGACAAGGTGTGTCAGCCCCTTGGTGACGCACTCTGCACATTAACAGAGAGCGCCAGTGACACCAGTTTCCTTTGCACAAGGTGTGTCACCCCTTAAAGACATGATTTTACTGTGTGTAAGGTGCGGCGCTGTTAGTTTAAAAGGATAAAGAGAAGCTTCGAGCGGCTTCTAGAATCCTTGGTTACGTGGGGTCTTATCCCTTTGAACTAGGAAAGGTGGCATTCGATCCCCTTATATTTTGGGATGATCCCTTAAGCTTATCCCACAAATCCTCAAACTCTCCTATCTCTTTAGGCCTATAAATAAAAACCCCCTCTCCATGGCTAAGGAGGAGGAAGATAGAGCACTTAAATGCTGGTGAAATTTTGCTTGAATTGCTTCCCTTTCATCCATCAAGAGGCAAAATATTGGATCTTTGAAGCTAGGATCATTTGGAAGGAGTTACGACGTCAAAGATCGATTGTAACCTCTCTCTATGTACTTCTTATAATTACATTAATGCAGATTCTTTCCATAAACATCTTGTTATTGTGATATCTTTAGAATTGGATTATTTGACTACTAGTTTATATTGATCCTTGTTTATATGATACTAGTACTTGCTTGTTTCCACGTGTTGTACATGGTTTTGCAACTAGAGATTTGAAGATCAAGAGCTATATCAAGAAAGGAGATAGTACTGTGTTCATAAGGTGAGTTATCGTCTCAGATTATTTGTAATTTGATCAATCTAGGAAAGTAATTTGTATTATGTACTTCTTTTGTTCTAGATCCGAACCATTCAGACTAGGGATATTGATTAGTGTCCGGACTGACGGATTGTCTGCAAACACAAGAGAATTAGGAGATATGAAAATCCCCCTGAAACCATATGCTAAACCAGTGAGATAACAACCATATCGATTGAATCCAAGATATAAGTAGAAGGTCAAAGCTTAGACCAATAGAATGCTACATGCATGAATTATTGAATTGGTTGAAGGATCATAGTGGATTAGTCCAATGGTATTCTAGGACAAGAAGACAAGTGAGATAAGAATCTGCGTGGATTTGCGCAAGCTGGATGACACATGTCTACATGATAATTTTTCTACACCATTCATATATGAGGCATTGGAGAATGTGGGTGGGAAAAAGAACTTATTCCTTTACTGTTTGTTTTTCTGGGCACCATCAAATAAAGATCGTAAAGGAGGATAGGAATAAAATGAGCTTTGCGACAGAATGGGGGTGGTACCAGTATATAGTTATGCCATTTGGGATGAAGGATGCACCCGCAATATTCTCCAAGGTGATTGTCTCATCTTTTGAAGAATTTATCCACAAAATTTTAGAAGTATACCTGGATGACTGGACATTATTTACTCTATTGAAGGATCACATTGAGGTCTTACGGTTGATGTTAAATAGGTGCAGACAGTATTAGATATCGTTAAACCTTAAGAAGTGAATTTTCTATGCACCATTTGGTATCTTACAGGGGCATGTAGTTTGTAGACAAGGACCATTGGTGGATCCAGTGAAGATTGCTATGATTGTGGACTTACCACCACCTACAACAGTGTGACAATTGCGTGCTTTGTTGGGGAATACAAGGTATTAAACAAATTTTATTAAAGGATATGAACATATCACAACCCCATTCGAGAAGATATTGAATAAATACTCCAAGTTCCAATGGAACGAGGAATTTTAGTAGGGTTCGGATACATTGAAGCAAAATTTGGTGACTGCAACAATCTTGGTATTTCTGGATTGGAAAAAGGAGTTTCATGTACATGTGGATGCATCATCAATAGCATTAGGTGCAATACTAGAATAGACAAGGGAAGGATACTTGGATAACCCCATCATGTATGAAAGCAAGAAGCTGTCAACTGTAGAAAAGAACTACACCACTAAAGAGCGCGGAGGATTGGCAATGGTGTATGCACTACAAAAGTTTAGACATTACTTGTTGGGCTCACAATTTAAGATGTAAATTAACCATTTTCCATTGAGATACCTATTCAACAAGCTAGTAACTCCCATTTCATTAAATTTGGATATATTGTGCAGAATATAGACTAAAAAAATCCAAAAACACTCTTTCGAAAGCCCCAAAACAACCTTTCCAAAGTGCAAAAACCAGGTGCAAAAAGTGTTGAAACCACGCCGAAACAGGTTCAAAAAGTGCAATTTCCAAT
Source organism: Larix kaempferi (assembly GCA_027924585.1). NCBI lineage: Eukaryota > Viridiplantae > Streptophyta > Pinopsida > Pinales > Pinaceae > Larix > Larix kaempferi. The sequence goes on along the minus strand of BSBM01000099.1, from coordinate 730,228 downwards.
TCAAAAAGTGCATTTTTTGGTCCACAATGAACCCCAAAAGTGTAATTTTTTATTTGAAAAGTGTAACTCTTGATTTGAAAATTGCATTTTTCGATTATGAAACTGAGGTTTTTGATTAAAAAATGTGTGTTTCCCAATTTCAAAACTAGGATTTTCGATTAAAAAGTGTGATATTGACCAACGATTTTAATAGGTGATTGCAGTAATGGCCATCATAAATGGCCTAGGCGCATCAAAATTACTCACATGAGGCGCCATTATGTCGAATTAAACCTGCCTACCGTCAACATTTAATTTCCAAGCCCTACGATCTTGCAATCCAATCCTTCCCACATCTCCCTAGCTTTGGTTAAGATCTCTCCAAACTACACATGATGCAAGTGATTTTACATGTGTTAACCCTTCCTCCCATCATGATGCAATGTGGGAGAATCTTATCGTACCTTCCCATGACGACTTGAAGGTGTCTCTTCACTCCTCTCCTGAAGCGTGTGGGACATCGAATGAAATGGTGACTAGGGAGGTTGGCGAGTTTTCCATTCAAAGTGTGGTAAATCAAAGAGAAAGGGACAGGGCAAAGCATTAGCGAAAAATTTGTGCCCAAATTGGAACCAAATACAATTCTATAAAGGCTTCTTGGGTTTCTATTTTGGTTTGTCTTAGAGTAGGAGTCATCGCAGGATCTAGTTCTCATTCACAGATATCTACAGTGCATCATGAAACAATGATCCTAAAATTGGAGGAAAATGCAGGGTTCCTGTCATTCTAACAATGTATATACTAAAGATTTAAATCTAATATAATTATGGATAAATATCGAATAGGTATTCTTGATATTTTGCGGCATTCCGACATCAACTATGATAGTTTTGTTAATAGAAATTGTGTATGCCAATGGAAGTGTCGGCTGATACTTCTATGTGGTTATCCTATTAAATATATGATACTTTCGATAATGTTATACTGATGATTAGGGATAAAAAATAGGCCTTAGAATTATCAATTAAGAATTTTTGACCTCCACTTTAAACTTGTTTTAGTGCTTGAGAACTCTATGCTGGAGGATCTGTCGTCTAACTTTTATACAAAAATTATGTCATGGAGGATGGTTAGGACGATCAATTGAATGGAAGTCCATGGAAAGGGAAGTTTCGTCCGACATATCGATGAGATTTCAATCATGGAGGATGTGTTGGATACCCCTACTAAGTATATTTAGTAATACAATGAAGGTAGGCCGTCCCTTCTACGTATACTCAGTAATAAAGGAAACGTCGATTGTCCCTTTCATGTATACTCAGTGATACATGAAATGCCATCCATCCCTTCTACATATACTCAGTGATACAGGAAATTTTGGCTGTCCCTTCTAGATATACCCAGTGATACAGGAAAGTTCGACTGTCCCTTCTACATATACTTAATGATATAGGAAAGGTCGGTCGCCCCTTCTACATATACCCAGTGATACAAGAAAGGTCGACCATCTCTTCTACATATACTCTTATAATTTAGATTAAATTTCATATAAACTAGACTTTAATTTTCTTGATTTTCATTCATGGGTTACATAGATAGGAATTCAAGGGATTTATGAAGGAATTACAGGATAATTTTCCCTATCATTTAAAAAATCTTTTATGGGATAATTATAGATGGTAGTAATAATTATTGGATTTCTAGCAAAACTTTCACCCGTTGATTGGAATTTGGATTCCCCTGATTTGAATATCCAAGCTCCTCCCATCGTGAAGGAAACACGATGTAGCTTGAAATTTCATCATTATACGCTCTTTGTGTTCAAGTGCAATGGATAATTCTCTACCCTAAGAGTTTTAATAGCTTCAGGAATGTTGCCTTAGTACAATCGTTCAAATAACTTATGCTGCAAGATAAAAAAAGATCCAGCCTTCAGCCTGTTTCCCTCCACCCCCACCTGATAAATTCCCTGCAGTGTAACAACACTTTCATCCCACTTTCCATAAAGTATTTGCTTCCTAAATAAATCAATAGTTGAATACTAAATAAGTATTCTTGAATCCTCTGCCAAAATGGTGCCATCTTTCTTGTAACAAAAAAGAATATTGAGCCTGTGTCATTATCCTTACAAATTCCACCCTCTTATGAATCCTTTGGAACCAGTGATCAAAATTGAAGGGATACTCATAATTTCATGTTGATGGGTAAATATTCATCTAACCCTTCTATGATGAAAAGTTGAAAAAATATGTGTACTTCAATTGACAAGAGTAAACTACGTATACACTTCAAGAAGAAATATTCTAAATAAAATAGTTCTCTTCAAATTGTTTACAATGTTTATTGTTTACAATGCCTATAATGGATTGACGACAATACATACATTTTAATTTATATAAAAAGTGATAACGTATAAACCTTTTAATCAGACCATGCAAAAATGTGTGCGAGAATGGGAACATTTAGAGCATAATCCATATTGCATAAGAAATTACACAACCTTTTGGATAACTTTCGTAGGAATGCCAAACATGCATAAAAAATGTTGTTCCAACCAATAATGTCAAAAAGGATATGTCTTTTTGACATTGGGATTGGGATGGGGTAGAGGGAAAGAAGTTATGGGTAATTCTTAAAATATTTTACATGTAAAGTATTCACACTGATGTTAAAGTTGAGCTATAACAAAACAATAAGACATGGAAATAGTGTGATAGATAAAGATGCATAGAGTCGGGAAAAGGGGAATGATTGTTTTGGAGGACAAAGAAGAAAGGATCATTTGACGATGTAGAAAATTAAATGAAAAAAATCATATTTTGAATTCTATAATCCATATTTTAGGTTTGTGTAGTTAACAATGCCCGTTTTGCACAAGTTGTATCTAAACTTAATTAAGAATATAACATATAAATAAATAAAAAATCACTGAGCTTAATAGAGATTTTGTCACATTGCAAACAAAAACACTGAATAGTTTTTTGAAAAATAAAGAAAAATCCATGCAATGTTATCTTTATGATGAAGCTGACCAAACTTCCCCAAGTTTTGTGGATTGCTGAGAGATATAATATTTAATTATTAGTTAATATATTATGTTTCCATTTAAGTATCTAGTATTGTAATAATGGGAATTCCATTAATTGCAAACTGAGTGGTACAAAGGCCCAATAATGTGGTCATATAATAAGCAAATATTAGATATCAACAATGTAACCATATCATAAATTTTAACATAAAAACGCATAGTGTTACCTGTTAAATTTTCAGAATTTACTTCAATCTGATCTAGGATCTTAACTGAGAGAACAACATGTACAGCATATCTACAGCATATCAATCATGGAGACAATAATGCAAGCACACAAGAGACACAAAGATTTACTTGGGGAAAACCATAAAGGTGAAAAACCCCAATAACTTCCTCAGAGATAGATAGAGCAATGATACAACCAACCAAGAGAGATATCCATAACCTAGCAGCAGATCCTCCTCCTCCATAAGTGTGCCACTCCTCCTTGAGTGCATGTGTGAGAAGTGAGTGAGCAAATAGAGTTCCTCCCGCACTCTATTTATACTTGACTTGACTTGCCTTTTTACCTAACTCATGTAGGCTCGAACTTTACCACATAACATAATGCTGAGTGGGCCGACCCCCAATAGGGTGGTCTAATAACCCTTTGACCCACATGGCCGACCCCCAATAGGGTGGTCTAATAACCCTTTGACCCACATGACTTATACAGGGCCGACCCCAAATAAGGTGGTCTAATAACCCATCAAGTATAAGTTACGACACTTATAATATAAATGACGACACTTCCTTATAGAGGAATAATACCATCTCTATAGGAATACAATATACATATATGTGAAATACATTCCGAAGTTACATATACATCAACACTCCCTCTTAACTAGGAAGGTATTTCTCAGCACAATTCTTCTAGCACAAGTCATCTTCTTTGGATCATCGTCACTAGATAATCGTCATCGAGTCATCATCATCATCACTGCTGCTGCTATCTCAATCAATCTCTGTATCTACTCGTCATAGGAAGTTCTACAGAGCCAGTCCTTTTTCATACTGGATGTAGGCCCACCACCTGCAGGTCTTCATCATCACTGGCTATACTGTGGAATCCTCAGGACTTATTACGTGCGTCACAAAACCTCGAAAGAGCATCCCAGGATGTTACGGGTACAACTCCGACCTGTAGGATCTCCCAGGGCGCTATTACATGTGACCCCACCACAAAACCTCGAAAGAGCATCTCAGGATGTTACGGGTACACAACTCCGACCTGAAATCTCCCAGGGCACAAATTACATGTGGTCCACCACAAAACCTAGCAAGAGCATCTCAGGATGTTACGGGTACACAACTCCGACCTGAAATCTCCCAGGGCACAAATTACATGTGGTCATGGCAAAACCTCGAAAGAGTATCTCAGGATGTTACGGGTACACAACTCCGACCTGAAATCTCCCAGGGCCCAAATTACATGCCATAGGACAAAACCTTGCAAGAGCATCTCAGGATGTTACGGGTACACAACTCCGACCTGAAATCTCCCAGGGCACAAATTACATGTCCTCCCAGAGCAATGTCTCGAAAGAGCATCCCAGGCTGTTACGGGTACACATCTCCGACCTATAGTATTTCCCAGACATGCTCATCTGCACAACCTGATCCACGGCCACAAAGTATCAACCTGATACTCACCATACATCATCCTGATGTACTCATGATCGTCCTGATCATCATCACTGCAACGTCCTGCTGCATGTCATCTGGAGCAACATCCTGAAGCTCATCATCCATGATCATCCTGATCATCACTGCAACATCCTGCTGCATGATCCACCTGATCATCAATGCATCCACCTGATGCATACCAAGTATCTACCTGATACATATCATCATACATGATCCTCCTGATCATACAATGTATCCACCTGATACATGATACATATCACCATACATGATCCACCTGATCATACAATGTATCTACCTGATACATATACAGATACATGGTCCAAGCATCCAACATGATGCATATACAAAATACATACACATGATCCAACTGATCATATCCAGCATCGAACATGATGCATACATACATAAATGATCCAACTGATCATATCCAGCATCCAACATGATGCATACATACATAAATGATCCAACTGATCATATCCAGCATCCAACATGATGCGTACATACATAAATGATCCAACTGATCATATCCAAGCAGAAACCAGAACATCATCCTGATGCTCATCATCAAGCGCTTACATCCACAGCCATGTGAAGGACCCCCCTTCCAACATCCTTGGAATGGCTTCAGCAAATGTGTCCATCACTTCTTCCTCGAAGTATCCTCGATATGAAGCACGCCAAGCCTCTCTCTGAAGTACTCGAATTTCACCCTGGCTAGTGGCTTCGTCAGCACATCTGCAATCTGCTCGTCCATCGCAACATATAGGAGCTTCTCAACTCCTCTCTGCACCATATCCCTGATATAGTGATATTTGATCTCTATGTGTTTTGACCTGTCATGAAACACTGGGTTCTCGGACAGCTTCACACAACTCTGGTTATCACAGAAGATACCAGTAGCCTCAAATAACTCAGACAGTAGCTTCCGTAGCCATACTGCCTCACAACTAGCTGAGCAGGCTGCAACATACTCTACCTCAGCTGTACTCAGTGCTATGCAGGACTGCTTCCTGCTAAACCAAGAGATCACACCTGATCCCATACTGAAGCAACACCCAGATGTGCTCTTCCTATCTGCAGCACTACCAGCCCAATCTGAATCAACATAACCCTGTAGGTTAAACTTTTGATTCGCCTCATACCTGAGCCCATAATCCACTGTACCCTTCAGGTACCTCAGAATATGCTTTACAGCAACCAGGTGAACACTCCTCGGATCCGTCAGGAACTGGCTCAATGTGTTCAAAGCAAAGCAAATGTCTGGTCTCGTGTTCGTCAGGTACATCAAGGACCCAATCATCTGGCGATACATAGAGACATCAATCGGCTCAGATGAAGCATCACATAGAAGCTTCAGATTTGATGCCATAGGTGTGGCCATGGCCTTGCAATCCATCATCCCGAACCTCTTTGGGATCTCTACTGCATACTTCCCTTGTTCAAGGAAGATTCTATCTGCACTCTGCCACACCTCCATGCCAAAAACAAATAGTGCATCATCCCCAAGTTCTTCATCTCGAACTCGGTAGTAAGCTTCTGCTGCGTGTCGACAATCAATCTATCTTCACCATACCAAGTTCTGCACATATATGATTTCCTATCATGTGTCTCAGAACCAAGTGGCTGCTCTACATACACTTCTTCTTCAACTACACCATTCAAGGAAGTTGTCTTGAATCCATCTGGTGTATCCTCTATTTCATCACTTTTATATTTCTCAATGCTGCCATCTGCAACATGCTTGATCTGATAGTTCCATTTGGAAGTCATAGCAAAATTCCCTTCATGTATTGGGATTACATCCCAAACATCATTCTTCATGATCGACGGATCATGGCATTTCATTTCTTCATCTCTGATCATGGGAACTTCAATATCTTCAATATCTTCAATAGATATCTTTGTTGCTGGAACAAATGTTGTAGTTCTTCTTTTGTAGGAGATGGCATACGATCTTTCCTACACAACAAGTTAAATTGCATGATTAGAAAACATCTCATAGTTTTCAGAACAAATTCTTACACATAAAGAAATATGCCATACAGTCATGCAATTATCTTAGCCAATGCTTCAATACAACATTTATCCATATTCCGTAACTTTCTAGATGCCTTCCAATCTCTACCAGAACATTGTTAAGAGTGTGCACAACTCCCAACATGTCAGCAAAGAGGTTTCATTCTAGATAAGTAGCAATGGAATGTTGTACAGTGCCATAGGCCACTTACCCATGCATATTAGGAGTATACTGTTCATCAATGCAATTATTCTAATATGCATAATACACAACCTAATTCTAGGAACATCAGTATATACATTATTGAGCAGTATTATTTAAGAAATGACAATTCAAATACTTATCTTTGTTTGTTCGTTGGGTGGACTCCCTCTGAGTCTTCGCTTCCTTGCAGGAGCTGTTGGATTCCTAATCTGAAGTAGCTTCTTCTACACCTTTCTGTTGTGGGATGTAGAGAGATGGTCAACTCCCTCTAAATATCTGCATCCTTGCATAAACCATTGGAGTGTACTCCCTCTTGATCTTTGCTTCCTGGATTACCTGTTCTTGAATCTCATATTCATCCTTGGTCCCTATGCATGCTTATTAGTATCATGAATGTGTTATCCTTGTGATCTCATATAAAATCATACATTCATTAGTATACTATTAAAACACAATAATCTCAAGTATGTATAGTCATGATCATTTCAAACAGAAATAATAAGCATTAGCATTCAAGGTTTATGTAGGATTCTTATGGTTAGTCAAATCATAAGAAACATAACATGTCTAAACCTGTAATTACTCAAACCTATGACTCTTCAGGTTAGTTGAATCATCAATCAAGATAAGAGATATAAAATGCATAAAACCTGTGATTATTCAAACCTATACCATCATGATTCTTCTGGTTAGTCATATCATCAATTATGGTAAGAAACATAATATGCATACAATCATGATTATTCAAACCTATGACTTCATGAATAATCATTATCAACAACAGTATAAGATCCTAACACAAGGTAGGATTCTATCTTGATATAGGAAAAACATACCTGGATTAGCATGCTAGCTATTTATGTCTAACATACTCACATGATGTCTTCTTGTTCTTCTTCAAGGACTTGTGCTAGTAACCTGTATATCTCATAGGTTAACTATTACAAAACCAAGTTATACATACCTCGTAAATAGATCTCTATGAGATCCATGACAACGGATGAATCTTTGTCCTCATGTTATCATGATCATATGTTCTTGGACCAGAAAATGATTTGTCTTTCTTGGTGTACCTTTCATGTTAGTAGACAACATAAACCTCATACAACACCATAATGCATTAGTACAATCATAAGTGTCAACACCCTAACCAATGAATATCTTCTATCATGCATTCATAATTTTGTTAAGGTGATACGACAAATCTAAAATCAAAATTGTACTAACCGTAATAACATGAAGACAAACATACCATAAACTTAATCATGGACAAATATCGAAACATACCTCGATGAGTCATACCTGTCGAGATCGCTTGTAATCTTCTTATGTAAGGCCTTAGCCTCATCTCCCTCTGAAACAAGAACTTCTTCACTCATGCAGATGATCAATCCATCTTCTTCTAGGATTAACCCAATCCACTTGATTTGCAAGAACTGGACCTGGAGCTGGATATGGGTTTGTCAGAGAAACCCCAAAAATTCAAACTTTGAATTTCAAACTTCCGAAAGGATAGAAATATGCGCCTTTATGAGCTGATCAAACTGGTATATTCAGAATTTGAAAACTGCAAAGTTTCACTCCTCAATTTTGCCTTTGAAACTTCCGGATTCACTGGACGTGACCCTGAACTGGGGTTTTATGAAGCCCACTCTTTTTCCCCATCAAAAGGTTTGATCCAAAGCTCTAAGCTTCTATTTTTCTGAGGAGCTTCCAGCTGTGGTCACAGATTGCAAAAATTCCCATTTTTACAGAAGCCCTAGTTTTTCACTTTTCTGATCAAAGTCCCAAACTAGGGTTTGATAAAGCCCGGCCTTTTGCCCAACCAAAAATTCTGATCTTGGTCTCTAAAATTCTATTTTGATGAGTAGCATTCATCCGTGGTCTCCGATTACAAAAATTCCAACTTTCTTCAAAGCCCTAAATTCTGGAAGCCATGAATGAAGGTACTCAAAAATAATTCTGTTTTGACAGAAATATGTACCTGATTGTTTCTGGTGTAACTCCAAACTTTTCAATCCACAGGGCCTGAAAAAGTTTCCTGAGATAGCCTGACCTGTTATCTTTCCATCCTGATAGGTCTGACCTCAATTGGATTCTCTGAGAGAGAGTTATGTCAAATGTCGCAACGTGACCTGTTTTGGGATAAAACAGAAGAGCGAACTTGTACGGCGTGCCACGTGTCACTGTTTGAACTTCGGCCTCTGAAAACATTTCCTGAGATATCTCGTCCTGTTATATTTCCATCCTGATAGGTATGATCTCAATTGGACTCTCTGAGAGAGAGTTATGCTAAGTGTCGCAACATGACCTGTTTATGGGGTAATACAGGAGAGCGAACTTTTACGGCGTGCCCCGTGTCACTGGTTCAACTTCGGCCTCTGAAAAAGTTTTCTAAGATAGTATAGACTGTGTACTACCTGTCACTTTTTACGAAATTTCATTTGGAGCTTCCTATCCCAAGATATGACCTTTTTCCCAAGGTCACCTGATTTTGACTCAGATATGGAAGAGGCAGAAACCCTATATTGAACAGATCATAAATCACAAAGTACAACGAATTAGAGGTTGTCCTTTGGACACAAGGTACCTGGAGATTTAATATTCGTCCTGTAACAATTTCAGATCTGAAAACTTTTCCAAAACGGATTTATAGCGAAAGTGTTACGATGACTAGTTTTTGCTATATCAATCCCTAGCATCGTAAGTGCAACAAGTGTCATACATGCCATATCATGCCTTCTTTCAGGCTAGCTCTGATACCATGTTAAATTTTCAGAATTTACTTCAATCTGATCTAGGATCTTAACTGAGAGAACAACATGTACATCATATCTACAGCATATCAATCATGGAGACAATAATGCAAGCACACAAGAGACACAAAGATTTACTTGGGGAAAACCATAAAGGTGAAAAACCCCAATAACTTCCTCAGAGATAGATAGAGCAATGATACAACCAACCAAGAGAGATATACATAACCTAGCAGCAGATCCTCTTCCTCCATAAGTGCGCCACTCATCCTTGAGTGCATGTGTGAGAAGTGAGTGAGCAAATAGAGTGCCTCCCGCACTCTATTTATACTTGACTTGACTTGCCTTTTTACCTAACTCATGTAGGCTCGAACTTTACCACATAACATAATGCTGAGTGGGCCGACCCCCAATAGGGTGGTCTAATAACCCTTTGACCCACATGGCCAACCCCCAATAGGGTGGTCTAATAACCCTTTGACCCACATGACTTATACAGGGCCGACCCCAAATAAGGTGGTCTAATAACCCATCAAGTATAAGTTACGACACTTACAATATAAATGACGACACTTCCTTATAGAGGAATAATACCATCTCTATAGGAATACAATATACATATATGTGAAATACATTCCGAAGTTACATATACATCAACATTACCAATGCAATAAAATGGTTATAAATCAACATGTTAGATGCTTTTAAAGAGATGAATACGTAAACATGAAAAAAGAGCGATGTCCAAAATTTCTTAGGTTCATTCAATGCTTATTGTTTAATTTTCAAAGTTGTCATTAAGCCACACATTTTCAATTAATATTACTAATAAGTCCCCAATTCCCCAATTAATTAAACACTTAGCCCTTGTGGATTGATAGGCCCGGCTCGGGGGTGGGTTGTCAAAGTAAGTTTTGGTTTGATAGTGACTATGGATGGGAGGAATGCCCTTCACCTGCAACCAGTTAGAGAACAATTGATTTAAAGATAAGCTATTATTTTATTATGAATGCCATGATTTAATTATGTGTTTGCATATTTATTCTTATTGTTTTTATGAATGTTTAAATGTATGAAAGTGCATGACATGGAGTGTATGTTCCTTCTTGAATTAACTGTAAAAATTATAATCGATGCAAAAGATTAATATATGGGCCACCATATTCATGTATTTTTCATTGTTAAAATTAAACAACAAAAAAAATTGGATATCAGTCATTAATTCAGATATGTAATTTCAGTACCCCGTGGTCTCTATGATTGAATGAGTCTGCCAGGTATGTTACATAGTGGTATCAGAGCCAAGTTTTTCATCACTGGGACTGAATGGGTTGGAATTTGATGTTACAGGCATTTTCAGAGGTAAGGTTTCACACAAAGTGTTTGAATAAAGGAAATTTCTAAGAAAAAAATAGTATGGAATCATACCAATGAATTAATTCATAGCAAATTTTTTTTTAAGTAAGGATAAATTTATATTAATGTAAAAGACAGTACATATCCCATATTACATAAGGTCGACCATGGGAACTGAGAATTTGGACTGCAAAATTCCCATATAAATATAGAACTCCCCAACACAGAAACTACCAATACCCATCATTAACTTTTACAATACATTATGCCATAATAGGCTGTTCCAAAAAAAAACCCTATCTCCAAGCAAAAACTGAAAGATACTAAAATTCAACCCCCAACCCATTACATGACCCATAAACATAATAAAAGATCAACAAAACCCAAATAAAGCACCACTTAGACTGCACGGGGTGCGGAAGGGAATCCTGGTTGGAAGCCACTGGCATACAAAACAAATGCGCAATCCCAAACCGTCGACACTGGTTGCTCCCGAAATCGGATCCACAGTTACTTTGCAATGGCATCAATATTTAGATGCATTATCCTGGTGTCCAACTGGTGCTCCTTCCAATTCTGCACTAGGACTTCCGCACCTTCCTCCTTTAGTTGTCGCTCCCAAAGCACGTGCCCGATCATGTTCTTCATAATCTAGTAGAGGGAAATAATTCGCTCATAAATCCCTAGTTTGGATGCATTATTGACAGGGTCGATGATCCACTATTCCAGAACCTTATCCTCTTTCTGCAACTACTTTCCAACCAACTCCTCCAATAGACTATCTTCCAACGCTTCTAGTCCATTCCGGATGTCAAGGCACGGAGCCCAAGTTTGAAATAACGAGCTTCCATAACAGCACGCTTCTAAGCCCGAGTGATACTACGGACCCCCACTAAAGACTTCCCCTTGGGAAACCTCCTCTTCTTGGGAGCTCCACCATTCAATGCTTCTTCTTTCAAAAATATATATACAGAAAATCATAAAAAGAATTTTAAAATAGTTCTTCAAAGAATTCCAACCTAATCTAAATTCTTTCTCAAAATCATAAAATAAAAGTAAGAGTCAAATAATTATTTTATTAATATTTCCTATTTTATTTCTAATTCTTTTTACTCTTTTCAAAACAAAATGGATTAAAATATTTCTTAAATCTTATGTGAAATTTCTTGATTTATTTCTTCCTCTTGTTCTTGTCTAGGTACCTCTTCGGCGGGCCCTTCCGACAATTCATTTTCTTTCTTCTTGTGCTTGTCTAGGTACCTCTTCGGCGGGCCCTTCTGACAATTAATTTTCTTTCTTCTTATGGGGAGTACTGCATAGCGATCGAGAATCTTTACCGTGACCTTCCAACTATGCTTTCTTGGAGACAAAGGGCTATTGAGGGATAAGGTCCTCCTTATCGCACGCCCCTCAACTCATCGTACGCGACCAAGTCGTTATGGCCTCGCCCGTACGGCACACACTTCCCCGGGTGAGCTGAAACGGCTTCCTACCCATGCGTGGATTGCTATTTCAGGGTCGACAGTCTGCCATCGTACCCCTATGTGTTCCTTCCGTTCTTACGACCCCTATAATTCCCTTATGGGTCAATCGGTAAATCATCTTACCTGCCATTGCACACACTCAAGCGCACATTAGTAGCACTGCACTATAAAATATTCCCATCATTAATTCTAGTATCTCAATCAATCGAGCATACAAATTACTCATCATTTATCATCATGTCTCAGTCAGTCAAGCATACAAATTACTCATCATTTATCATCATGTCTTAGTCAGTCGAGCATACAAATTACTCATAATTTATCATCATGTCTCATTCAGTCGATCATTTCATCATTCATCATCATTTCTCAGTCAGTCTGGCATTCATCTATCATTATAAATCATTTTCATCATTCATCATCATTTCTCAGTCAGTCGAGCATTCATCATTTTCATTATAAATAATTTTCATCATTCTTCATCATTTCTCAGTCAGTCGAGCATTCATCATTTTCATTATAAAGCATTTTCATCATTCATCATCATTTCTAAGTCAGTCGAGCATTCATCATTTTCATTATAAAGAATTTTCATTCAATCATTTCTATTTCGTAATGCTTCATTCTAGCATATGTCATTCAATCATTTTCATAAAATAATATTCAAAGAAAATTCCATGGTTCGGGTTTTATTTAGGAAGAGGAGGATCATCAAGTGCAAGATCATCTAGTTCTTGTGGATCTAGATCTTCCATTTGCTCATCTTCACTAATAGGTGCTAGATATTTAGGTTCTTGTGGATCTGGATCTAGCATTCTCTCTTCATCATCTTCACTCTCATACTCTGAATCTGAACTATCATGTGATGAAGATTCACTCTCTTGGAGCTCATCAAGCAGTGGAGGTGTGGTAGGAAAGCTCTCTTGCTCAACTGGATGAGAATCATGTAGAGGCCATTCCTCGAACTATACACTCCTATCAAGGAATGTTGTCATAGCAGAAGGATCAAGAAGCTTTTAGGCCTTTGCATTCAATGCATAACCCACCATAATATACTCTCTGCTTTGTGGATCTAGGGCTCTCCTTTTCTCTATTGGAATCCTTGCCCATGCTTTGGATCCAAACACTCTAAGATGAGACACATCAGGTTTGCATCCCATCCATGCTTCGAAAGGAGTCATATTTTTGAGTCCTTTGTGAGGAACTTTGTTCTGAATATAGGTGGCACAGTTGATGGCTTATGCCCAAATACTAGGGTGAAACCCTTTCGACTTTAGCATGCAGGTGGCCATTTATTTCAATGTTTTGTTCTTCCTCTCAGCAACACCATTCTGCTGTGGTGTATAGGGAACAGTGCGTTTCATCTCAATGCCTTCTTTAGCACAAAAGGTTTGAAATTCACCGTTGATGTACTCACCTCCATTAGCAGTGCGAATGGCCTTGATATTTCAATTTGAAAATTTTTCTGCAGAAGACTTGAAAAACTTAAAGAATCAAAATACTTCTGAATTTAATCTGAGAAAGTATACCCATGTAAATCTTGAATAATCATCAATAAAATTAAGAATATACCTTGCCTTGTTCAAAGTTAGATCTGGAAATGGCCCCGCAACATCACTATGACTCAGATCTAGAGGTTGAGAGGCTCTCCTTGCCTTCCCCTTCTCAAATTTCTTTTCAGGATGCTTTCCCATCAAAAAACTGTGACAGTTTCCCTTAGAAAAATTGATCTTGGGAAGCCCTTCAACCATCTCTTGAGTATGCATGTCTTGCAAGTATTGATAGTTGAGATGCCCAAATATTTCATGCCATATCCTACTCTCTTCATTTGCATGAGTGTGAAGAGCAGACTGTTTAGAGAGAGGTATAAAATGGGAGAACTCATAGAGTTTCGACTTATGATTTGCAACACCTTTTGCAATGGTAGTACCTGATACCATGTCTTGAATTTCGACCTCATTTGGAAAGAATATCACCCTCTTCGGCTCTTCAGTATGGGTCATATGATATACTGAAAGTAGATTTGCAGTCAATGTAGGGACATAGAGAACATCTGGGAAGTACCCATGATCAAGTTTGATTCTTCCAATCCCTCATAGGAGACCTCAGAATCATTCCCCAACACGATGGATGGTCCAACAGTAGATTCGAAACTAGTGAAGAGATCCTTGGAGGAATACATGTGTCTTGATGCTCTAGAATCTATGATGAAGGAAGATTGTGTTGATGCACCTACCATGAGGGCATGTCATCTCTCTTTGTTCTCAAATTCAGATGGTTCACTCTCATTCTTTCTAGCACATGCAGGTACTGGAAGATTATTTTTTTCAAGAAGTGAAGCCATGAGATCTATGGTCTTCTTCATACATAAGCTCTCAGGGTGATATCCTCGGTTACAGTATGTGCACTTGGATTTTCCCTTTTGAGATGTATTTTCCTTCCTAGGATTCGAATCTCCTTCTGCTTGGTTTGGAGCCTCCTTCTCCTTTTGATCATTCGACTTCCTATCAAAAAAAAATTGTTTTCCTTTACCATTCGCTCTCCTTGACTCAATAGCTGCAAGAGTAGAATCCAATTTGGCTTTTATCACTCCCATGTGCACTAGATTCTCCTCCTCAAGTGTGAGAGATTGGATGAAGTCTTGAAGCGAAGGGAATTTCCATTTTGGAATGGAAAACTTTGCTGACTGGAAGGTCAAAACAAACACTGAATAATCAGGGCCTAGCTTTGGCAGAATGGAAAGGATGAGTTTTTTTTCTTCCTTCTCAATCCCATACTTATTCAACTGTTAAATTAAGTTCTTGAATTTGTTGAGAAACTCAGTGATAGTTTCGAAACTGCTTGGGCTCAGGGAGATGAGCTCATTTTCTAGTTTATGACCCTTCAAGTCATCCTTCTAACCAAGGATGGATTCGAGATTGTCCCAAACCTCCTTTGGAGTCTTCAGATCGATAACATGAAAGTGTAGGTCTTCAGAAATGCTAAGTAGCAGTAATTTTACTGCTTCATCAATCTTGTCTAAGTACTTGGATTTATCTACTACACCAGTGGGCTCTACTGCAGAGCCATTTACCACTCTGGAAAGGCTCTTCGACTTCAAGAATATGTCAATATTTTCCTTCCATTCGAATTATTTGAATGAATTCAACTTGAGATCCATGATACTAAAGAATTTGAAGTTGAATAGGGGAGATTCCTACAAAACAAATGAGAATTGTGAAATGGAGATCTGCTGCAATTCGAATTGAAAACTGCCTTAGGACCCTAAGCACATGTGACTAGGTCCTTCACACCTGGATAGACCTCACTGGATTGCTCCAGTGAATTCAAGGAAATAGCACCAGGATTTGGTGTGGAAACCTAAAGGCTTCTGGTGCTCAATGAAAGACAGTTGCTCAAGGAATTGCCGCAACTACTACTGCTGCAATTCGAATAGCTATTGTCAGCTCTGATACCATGTGATATTTTAGAAGTAGGATCACTCAACAATAGGAGACCTCACTAAAACTCACTCAAGAAATGCAGAAAGAAGAAGAAGAAATGGAGATTCAATAATCACTCATACACAAGAAATGACAAAAACTGATGTATCATACATCAGCTATAGGCTGGCACACTGAATAGTGAATAATAACTGAATACAATCAAATGGATTCAAATGCCACTAAGGTCATTCAAATTCTCCTCAATGTGTGGCTTGGATAGCATTGGAGACATCACCCAAATCAGTGGAAGTCGTCACAATAGTCAAATGGTTAGTCAAATGAGTCTAACTGAGTGCATGGGCACTAATCTAGGGAAGGAGACTCCAATGAGGGCGCATGAGGAGCTATGAGTAATCAATATAGTTGATCTAGTCTCTCTGGAGGTCTATCTAAGTGGTTCAGTCAGTTAAACTAGTAATCAGTCCTCAGATCAAGGAACAGATCCACTAATCATGGAACTAACTGCAGAATCTCCTAAATAGGTGGAAGAGGGCGCACTTGTACTCCAATGATGAAAAAAAGGGTGCATTTGTGGCTAGGAGGGATATAAATGAGCAGAAACAGGCTCCTGGGGGCTGCAAAATAAGGACTAGGTGTTGGGACACTACCATATTCATGACTGGCTGCATGCAAATGCATGCATGATGATTGGATGCATGCATGCATGCAAATATAAAAAATGATGGTGAGAATATTCCAACATCCTTGCCCCGATCAAAGGGTCTCTTCCAATTCAGAATTTCCTCCCATCCCCAATTCTCCAAGATAAACAATCTCCAATAAAGGGAAAGGAGAGAACGAAATCTTTCCAACCAATGGACCCATTTTTATAAGATTTATCCGGTGATCTAACCCAATCTAAAATTGATGCATTCAAACAGTACTTAGATTGCATTACTCTCCCCCATAATGTAGAAGAACTTTTAACAAGCCTCCACAAGGACTTGGCTGCTAGAGATTGACATAATAAGAAGAGTTTTTTAACTCCCAACCTCCAAGAGATTTCAAAGTGGCCATTGATTTCCATTTGACAAGAGGGATTCCTTCTTCCCGCTTGCTGGTCGACCAAAGAAAGGAGAAGAACTTCTTCCAAATTTTGTGGAGAATCCCTTTTGGAATGTACGCTATTGAAGCCCAATAAACTGGAATGCTTTGGATTACCACTTTCAGAAGAACCAATCTGCCTCCTCTTGAAATGAATTTGTTTGTCCAACAACCAATTCTAATTTCCACCTTTTTGAACAGAAAGAGCCAGTCTTTGAAGGAGTAGGAATTAGGTTTTAAGAAAAATACTAGATACTTAAACCCTTCTGATAAGGGACTTAAAATATAAGGAACTTATGCTTCTAATCTGCTTTTGACTGCTGTGGGGAGGGATTTTTTCGTTAATACTGATTTTTCCACATTTATATGCATCCCTGTGGCCTTTGTATACAGATTTAAGATTTTTTTCATCTCATTGTAATTTTCTAGAGATCCTTCTCCCATCTACAGTACATCATCCACAAATAGAATGAGGGATAGAACTTCGCTTTCAGAAACCTTGATTCCTTTGTAGGAACCTAACTGCTTAGCATGAAGAACCAACCTGCTTAGAGCACCTGCGACCAGAAGGAATAGGAAAGAGGATAGAGGGCATCCCTGTCTTAAGCCTCTAGAAGGTCTAAAGAAACTTGAAGGGGAGCCGTTGATGAGTACTACAAAGGATGTTGATTGGATGCACCCCATAATCCAATTAACTGTATCCCCTGCGAATCCAATTTTGACTAGAAGCAGCCTTATAAATGTCCATCTAACCCTGTCATAAGCTTTTGAAAGGTCTAGCTTAAGAACTAAATCTTGTCTTTTGTTCTTATGAATCGAGTGTAAAGCTTCCTGAGTTAGTGAGACTGCATCATGAATCTGTCTGTTGAAGAGAAACCCAAACTGTTTTTGAGAAATTATGTTGCTTAGAATAGGTTTTAGTCTCTGAGCAATGATTTTAGCGATGATCTTATAAACTACATTACAACACAAGATAGGTCTGAAATCTTTGAAAGAATTAGATTTTTATTTTTTTGGAATAAGAGCCAGAAAAGTAGAGTTTAATGAGCCTAGAACCTTCCTTGAGTTCTGAGATTCCTTTACAGCCTTCAGAAGATCAATTTTTAGCAAATCATAGAATCCTTGATAAAACTCGATTGTAAAACCATCTGGGCCTAGGCTTTTCCCTTTACGAAAGGAGAAGACTACCTTTTCCAGTTCTTCTTCATTTATCTCTTCTGCTAGGTCTTTGTTCATGTTCTATGTGATCATCAAAGGGGACAATTCAATAACTTGTAAAATCTCTTGAATTGGACGACCTTCAGGCTCTGAAAAAATGGTTTTGAAGAAAGAAATTCCAGCTTCTGCTTTTTCCTTGAAGGAACTTATAAGATTTCCATCTGTGTCTTTAAATTCAGGGATTGTGATTACATCCTTCCTATGGGATGCAAATCTGTGAAAAAAAATTCATGTTATTATCCCCGTCCTTAATCCAAATTGCTCTACTTTTTAGTCTCCACAGTTGTTCTTCTCTTGCTAACAAATCTTCCCTTAGAAGTTCACAATCTTTTACTTTTTTCAATTCAACTTCTGAAAAAGTACCTGAGCTATTTTGAGAATAGATTTCTTTTAACCTTGCCTCCACTTCTTTCAACTGATCTTGATGGTTCACATTATAAGTTTTTTCCCACATTTTAGACTCCTTTTTTATTCTTATGATGTTGTCAGAGAATTGTTTCATAAAGGAAGCTGAAGAATTTTCTTATAAGGGGATCCAAGACTTTTCAACTAGGAGTTTATATTCCTCTTCAAGGATCCATGAAGGATGAACTTAAAGGGAGGGGGAGGTTGATCTCCTACTTTTTGTAAGGAAAGTAAGATTGGCCTATGATCAGACAGTCCCCCAACTTCAGCCCAAGATTTAACTGAAAGAGGGCCGTAATACACGTCTTCTAAGACCAAAAAATGTCTAAACGTTTTGAGATAGCATCTTCACCAACTCTATTATTTCTCCAAGTAGGTACTAATTTTAAAGGCTGGACATCCACCAACCCGTTGATTTCGAAAATAGACCTGAAAAAGTTACTTAAATTGTCCTTCCTGGCTGAGGATCCCCAAACTTCTTTATCAGAGAGGGAGAGATTCAAATCTCCTCCCAGAACCACATTCCTGGAATCAAGAAGACCGGAGGAAAAAAAAGACTCTTAGAAAGATTTTTTGTTGGAATAGGGGCCACACACATTCAGAAAGGAGAAGATTTCCCCTGTTTCCACATCTTCCAAAACCGTTTTCAAAAGGTTATCAGAAAATTCAACTTTTCTTTCTTTTAAAGCAGAACTCCATGCTGTTAGTATACCTTTGGAATGGCCGACAGCGTCTAAGTAAGTAAATGACCAATTGGGGAGCTACGGAACAATAGCTTCTTTAGCTTTAGCTTTCACTCCTTTCACATCATATATATATATATATATATATATATATATATATATATATATATATTAAAATTCCTCTTCCTTGAATTTATGTTCTATAACATCCTTCATAGTTGAAAATTGAATTTATAAAATTAAAAAATGATTAAGTTTATTTTTAATTATAAAAAAATCAATTTAATATATAAAAATTTGCTATGAAAATTTGAAAAAAAAGAACAAACTAATGCAATATCAATTAATTTCGCTTTCGCTTTCCATGCTTTACTAAGTTACATAAAAGAATCAAAGACATTGTTTACTTTAAACTACAAATATTACAAGCATTTAAGTGAATGGTTTATGTATAAAAAACATTTAATGTGAGTACGATGTTTTTCAAATAACATCTCCTCCTAAATACTTCAGTGGCCTTAGTAGTTAAGAACATTTTTTTTTTTAACAGAAACAAGGGAAAAGATATATATAGATAAAGGCTGTGCACAACCATTCATTACAAAAATAGAAGCCAGTGCTCTACATCTAAAAGAGGAAAATTGCAGAGATTGATAGAGTTTTTGTCACTGAGTTCTTTGCATCTTGACTTTCTATAGATTTTGTTCATGCTGTTGGGATAAAACCTTACAAATTGATTACATAATATAAGGCAAAAAAACATTCAGAGTATGAGCAACTAAGAGAACCTGCAGAATGGAGGAAATTCCAAAAAAGGTGAAGAGAGTGGCATTAACTAAAATTTTGTTGTTGAACTGAGGCCGCATCCAACATCTCCTGGTTTACAGTTGGGGCTTCCTGCACAATGTTGCAATGAGTTTTGCAGGCGAAAACAGAGGTGTCTGCTTTAATACTATCCACTTTTCCCATCAGCTCGATGATGTTTCGGTCCATGTCTTCCATGCGTAACTCCAAGCAAGAGAGTCAAGAGTGAATGAACCTGTCTTCCATGGCCAATTCCTCTATTTGATTCGCAGTGATGAAAACTGCAAAATACATTCTGCACAGGTAGGTTTTGATTTTCGAGGAGAGTTGGCTTAACATGGCTATGGCTTGTCTAACCCCTTCCATGTTGCGTGAAGAACTGGGTGAGGGAGAGTCAACTTCACACAGAGGGAGAACAAGTTCCAGAGCGATGATGCAGAGCTGCTGTAGAGCCGGAGCGAGAGCAGGATAAGAATGGCGCTCCATCCTTTGAGCTATGAAACCAACAAACGCTTGGAGCCTTAAATGCTCAAGCGTGAGAACTGTGGAAGCCATGTGGAGGGAGCAAGGGTGGAGGCGTGTCAACCAAGCCAAAGCATGACGAGTTCGTATTCTCAAGTGGTGTAAAGAACCACCCTTTAAAGATCTTCTCCAAGATTGAAAACCCATGAACAAAGAGGTCATTAGGGAATAAAAAGTTGCTCTAAAACATTGTTATGAGAGGCTTGCCCCTTTTTCATTGTGGCACCAACATTTTCCAACTTATCCGCTATGGGGTTCAGATCTCTAAGCACATGGAAGAAGAGAGTATCGATAGGAAGCCTGAGATTCTTAATTCTTTTTTGAAATCTTTGACTCTTAGAGGTTTTGGGGAAGTTACCATTGCGCATAGCTTGAATTACATGCCTGGAGTCCCCAAATACCTGCAGATGATCCATGTTGATGGTGGTAGCAATTTCAAGAGAGTCATACAAAGCCAACCACTCGGCTTGATTGTTGGTGTTGATGCCTAGTCCCCAAGAGAAGTCTGCAACTTTATTTCCTCCGGGATCAAATATTATC
This sequence comes from Larix kaempferi, assembly GCA_027924585.1. Lineage (NCBI taxonomy): Eukaryota > Viridiplantae > Streptophyta > Pinopsida > Pinales > Pinaceae > Larix > Larix kaempferi. The sequence continues at coordinate 709,011 of BSBM01000099.1, read as the reverse complement.
CCCCCCGCACCTACCACCCCCAGGTTCCCTTTGGAAGCCCCATCAAAGGATATTGTGAATCTTGCTTGATTCTTCCACCATTTTTCGAAGGACTGTTTATCTTTCCTTATCTCCCATTCATGGCAGAATGAAGGACTTTTGGACTGAAGAGAACTCACTTTTGTGAACATTTGACACCACTAGAATTCATTCCAATTTAAAGCTTCTTGAGAATGTAAAGCTATCCCCCTGGTGTTCAGAGATTCAGAGATAAAGGATATTGCTTTATTTGCTATTCTCGTCTCTCCACTCTTTTTATCTTCAAAAACTCTTTTGTTTCTTTCCAACCATATCTGCCAGCATACGTTCATCGGGAGAAGCTTCCAAATTCTTGTAAAAGTTGGCTTGTTCTTTCAACCTCCCTAAATTATATTTCTCCAGACATCTATCATCTGTTGCATTTGCCTAGGAATTGTAGTGGAATTGCGAGGGGGCCAAGAACCAAATTCCAAACCTGTTTAGCGAAAATGCAGTCAAGGAATAAATGTTGTGCGCTTTCTTCTGCGTTTTGACACAAGTGGCATCTAGATGGGCCTTCAATTCCTCGAAGCTTGAGATTGTCTGTTGTTAACTGCTTGTTGTGAGCGAGGATCCAAAAGAAATGGTTTATATTTGGAATGCTATTCTTGTTCCAGACTTTATTCCATCTTGTTTGAACAGAGTTATTGTTTCTAGTAAGAAGTTCATAGCCAGCTTTGACCGAGTATTCTCCTGCTTTTCCCCATCCTCTGGTGTCTTTTGCTCTGATGCTTATTGGAGCTTTCCCATGCAAGTATTGCAGAAAGACTTTATAATTTTTTGCTAAATTGTCTGGAGGGTCCATATTTTTCCAATCTTTCCATTTTCCTGAGGGCGGCCAATTGACCAAATCTGCCAACTTCTGAATCCTTGCTTCTTGAAGCCAGATTTTGACATTTTGGATTTCTTCAATATCTCCAATAGGTTGTTCTCCATTGATGTTGTCCTTCCAGAGATTGATTTTATTCCCGTTGCCAGGAATCCAATACAAATTGTCTTTTACCAACCCTGCAGAAGAAAGCATGAGCCTCCATATGGTTGTTCTAGTTTTCTCCTTCATATTATTTAAACATCTCTGTCTCGCTCCTCTGGTGTATTTTTTCCTTATTTCCTCCTTCCACCACTCTTTTTTACCTGTTATCATTCTCCAAACAATTTTTGCGCCCAATGCTTTGCTCATTGTTGTTGGATCACAAATACCCAATCCTCCTTTTTTTGGTTTTCCTTGATAATATTCCAGTTAACAAGGTAAAACTTCTTCCCTTGATTTTTCCCCCCTTGCCAAATAAATTTTCTGATCTCTAGATAGATTGCATTCGTGACCGTTGAAGGGGCCAATAAGATGGCACCAATGAAAATGGGGATAGAGGAAATGATGGCTTTGATCAAAGTCACTTTGTCGGCCAAGTTTATCCAACGAGTTCCCCAGGAATTGATTTTACTCTTGATTTTTTCCAGAGTAGGATGCCAAGAGGAGGAGGAGATTCTTTTATGGGTAATGGGGATGCCTAAATACTTGAAGGATGTCCAATCAAAACAGGGTTTAAAGTCAAGAATAAGAACTATATTTCTGAGAAGGAGGTTTCCACAGTTCCAACCATAGATATTACACGTTTGACTATTCGTTTGGCCCCCAGAGGCTCGGAGGAAAAGGTCTAGGATTAGTTTGAATCTGGAGGCAATGATGGGAGAGGCACTGCCCAACAAGATGGTGTCTTCAGCAAACTGTGCATGATTAATAGGAGGAACATTTTTGGCTATGACAATACCTGGGAGGGAGCCATTCATTTGCAGACTGTTGAGTTTCCTACTCAAGGAGTCTTCCATTATAACATAAAGACAAGGGGAGAGGGGACAGCCTTGCCTCAACCCTTGAGACAAGCGAAAAAAGGAGGAGGGTCTGCTATTTACTAAGGGGGCAATCCATGGAGATCCAATGCAAGCCTTGACCCATCCTATAAAATCTTTTTCAAAACCAAATTTTGCCATAATTGTGAAAAGAAAATCATGCCTTACTCTTTCAAAAGAATTTTCCATATCCAGTTTTATGACCATACCTGAATCTTTCCTCTGGACGCTTGAGTGTATTGCTTCTTGAACAAGAATAATGTTGTCGTAGATTTGTCATTCAGCCATGAAACCTCCTTGATTTGGGGATATGATTCTGGGAAGAAGTCCTTTGATTCTGTTAGCAATGATTTTGGTGAGAATTTTGTAAGAAGAATTACAGAGGGAGATAGGACGAAATCTTCCAATAGAGTGAGGGTTTTTTTCCTTGGGAATAAGAGCAATGAAAGTGGAGTTGGTGGCTCCACCTGTTCTTTCTCTTTTCCTTCTCCAATTAAGCATTCTGATAAGGTCTTTTTTAAGCCAGTACCAACATTTTCTATAGAAGTGGATGGAGAATCCATCCAGGCCAGGGGCCTTTTCTGGATGAAGTGACCAGACTGCTTTTTTAACTTCTTATTCAGTTATCTGATCCATTAGCCTCTTGTTGTCTACTTCGGAGATGGGGTTAGGGATTTCCATACTCATATGATCCATATCTTCTTTGAGAATGTCCTCATTCTCATTGTATAGGCTCTCAAAATGGGCTTTGACTTCTTGGAGAATGATATCCTGCCCCTCTATCTTTTGGCCATCCTCCCTTGTGAGACTCACAATGTTATTTTTCCTGTATCTCTCCTTGCATTGAGCATGGAAAAATTTAGTGTTCCTGTCTCCTGCCTTTAGCCAAAGAAATCTTGATCTAAGTCTCCATTCTTCCTCATCTCTTCTAGCAATGTTCAGAATCTGTTTGTCAAGATCTTTTTCGTCTCTAAGCATTTCCACCGTGACTGCAGTCTCCTCCATTTTGTTTTGATGATGTTCCAACTCCTTTTGAAGTTTCTCAAGCTCCTCGCCAGGTTTCGTATTGTTTTGTTTTACCCAATTTTTCAGCGTTTTTTTTTACAATCTTAAGTTTGGTCTCCCAGATGTAACCTGGAGACCCGGGGATGAATTGTTTCCAAACCGATATCACTTCATCCAAGCAATTTTGGTTCTCGAGCCAAGCAGGGTTGAACTTGAAGGGAAGAGGTCCCAAGTTTCCAAGCAAGGAGAAGAAGAGGGAGATGGGCCTGTGGTCCGAGGTGGCTAAGGCTAAAATCTTAGAGTCGGGGAGTTTGGGATTGGAGAGAAAAGAAGAGCTGATTAGAAACCGATCTAATCTGGCTGCAATATGACAAGGGCCAATCCTCTTATTGTTCCAGGTGAAGACACCTTGCTTGGGCTTGATATCAATAAGATTCCAGTTGAACATTAAGTCTTCCATTCTTTCTCCATAAGGGTCTCTGACTTTAGACCCCCCTTTCCTCTCAGCCGTTGAGATAGTGACATTGAAGTCTCCTACGAGGATGCAAGGAAGATTTGCCAAGCTGTGGCGAAGATCTATTAACTGATTCCAAAACTGTTCCTTTTGGCCATATATGGTCGGCCCGTATATGTTTCCAACCCAAAACCTGTCATTGCTTGAAATCTCTTCGAGCTCAATAAAAATCCAATGCCAATTTATTATAGAGGAATGGCATTTATACTTACCTTTGTCCCAAATGGATATTAGTCCTCTGGAAGCTCCTAATGCACTAGCAGTTATCCCTTCTCCATTGGACCAGGCATGCTTCATGGTATTGATGTTGTCCCCCTCTTGCATTTTAGTCTCCTGAATTGTGAGGATTGATATATTCTCCATTTTTTTTAATCTTTTTATTGCTTCTGCTTTTTGCTTTCCACCTAATCCTCTGCAATTCCAGGAGACTATTTTCATTATTTTTTGATTGAAAGAGGACCTGCTCTGTCCTTTCTTTCCTCCTGAGGCTGCTTTCCACAGAATATTATTCTTACATGATGTTCCAAACTGGTTTGCTTGCCCACCGCCCTTTCTCTAGCTGCTTCTTGTTCTCTTATTGTTTTGTTGAGTCTTCTTCCTCTTTTGACAAGGGGTTCTTGCTCATCTTCTTTGCTATCTGAAATTTCTTCTTGAAATAGTTTTGCTTTGGCTCTTGTTACTGATCCTCCCTATTTTAGAGATGACTCTATTCCATCAGCTGCGTGTTGACAGGCGGGAAGACTCTGGATCTCATCCCCGATATTGTTTTGAATATGATCTCCCTGATGTTCCTTTGATTGTTTTTCTTTCTCCTGTTCTTCTTCATCTTCCTCGATATTCAGGATCTGAAACTTGTTGAGGTTCTCTTTATTTTTAGGTGGATATTTGGCAACAGTACTTGCATTGTTCTTTCCCCCTTTTTTCCTTGAAACCTCGTTCCATTCTCCTCCTTGAGTCTCTTCTGCTTCTGGGGTTTTTCTCTTGGGACATAACCTCGCGAAGTGCCCATATTCATGGAAAACTTTGCATTTAAAAGGTATTTGTTCATAATCAACAGTTTGTCTATGACTCCATCCTTCCATTTCCAAGTCTATAGCTTCTGGGAGACCCTTTTCCAGGTCAACCTCAACACAAATTCTTGCACATGAGAACATTGGAGGTTTTGGCTCCGATTTATCAATGTATTTTCCTAGCGAGTTGCCAATGGCTCGAAGGTCTTCATTATTCCAGCAGTGAAGGGGAAGATGCGGCAACTTAACCCAGACAGGGACTGCCATTCGAATGTCCTTTTCTGGATCAAAGGAAAGATCCCATTTATTAAGATACATTCCTCTTGGACCCATAAAATAGGGCCCATTTCTGAAAATCAGGTCTCGATCCTCCTTTTTTTCGAAGAAGAAAACAAAGAACCCTTTTCCACAAAAGATTTGTTGTACTTCTCCTTGGATTAAAGGGCGCCAGTTTTTGTTGATCCAAGTTTCAATGGAGCGGGGGGAAGGCCAAAGACCCGTAAAATGTCCAACCAGACCCTTTTCTGCTAGAGCAACAGCTTTGCATTTCGAGGCTGTTGATGATAACTTAACTTCTGGAACATCCATTTTTTTAACAAACTTGGAGTCAGACGGAACTGAGACCTTCGATGTAGCAGGTTGAGAAGCAACAAGCACCCTGAAAATATCAGAGATGAGGGGGTGAGCCTCATCCGAACCAATACGACCAGGATCCGGCGGCGGATCCATTAGGGCTGGCGCACCAGAAAAACCCTAACAAAGCTAGCTAGGTGGACTCTCAACTAGGGTTCAGAGCGAGTCATCCAACTCATATTGTACAATCTTGAAACAACTTATATTTAGAACATATGTTAAATCCTAAAAAATTATAACTTTTTTAAATAAAAAACTGAATCCCAATAACGAATATTAAGTTCTAATTTTACTAAATTCATTACCGAAAGAGGTGAGGAATTATTGTCTTATGCGGGATAGATATGGTAAGGATGTGAAACTTATGTGGCCAACAAATTCTCTCCCGGGGAGCGCACATGTGAAGAGAGCACCGTTGGATCTCCCATCTCACGCTCCTCGAGGGGGATTCCATGGTAAGGATCTCAGTACAGAGGTTTGAGATCACTAGGGAGACAGATTTCATTATGGTCGTTAATGGGTAGACTATATAATGCCAAGAAAGTTGGACAACTTATGCGTCACCATGGCTTTATTAGTTGCTTGCAGGTGGTTGTCTAGTGTCTGAAGTCCGGGTGGTTGGTTTTTTACTGGTCTAAAATGTAGTCTCGAGGTGAAACCTTAGTGGGTAGTGAGACCAATAAAAGACAGGAGTCCAAAGGAAATATACCAGAGGTTGGTCGTCAAATCACAAGATCACAAAAATGGCAGGCCTAGGAAGCCTGGTACTTCAAACTGGGCCTCCCTTTCGATGTCCAACAGGGGATAGAAGTTCTGGAAGCGGGATTTTGGGCGGATCTGGATGATGAGATTGTGCAACAGGAGACCAAGGCGTTCGAATATTGGGTTATAGACCCTGGAAATACTTCTGCCAAGATGGGGCTCTATGAACGAACTGTGGCCCTCTACTCGGTCAAAAAGAACATGTCGGGGCAGGAGCTGTGGGAGCGTCAGTTGAAAGAGGAAGGAATCGACATTTCGGGTGCCGAACTGGAAGAACCACCATATGGACTCACAGGTCATGCACTTGAAGATCGACGCCATAGTGAACCAACTGGGGATCCGCTTTCTTGAGCCTCCTATGTCGTTGGCCAGTGCTGGTCCGTTGGCCATGCCAGGTATCCAATCGGGTTCTTCTACTCTGCCCCGTGGGGTTCGAGCCTCGCTTCTCTCGGGTATTTTTTTTGTTTTGGTGTAGATCTTCGACTTCGTGTTTTTTGTAATGCTTAAATAGCATAGACGTAGAAAGAGGAAGGAATCGACATTTCGGTGCCGAACTGGAAGAACCACCATATGGACTCACAGGTCATGCACTTGAAGATTGACGCCATAGTGAACCAACTGGGGATCCTCTTTCTTGAGCCTCCTATGTTGTTGGCCAGTGCTGGTCCGCTGTCCATGCCAGGTATCCAATCGGGTTCTTCTACTCTGCCCCGTGGGGTTCGAGCCTCGCTTCTCTCGGGTTTTTTTTTGTTTTGGTGTAGATCTTCGACTTCGTGTTTTTTGTAATGCTTAAATAGCATAGACGTAGAATCGGTCAGTCTTCTAGCATTTTGGAGTTTGTATTTGTCTCTGGTATTTTAAAGCAGCCGTCTTAGTGGTATTGTAATCTGATTGTTAAGGGAGGGAAAAATTTATGTATGGTGATATTGAAGGGAATTTTCAATCTGTTGTCTCAAGTTTTATTGTATAAATGCGTGATAATAGTTTGAATGAGATCAAGTTTAGCACTAAGATATCCTATTATTATTAAAATATTTTAAATTTTTAATAATCAAGAAAAATAATAAATTAATCAAATTGTATATGCAGAGTAGCCACAATAAAATTGTTAATGTTTGATATGGTTTTGTGTAACTGGGAAAAATTTATAGTTTGAATGCTAACTATTTGACGAAATATCCATATGAATTTCGAGTCAAAAATTGAAACTGTGCCAACATTACAGTCTCTGTGAATTGACATGAAAATTTTTGTCAAAGGGGAAAAGGCCGTCGTAATTATCTATTGGCCAAGTGTAATTTTTTGTTTTCTAAGTGTGAGTTTCAGGTGGACATATGCTGACAGGAACATGCCAAGTGTGACTTGATTACATAACTGTATGTCCATGTATATATAAATTTCAAATCCAAGTATTATGAAGAAATTAAAAATTTATATGAATTTCCTAAAAATTTGATGTGGGACCCACATTGGCAACACGGATAGGATGACGTGGACCAGCCTGTGAAAAATATTTCTCGGGTGGACCTCCAGCAACAAAACTAACCTCACAAGTTTTACACATATCTAAATAGAGAAGAAATAATGTGAAAAGACACAAGAAGATTGGAACTCAATTGGAATACTTTCCATGCATCTATTATTCAACATTGTGTATACATTTATAATACATCATCGATAGAGAAATATGTGATCCTTAAGAGGCAGTTGGAATCCACACATTTGGCGAGCTTACTTAGGAATATTCACATCACTATACATGAGCATCAGTGCAACTCCAATGAAATGGCCAGTTAAACTGATGGTAGCTGGAAGTTAACTGATGGTAGGTGGCTTGGAGGGCACATTAGTCAGTTAACTGACTGTTGGTAGACCAAAAGGGTGCATTAGGGATTTTGGAGGCTCAAAGTAGCTGAGAGAGAATCTTAAGAGGGCGCATGAGTGAGTTAACTATTATTGTTCTTCGGTGATGAAATCAAGGAAGGTGCTTAGGATCCCTAAATTTAAGGAGGCCCCTAAAATTTAGGAAACTGACTCAACATGTCCCAAAAATCATGCATTAGTGGATAATGAGGCTAAAGATGACAAATCAATAGCCGGTGATAATCACAATGATGACAACTATGCATTAGGAAGTCATCTAGGGTGTCTATGCACTACAAAAAACAAAACAAAAAATTATGGCTAATGTCTAGATGGGTAATATATCCCAACAACCCCCTTAAGCCAAACTTATGTGAGGAAAAAAATAGGGCCCTGGTAACAAAGACCAAAGGTCACCCTTTACAAAAGTTTTTATTTGTCTTTATTAACCAAGGAAAGAAGAAAAACCCACTAGGAACAAAACCTCCCCTCAAAAAGGGACATGACACAGAGAAAAAAGGTCTTCAAAATGTCTTCTTCTTCACTTGAATGAGATGAATATACTGCTTCTTGGTGAGAGACTTTGTGAAGATGTTGTAGATGCCTTGATCATGCACAAATTTTTCAATGCAGTGTAGACAAAAACACAAGTGTAGGAGCCACTTTGAACTCAGCTTATGTTGATGAAGAAGCATCAAATGAATGCTTCTTGATGTGAACACATACATAATCATATCTAAAAACCTAATCAAATATGAACAAGAGATCTGTGCACTCTCCTATCCGAAATGCATCCTTTGGCCAAGTGTAATTTCTTGTTTTCTAAGTGTGAGTTTCGGTGAACATATGTTGACGAGAACATGCCAAGTGTGACTTGATTACATAACCGTATGTTCATGTATATATAAATTTCAAAATCAAAGTATTATGAAGAAATTAAAAATTTATATGAATTTCCTAGAAACTTGATGCAGGACCCACATTGGCCACACAGACATGATGACATGGACCAACCACGTGTATACTAAGTATGGGTGGAAACAATGGAAGGAGAATATGCATGGTTGCATTCATGTAGGACAAGAACAAGTCTGTACATGCCGTCAACGACCCAAATCGAGCGAGCAGGTTCCATTGAGAAGATCTAGGCCATTCACGCAAAGATAATGTGCACAAGGTTAAATCTAAGGGTCATCCCTCCAATGGTCCATATTGTTCAAGCAATTTGGATAGGGCAAGATATGACCATTCACACAAGAAAAATTAGACGATTTACGATTTATTAGTAAATCGTCTTGCTAAAGTTAGACGATTTACTAACGTAATTGAAAAATCATAGACTAGTAGAAAAATGGGTGATAAATGACTAGATGACCAAAAACGTTGGTCACCAAGTGAAATAAATGACTAAACCACCAAAAACGTTGGTCACCAAGTGAAATAAATGACTAAACCACCAAAAACGTTGGTCATCACAGTGTTTTTAAGTGAAATATCACCAAATTTGAGCAATTTTAAGTGATCACAACTAAAAATGACTAATTTAGTCATGTGATAAAAAATATGACTAGACAATGTAAGTTAATAATTATATGAGATGTTTATTGTTAAAATTTACGAAATTGTAATAATTTTATTACAATTTCATAAATTTTAACGTTGCAGATGGATTCATTATCCCTTTAAAAGGGATCCATTTCACTTGGGCGAGATTGAATTCCATTCAAAGAGTTATTGTTCTTGACAAGTGAGTGAAAATGTGAATTATTTAAAAAATATGCTTTAAAACATTGCTCTGAATGGTCTACCTTCTATCAAGGAGAACTCATTTCTCATTTATAAGCCAAAGCTATTTGCATTAGCACTGGGTCATCCAATTGTTTCCTAAAAGGGGTCGTCTCCAAGCTAGGGGGTTGTGAAGAAGTAACTGTATGGTGCTTGAACCTATGCCCAGAAGGTCCTTGCAATTGAACACAGCCTAAAAAAGTGTTGCCATATGACTTTGATAGACTTACCAAGTTGCATCATGTGCATCACCTTAGTTCGATCGATGTCTTGTCTTGGAGATTGGTCGTTTTTCGCCATGCATGTCGCCATGTCATGATTCTTATATCATAACATTGAGCTCATCCCCTTGGTCACGTCCATATTTCATTTGATGAAAACTATCGCCATTTGACCCTCTCGGCAGTCAATCAAATTTTCAGCAAGAGCATGTATTTTCAATTTTGTGTCATGTCAACTAATAAAGATGCCAAGTTTGCATCCTCCAATAAATTTTCAATTGCATCTATTGGTTGTCATTCTCCTCACATTTGTGTCCGAAAAGTAAAAAAAAATTGCCCAAGTACCACTTCATAAGAAAACGCCCATAAACGCCATTTTAGACAAATTGAAAAAATCCCTTCCCCTTTTTATAAACCCCTTCCTTACCATATTACCTTCTTTTGCATAAAATAAAAATAAATATAAAAAGCATTTTCTATTCGAATTTCCCTCTTTTCATTACCCCATCTCACCTTTTATAAACTCCCCCACCCCTCTTTATGTTTAAGATATCATTTTAATTATTCTCTTTCTTCCAAAAATAAGTATGCCCCTCAATTTATATCAATTGTCGGAATTCATCCAATAATTTAATAGAAATGGAAGAATGCTTCATGATATTCAGACTCCTCCATCTACTTGATTATGGAGCACCTAAGTACTCTCGATGCAATAGCTATATGGTTATTAATTTGTAATATTAATATATTACAGTTATATATATTAATATAATCAATATATATAATGTGTTATATATATATGTTAATATTAACATATAGTTATAATATATAGATATATAGCTATATAGTTTATACATGGTTAATATATAATATGCTAATGTGTGTGTGTATATAATATAAATGGGGCACAAAACCACAAAATCTACTTTTCATATGGAAAAATTGTTCAAATCTTTATACTCAAATCTAAATCATATAATATTTAGACTACTTTTTTATTTATCTTCTTAACCAATAAATTAACATCATCATTTCACATTTTATTAATTTAAATTAAATAATTATTTATTTATTTACAAACATATTCTTCATTTCAAATTACCCCAAAATACACTATTGACATGCCTATCTCCCCCGCCACATTTGTATCTTTCAAACAAATTATAATTATGTCCCTCATCATAACATTATAATTAATTCTTTAGAAAATAAATTAAACTTAAAAGGTGAAAATCTAATGGACATAATTTCCAATAAACAACCAATCTCCAAGCAATACTCTTTTTATGGAAAAGAAAAATAAAGAGTAAATCAAGCCAAACGTTGAATTCAAAAATAAAGGGAAGGGGCCCCAACTTTTGCACAAAAACCGGGGAAGGTTATTGCAGCTGCAACAATTGGCCACTAGGAGAACTTAGATCTCTGAAAACATAAAATACTCTTTACTGAATTATTATTTTATGTAGGTTGAGAACTTATTTCTACTTATCTGTAACTTCCAATTGCAAGTCATACATCATTCATCTGCCTTGTTTTGAGAACAGTTCTTGTTTTAAATTGGGGTAAGTATCACATTGATCTAGTATTATCATTAGTGTTTTGAGAGATAAGGAAGCTTAGTTAGGACTTCACAACTACTCTCCTAAGGCCAATTTATGAATTTCATTTACCGAACTTATCTTTTTGAAGTAACTAGTTAAGACACCATAGGGTAAGTAGCAAAACCTAGCAGATCTAAACATTTGTTCCTCATTCCTATACCATATGCATTTTTTTTATGCTTGAACAGCTTTGATAAGTTCCATTTTATCTTCAGAGGAGAATCTTAGGCTCTTCCATCCATAGTGTCATTTTGTGTGGGTTATGAGTATTTATTTAGCTTATCATACCCATGAACGGAGAAGAGCCTCTTTCGAATATTATTTGACATATCCTCTTTGTCTGCTTTGAACATACGACTTTGTATGTTCATGTCGTCGTTTGATTCTTTAAATATCCAACTTTAACTTTTGTGGATGTTTGCATCGGGGAAGAGTTGACTCTATTTGGCGTTTTTGACATTAATATTTTGGTATAGGATCATTTTGATTCGCCATACATCTGCGGGATTTCGCTTCCTTTCCATGGGTCGGCCATAGTATACAACTTCAAGACAAAGTTATTTATATGTTTATGTGAGCGGAGCCCCAAGATAGTAATTTAGAAGTCTTTTTCCTAGCAACATATACAAGATTTAATTTTAGTTTGAATCGAATTATGTGATAAGTTTCTCAATGAACAGAATAATAAGGTAGGATAGACAGGTTGAAATCCTTAGAATGATAGTGCTTGAAACTCCACCACTAACTCTTTTCAATAAGAAGACTTTTAATCTTCAAAATATTCTCACACTTCCTAAGATTCAAAAACATCGTTTCACTGAAGAGTTATTTTATGAATAATATTTAGATCACAACTTCCCAATCAGCATTATCACTGTTGGACTGACTTTATTCAGGAGTTCAAAAACAATGAAACAACATTTGGTTTCAAAGAAATAACATCTAGACTAAAACAAATAAGAAAACAACAAAAATAAATTTTATTTATTTACAAAAGGTTTTCCTAGAACTAAGAAAAGCACTGCTTGAGAGCTTGGTTGTTTACAGGAAGAGTTTCCACTTCCCCTTCTAAATTTTGCAATCTATACGTTCCTGGGCTAAATTTCTCAGCAATAGTGTAAGGGCCAGGCCATAAATGTTGAAATTTGGTATGCTTACCCTTTTCCTCGCGGGGTTAATCTCACTTTAGGACTAAATCACCTGCCTCAAATTCTTGATTTCCTGCCTTCCGGTTGTCAAACCATCTCTTGATATTGCATTGATGTGAGTTGAATTTATTTCTAGCTTTTTCTCTTTCTTCCTCAAGTTGAAGCAGGGTATTAATTCTTGCTTGCATAAAACCACTATTGGAAGGTAAAAGAATATTAGGTGGAAGACTAGCCTATTTTCCATACACTAAAGTATACAAGGAAATTCCTAAAGCATTCTTCGGAGTGACCTTATCAGCCCATAGAGCGTTTGGAAGAGCAACATGCCAATTTCTTTGGTATTCAATTACAATTTTCTTGAGAATCCTAATTAAAGTCTTGTTTGTGGACTCTGCTAACCCATTCCCTTGAGGATAATAATTGGAAGAGTAATGCAATTTGATTTCTTTTTCTATAGCGAATTCACTTAATTTCAAAGAAGTGAAATAGGAGGCTTGAAAAAATAGATTATGTATAAGAGAATAAAAAGTGTTTCCCATGGTGTGTAATAGAAGTGAAGAATCATCCACGAGGGTAGAGCAATTGATAATGAGTAATTGAGATGAGAAGTTGTAAATGGAAGGTCACAAGTTCAAATCCCCGTGAGTACTTACCAAAGAAAAAAAGTTAAAAATCGCATACAACAACATTGTGTCATGAAGGTAGTTCCTAGTAAGTAGGCAAGACAAGCAAGCAATGAAAACATCAATCCTTCCTTACCTATTTAGGCATGGTCCAAGGTCAGATAGCATAAGGTAATGATAAGCATAGCAAAGGTAAAGATTGTGTTGATTGCCTCAAGAGTAGCAAAATGCTCTACAACCCAGTATGGTGAGGTGTTCTAAAGCCCAGTATGGGGGAGATGTTGTAACATGTAATGTTGTGTAACGTTATGTAACATGTCGTTCCCATAAAAGAATGCAAATGATGTCGACGTAAACAAAAATATATATATATTATATTGAGTTGATCTTAAACCTAGATATACCATACACTTAGAGGGATCAAATATCTTGAAGTGTATAATTTTTCTTAATGTGTGAAAATTTTAAGATATAAAGAATTTACACCTCACGAAAAATTGGATCCCTCTCAATGCTTGATAGATATGGGTTTATAATGGATCTATGTTGGTAGGTCTTACTCTCTACTAGGGTCAGGATAACATGGCATCCCTTCACCATAGGAATAGTCCCAAAAGGTCAACCCATGCATCAAGTAAGATCTTGATCAAAGCTTTCTTTAAAGAGAAATGTCCCCTGATCTCACTATGAACCCAATAAAGTTCCAACCCTTTGTTATAATGATTCGTTAACCTTTAAAGAATCGATCCTAACTAAAAGATGGATGTAAGTTGGTTTTAAAATCTATTACAAGTCCATCCTAAAAAAGTGATAATACCAATGTCATTGAGTTGGACATAGTCTTACCTATAATAGATTGGCCTTTCAAACAATCCATAAGCTAGGCCCACCCTTATTTTGCACAAACAAGTGCTCAAGTAACATCCTAATTGAAATGTCAAGCTATTTAAAACCCTAACCAACCCTTATAACAAAAAGTTAATCCAATCTTTGAAGTATTGGTCGAAGGTATATTAGCATTGAGTGAAAGGCCAACCTGAGTTGGTCATGAAAGGTCTTACCTGGCCTTGTGTAAGGTTTGGTCCCAGCTAAAAGGTCAATTGATGAGGCCATGAAATCTCTTACTAAGTTGGTTCGTGTATATCCCACCAAAGCTTTGAGTTCACTACATTTTTGCATGTAAGGTAAGTATAACCAACTCTTCAAATGAAGAGTTGCATATCCCAACTCTTCACTATGCTCATTTTGCATATAAGGTAAGTATAACCAACCCTTAAAATGAAGAGTTGCATATCCCAACTCTTCACTATGCTTACTCAAGTTGCATAGTACAACCAATTCTAATTCAAATATATTTGAAGCCTTCATATGCCTGGTCATGTTAGGTAACTATTTTAAACTTAAATATATCCCCTCTTCATTATGTTCAATTCAATAAATTATGATAAATTCTATAATGATTAACTTGTATATCCCAACTCTTCTCATGAAAGAATATATATGCTTTACCCCAGAGCAAAGGAAAGCCCTAAAATTTTAAAAAAGACAGCAATGCACAATAACATCATAGAAGCAGATATGTTCATGGGAATAGGACAGCCAACATGATAAAGAGTAAGCAAAACACCAGAGTGAAAACATTGTCTTAAGAAAGCACTTTATCTAAATCAATGGTTTAATGAATGCAGAGGGCCATACATAGTTAAAGGAAATACTACTCTTTGATAAGTGGTTCTACCATGTATTAACTTTGTTATCAAAAGGATTACTATGGCATTTACCTCTATTAGAAAGGTTGGTCCTAGTTTTACCTTTAGCTAGCTCAAGTGAGTAAGAACCTTACTCTATTTCAGCAAAATACCTTGAACATGGTTCACGACCTTTGTTGAATATCTTGAGCATGGTTCAAAACCTTACTTTCCATATGCAAATGAAAGTCCTTGAGCAATAGCTTGAGGTACAACATCTACCCAAGTTATGCAAAGGAAAGGCCTTGCATGAGTTAAAAGGGTTTTGGTATACATGCCTTGCTTAGGTGAGTATAGCAAAGGGTCGTGTTCAAGTGGCAAGGAAAGAAGGTCCTATTCTTCTTTTGGAAGTTCTTCAAAAATATTATGAAGGTTTGGTTAAGATCTTGACTAGATTGTCAACTCAATAAAGCCCTAGTCAACCCCTTTAAGAGCTAAGTCTTGAAAGGTTGGTTGACTCTGATTGAAACGTCAAGCCTTTTTAGTCATGTAAAGGACTCCGCAATGTCTCTGAGGATTCCTCAGAACCTTCGTAGAGAGAATAGCGGCAGCTCCACTTTACCAACCAACCAAGCCCATTGACAGGGCAAACGAACTTTTTAGCATGACGGTCTTCCACTTTACCAACCAACCAACCAAGCCCATTGACAGGGCAAATGAACTTTTTATTGTGATGGTCTTTTTTAATCATGCTTTTGTGATGGAAATTAAATGTTTTGTGTAGGATTTGATAGACTGCAAAGGATTGTTAGGTGTGCATTTCAAATGGTTCTAAATAAAACTGATGCAGCATCAATCCATTGTAAAAGCATACGCCTAAGGGCTGGTGGCTGGGACTTTCTTCAACCTGAAATTAACATGAACTATAACGGAACAAAAGCAGCTGCCACAAGGTGACTTGATGTCGGGAATATCAACGAATCTACAATGACACTCGAGGAAAACAAGAGTTCACCTCAAGTGTTTCAAATTTATACTCAACATTCAGGGAAAATTTATTCCACATTAATTTTGAATCTATATTGAATTTACATGCTTCTTCACTGCGTTGGAACTTCCCCAGCAGACCTGGTATTGAGTAGGTTGCATCAAAATAGATGGATCAGGATGGATAGTATTCCCTTTACCAATTTATCTGTACAAGGAATTGCTCATGCACATGCACTTTATATGTAGACAAAGAAAGATGGACACACTCCCTGTTTTCCAAGTAGTCTGATAATTTGTCTTTTACCAATATTTGCTGCTTCTAATTTGCTTATTTTCACATACCCTGAACAAGCATGAGTGTGATTTCATATCAAAAATACAAAATTTGCAAATGAAAGATGTGTTTCATGGTAAAATAATGTTTCTGCATTCCAGGCTCCATACATACGTTACATAAATTCACAACTTTCCATGCCAATTGCAATCATTACTGTCATGGACAGTGACTTCAAGTTACAAATAAAATGCCCCATATTGAATAAAAACAAACAAAACATACATCAACTCGTAAAAATATGGCTCTGAACATGCCCCATTACTGTTCCTACTTTGCTTCAGAATATTGCTTCTAAGTTCTAACTAAAGAATTATACTGAATATCAAAACAAATATCAGCAACAGAATGGGCATGTGACAGGCTGTAGCACTTGTCCACGAGACTTGTAACCATCATCCGCCCTTGAATAGACTGCACTTGATATGAAAGGAGAGATGGCTGGTTTCGAGGACCGAGGTATAAACTCAATGGCTTATTTCATGTTACTAAGTAAAACAATTTTTGAATGCAGCAACGACTTACAAATTACTCTGGAGCTGTAACTGACCTGCATCTATCTAAACAATTACATTATACACACTTAATATGAACCTAAGCCAATGTAAATGAATAAAAATTCACATGAATTGGACTACTTTTGCTGCCAAAAAATCCGTGCCTCCGGTTTCTTGAAGAATGTCCCAGATCATAAAGACCAACAACTTAAATTTTCTTTTGAGAATTTCTCCATTCGTTTATCCTGTCCAGAAAAGAGCATTATCCTTTTGAAAATTTTCCAGCCACTAGAGAAGAAAAGTCATAACTGGCCCCTGAGGAACTTGAAGCTTCTGGGACAGGCATTGTTGAACTTGTATTAGCCCAGCCAGACAAACTTGTGGCTGGTGCATTCATGGAAGAATCAGGGGACTTGTAGGACATTGCCAGGCCAGGAATAGACATATTGTACATGCTGTAAAAAGAAAATCATTTATCCATAAATATGCAAATAAAGAATATCATAAATAATAAGAGCTTTGCCCAAAATCTTGACATCTTTAAGAGAAGCATTCTGAACCAACAAAACATAAACACTTTGAAGCTGGAAACTAATATATATGCAGTAAAGCAGTACCCTGAAGCTCCAACAGGAATTTGAGGATGTGGCAAGCTTGCTTGTACAATTCCACCTCCCTGTTAGTAAGATGAGTGTAATTTGATATTTCAGATTCAATCCATTGATAAGCAGGATCTTATATTTCAGACAGCGGAAACAAAATCCCCACCAGACTTATACTTGAGATTGACACAAGTTCAGATCAAAAAAGGAGGAAAACTTCCCACCAGGCAGAGAACCATGAATTACCTGAGTAGATGGTCGGAGTCCATTCTGTGTTCCTAGACTATTCACAGATCCTGGAAACTGAAAATTGGAATTTTGCTGAGCTTGCTCAATGGTTAATCCAAGACCATTTCCTGGTTTGATGACATTGCTATTTGGTAGCTGTTGTTGTTGAGTTAGGATCGGAGATGCTTGTTTACCAGATGATGCAATGGCAGTCATCAAAAGGGACTGCTGCTGAGCCAAAAGTGCTGCCATCTGTTGCTGATGTAATGCATATGGTGAAGACATAGTCGACTGCTTGGAAACAAAAGCACCAGTGTAAAGCCTCAAGACAGTAAAAATTATATATGGCTAAACTGCAAAAAGTAGATCATGGATGCTAATCTAGTAATCACCTTTTCAAATAGGCTCATGATATCATCCTTCTTTACATCTTTTGGGAGATGACCGTGTGACTGAGGCTGAAGTTGAGACACTTGAGAGTGTGATTGAGGCTGAGCCTGAGGCTGTGCAAAATTATCATGGATGGGTGTAGATGGAATAAATAGATCCTCCAATCCTGTCACCATAACATTCTTAGCTTCCGAAGATCTTGTTACATCATTTTTTTCAGTCGACTCTGGTGCTTCTGCAGCTGTAAACATAAAAGTTCAGAAGAACTTTTCTAACCAGAATATGCATTAATTTACTTTTCCAACAATCACCCAGTCCATGTAAATTAAAAAAGAAACCCTAAAGAAAGACAAATTCTTACACTGGAATGCTGCCCAAGAACTGTCATCATCTACTTGAGAAGATGACCCCTCAACATTTTCTGCAGGCTCTTCAATTTTTAAAAGATCAAAAAGATCTGTTGCCACATCAACCTTTATGGAAGAAGCTGCAGAAGCAGATTGCACAGACTGTTGTGAATTCTTAGGAGCTGGAATGACAGGCATTACAGAACTCTTTGATGCCTGCTACAAGTAAAGGAAATCAGTCCTTTAATAAACAGCAACCTGGTTTATGTACTCTAGTTAGATTGAAGTACTCCAAAATGTTTGGGACAATACATAACTTCATTCATGTCAACTGTCTCTTAGTCTAAGCTACACTCTATTTTTAATGATGTAATATACCATAACGATAACAGTTAAAGCATTAAAGATGTATACTTGTAAAAATAGAATCTCATCAGTATTTGCAATATTGCTTGCTGATGGCAACATTTGCAGCTCACACAGAGCTCAATAGACCTAAACAAGAAGACTAGTCCTCCTCTATGTAAGGAACAAAAACAGTTACACTTATGGAATAATGTATTTTTCACAAATGTGTCGAGTGCATGCAGCTCCATAGTTTTCTCATAAGCAACAATAGTACATACAACTAATTCTTGTATCCATATATGTCACACTAAGGTTCTGGGAAGGAAGAGCGAGATTCCAAGTTCAAATCCATATTTTTCTCGTGTCCAACAAAAAGAAAAAAAAATCAGCATTTTTTAAACATATATCAATGAGGTAGAATGTTAGCTTTTGGAGTTATTCCAAAAGCGTCTTCCTCTATGTAAGGAACAAAAACAGTCACACTTGTGGAATAAGATATTTTTCACAAGTGTCGGGTGCATGCAGCTCCATAGTTTGCTCATAAGCAACAATAGTAGATACAACTAATTCATGTATCCAAGTTCAAATCCTTATGTCACACTAAGTTTGTGGGAAGGAAGATCGATATTCCAAGTTCAAATCCATATTTTATCTCATGCCCAGCACGAAAAAAAAAAAAATTAGTATTTTCTAAATGTATATCAATATGGTAGAATGTTAGCTTTGGGGTTATTCCAAAAGCGTTTACACCATGCTTGAGAGTGTTTCATGTAATATGGGGTGCATGGTGTGTTGACTACCCTTGGTTGTACCATGATGGACATACACACGAATTGCTATGCTTTTGAAATTTATGTGACGCACTTCCTTTGGAGGTCGGAGACCTATGTGGCATGGTGACTTTCTTCATGGTGTGCACTTGGAGAGTTTGGTTGGCAGCTTGCAAGGGAGGACGACCCACTTGGAGGAGGAGTGTTGGGCATCTTGAAAAAGGACGTTGAGCCCTAGATAGCATGGGGATACTTGATTGTTTGTATGGAGGCTTGTACTTGATTTTAGGACACTTGGGTTGAGGAATGATCATGTAGGTGTGGTGGACCCTGAGGTACACATGGCTTAGGAGGAAGAGAGGGAGCATTGGAGGCCTTTGAGGGAGGAGCATAGGCACATCTCGTGGAGTGCTACCTTGAGACCCTTGCTTGCTGGACATGCATGTCTTGGAGCGAGAAATGTGTTACTTGGAGTTGGAGCACTTCACATGTGGGCCTATCCATTGTTCAGTTAGGTTGCTTGTTATAGAGTAGGTCCACTTTGCTAATGTTGAATTCCCTCACCTTTCATGTATAAAGGGAGGAGAGAGGCTTTTCATCATATATTATTGTTCACTCATGTAATCACATGATTGTGTATTAGAGATGTGAGAGCTAGAGTGAACTAGTCTCTTTGTACTCTTCTTCATTGTATTTGGTCTCTTTTGTTTGGGCGATAGGGTTCTTGAGGAGATTCAAGAGAAGGCTATTGTTAGGGTTTCTCCCTGAGAAGAGAAGGGATACTAGGATTTGGGAGAAACCCTATAGGACCTAAAGCAGCACTTGATCTTTTAATTCTTGTGAGAGAAGAAGACTAGGGTTTTGTGGCATTTGGAAACCCTAGTACTACTACTACTTGGAGTGCTTGATGTGGACAAGATGAGAGGCGAAAATCTAGTACACTTGTGTGATACAAGTGAAGGTGCCAACGAGGACTTGTCAGTGTGTATGCTAGCTTCTTGAGGATCTTTGTTGGATAGCCGACTTTGGTTGGTAATGATTCCTAGCTAGGAGGTGTTGGTGTCTAGGGTTTTCTAATGGTTTAACTAACTATGGTTTGGAGAGCATGACTTGTAAGAGCTTGTATTTAGCTGTGATATGTACTTGTACTTCATCTTATGCATATATATCAAGTGTTCCTGCTGTCCAAAATTTGTGTACTAGCAGACTTGATTTGCAGCTTATGTTATCTTCATGACTGAGTAGTTTGTAGTGCTGGTTATGCATGCTTATTTAACATAACTTATGTCAGATTTTGTTAAGTAATTTAACAAACATATAGAAACTAAAGGGGCAGATTTACTGTTGTAATAATCTGCTGTCATAAGTCATTTTCAGATCTGTAATTTGATTGGGAAGTGTGCCCCAAGGGCTGAAACATTATTTCACTTCAGGTACACTTATTCCATGTTTATTTTCCTGGGTTGCCTTGTGTATTTGATCGAAGTGAAGTATTTGCTGCTGTAAATTAATATTTCAAATTCATCCCTAACAATGAATGCTCACAGCAAATAGATCCGGGAAACATAAAGGTTGAGGTGAGATTTCTGAATTTGCAGTAATTACCCGACATTTAAATTTCTACATGGCATACATAAGCATGCTCAATACAGATTGGATGACTGATCTTAAATACATATTACTTAATGCAAATTTAGAAAATTGTTATAAACGACCAAGGTAGAATTGGATTAATGTCAGTGGGTTCCTTGTTATTTAGCTCACAACAAATGTCCATAATAATATTTATGCATTGATATCAATTAGTAGTAGTCCAATAATTTTACTGATGCTTTATTTCCATTTTTCTACTTTTACTCTGTTCTTATATTAATTTATATTATTTAAAGATAGTATATTATTCCATATTTTTGCCAATGGGGTTGTGATTCAGCAACGAAGATGACAGCATGTCAAGGTTCAATTTCCCCATAGGCACGAAAAGACAATTAGGGTCAGGTACAAGCCCTGCATGATTTTGATGGAAGAGAGTCCCCTGTTGCAGCAGCTTAGCTGAAGGAAAGTGCTTGTGATTGGTGATTCACCCTCCAAAGGTCACCTTGCCCATGAAAATGAGCAGATTGTGATGACTAACTTATTCAGGCCAATTGTAATGCTTCTGGAGTTTTAAAAGAAGCGTTTCCAACAAGAAGTCCATATTTTCTAGAATAGATGTAATATAAGCAAGTCTTATTCAAAGAAAATTAATGGATGAAGGTTACTCCACAATGAGGAAAGGAATCACTTTCATTTAGGTCAAATAATTGTCATGGTATATTTAAAATTTTAAACATAATATTAATAAATCTCCATATTTTGTAGAAATAGATGAAATATCTTATTAAATGAAAACTAGTGGATTAAAGAAGTTGCCACAATATAGTATTCGATGTATGGAAATACCTATTTATGTTTTAAGTTTATAAATGAACATATATTTTTAACAACTGAAGATAAGGTAAAGAATGAGAGGATATTGTAATATTATGTGTGTATATATGAAAGGGAGAGGAGACATCTGGGTGGATGAATCAATGGATGGTGAGCAAGATTTCCAGGATGCATGGGTACACATGCAGGTTGGGGTGCAAATATGTACCTTTCAAAATCAAAATTCATCAAAAGATCAAGGATGCACCACTCACATACATACTATGGTATGTATCATACAGAGACATGAATGCAAATCAATTGTGGAATATATTCATATTGAGATTATATTGTACTCATTGTCTTTAGTATTCACCATAGTGATGACAAGTATAGTCCAAAGACTGCTTTATATACAGAAAGATAGGGTTATACAGAATAAGACACAACCCATTAAATATTTATTAAATGTGATATACATAATATTGTATTCATTATATCTCTACCATTGTGATGATATGTACAGTCCGAAGATTGCCATATATACAGAGAGATAGGGTTGTATAGAATAAGACATAAGTTCATAACCCATTACAATATCATTTACAAATTGAAATATTAAACATTAGTTACACAAGGTTTATAATAAGTTAACCCCTCTTGAAATGCTTAAGCCTGGAAGCTGTACAAGATTGGCAGCTCAAGTAGCTGAGTGCTTTAAGCTTCATGCGAGAGGGTCTTGGGGTCAATCCCCAAGGATGGCTATCTCTATTGAGTACTTCACTTAACATCCCAACCAGTTCAAGCACCATTATCAGCGTCAATGCGTTTACACTCTGTACCATCCATGAAATACAGGGAAGTGCCCGGGGATTTCCCTGTGAGGTTATCCTTGGAAAAGAAAACACAAGATTGGCTAACAACTTTTAAAATGGGATAGAATGTACTTTGATGGTTGCTGTTGCATTAAGAGGGCAGCAACTTTAAGATAAGTACAGACTCGTTCTGGCATTCCATCTTTAGAAATTTAATTCAATGCAAGTATTTTCCATTTTCTGTGAGGCTGGAAACTCATTCTACATAGTAAGAGCTCTGATATGAATACCTCAAAGCCTGTAATGACATCCACTGAGTTTGAAAAACAACAATTCCATATCCAGATTCATATTCAAGAGCTCTGATGTGAATACCTCAAAGCCTGTGATGACATCCACTGAATTTGAAAAAGAACAATTCCATCTACAGATTCATACTCAATCACCAAGAGAATTAAGCTACTAGGCACCTCAAATGATATCAGAGCAACCAATAGGAATAGTTAAGATTAGAATATCAGTTTCATTATTGAAGAGGTTTCATGACATTTTCTTGAACACAATGCAAGGGCTCCAATGCCAACTAAATTGAATTTCTTCATAGTCAAACGAAAAGGTTCAAATCCTGGGCTTTCTTCAAGTTGATGAAATTGTGCATGCAATTGATCCATACAATGACTAGCTGATCTTTGAATTTTCAATGATTTTACAGTATCCACATCAACTTGCCCATTAAGGAATGATTCAAATATTGGGAGGTCAATCGTCTTTTATCTTTTGGCTTCCACTTAAATAACATTGTTACTACTGTCTTCACTAGTAGTAGTAGTACTATCATCATTGTCTTCATTGACTAGCTTAGCGGGTTTCCTTTCACAATTTCCTTGGTTGCAAACATGTCCTGGTTCATACTTGTTAGTGTTTCATACAATTATAGCATAATAATTCAATAGCATAAAATCAATAGGATCACTAGAAGAAAGACAAAGCACAGAAACAAAGAACACGACAATTTATCCTGGGAAACCCAATCGGGAGAAAACCCAGCAACCTTCGTATAGAGATGAATAATTCCAAGAACAGAGTACAATGATGAGAGAGAAAAGATGGAAGTACTTTCCAAGGAGAAACCCCAAAATGTCTTCTCCTAGCTGCAGGTGTGAATCTCTCTCCAAGTGATGCGAACTTGTGTTGAGTGAATGAGTGAATAATGAAGTGGACTTTCCCTCTATTTATACAAGTGCCAAACTGGCTTTTTCCTCAACAAGGCCGACTTGTCTAACTTGACTGGGCCGACCTAACTTGGGGGAATATAAAAATGCATTTAATAATTAATTTCTTTACTTGATTTTCTCCCCAAGGTTTACATTATTCTTTCTAGGGTTTACATGATTAATTACATCAAGTTCAACTCCCTTAGGAGGTACAATCAATTATAATAAAATACAATAAGAATAA
Source organism: Larix kaempferi (assembly GCA_027924585.1). NCBI lineage: Eukaryota > Viridiplantae > Streptophyta > Pinopsida > Pinales > Pinaceae > Larix > Larix kaempferi. The sequence continues at coordinate 685,065 of BSBM01000099.1, read as the reverse complement.
CTTCTGAAGTTGCACAAATTTCAACACTCCCTCTCAATAAGGAAGGGTATTCTTCGGTCTTCATCAGCATCACGATCATCTGGGTTTCATATGTACATCTATATTGTCTCAATCATCTCTATACATACTGAAGGTTGTCAACACAGTCTCAATCCTTCGAGAAGTGTCATCATGCATCAACTCCACCAGTCCTCAGTGAGTCCAAGAGTAGTCTCTCCATCCTACCTGGATGTCCGAGAGATAAGCTTTACCATCTGCTACATGTCCGTCTCATCTGCCGATGGGATCCTCCCATACCTGGACGAGCAGAGGTGCACGACCATCTACTACTTGTTCGTCTCATCTGCCGATGGGATACTCCCATACATGGCTGAGAAGTAGAGGTACCTGTGCAATCATCACACGACCATCTACTACCTGTCTGTCTCATCTGTCAATGGGATTACTCCCATACCTGGCTGAGAACCTGGACGAGCAGAGGAACCTGTGTGTAAACCGTCCATCTACTACCTGTCCGTCTCATCTGCCAATGGGATTTCTCCCATACCTGGCTAAGAACCTGGACGAGTAGAGGCACCTGGGTGGAACCCAGCCATCTACTGCTTGTCCATCTCATTTGTCGATGGGAATTCTCCCATACCTGGCTAAGAACCTGGATGAGTAGAGGTACCTGGGTGAAAGCAGGGTAAACATCTCTCTGTCATCTCTCCCTCTCAAGGAGGGACACGTTCTCTTCCACTCCAAGTATTCCATGAAAGTATTCAAACTTTATCCTAGGAAGAGGCTTGGTGACAACATCTGCAGTCTGGTCATCTGTCAAAACATACTGTAACTCGACCGCACCTTTCTGCACCATAGCATGAATGAAGTGATACTGAATCTCTATATGCTTCGACCTGTCGTGGAATACAAGATTCACTGACATTTGCACACAGCTCCGGTTATCACAGTGAATCACGGTTGGCTCTGGAATCTGGCCAAACAATCCTGCAAGGGGTTTACGAAGCCATACTACTTCTCGGGCTGTTGTACCATACTACTTCTCGGGCTGTTGTACTAGCAGCCATATACTCAGCCTCTGTAGTACTCAGTGCTACTTGTTGCACCAGGAAATCACTGCAGAACCCAAACTGAGGCAACATCCAAAAGTACTCTTCCTATCTGCAGCACATTTGGCCCAATCTGAGTCTGTAAACCCCTGCAATCTCAAGTCACACTCTGAAGCATATGTCAGGCCATATCCCACGGTGCCACGCAAGTATCTGAGCACGTGTTTTGCAACAATACAGTGAATCTGCCTCGATTCACACATGAACTAACTGAGAGCATTCACAGCAAACATATATCTGGTCTGGTGTTCATCAAATACATCAAGGACCCAATCAGTTGGCGATACATAGTGGGATCAATCAAATTTGAATCTGAAGCAGAATCGCTCAGCTTCTTCAAATTTGCATCCATCAGAGTGGCCATGGACTTGCAGTCCAACATCCTGAATCTCTTCAAAATATCTATGGTGTATTTTCCTTGTCCTAGGAAAATCTCCTTCTGCCTCTGCCATACTTCTAATCCCAAGAAGTAATGCATCAATCCAAGATCCTTCATTTCAAACTCAGAGGCAAGTTTCTTCTTACACCATACGATAAGTTTCTCATTTCCAGTGAGAAACGGGTCATCAACATAAAGGACCAAAATCAGTGGCTCATCATCCACAACCTTGTAGTAAAGGTTGGGGTCTACATCACTCTTGGTGAATCCCAAACTCACCAGGAATCCGTCTATCCGTCCATACCAAGCACGGGGTGCTTGCTTGAGTCCATATAGGGCCTTTTTCAATCTACATACGTGAGACTCCTTCCCATGGACAATAAACCCTTTTGGTTGTTCAATATATACTTTTTCCTCAATAACACCATTGAGAAAGGTTGTCTTGACATCCATCTGATGCAACTTCCATCCCATAGTTGAAGCAATAGCAATGATTGATCTGATAGAAATATATCGAGCCACAAGAGCAAATGTCTCAGCATAATCGACTCCCTCTTTCTAAGAGAACCCTCTGGCAACAAATCTAGCCTTGTGTTTTTCAACACTCCCATCTGCTCCATGCTTGATTTTGTATAACCACTTGGAAGTCACTACTGACTTCCCCTCAGGTCTCAACACAACCTCCCACACTTCATTCTTCATGATGGATTGGTATTCTTCCACCATGGCATCCTTCCAAACTTGGTGTCTGGATGCTTCTTCATAAGTGGTAGGTTCTGAGTCAATGATGTGACTCATCAATGCTACATAACTGGAGAACCTCTGAGGTCTTTTACTTTCTCGGAAAGTACCATGTGGGGCTCCATACTCTTCTGCATCTTGCAAAGTCTGTTGTGCCCATCTAGGCCTCTTCTGGCCTACTAAACTATCTCTGGGAACATCAACTGGATCAATAGAATAGATGGGTTCATCCTCTTCTGCTAACTCCCTCTGAACTGGAGGGGGAGATGATCTCATCTCCTTTGGTTCTAGCATTTCCTCATCATCGATCTCCATGTCTGATCCTCTGCATATCCTGACAGCCATTTCTTCTTCAAAGGACACATCCCTGTTGACTTCGATCTGTCTGGATCCTAGGTTGTAAATTCTGTACTCCTTTGAAGATTCACTGTATCCCACGAAAGTTCTCTTCTTGCCTGAAGGTTCTAACTTCGTCCTCTTCTCCTTGGGCACATGTATATAGAATGGACAACCAAAGAGCCGATGCTGGACCACTTCTGGTTTCACTACTGTGAAAGCTTCTTTCGAGGTCATCCTTCTAGGCTGAGAGTCATACTCCTAGAAGCTTCCTGCTGAACATCAACGAAATTCATGTGTCCACCACTTGTTCATCGGAACAAGTCTCATCATCCTTCTCTTGTAGACCATATCACATGATCTTTTCCCTACAAGTCAAATCCCGTTCGATGATCAGTGACATTGCATAATCAAATTTAACTAATGTTTATTTCAATGCAATGACAATAGTTTACACAGACATCTTGGCTAATACTTTAGCACAACAATCATAAACATGTCTTCCAAACACATCTGGGAACTATCTAGATGTCTGCTATCTCCACTAGAACATTCAATCAAGTGTGTGCACTACTCTAAGCATGCATGAAGGAGATATAACCTAGACTAGTTCCATCACGTGTTTATGGAGTTTGTGCAGCTCATATGCATAACAAATACAACAAGAGCCTATTGTACATCAAAAGTAAACTATATCAACTGCTCAACACACTTCCTGATAGATCTGCATGTAATGGTTATGAAGACATATAGGACAAAACAGATCTATGTAAGAAAGAAAACCAAATACTTATCTCTTATTGTTTTTGTGTGTGGGCTCCCACTGTCTTCTTGTGGGAACCATGAGAGACCTCTGTTCTTGCAATGTGAATCTTCATATTCGATAGTTGGTTCCTCAATGTAAGGGTTACACTGATACTCCTATGTTCAAACAACTTCTTTAGGGTTTTGAACATATTTCTAGCAGTCTTCTTTCCTGAGATTTGAGGAACCAAGTGATCTCTGACTGAGTCCAACAAAATCCTTCTTGCTCTGGCATCATTCTTCCTCCAGCGAGATTTGTCTTCTTCGGCTTCTAGTTCTTGGACCTTCTCATTGACAAACTACAAGAGATCATTTTCTTCTAGCAAGAGAAGAACCCTAGACTTCCAAGAGATGAAGTTAGAAGCTCCTTCCAGACGATCTTCAACCTTCATTCCAATCATCCTAACAGCAGATCTAAAGTAGAAACCCTAGTAGGAGCTAGGTCAAAAATGAAAGTTGGATTCTTGAAAAACTAACTCCACGGGGAGATGCATCCTAGCAAGGCGAGTTGAGAAAAGGTAGGGCCGAGCCAAAACTGTGGAGGGAATAGGTAAAAAACTGAAACCCTAATTTCTTCTGCAACTACAGAATTAGGTCAAAATTTGAAAATTCTCAAAATTGGATTCTGCCTTCACCAAAAGATGTGCCCTTCCTAGAGAGAAATTTCCAAGGCTCTTTTTCTGCCAAAATGTTGAGTGAAGGCCTTGAAAGATGAAATCCTAGTTTAGGCAATGGCTTCTTCTAGTACCGCTCTGATACCATGTTAGTGTTTCATACAATTATAGCATAATAATTCAATAGGATCACTAGAAGAAAGATAGCACAGAAACAAACACGAGAATTTATCCTGGGAAACCCAATCGAGAGAAAACCCAACAACCTTCGTATAGAGATGAATAATTCCAAGAACAAAGTACAATGATGAGAGAGAAAAGATGGAAGTACTTTCCGAGTAGAAACCCCAAAAGGTATTCTCCTAACTGCAGGTGCGAATCTCTCTCCAAGTGATGCGAACTTGTGTTGAGTGAATGAGTGAATAATGAGGTGACCTTTCCCTCTATTTATACAAGTGCCAAACTGGCTTTTTCCTCAACAAGGCCGACTTGTCTAACTTGACTGGGCCGACCTAACTTGGGGGAATATAAAAATGCATTTAATAATTAATCTCTTTACTTGATTTTCTCCCCAAGGTTTACATTATTCTTTCTAGGGTTTACAAGACTAATTACATCAAGTTCAACTCCCTTAGGAGGTACAATCAATTATAATAAAATACAATAAGAATAACTTCTGAAGTTGCACAAATTCCAACAATACTTATGATTTGCAGCATTGCTTTATAGGCTTAAGCCTTAAACACCAATTTAGTGGACTCCATGTTTGTTTGCTAAGGACAAACATAGTTTCTAGAAGGTGTGTAGCTAGGAGACCCAAACAAGTGTAAGCCTTGTACTTTTGATTGAGCCATTCTAGCTTTTAGGAAAGCTTCTTCAATGTTGAGGCTATTTTATAGCCATAATTCACTCTTTTTTCTGGTTCAAACCCAGATTTATATAATTATTACAGCTTTCCAACTGGAATATTGTGGATCCTTGTTCCCAAAATATCCCACAAAATCTTTCTACTAAAGGTAACTACATTTGGTGAAAAGAATTCTTCTGCTTTCAAGTCTTGAAATCTTTTGAAGAAATCACTTGTAAATGTTTGCCAGTGTACTGAAAAACCATTGGTATGGGAAGACCACTATGTAAACAAGTGATAGACTTATTCCAAAAATATACTAGACCCCATTTAAGGACGAAACCTTGGATAAGGTTGAGAAAGTGATATACACAATAATATATTAAGAAAATACTTCACAATATTACAATGGGATTCACCTTTTTTATATAAAGCTTGAGAGGTGATATTTTGTCCAAAACCCTCAAAGCTAATAATAGACAAAAAACCCTAAAGTCACTAAGGTGACTTTTTTACACATGTAAGCCTTGTATTTTAACACTCTCTTAAGGCTTACAATACTAAAAACAAAACCAACTGAAAGCAAACACACTCTATCTACAAACACATTTACTAAAAATTAAAACAACATAATCAAACATTCTTCTGACACTTCTTTGAAAATGGTGCTTGAACGGTGACAAACCAGTTAAACTCCCTCAAGCTACTCTGTATTCCTTTCAAAGGTATTCTCCTAGCTGTAATCCAAGTTCCCTATATCATTGGACACCATTTGCACATGAAATGCCTCGTAACCCTCGAAAAGGTATGATACCAAACTTCCAAATCTGGATCTAACCTGATCTATAGAACAACAATCCCCACATGCATGTCTCATCACCCCAATGAGATATAGTTTCCCCTCCACAAGCATCTCGAACTACTGAACAATTATCTCTCCTCCACTGCATCACACCATGTCTTCAAAGTGTGGCCTTCTTAAAGTGCAAGCAATGCCAATTCTTCAATGACGACACCACCACTGTCAGTATCTAGTGGAACTCCAACAATGGCTACATTTGTTGGTTCGTTAAGATTTCCTTTGAGGTCACTAGCATGGGTTTTGCAATTAATTGGTGTATGACCTATCTTTCCACAATGTAACTCTCAATCCCAAGCTTACCTATCATTCTCTCTCCCATCCTTTTGTTTGAGTATAGTGTATAGTGTTGTCTCTAGCCAAGAATCTCCTACTAAACCTCCTACAGTTGTCTTTTCTTCAGTGAAGAGAAATGATGTCTTTTAGAGTGTGTGAAGACATCTGATTGAGCATAAAGATGACAAAATGGCTTTGGCATCAATGTTCCATGGGGACACGTCCGCTAGGGTCAGGGACGCGTTTCTTTCATTTCCTACGTCCCCGGGATGAGGGGACGCCAGAAGAAACATTTCTCTGTATTTCTCTTTAGGCGAACCTCGGAGAAACGCAGGCATAAACGTTTCCCCCTGCTACGAACCTCGTATCTTAATGGCCAAACGTGGGGCAAATTTCCAAGTGTCACTCACGAAACTCCGAAACTCAAAAAGTCAAGACTGAAATATGAATATCAAATGACGACTCACAAGTGACAAATATAATATATCATATATGATCATAATGAATCGTGTAATGTGTTTGCATTATTAATTTATTAGATTCTGAATTACATTGCATGATTGCATAATAATGAATGTAGTATTTACTAATTTGCATGGGATGAATTGTTATTGTTGGGATTTATATTTTTCATATTTTTTATATTTTTATGACCCCAACATCCCCCTGTCCCCCCTGAATTTTCATAATATTTGGGGGTGGTCTCCATGCATCCCAAATGTGTGTTTCCCCGCTCCCGCGCTCCCCCGTCCCGGATACCTGTGGGAACATTGTTTGGCATTCTCTTCCTCTACTATAGCTTTGACTTCAGCTAGTTATCTGATGAGAGATCTTAGATTGTTTATGGGGTTAAACATGGTAACTTCAACATACATCTTGAATCTGAAGAACTATAGCCCTTTCTTTGAGTATAGTGTTGTCTCTAGCTGAAAATCTCCATCTGAATCACTTGAAATTGCTCTCTTTTCTTTAGCAAGAGAGATGAAATCATGTCTTCAAGAGAGTGTGAAGACATATGACTAAGAGTAAAGACATATGATAATGTTGTCTAACAAAATGGCTTTGGCATCCTCTTCCTCTACCGTAGCTTGGACTTTAGCTAGTTGTCTAATGAAAGATCTCATATTGTTTATGTGGCTAGACATAGTGACTTTGGCAAACATCTTGAAACTAAATAATTGTAGCTTCAAAGAAAACTTTGCATTGTTGATGTTCGTAGCTCTGCCAGGTACTTCTGCATAGGCTAAGTCTCTAGCATGCAGGAGTCATCCACATTACCTCTCTAAGTACTTGCTTGAGAGAGCAAGTGACTTTCATATCTTTTTCCTTGGTCTAACTTAGGAAAAGTACATTAATTAACTTAATGTTGGCTAATGATTAGAAGTGAACTTAAGATTAAACCATAGACATTGATCTTAAGTGAAGCTTGAGATCTAATCTCATCCATCAATCACTTCGGAGATAGAGGGTTAGGGTTTTGGTCATTGAGATGTTATAAAAGGAAGCCTAAGGAGAGGAGGCGGCACAACAGTCAAACATTGTGAGTGAGATCTCATTGATTGGGTGGAGAAGGACTTTCAACCAAGTGTGTTGGGGCAAGGGCAGGGTCAGAGGAAAGGAGCAAGGTGCAGCAACGAAGTAGCATCCAACAAGATCAAAGGACAGATCTTGAGGCTAGGCTATTTGGTGATTTGTATTATTCCTCAATGGGCCATTATCCCAGGACAGGAGCCCAAGATTTCGTTATTAATAAAATCATTGAATGTTGGTTTTTCCCACAAGGGTTTTCCAGGGTAAACAGCTGTGTCAAATGTGTGATTGATTTCCTGTTTTATTTCCACTACGTAATTAGTTAAAACATCAGTGTATTTCCGTTTATAATTTCATAATTATTGAGATCAAAGATCAAATCTAGTGTTAGAAAATTAACATCCTGTCTTCTAGAGAGTGTTAAGACATATGACTAAGAGTAAAGATGACGTCGTTGTATTTAGAAGGCAAAAAATCTAACAAAATGGCTTAGTTGGCCTAAAAAAAGACAGCGTGCCAAGTCCATAAAAGCACCTAGCTTTATCCTTATCCACTGAAAAGCAGAAAAAGCAAAAAAAACTGTGTAAAAGCAAGAATGCGCTCTTACCAATTCTGGACAGTCATAAAAGCAGCAGAATCTATCCAGAATCTATTGAGGGCGCACATGTGGATAATGATGGCAAGTGTGAACCTAAAAAGGCAATATGTGGCCAACTACCTAGTCAAACACCTAGGAAAGTATAAAAAATGAATAATACTTTATATCCTAAGTCTAGATGGGTTTTTAATATTCTAACAAATAATTGTAGCTTCAAAGAAAACTTTGCTTTCACTGTTTTTTCTCCAAATAGCTTATTTAGATTATCCCATATCTCCTTAGATGATTTTTCCAAATCTACATGATGCAATTCAGAGTTTGGGAGAGCAAGCCCTATAATAGCTTTCGATTTATCATCTCTGCTCTGCATTCAAGTAATTTATTTGAATCTGTATGTGATTGCTCAGTCATTTTAATATTCCCCAAAGGTTTTTGTTCATTGACCACCTCTAGCCATTAAATTTTTCTACGAGAGTTTCCATGATGAAAATTCGGTGTAAAGTCTAATGGAAACAAATGAAAAAAAAATATTGTTCTAGAATATACAGTAGTGAAGAAAATACCTCAAAACAATTACTCTGAATGGCGGTTTCCTGGAATAAAGGGTGATTACTTTATGAATGCAATTTTCTATGAATGAATGATGTCTTGCCTTTACTCTAGTGCATTATTTTATAAATGGAAGCTTTCTATGAATGAATGGTGGTTTGCCTTTCCTTTAGTGATTGTGAATCGATAAACAACAATTGTACTCCTACTCGAAATCAATACACAATGGGTGCTTTGCAGATATCTTCAATGGTTGTATAATGGATTTGGTGGCAGCTTTTCCTATTCCTTGTGTCTTCTTCCAAACTAACTTGATACAGAAGCTCTTCCTTGGATTTGATATGGCAGTCTTAGAAATGGTGGCTCTTTCTTGACAGCATTGGCAACTCCCTTATCTATACAGCTCCTTCACCTCAATATCATAGCTCCTCACATTTAATTGGTTGGTTCAATTTTTATTGATAGTGACTCTTCTAATTCAAATGGCAACTCAAACTATGACATGCTGGCTCCTTCCTAAAGGCTAAGCCACCTTGATCACAATGAGTTGATGTTATGACATTGTCTGTCATCTTTAGGCAAGTGTATAGCGAAATAACCAAGTTGCATGGAAATGAACACATATAGAAATCTGAATCCAAATACAAATCTGATGGATTATTTGAAAAGTACAGATCCAGATATGGAGTATAGACCTAATATTAAACAACAAAAATATATATATTTATATTTTGTCCAAAAAAGATTCTGCACCAAAAACATGGAAAATTCCAGGTTCTCAAATATATTTCGCTCAATATCGTTTTAGAATTGATAAATGCACACACTTTCCCTCCCATTTCCTTTATGGCATGTCCGATCTCGGCCAACCGGGGGTGCACAATGCCTAGAGGAGAGTGGTTATTGCAGAGTTATTTGTTTATGCCCCTAGAGCTTAGCAAAATCTCCATTTCGATCAACTCCCTATGTATTATGAATATTGGAGCACCAAGGATATTATGTTGTACTGCAGTGTTTGTTGATTTTTGGGTTAGGTTAGGGTTTGAAGCAGAAAATTGAAAATCTTTATAATTTAATGCAAAATTAAGTTGCTAAACTAACACTGAAGACGAAAATAGTACAGCTGTAATAATACAAGATTTAGATCTAAGAAATTAAAACATAATTTTCATCTCTTTCAACTTTAACACTCCCAAGAGGTCCCTGTGTTAAAGTTGAAGCATGCATATAACAAGCAGCAGCAATAGTAAAACAAATTTAAAGATCCAACTAATCAATAAAAGAAGAACGAGTCTGATAACTTACTCAGTGAAATAGTACCTTCCTTATACTCAGAAATCTAGCTTTTAGAACAGACTTTGCCTCTCAGAGGCAAGTCAACATCTGGAACAATCTGACCCTTACCTGAGGGTTAGTACATACCTGAGAGATGGAATGTGCTGTAGGGCAGGTTTAGGCAATTACAGTAGAAACTCCAAATCAAACCCAACAAGACAGTCAAAACACAAGCGCAGCCTCACAGTCCAAAGTTGAAACTCTAACAACACTTAAGCACAGCAGTAGAGGTCACCTACAGGTCAAAACAGACCTCAAATCACAGTAGCAGCCCAGGCAGTCACCCAACAAGATATCAGACCTCGAATCACAATGGAACTGACCCAAACAGGGTTCCAACAGACAGTGACCTCCACAAGTGACCAAAGGCAGCCCTAAACAAGTAGATCTGGCCCAAACAAACCATAACACAGTAGATCTGACCCAAGCAAATCATACAAGCAGCCCTGAGCACAATAGATCTGACTCATGCAAGGTCTCAACAGGCAGCAGCCTTCACAAAAAATAACATTCAGCCCACAAACAGTCCACATGGGTTGGCAGGCTCCATAAAAGACAACAAGCAGCCCTAGATCTGTCCACAAGAGGTAACGGCCTCCTCAAATAGCAGCATGCAACCCTGGATCAGTCCATAAAGAGGTGACGGCCTCCTCAAATAAGGCAGTGACAGTCCTGTACAATCTCAGACAGGTCACGGCCTCCCCAACTAGGGCAACAGCAGCCTTATACAGGCTGCATTCTCCCTGTGGGGCAGCAGACAGCCTTTACAAGCTGCAGCCTCTTTACCTCAGGCAAAAGCAGTCCACGTTTTAGTAGAACAGCCCACACAAGGGCAGCGATCAGTCCAAAAAGGAAGGTAGCCTGTCCACAACATGTTTAAAGAGGCTTCAACCAGATCTGGGAACTCAAAGGTTCAGGCAGCGCAAGCCCTGGCAGCATTCACAATCAGATCTTAAGGTGGGCAGCAGAAATCAAACCCTAGCAGCAGAACAGTCCATTAAGACCCTTGACGTCATGTCCAAAATGGTGTGCCATAAACCCTAGACGGTCATGTAAACAATCAGATCTGAATTGTCACTTCAAGATAAACCACAATGAAGAATTAGATTTGCATTTATAACCTCTTAAGGACTTCTAGAAGGATCCCTCCTAATTCTTCATGGACTTAGGGTTACTAAATAGGTTAAGACATTATTTAAATGAGGGTTACCACAAATAAAATATAAATTAAAATTAAGACGTCTTTTAGTAGTGGGTACTATGGTCAGGACATCATAGTAAAGGGGTTTAAGAACCACATTAAAAGGGGCGCTAGTACAAGGACCAACAAGTGGTCAATACAAGGCCACACCAACACAAGTCAAACCATAAATCAAGGAATAGTACAAGACCCTTCTAACCATAGGACCAAAGGTGTAACAACAAAGTGGGTAAACAACCCTTTTACCCATAATACCAAAAACAACAAAGTGGTAAGAGTCAAGACAACTCAAGGTGGGTAGACAACCCTTCTAACCACAAGAGAAGGTTGTGAACAAGACAAGGTGGTAAAGTGCAAACCTTCTAACCACAAGACCAAGAACAATAAGGTGGGAAGATCAAGGGTATGCAAACAAGGTGGGGATACAACCAATCCATCTCTCTCTCAAATGTACAAGTGTTCCATACACTAACTGAAAGTTCATCATCACTTTATAAAGAAAGTCCACACTGGATGATGTTATCATGTGGTCCTCCTGACTGCTCCTAAGGTCAAGTGCTAGTGACTTCATCAAGGGGTGGCCAGTCCCTTCAGAAGACAACCTAGCTTAACCATCTCGAAGACCTAGGAGAGGAGGGCATCACACATCATCATCTTGGTTAACTGACCAAGATCCTCCATTTATAAAGAATGGCTCTCAACCCAAGGCTGAGCTTCAATCCCAGACTGAATCATGTTGATCAACCCCTTGATCCCTGACCAGGTCCTCCATTATCCCAAAAAATGATCCTCAGCCCCAGGTTAAGCTTTCGGTCCCAGACTAAATGTTGATCAACCACCTACAAGACCTGCTTGGTCCTTGACCAAGAATCTGCCTGGTCCTAGACCAAGATGTCTCTGTCTCTGCCTGCAAGATCTGCTTGGTCCTCATGACCAAGAAACTGTTTGGTCCCAGACCAAAATACCCTAGAGACAGATAGGAGCCCTGGCCACATGCTAGGGACTTTGCCATGGCATCAATCTACTTGGTCCTAGACCAAGAACCCCAGGAGACTGTTGGGCGCCCTAGGGTACCTTCTAGGGACTTACTCTGCCTGGTTAACTGGCTAGGAACCCTAGTTAACTGACTATGGTACCATCCTCCTTGAGAATGGGTCTGTAATATCCCAAACTGGTAATTTTCTTTTTTTCTTTGTTTGCTATGTGATCTTGTGTCTCAACCCAAGAATGTATGATGTACTAATCTAAGATTGTATGCGCCGCATGCAACCCTAATACCCAGATAATCAGAAATGCTATAAAATAGGGAGAAGTAATGCATGTATGTACCAATAGATAGATCAGCTGATGTAGATCAATATAAACCCAGCATGCGAGAATTGTGTCAGTGAATGAGTGAGATAAAGTTGAATCCTCTCCAGAGAATGTGCCCTTGATATAAATGCGCCCTCTTCAAGCTCAGTATGCTCCTCAATAAATAATGGTCAGCAGAAGAACCTCCAAACAAGGTGTATTAGGGTTATAGTGCCCCTCTGATGAAGATAGAAGCAACATGCAGATCGAAGGATGGCTCAGAAGCCTAAAACGTGAACCCCTCCTTGAGAAAGTTTCCCACATGCAGAAAGATGTCCTCTTGAAGTGAGAGATGTTGACAGATAGCTTGAAACTCAAGTTGAGAAGCCCTTCTTCTAGGGGAAGGGTAATATCACTGCTCTGAAGAGAATGGGAGCAGCATGCAGAAGGTATGCTCCCTGTAGACTAAAATGTGAATAGGAAGGTCCCTGGACAATGCGCCCATGCAGGAGGAGGAATCCCTCAATATATGATAAACTAGAACTCTACATAATCTGAATAATAGTAATACCTGATGATGAAGCAATGTTGAATCTGGATGATCCAACCTGATAGTGACTAGGGCAGATAGATTTCGCTGCCGAAATACACTAGCTAGCTAAGTGCATGCACTCAACCCCAACTTAGCTCGTTGAGCTCTCCAATTCGAATCCACAAATCAATAATCATATAAGCAAGTCTTCTTCACTAGCTTTACCTTTCTTTTATAACATTCACCTGACAGACCTAAGTTTTGACCTAATTAGGTCACTTTATCTTCTAATTCTCAATTGACTTGCATGCAGTGCTTCTGGAGACTCAATCAGTGCATGCATCATGAAATAATGCTCAGATGTCATGCATGCAGGTGGCCTATAGTTCCTGTGGCCCCTGTTTACCTATTGATGATCTAATACCCATGCTAAGATCTTCTTAAGGTGCATATGGCATCAATCCTCAATTGATTCCCTGGATGTCAATGCCCGCTCGAACCTATGGGAATCAGATAGGTTAGCGGGATGGTCCTTTTTGCTTAAGCAGAAGAGGACATTACAGGGTCTCACAGCTCCATTAATTTAACAATGTTGTGGTGACATATTAATCGTCTTGTCACTAGGATATAGCACTTTATACGGTCCCCTTTTGTTATGTTGTGCTAGTCATCACATGACTAGGTGGTGAAATGGTTTATATGTTGAGGTGGTACTATGGTACAAGTTGTCTAGGTGATAATTTCCCTAGCATTTGGGGCGGTATTTTGTACAAGGATTGCACATTTATATGGTTGATATCACTCACTTGGATAGCATTTGGCATTTTGACTCCTTTTCACACGGTTCAAGCATGATTTATCAATGTATTTGATGTGCTTTGGCATGTTTTTAGCCTCCTAGTGTGAGCATCCCGGGCTATTTGGGAGTTATTAACACTTGATATACTATTATGGTGAGGACTATAACCCTTAAAGGAGCGATGCCCTTGTGCACACATGTTGAGGTTGATTAAAGAGTTTCAATGGTTGGTTTGACCCACATTAAACTAATGGAGTCCTATTGCCTAAGCATCCTAGATTATTGGGCTTGGTTTCACACTTTATTTGATGTATTGATTTCTAGAGGAACACTCGCCCTCTTGGCACATATGTCGAGGCATTCATCACATTTATTATTATTTTATTGCTTGAGATGATGGGGTCGTCCCATAATGCATGGAGTCAATTGGATTTGTAACTACCTTGCATGTGGATCAATGATTGTTTGTTGGGTGGTTGACTCCCTCTCTCTTGGATCTAACCGGATCTAACCGTTTGCACACTTATGGGAGAGTTGTTATGCATTGGAGACCATGCATTGGAGGTTGTTGTGAGGGTGTCTTTACCCTAGTTATTATCTTTACCACATGGTCAAACATTGGCGAGCCTGCAATATTTTCTTAATGGGACAATCTATCACTTTAGGAGTTTGTTGCACACCATTTTGAGATTTATGGAGACATCCACCATGATGGCCACACGTGCCACTTGGCGTTATTATTTGCATATTGTTTAAGGAGTTGTGATGTGTTTTCCCTTGGAGTTCATGGAGGACGTTCAAGGAGTTCATGCGTTTTGTCCACTTTGCGGAGGCATCCCACTTCTAGGAGCTCTCATGCATGGCGATTTGTACATGTGGCATAGCCACTCATATTTTATTATTTGTTTGACTTATCCATAAAGTTAGATGGATATTGTTTCTTTATGCATTCCCAGGTTAGATCCATCGTTCATTAGGGATAGTATTATTTTATTGAGGTTTCAGCCTAAAAACTCTATATAAGAAGGCTCCTCCCACTTGTAATGGTTGCTGAAAGTGCTTTTATTTTTTGGAGATCGTATTGCTCTAGACATTTTTGAAGGATTGAATGTTACATAATGGTGTTATCTTGCTAATGTGATGCAAATTCTATATTTTTGGAGTATTATTGTTGATTTCTACTTAAAGCTATTTCTTGAGGCCAAAGTGAAGGGTATATGTACCACAATGGATGTAAACTAGGTGTGATGGTTCCTCTCCCTAGTTTCACTATTTATTTTTGTGGAAATGGGTCTATTGCATCTAATATCATATGAATTGTTGCATAGTTTATTTCCAAGTGAAAGAACACCCTAGAAATTAACTTGAGAGTGAATCTCTTAAAGGCCCGTTTTATAAATTCTGTCATAATTTGAAATTTTCTGCAAACTTAGGGTTGCTGTAGCATGTATTTTGCAGCTCTTCTGGACCCTAAAGCATTAGCATTATCTAAACAGCCCTTTAAGATGTCCATACTACCCAATCTGGAATATACGCATTTGCCCCCCTCTTTCAACTTCCTAAAACTCAGCTCTTCTAGACCCTAAGGCATTATCAAAACATCCCTTTAAGATGTCCCCTTGACCCCATTTTCTCAATCTGGAATTTAGGCACTTGTCCTCCTCTTTTAACCACCTAAAAACTCATAAAAATTAACATTTTACTTTCTGTTTTGCAATCTGAAATTTACAGCAAAAATATCTCCAAATTTGCCCCAAATCTAGGAAATAACCCTAATTAATTACCTTTAACTAGACTTTAAATTCTGTTTCTTAAATCTGGAATTCGCTTGCCACAATTTGAACTAAAACCAGATTTCCTCATGTCCTAAAGCACCCTCATTCACTATCTTTATTTGGACTTAACTAACCTTAGGGATTCCCCCCTTGTGCTAGAGGAGCTAGCCTAAAGAGAGGGAGAGAGCTACTGAGGTGACAGTGGATAGTCTTTCTAGGTTGCCCTTAGGTTTTCACATCTTTGATTGGGACTTTTTCATTTTAAGTGAGAACCTAGCAGGTCACAGGACAAATTCAGCAAATCGTCAAACTCTGAAGACTCATGCATAGTTGTCTGAATTTGCAGACCAATGCAAATTCAGAATTTCACCTCAACCTTGAGGTTTCCCGGATCTATTTCCTGCAACCTTCAAGCAATGGCGTTGAATCTGAAATATAAATTATAGCAGAATATTTTTTTCTTCTGCAAAACAAAATACACAAAGGCAGCAGAAGAAAATAAACACCAAACAATTGTATTTCAAGGAGCTATGTTTTCACCAAGCTTTCCTCACACAAGCTCTTCAAGCAAAGCAATCCAAGTCTTCTCTAGGGTTTCTTTGCCACAACCCAAGATCCTTCTCACACAAGAACTCAGCCCTAGCATTTCAAGTCTTCTCTAAGAATTGCCTCTCACAAATCCTAGTGCCTTCCTCCTTTGCATAAAGACAAGTATAAGTTCATCTTCAAGGGACAAAAGGCCTAATGATCTCACAACTATAAAACATGAATGATGTGAATATGATGAATGAAAAATAAAGACTTTCTCATCCCTTTATATAGAATAGGTGAGGGAGGCCAATAACAGTAAATTGAAGAAGGTCCACAAACAACTATCTCAAGCAACATAACTACTCACTAGATAGGTCCACATGTGAACCGCTCCAACTCTAAGGTGACATGTCAAGCTCCAAGGTAAGCATGACCATCAAGCAAGGATCCCAAGGTAAGCAGTCCACAAAAAAAGGCCCAAAGGTCTCCAATACTCCAACTCTACCTCTTAAGCCATGCACTCATCTAGGTCCACCACACCTCCATGAACACTCCTCAACCCAAATGCCCTCAAATAAAGCACAAGCCTCCATGTAAGCAACCAAGTGACCCAATGCTACCTAGGGTTCAACACCCTCCTCCTAAATGCCCCAAAGCTCCTCAAATAGGTATTCCCCCCAAGAAAGCAACCAAGCCCTCCATGTCTACCTCATGAAGAATGCAACCTTACCACAAAGGATTTCAACCCCTTTTAGGAAGTGCACTTACATAATCATCAAGTCAAGGTATAGCAAACCATGCGTAAGATATCCCCAATTCGTATGTCCACTAAAGATACAACTAAGGGTAGGCATCACACCATGCGCACCACATCACGTGAAGCACCCCCAAGCATAGTGTAAACACTTTCAGAGTAAGACCAAAAGATAACACTCCCTCTTGTGTCTTTATGAGAAAATTGTTTTCACCAACACCAATCTTCTCACTCAACATCTCAACTAAACCTGCCATTTGCCAATCTGAATCTACCACAATCACAGAATCAATCATTAACCCCTCAAAAGGAACTATCACCCAGACACCACTCTCCTCCATCAAGGCATCACACCTCACCTCCTCAAAATAACTAGAGGACTCAAGAACAAAAGTAGCTAATGCAGTATGGTTAGCATATCTCCTAGGAGGTATAGTCGTCCTCATCAAAGATCTAAGCAATGCTACATGCTCTTGTGCATCCTGCAATGCCTAAGTAAGCCATCTTGGCTTCCTGAGGGTTAAAGACTTTCTTGTCATAATCCATATGCCTCGATTCCCATTGTCCACATACCAACCAACACTTGACACCGTGTCGGAAGATAAACAATAGACTGCAGAAAAGGCGGACTCAAGCTAGGATGCTAACTCATTCCCTCCTACTGCAGTACTTGCACTCCTTTCAACCTATTTTTGCCACATAGCCTTCCCTTTCTTCTTCTCTAAACATTGGCTAGCATAATGTCCCTTTTGCCAACACCTAAAACATTTCCAATTACTCAAATCCTTCTTCACTTGGCTTGATTCTTCCTTCTTACCCTTCTTGTGTCATTTCTTGTTTACCTTCCTCATCCTCCCAATGAGTTCTACATCTCTTTGCTTCGCTGAATAAGATTCTAACCTTATCTCTCCTTGCACAAAATCATCCCAAAGCTTATCAATAGCACATAAATTCTCATAAGCAAAAACACCTTGGACAAAGGGTTTCCAACAGGAAGAAAACCCATTCAAGGCAATGGGCACCAGCTGCACATCCTCCAGCGAAACTTACCTCTCAACTCTGTCATCACATACAAGTAGCTAACCATTGTATCTGTGTCACTCATGCAAATGGTTAAGAGCTTGTTTCTCAAGAGCATCTTCCTAGAGACACTCACACTCTTGTATAATGCAATCAAAGCATCATACATCTCGTTGTCAGTCTTCTTCTCTACAATGTGAGTGATCAAATGATTCTTCACATAATCACGAATGATTATCTTTACCTTGGCCTCCTTGTGCACAGCCAACAATTTTAGATCAGTATGTGCAACAATCTCATTCTCAATATGCTCCCAAAGCTTGGCCTCTTCCATTAGCATTTGCAGACTACACTGCCAAGGTGTAAAATTAGACGCACCATCAAATCTGTCACACTCTCTAAGACTGAGAACAGTCATCCCTGCAAATCTGAATCAACCCAAGTAAAATCAACAAGGCAAGTACATTACCCTTCTAAGGTACAAGTGTTTTTTCCAAAGCCACTATTTATTCACACCCAACAACCTGTAATACGTCAAGCACCTCTTCTAGGTACGAAACAACTGAAATACCCAACTCCCTATTCACCAAGGGTCCAAGAGAGTGATATCAGTCAAATCAATGCTAATACCATGTGGAAATCTCAAGAAACGCAGCTCAATACGAATTCATAAATTTCACCTCAAATTTGGGTTCCCCAAAACTATTTCCTATCAACTTTTAGGCTTGGAGCTGAATCTGACATATAAATTACAACAATATACATTTCACTTCTATCCAACCAAATACAAAAGGCAGCCGAAGAAAATAAACACCAAACAATTGTACTTCAAGGGATCTATGTTTCCAACATTTAGGGCACAAATCCCAACATATAACAGATCTGAAAATTATTTAGTTACAGCAAATTTATTACAGCCATAAATCTGCCCACCTAGCTTCTATTTGTTTTCAAATCACTCAACAAAATTAGCGAGCTGTTCATGATAAATCTGCATACCAAACAGCACTAGAAACTACTCAGTCATCATGAGTTTATAAGCTGAAATTCAGATCTGCAAGTACACAAAGCTTGGACAGAAAGCACTCCTCATATGAGCATAAATAGAAGTTACAAGTACACACCAACAGCTTATACCAAGCTGATACAAGATAGTCTTCAATCTTATCACAAGCTAGAACACTCCGATGCTCTCCAAACCCCAGCTAGGGCGTCCACCATAAATAGGGAACACTAATTAGCAATACAAAGGGCATAGCCAAGCATCCACCAAGCTATCTAGCCACACCAAAGGCTCCACAACAAGCTACAATTAACACCAACAAGTGCACTCTTGATCTTTCACCAAGCTTGCCTAACATAAGCTACTCCAAGTAAACCACTCCAAATCTTCTCTAGGGTTTCTTTGCCACAAACACTAGGACCTTCCCACTGTTAGAAAGTGACAACGATGGAAGGTCTTCCTGCATGCATGTGTCCTTGCATGCAGAAGACATTAATTGGAAGCCAAACGTATTTCATTAACTTTTCCTAAGTTACTTTGGAAAATTAATTAAAGTGATCTAATTAATTAATTGTTGACTTAATGAAACGTTTTTTATAAAGTGTAAGTGAATTATTTAAAGTGATGGCAAGATCTAATCTTGGCCATCCATTCTCACTGGAGGATCTCAACCTTAGATCTATAGTGAGATTAGGTTATTCACTTAGCATTGAGTTATAAAGAAAGATCAATTGGTGGAGAGGACACACAATTGCATTCCGACAAAGACGGAGAAAAATGAGTGTGAGAGAGAGAGAGTTTTGAGAAGAAGACGGAGGAGCAGAAATCCAGAAAAGGAAGACAGATTTGCAGGAGAGAGAAATAGCAGCAAGCAGAGGTGATCATACGGAATTCCGTACATCCCGTACTATACAGTCGTACGAATTATGTACAGCAGGCCGTACAGATCTGTACAGGCTGTACAGCAGCAGAAGCTTTGCTGCGTTGGGATCCATGCCCGCTTACAGGTTTTTCTCATTGTTTTTCTATGGTACGATTTTTGCCAATTGGGCAGAATCGAAATTTGAATTGTATGCTCCATATTGTCTGAATAAAATAAATATCTCATACTGCTGCACCGGTTTTACCATCTTGGGTTTTGTCCGGGGGTTTATACCCAAAAAGATTGAGTTGTCTCAATTGATGTGATTGCTGCTATATTTCTTTCAGTATTTATTTTCCGTTGCATAGTGAAGAAATCCATGTGATTATTTATTAGAAATTAATTTGGCATGCATTTAGCCCTAGTTGGATTTTAAGGAAATTTATATGGTATCAGAGCTCTTCTGAGCAGGCTAAGAGAAAGCAGCAGGTTGGTTGGATAGATCACTGCATATCTATCCAAGGGTTTACAGGTACTATTCATTATGGCCGTACAGTTGAGACTTGAGGATAGAATCCAGGGCGCATAGAACTTTCCTACTTGGAAAGAGAGGATCACCAGGATCCTTGATGTCAGTGATGTTGATGAGCACATTGATGATCAGAAGAGTGCTCCCACAGATCCAGCAAAATTGGCTAAGTGGAAGAAGATAAATTCCAGGGCAATGTTGATCATCTTGGATGAGGTGAAGGACCACATAGTCCCTCATTTGTCTGGGAAGAAAACCGCATTAGAGATGTGGAAGGCTTTGGAGAGTCTCTACCATAGTAAGAATGAAAACCGGAAGATGGTGCTGCAGGAGAGATTGCGCAGTACCAGGATGGCCAAGGGTGAAGGAGTGGTGCCTTATCTTACAAGGCTCACACAGATTAGGGATGAGCTTGGAGCAGTGGGCTCTAAGACTGAAGATGAGGAGCTAGTTTGTATAGCTCTCAATGGCTTCTCTAAGCCATGGGAAGTCTTTGTCAAAGGTGTGGTGGCTAGGGAGAAGCTCCCTCACTGGCAGAGATTGTGGGATGACTTCACACAGGAAGAGACCCGGATGGGTCAAGGTTCAACTTCATCCAGCGGTACTACACAGATCATGGATGAAGAGGCTCTAGCCCTAACAAGCAAAGGTAAGGGGAAGGCAAAGAAGAAGAAGAGTGGCAAGAAGAACTTGGACATGGAAAAAGTCAAGTGCTTCATTTGTCACAAGCATGGACACTTTGCTTCCCAGTGCCAAGAGAAGAAGAAGAAGAAGAACAACAACAACAACACACAAATGGTAGGATCTACAGAAGTGGATGATTTCAGCAAAAAATTTGAGGAAGACTATTGCTTGATAGCTTGCATGGAAAGCTCCATCAGCAGCAGTATCTGGTATGTAGATAGCGGTGCATCTTGTCACATGACAGGACACAGAGGGTTCTTTAAGAGATTGCAGGAGGGTGGAGTAAATCTCCATATTGAGTTAGGAGATGATGCACGGTATCAGGCGCAGGGTGTTGGCACTGTATCGTTTCAGAGGGAGTCTGGAAAACTATCAGCTTTGTTGATGTGCTATATGTCCCAGGGATGACCAAGAATCTCATATCAATTTCCACTCTAGAAGACAAGGGTTTTCTAATGACTTTCCGTGATAGGAAAGTATATATCAGACCAAATGGGTCAGATCAAAGATTGGACAGGGTGATTGGGGTTCGAAGCGGGAAGGTTTACAAACTACAGTTTGAGCCTGCAAAGGCTCTAGTCAGTAGCAACAGTAGTGATTGTGAGTTGTGGCTTAGGAGGGTGGCACACTTACACCATGGTGCACTGAGGCATCTGAGACAGGCAGTCATTGGATATTGAGGACAGACAACGGTGGTGAGTACACCGGCAGAGAGTTCATGGAGTATTGTGCATCAGAGGGGATCAAGAAGGAACACACTGTTCTTCATACCCCGCAGCAAAATGGGGTGGCGGAGAGGAAGAACAAGACGCTGGTGAGTGCAGCCAAGGCCATGCCATTTGATCAGGGATTACCACTATTCCTATGGGCCGAGGCATTTCGGACTGCGATATATGTCCAGAACAGGTGTCCCCACACTGCATTGGGGAGGAAGATACCTGAGGAGGTATTTACAGGTACTAGACCAAACGTGAGTCACTTGTGTATATTTGGGAATATCTGTTATTGTCACATTCATGCTGACACTAGGAAGAAGTTGGATCCTTCTGGAGAGAAGGGGCTTCTAGTTGGGTATAGTGAGACTTTCAAGGCTTATAGAGTATATATCCCAGCTCACAAGAGGATCATTGTGAGCAAGGATGTCCAGTTTGATGAGGACAGGGCCTTGAGAAGATTTATGGACTTACCAACACAGGAGCAGACAACAAAGGACTCGGGAGGAGTAAGTTGGAAGAGTCACAGGTACAGGTTCAGACACAGGGAACAGGCTCTAGTAGTCAGAGGGAGTCAGGTGGATAGGATCCTCCTATCTTTGATGGGGAGGATGAGCAACAACAGCAAGAGGACATCCAACAGCCGCAGTAGGCAGACACTAGGCCACGGCCTAAGTGGTATAGGTCCACAATTCAGGATTCCAGACAGGTGAGTCTTCCACAGAGATCATTCAGACGTAGCATACCCCCAGATAGACTGAGCTATATGGCACTGATGACAAAGTTGATTGACTCTGAACCTTCTAGTTTCGAGGAGGCTGCACAACATGATGTGTGGCAAGATGCCATGGTTGAGGAGTATGACTCAATCATGAAGAATCAGGTATGGGAGGTTGTTCAGAGGCCACAGGATAAGAAGGTGGTGGGATCTAGATGGATCTACAAGGTAAAGCATGCAGCAGATGGAAATGTGGAGAAGTACAAGGCACGCTTCGTGGCGAAGGGGTATTCGCAGAAGGAAGGTATTGACTATGAGGAAACCTTCGCCCATGTCGCTAGGTATTCTTCTATTCGGACTATCCTATCATTGGCAGCAGAGATGGGTTGGCGTGTTCATCAAATAGATATGAAGACAGCCTTCCTTAATGGAGTTATTGAGGAAGAGGTTTATATTAAGCAGCTAGAGGGGTTTGAGGTGGAGAGCAGAGAGTCTCATGTATGTAGACTGCAAAGAGCTCTGTATGGGCTCAAGCAGGCACCTCGAGCATGGTACTCGAGGATTGACAGCTATCTATGAGAGATGGGGTTCCAACGGAGTGAGGCATACCATAACCTGTACTTCTTGGCAGATGAGGTACCTCTCATACTGGTTCTATATGTGGATGATCTCTTTCTTACAGGAGATGAGAGGTTGATTGGGGATTGCAAGTCCAACCTTGCAGTGGAGTTTTAGATGAAAGACCTTGGGTTGATGCATTACTTCCTAGGTCTGGAGGTTTAGCAGAGAGATGGGTGCTTCTTCATTGGACATGGGAAGTATGCAGTAGAGATCTTGAAGAGATTCAGGATGGAGGACTGCGGACCTATGGCTATACCTCTAGTTTCCAACTGGAGGAAGACTGATACATCGGGATCAGAGAAGTTTGATCCTACACTGTATAGGCAGCTTATCGAATCGCTTATGTATCAGGTCAACACTCGACCAGACATTAGCTTTGCAGTCAACTCTTTGAGTCAGTTCATGGTGAACCCTTGAAGAGTACATTGGATAGCTGCAAAGCACATACTTCGCTACATCAGAGGTACAGTGGAGTATGGATTGGTTTATGAGCGCAGTGGGAGTATACAGTTGGTAGGTTTCACGGATGCTGACTGGGCAGGATGTGTGGAGGATCGGAAGAGCACTTCAGGTTGCTACTTCAACATTGGGTAAGGAGTTGTCTCTTGGTTCATCAGGAAGCAGAATTCTGTTGCATTGAGCTCAGCTGAGGCTAAGTACATGGCAGCCAGCATGGCTGCATGTGAGGGGATGTGGCTGAGAAAGTTGCTCTCAGGATTATTCGAGAGTGAGCTAGAGACTACAATAGTTCACTGTGACAATCAGAGTGGTATCAACCTTTGTAAGAATCCAATGTTCCATGACAAGAGCAAGCACATTGACATCCGGTATCACTTCCTCAGAGATTGTGTTCAGAGAGGAACCATTCGATAGGAGTACATTCAGACAAATGAGCAGGTGGCAAACATATTCACCAAGGCACTTTGCAAACTCAAGTTTGTGAAGTTCAGAGACAAGTTGGAGTTGTTACCGAATCTCGTCCTCATTGAGAGGGAGTGTTAGAAAGTGACAACGAAGGAAGGTCTTCCTGCATGCATGTGTCCTTACATGCAGAAGACATTAATTGGAAGCCAATTGTATTTAATTAACTTTTCCTAAGTTAACTTTGGAAAATTAATTAAAGTGATCTAATTAATTGTTGACTTAATGAAACGCTTTTTATAAAGTGTAAGTGAATTATTTAAAGTGATAGCAAGATCTAATCTTGGCCATCCATTCTCACCAGAGGATCTCAACCTTAGATCTATAGTGAGATTAGGTTATTCGCTTAGCATTGAGTTATAAAAGAAAGATCAATTGGTGGAGAGGACACACAATTGCATTCCGATAGAGACAGAGAAAAAGGAGTGTGAGAGAGAGAGAGTTTTGAGAAGAAGACGGAGGAGCAGAAATCTAGAAAAAGAAGACAGATTTGCAGGAGAGAGAAACAGTAGCAGGCAGAGGTGACCGTACGCAATTCCGTACAGTCCGTACTGTACAATCGTATGGATTTCGTACATGTCATATGGATCCGTACAGCAGGTCGTACAGGCCGTACAGCAACAGCAGCTTTGTTGCGTTGGGATCCGTGCCCGCTTATAGGTTTTTCTCATTGTTTTTTCTGTGGTACGATTTTTGCCAATTGGGCATAATCGAAATCTGAATTATATGCTCCATATTTTCTGAATAAAATAAATATCTCATACTGCTGCACCATTTTTCCCATCTTGGGTTTTGTCCGGGGGTTTATAACCAAAAAGATTGATTGTCTCGATTGATGTGATTGCTGCTATATTTCTTTCAATATTTATTTTTCGCTGCATAGTGAAGAAATCCATGTGTGGTTATTTGTTAGAAATTAATTTGGCATGCATTTAGCCCTAGTTGGATTTTAAGGAAATTTACACCCACAAGGACTCAAACCCAGCGCACTTCAAGCCTTCTCTAGGAATTGCCTCTCACGAAACCCTAGCACCTTCCTCCCTTGCGTAAAGACAAGTATAAGTTTATATCCAAGATACAAATTACAAAAGACCTAATGAACTCTCAAATCTCTAAGACAAGAATGATGTGAATGTGATGAAAGAAAAGTAAAGACTCTCCCTTTATATAGAATAGGTGAGGGATCCCAACAAAAGTAGAGTGAACAAGGTCCACATAACTATCTCAAGTAACCCAACTAAACTAGATAGGTACACATGTGAAGCGCTCCAACTCAAGAAGATAAATGTCAAACTCTAAGGTAAGCACATCCATCAAGCAAGAGTCCCAAGGTGAGCACTCCATAAGACAAGTTCCAACACTCTCCTCCAAAGATCTCCAACACTACCACCTTAGCCATGCACTCCTCTGATCCACCACACCTCCATGAACAGTCTTCAACCCAAGCATCCTCAATTGAAGCACTAGCCTCCATGTAAGCAACCATGTGGCCCCATGTTTCCTAGGAATCAATGCTTGACTCCTAAATGCCCCAATGCTCCTCCTCCAAATAAGTTCTCCCAACCAAGCAACCAAGCCCTCCATGTGTGCCTCATGAAGAATGTCACTATGCCACATAGGATTCCAACCTCCCCAATAAATGTACCACATAAGCATCAATTCAAGGTATAGCAACCCACGAGTAAGTTATCTCTATTGTGTATTCCACTAAGATAAAACCGACGGTAGGCATCACACCACGCACTCCATGTCACATGAAGCACCTACAAGAATGGTGTAAACACTTTCAGAGATGCTCCTGCATCCATGTTATAGCGCTCATCGAGCCAATTAATTTTTATACAGAATAATTAGTGAGGGAGAGATGATATTTTGAAATTTTGCTCCCAGATGAATCTTTAAAAGTTGCTTGCAAGCTAGAAAAATAAGATGTCAGACGTACATTAAAAAAGAAAGATATATAAGTGTTATACACCATTGTTATATAAAGTAAATAAATAGAATCTAGATAGGTTATTTAAATTTTTAAATAACTATGTTAGATAGAATAGATGCAATGCCTGGATGGGGTGACCATACATGCTTTGTTTTTAAGTATACAGTACAAGAGAACTAGGGTTAGAATAATATTAAAAGCTAAGTCAATATATTCTTAAAGTTTTTAGGGCAAGAAACATTGTAGCCCAAAATATTTGCTTCAGTATGCTTCATTTTCTTTGCATGTGTGCCTTATTAGTTATCAACTTATCACACAT
This sequence comes from Larix kaempferi, assembly GCA_027924585.1. Taxonomy (NCBI): domain Eukaryota; kingdom Viridiplantae; phylum Streptophyta; class Pinopsida; order Pinales; family Pinaceae; genus Larix; species Larix kaempferi. Next base: position 658,877 of record BSBM01000099.1, on the reverse strand, counting down.
AAGTTCATTTGTGAACTCTCCTTCCATTAGAGGAAATTTGGATGAAAAATGGTCTGCCCAACCCTAATTCAAATTCCATGTCATCATGTATTAGCCAATCAAAATGCTTAAAAATTCAAAAGAGGTGCATATAAAAAAATTGAAGAGAAAAAACAAATACTACTTTTTTGGATCGTATTTTCAACTTATCTCTTTGTAGATTTACTCAAATTTCAAGCGGAAGCACTCGTTGGATGCGGAATTAAATTCTGCATCCAACAAGTACCCAACTTGCATACTTTTAACATCATCTACATCACGAAAAATTGAAAATACTTGAAAAACACGTTTTTTCTCTCACTAGAAACACGTTTTTTATGTATTTTCATTTTTTCATAATGTGGATGTCGTCAAAAGTATGCAAATTGGGTACTTGTTGGATGCAGAATTTAATTCCGCATCCAACGAGTGCTCCTGCTTGAAATTTGAGCAAACCTACAAGAAGATAAGTTGAAAATACGATCCAAAAAAATAGTTTTTTTACTCTCTCTCTACTATTATTTTCCTTAGTATTTCCTTAGGACCATTTTTCATCCAAATTTCCTCTAATGACTGTGATTTCCTCTATAATTAGACTTTGTAGAGATGCTCCTACATAGCATCCATGTTATAGTGCTCATCAAGCCAATTAATTTTTATACAGAATAATTAGTGAGGGAGATATGATATTTTGAAAATTTGCTCCCAGATGAATCTTTAAAAGTTACTTGCAAGCTGGAAAAATAAGATGCCAGCCGTACATTAAAAAAGAAAGATATATACATGTGTTATACGCCACTGTTATATAAAGTAAATAAATAGAATCTAGATAGATTATTTAAATAACTATGTTAGATAGAATATATGCAATGCCTGGATGGGGTGACCAAGCATGCTTTGTTTTTAAGTATACAGTACAAGAGAACTAGGGCTAGAGTAATATTAAAAGCTGAGTCAATATATTCTTAAAGTTTTTTATGGCAAGAAACATTGTAGGCCAAAAAGTTTTGAAAAGAATGCTTGTTGAAACTATTTTACAAGGAATGAAGATGGGAATGAAGATGTTGACTGAACAACATAAAGGGAGCTGAGACACAGATTATGAGATACAAAGCCTCACCAAAAGGATTGATATTACAATGGAAAATATGCATTAAAAGTAGGAAAACTTACTTGATGAGATTTGCCATGATCTTCTGACGGAGTGATTTTGTGTATCTGCTCATGCTCAGTGGCATTTCTCCTATCAAAATGGTCCCCACTATTGCCTCCATGAGAAGCTCCCGAATCTTCTTCATGGTGGTGGTGCCCACCTCTTTCTGAGGACTCCTGGCTTACCTTTTTGCTCCACTCATGATCATGGCCTCTATTATCCTTATAACCACTTATAGTCCTTTGCTTATCTGCAGAAAAGTGTTTCTCGTCTCTCACTCTTGAAGGTGATCTTGAGTTCGTTGGAATCCATCTTTTCTCCTCGTACCTACCATATATCCATAGCATCATAAGTTTGTAAAAATAGAAAAAAACTTGCAGCAACAAGATTTGGAGATTAGAGATGGACATTGTGAATCGTGTAAAGTTACATTACGACAAGGAATAATTTGACAAATATGCAAGTAACCATATGTTAAGTTTCTTCAAAAGCAAAGCAAATGAAATGCAAAATTTCCACATTTTGCATGGAAACATACTTAGCACGAATGAAGTTTTCAAGTCCAACTCTATCATAATTTGGAGGTAGCTCTGCCTCCCAATAACTATTTGCCTTGGCATTACCCATGCCTGCAACCAAACACAACACTTAATGACACCTGAATATTAAATGCCTAATAAACTTATTTCTAATATGAAGTTATACATAGACATTGACAAAGCAAATTTATCCAACAACACGAAAGGTTGAATTAGATCCAAATATGAAAATAGGTTAAATGATCACTAAAAGACTTACTTTGGATGAAGGCAACTTGCTCTGGAAGCCATGTATCCAATGTGGCGGACCGCACCTACAAGAAAACAATCCAGGGTCATCATCCAACATCACAAAGACAAGAGAATTAATAATGATAAACAAACATCCATGATGTCCTAATATCCTACGGATCAGATGTTCGAGTTTCTTCCATAGTGGCTTCACAGGACAGTCCACAAGGAACATTTTGGACAGAATGTTCTTCAAAGCAAAGTGAGATATGCCACTCTATTCATAAGGGAGTATTAAGTTGCTGACAAATTCTCATCATATCAATCATTCAGAAACATCACAGCACATAGGGAAAGTCAGAATGTTTAGGGCAAGCTGTGGGGAGGCAAAATAAGGATGTTTCAGACAAGCTGTGGGGAGGCAAGGGCATTTTGTATACTATATGTAACAGCAACAAAATCAACATAAAACCCTTAAACTAATGCATGTTGAAGTAATGCACTCTACACCAGCACTCGGATTATTACAATGCAAGTCTCGGCAGAACCAAAAAAAACAAGACCAAGTTCTTCTGAATCAGCTTATACCTTGCACAAGCAAAAATGAACAATCAATAAATGCTCTCATAACTTTACTGACGGAGACATATATTAATGGAATCAGAAAGAGTCATGCTGATAAACAGAAGAATTCTCATTAGTTGGGCGCTTATTTGAGTTGTAGGTCACTGAGAACATACTGGGAAGAAAATTCTTTACAGCAGATACCTGTTATTTAATCCATCCACTAGGACTATTAAAAGTTGCTAAAATTCTTTTTAAAATCAAATCAATCATAATATCTTAAGCATCCAGTCTTTTTAAAGATGTTTAGGATAAGCAAATAGAGAAGCAAGACAGTATCAAATCTTAACAGTTTCAAAAACTTATGTTTAACAGATTTCTCAAACTTTCTAAAATCACTCTCTGAAGAATGATTAATCCACATAAGTTTCAAATTCGTGTCAGTGAAAATATTTGTTGTCCTCTACTGCTGCTCATTATGTTGTGTTTTATTTTCATACAGTTGCAACCATGCGTGCACCCAGAAAGTTACTGATAGTAATGCATGGATCAGAAATCAGCTGAACAGAAGATTAACTAACTACATTGGAAAGCAATCTTTATAACTCAAGTGTGTAGGTAAGCCTTTGGAAAATAGATTGGGCAACTGTTTTTGAAATCATTCCATCTCATTGAATTGAATAATTGTTTTGGATATAAGTTATAAAAGAAATGTGGCTCAATGAACCACAATCCTATAAAAAATGACAATATATTGAATTCTTAGAACGAACGACTTTGATATTTCCTAATTCCATTAGCTTTGTAATCAATGTGTTCACCATCTATGATGAGATATGCGAAATAATGCTACAAACTGTAGCTTAAATCAGATGTGACATATAATCACATATTGTGGTATTACCAAAGAAACCAAAAGCAAATGAGGGGTTCATGGATCTGAACCAACAAAAAAATAGGAAGCAACATACAAAAGGCTCACATGGATGGACATGGTAAAAAGGAAGAATGCTTCAGAAATGGTTACAAGATTTCAAACTTGAAAACAAGCAAAGCAGGCAAGAAAATACAAACTTTTCAAAAATATAGGTCCCTTGTCTCAAAATTTCTAGAAAATATAATACTTGGGATCTTTGACCCCATTCCTGAAAGGTCTCGAAATAATGGCATAATTTTCGCATACAGCTAAGGTAGACTTCAATTTGCTATTGTGTATTCCTTTGTTACTAGGTTTGGCTTAAAGCCAACCTAGCCAACACACATTTCTTATATGTGTACCTGGTTAAGACCAACATTGTCATGTGGTCCCATAACCCCTCATTGGGAGATTGCCCTACCTCTTGATTTGTGTATTACTCAAGTCAGTTGCCTCTTGATTTGTGCATCACTCGAGTCATTTGTACAGTTAATCATTCTCATATCAAGTGATTCATTCTTTAGCTAAATTGTAGGAAATGTGTTGAGGCCTACCATAACGGCTGCATTTTAGTATGGAAACATGGGCCTGCCACACCAGCTGCATTTCAGTATGGAAACGCAAGCCTTCCGATTCATATGACTGGATATGCATTTCCAAGCCAATGTATTGCTTCCACACAATACTTGTTTGGAACCACCCTACTACAACATGCATCCAGCCATATCAACAATTGTTATGTCTCTACTCTCCAAAACCCCATTTCGTTGGGAAGTATATTGTGCAAAATATAGCCATTGGATAGCCTCCTTATAAAAATCAACAAACTCACTATAGCAAAACTCCCCACCATTCACTGATCAAAACAACTTTATACTCTTGCATGCTTGCTTTTCTATTTCTCTAAAACACCTTAACTTCAGCAAAAGTATCAAATCTCTTCTTTAGAAAGCAAACGAACATTTTCCTAAAGAAATCATCTGCAAAGAGTAAAAAGTTCCTTGCACAAGTTGATAGGACATCAACGTCATAGTGGACAAGTTCCAACACTACTTTAGCTCTCCAAGCCTTTCTTTCTTCAAAAGCAAATCTGAGTTGCTTTCTAGCCAAGCAAGTTGCACACATATCGGGTGAAATGGTGCTTTAGTTACCAATTGCACATATATCCTTATTTTCCTATACAATGGGCAACTCAAGCATCATTTTGTACTTGATAAATAAAGAAAAATAATGATAATTGATGTACCCATGCCTTTGATTCAACAATAAATCGATGGTGTTGCTAACACCGTTGTTCACCAAAGCATGTGCCTCTGGTATGTCACCTTCCACAAACCTATAAAGACCATGTTCCCTCAACACTAGTGCAACTATTTTGTTATTCCTCTTATTCAATGCAAAAAAATTCTCACCTCTGAATGTCACCAAATTCTCACCTCTGAATGTCGCATCGAAGTGTTGATTCTGTCTAGTTATCTCACTAACTGAAACAAAATTCTTGAACATGAATATCCTTCCTCCTAACATTTTGATCTACACATTCACTTGGCCTTCAACATAGTGCTCTCTATCGTCACCCAAAATTACCAGTATCTGATCTAGACATGATCTCTAAAAACCATGTATTAGTCATGTGTTCAAAGCTCTAAAATTCAAATACCAATCAATTAAGAACATACATCCCTCTTGAGAAGCAACAAATGCATAGAATTCTTCCTCGTGATGCTCCACAACTTTCACTAGCTATATGCCACACTGCCCTTGGTTGTGTTTAATGTCCCACAACTTCTTGCACTCTCACTTTAGATGGCATGCTTTACTGCAGTAATGGTAGCACTTCAAATTCTTATAAGTACTAGATTTCCCTATATTTTTAGTAGCTTTTCATCCATTACTCTTCCCTCCTCCCTATTGTTGCTTGTCGTTACCTTTTAACTTTGCTACCAAACCATTTTCGCATGCTTCTCCACTGTTTCTAAACTACTTCTTCCACCTTTCCTTTTGCAATCACTAACTTGGCAAACTTCTCAAATGTAGTTTCAATGGATTCAAAACTCATATTACAAGTCCCAACAAAATTGTTGAAGAATGGAGGTAAGCATTTTAATGTGATGACCACTAAGCCTTCCCCATCCACTTGCCTGGCTATAGCCAACAATTGATCACAAATGTCCTTCAATTTCAGTAGTTTCTCTTAAATGGAGTCTCCTCCATCGATTTTCATTGAAAAAGGCAAATTCTTAAGGTATAATGCCCTACCGTTATGAGACGTTTCGTGCATTTCCTTTAATCTTCTCCATATTGTGCATTCCACTGCATAATGCATCATGGGAGCATATCATCCAACACAGAAAGCTTTATAAGCATAATCATTTATTCGTTCTTCGAATCATGTTCTTCATGTTCCTTAACCACCTTGTTCATGGAATCAAAATCTATGTGTTCCTCTTCATCTTCGAGTCCCTTACCACCTTTCCTATTACCACTCCCAACAAAAGCATGCAGTCAAAAATAGCAACCACTCATTGTTTACAAACATTATAATTGTGTCCATTATAACTATGAGTGCAGTCAAGCACGATCTGAGCCAGTCTCACCTTTTTGCCATTGTAGATAACAATTTCATGTTGGAGTTTTGAATATAACACCAATCACATAATCACTACATAATTTATTATATTCAAAAATAAATAGGAAAGCCATGATATATCGTGCCCATACGATAATAACACTCAATATTAGAGCAAATAGCTCTATAGATGATGATGCACAAATGATAATTGTGTATTTATAAACACTCAAGCAATAAGGTGCCCTCCACAATAGTGGTTATGAGCCCACATAAGAGGGTTACTAATCCTACATATCAAAGTTGACTAGATCAACCTCAACCATGACCTAATAATACAATAACGAACACAATAATGCCCAACTAATTACATTAAAGGCACAATAAGAGTTCATTATATCTGAATGTGAGGATTACTTCATTCTTAACACCAGGAATACTTCATTCTTAACACCACCCGTTTAGATGAACAAAGGGATATAGAGATATGGTGAACTACAAAATGAGAGTGGGTTTATGGATACCCAACTCAATACAAAGGTTGGTGGTGGCCAAAATATGAAGAGTGATTTTATGGATACCCAACACGAATACACCTGAAAGTGGGTTTATGAATACCCATCTCAATATAAGGTTAGATGTGGCAAAATAAGAAAAAGGGTGAGTTTACAAATACCCATCTCAAATACAACTAAGGGAGCCTAAATACTATTGGTGAAGCTCAAACACACCCTAAAAGTGGGTTTATGAATACCCAACTCGAATACAATTGAAAGAGCCTTATACCTTGCATAAGGCTATAGTGTTATTATTGTTATTGTGGCTTTGTTGTACATAGCCTTTTAGTTTCTTATTCTCATGGAGTAGTGAGAGGTTTCCTATTCTTATGGAGTAGTTGGGAATCAGGATCTTATCCCCAACAACTAGTTCTATTATTCTATTTGGTTTCTATTATTTAGGATCTTGCCTCCTAGTTTGTTGAAATAGTTTTCCTTATGTAAAGCTATAAAAGCTTGTTCTCTCTTATTGAAATTCAGTCATAGAATTTTTGTTTCATGCCTTTGGTGTATAACTTTGCTAATGTTGTGGGATTTACACCTTTGGTGTAAAACTCTGTTCATGTTGTGGGATCTTCCTACACCATTGCTAAATCCCACAAGATCTGTGACTAAATATCATTAAAAGAGAGCAAACTTTTATAGCTTTACATGAGGAAAACTACTTGAACAAACTAGGAGGCAAGATGCTAAATAATAGCAACTAAATACAATAATAGAGCTAGTTGTCGGGGATAAGATCCCAACTAGATGATGATGTGCAAATGATAAACACTCAAGCAATAGGGTGCCCTCCACAATAATGGTTATGGGTCCACATAAGAGGGTTACTAAGACTACATATCAAAGTTGACTAGATCAGCCTCATCCATGACCTAATAATACAATAAACTATCACAATAATGCCCAACTAATTACATTAAAGGCACAATAAGAGTTCGTTATATCTGAGTGTGAGGATTACTTCATTCTTAACACCACCCCTTTAGATGAACAAAGGGATATAGAGATATAGTGAATTACAAACTAAGAGTGGGTTTATGGATACCCAACTCAAAACAAAGGTTGGTGGTAGCCAAAATATGAAGAGTGGTTTTATGGATACCCAACACGAATACACCTAAAAGTGGGTTTATGAATACCCATCTCAATATAAGGTTAGACGTGGCAAAATATGAATAAGAGTGAGTTTATAAATATCCATCTCAAATACAATTGAGAGAGCCTAAATACTATTGGCAAAACTCGAACACACCCTAAAAGTGGGTTTATGAATACCCAACTCAAATACCACTGAATAAGCCTTATACCTTGCATAAGGCTCTAGTGTTATTAATTGTTATTATGGCTTTGTTGTACATAGCCTTTTAGTTTCCTACTCTCATGGAGTAGTGAGAGGTTTCCTATTCTTATGGAGTAGTTGGGATCCTATTCCCAACAACTAGCTCTATTATTGTATTTAGTTTCTATTATTTAGGATCTTGCCTCCTAGTTTGTTGAAGTAGTTTTCCTCATGTGAAGCTATAAAAGATTTTCTCTCTTAATGAAATTCAGTTGTAGGATTTTGTGCAACTTCGGAAGATATTATTTATTGTATTTCTATTGTACATGATTGTACCTCCTAAGGGAGATGAACTTGATGTAATTAACTATGTAAACCCTTGAAAGAATCAATGTAAACCTTGGGGTGAAAAGAAGCAAAAGAAAAGATTAAAAATTAAATTATTAATTGCCCCCCAAGTGAAGTCGGCCCAGTGAAATAGAGAAGTCAGCTCAGCTAGGATAAAAGCCAGTTTTGGCACTTGTATAAATAAGAGGTAAAGTCACCTCATTATCACACTCACTCATTCACTCAAGTTCGCATCACTTGGAGAGAGAGAAGTTCGCACCAACTGGAGAAGACTATTTTGGGGTTTCTACTTTTGGAAAGCATTTTCCATCTTTACTCTTTTATGATTGTACTATGATCTCAGAATTATCATCTCTATACGAAGGTTGTTGGGTTTTCTCCCGTTTGGGTTTCCCAAGATAAACTATGTTGTTATTGTTTTGTGCTTTGTCTTTCTTCTAGTGATCCTGTTTATGCAATTGAATTATTATGCTATGAATGTATAAAATTTAACATGGTATCCGAGCAGTACTAGAAGAAGCCATTGTAGGAACTAGGGTTTCATCTTTTGAAGTCTTCACCCAACTTTTTGAAGAAAAAGAGCCTTGGAAATTTCGCTCTAAGGAGAGTGCATCTTTTGGTGAAGACGGAATTCAATTCCGAAAATTTTCAATTTTTAACCTAATTCTGCAGCTCTGCAGTAGAAATTAAGGTTTCAATTTTGACCCATTTTTCTCAACATATTTGGATCAACCCTACCTCATCTCAACTTGCCTTGCTAGGGTGCATCTACCTGTGGAATTAGTTTTCCAAAATTCCAACTTTCATTTTTGACCTAGCTCCTGCTAGGGTTTCTAAACCAAATCTGCAGTCAAGATGATTGGAATGAAGGTTGAAGATCGTCTGGAAGGAGCTTCATACTCTATCTCTTGGAAGTCTAGGGTTCTTCTACTTCTAGAAGAAAATGACCTATTACAATGTGTAAATGAGAAAGTCCCTGAACCAGAAGCCAAAGGAAAACAAATCCCAATGGAGAAAGAATGATGCCAGAGCAAGAAGGATTCTGGTGGACTCAGTCAGAGATCATTTGGTGCCACAAATCGCAGGGAAGAAGACTGGTAGGAAAATGTTCAAGACCATAAAGAAGTTGTTTGAACACACTAGTATCAATGTATCCATTACATTGAGGAACCAGCTATCAAACATGAAAATGTCCAAGTCAGAATTCATTGCCTCATATTTCATGAGAATCATAGAACTAAGGGACAAGCTTAGTACCAATGGAGATCCCATTGATGAAAAGGAGCTTGTTATAACTACTCTAAATGGTCTCCCACCATCTTGGGAGTCTTTCATTCAAAGTATAAGCGGTAGATCCAAGCTACCCAAGTTTGATAAGCTATGGGCAAATTGCACTTAGGAAGAGACAAGAATTGCAGCACGACAAATACTTTATGGCACTCAACCTGAGGAGAATCAAGCATTCATTTCCCATGCCAAGAAAGGTAAGGGAAGAGGACGAAAGTTTTACAAACACAAGCACCAAGATGGGAGATCTAGTCCTCCTCCAGATCAGAAGAAGGAGAAGAAGGATTTGTCTCATATACAATGCTACAGGTGCAAGGCATATAGTCACTACGCCAATAATTGTCGAAGTTCAAACAAAAGGAAGCATGAAGCCTCGACTGCTGATGTAAAAGAAGACTATCAAACAAAAGGAAGCATGAAGCCTCGACTGCTGATGTAAAAGAAGACTATCATCACAAGAAACCAAGGGATGATGATCGTTCGGAGTTCTTCTTTTAGCTCTCTATATAGTGAGGAGATATGAAGATCCAGACTGCAAGAACAAAAGCCTCTCATGGTTCCCACAAGAAGACAGTGGGAGCCCACACACAAAAACAATAAGAGATAAGTATTTGGTTTTCTTGCTTTATCTTATATGTCTTCATAACTATTGTATGCAAATCTACCACCATAAGATAAGTTTCTCATTTCCGGTGAGAAACATGTCATCAACATATAGTACCAAAATCAGTGGCTCATCATCCACAACCTTGTAGTAAAGGTTGGGGTCGGCATCACTCTGATGCAACTTCCACTCCATGGCTGAAATACTAGCAATAATCGATCGGGTGGAAGCATACAGGAGCAAATGTCTTATCATAATCGACTCCCTCTTTCAGAGAGAACCCTCTGGCAACAAATCTAGCCTTGTGTTTTCCAACACTCATATTTGCTCTATGCAAAGTCTACTGTGCCCATCTGAGCCTCTTCCGGCCTACTGCAAAATCTCTAGGAACATTAACTGGCTCAACTGGATCAATGGAATCGATGGGTTCATCCTCTTCTGCTAGCTCCCTCTTGAACTGGAGGGAGAGATGATCTCATCTCCTTTGGTTCTAGCATTTCTTCATCATTGATCTCCATGTCTGATCCTCTGCATTTCCTGACAGCTATTTCTTCTTCAAAGGTCACATCCCTACTGACTTCAATCTATCTGGATCTTGGGATGTAGATTTTGTACGCCTTGGAAGACTCACGGTGTCCCACGAAAGTTCCTTCTAGCCTGAAGGTTCTAACTTCGTTCTTTTCTCCTTGGGCACATGTATGTAGATTGAACAGCCAAATATCTAAAGGTGGCCCACTTCTAGTTTGACTTTTGTGAAAGCTTCCTCCGAGGTCATCCTTCTAGGCTAAGAGTCGTATTCTTGGAAGCTTCCTGCTGAACATCAACGGGATTCATGTGTCCATCACTTGTTCATCGGAACAAGTCTCATCATCCTTCTCTTGTAGGCCATATCACATGGACATTTCCCTACAAGTCAAATCCAGTCTGATGATTAGTGACATTGCATAATCAAATTTAACCAATGTCTATTTCAATGCAATGACAATAGTTTACACAAGCATCTTGGCTAATACGTTAACACAACAATCATAAACATGTCTACCAAACACATTTGGGAACTATCTAGATGTCTGTTATCTCCACTAGAACATGCCATCAAGAGTGTGCACTACTCTAAGCATGCAGGAAGGAGATATCATCTAGACTAGCTCCATCATGTGTTCATGAAGTGTTCTGTAGCTCATATGCATAATAAATATAACAAGGTAAACTATATCAACTGCTCAACACATTATAAGAAGAAACTCGCCTCTGAGTTCGAAATGAATGATCTTGGATTGATACATTACTTCTTGGGATTAGAAGTATGGCAGAGGCAGAAGGAGATTTTCCTAGGTCAAGGAAAATACACCATAGATATTCTGAAGAGATTCGAAATGTTGGACTGCAAGTCCATGGCTACTTCGATGGATGCAAAATTGAAGAAGCTGAGAGATTTTGCTTCAGATTCAGATTTGATTGATCCTACTAGGTATCACCAGCTAATTGGGTCCTTGATGTATCTAACGAACACCGGACCAGATATATGCTTTGCTGAGAATGCTCTCAGTTAGTTTATGTGTGAGCCGAGGCAGATTCACTAGATTGCTACAAAACATGTGCTCAAATACTTGCGTGGCACTGTGGGATATGGCCTGAGATATGCTTCAAAATGTGACCTGAGATTACAGGGGTTTACAGACTCAAATTGGGTCGAATGTGTTGCAGATAGGACAAGTACTTTCGGATGTTGCTTCAGTTTGGGTTCTGCAGTGATTTCCTGGTGCAGCAGGAAATCACTGCAGAACTCGGTAGCACTTAGTACTGCAGAGGCCGAGTACATGGCTGCTAGTACAGCAGCTCGAGAAGCAGTTTGGCTTTGTAAACTCCTAACAGGATTGTTTGGCCAGATTTCAGTGCCGACCGTGATTAGCCGTGATAATCAGAGCTGTGTGCAGATGTCAGTGAATCCTGTATTTCACAACAGGTCGAAGCATATAGAGATTCGGTATCTCACTTCATACGTGATATGGTGCAGAAAGGTGCGGTCGAGTTACAATACATGCCGACAAATGACCAGACAGCAAATGTTCTCACCAAGCCTCTTCCTAGAGTGGAGTTCAAATATTTTCGCGGAAGACTTGGAGTAGAAGAGAACGTGTCCCTCCTTAAGAGGGAAAGACGACATCGAGATACTTGCCCTGCTTTCACCTAGGTACCTTCACTCGTCCAGGTGCTCAGCCAGGTATGGGAGAAATCCCATCGGCAGATGAGTCGGACAGGTAGTGGATGGTCGGGTTCACACAGGTGTGCCTCTGCTCGTCCAGGTTCTCAGCCAGGTATGGGAGAAATCCGATCAACAGATGAGACGGGCAGGTAGTAGATGGTCGTGTGATTGCACAGGTACCTCTACTCGTTCAGGTTCTCAACCAGGTATGGGAGGACCCCATCGACAGATGAGACGAACAGGTAGTAGATGGTTGTGCCCATTTGGTCGTCTGGGAGCTCAGCCAGGTATGGGAGAAATCCCATTGGCAAATGAGACAAACAGGTAGCAAATGGTATAGCAGAGATAGTATAGTTGATATCTCAAATATCCAGGATTGAGTGATTCTCCTGGACTCACCGAAGGACTGGTGAAGTCGATGCATGAAGACACTTCTTGAAGGACTGAGACTGTGCTGACAACCTTCAGTATGTATAGAGATGATGGAGAAAGTATAGATGTACAGATGAAACCCAGATAACCATGATGTTGATGAAGACCAAAGAATACCTTCCTCGTTGAGAGGGAGTGTTGGATTTTGTGCAACTTCGGAAGATATTATTTATTGTATTTCTATTGTACTTGATTGCACCTCCTAAAGGAGATGAACTTGATGTAATTAACTATGTAAACCTTGGGGTGAAAAGAAGCAAAAGAAAAGATTAAAAATTAAAATTATTAATTGCCCCCCAAGTGAAGTCGGCCCAGTCAAATAGAGAAGTCGGCTCAACTAGGGTAAACGCCAGTTTTGGCACTTGTATAAATAAGAGGTAAAGTCACCCCCATTATCACACTCACTCATTCACTCAAGTTCGCATCACTTGGAGAGAGAGAAGTTCACACCAGCTGGAGAAGAAGATTATTTTGGGGTTTCTACTTTTGGAAAGCATTTTCCATCTTTTCTCTTTTATGATTGTACTCTGATCTCTGAATTATCATCTCTATACGAAGGTTGTTGGGTTTTCTCCCATTTGGGTTTCCCAAGATAAACTTTGTTGTTATTGTTTTGTGCTTTGTCTTTCTTCTAGTGATCATGTTTATGCAATTGAATTATTATGCTATGAATGTATAAAATTTAACATCAGTCAGTTTTTTGTTCCACGCCTTTGGAGTATAACTTTGCTCATGTTGTGGGATTTACAACTTTGATGTAAAACTCTGCTCATGTTGTGGGATCTTCCTACATCATTGCTAAATCCCACAAAAATCTTTGACTAAATTTCATTAAAAGAGAGCAAACTTTTATAGCTTTACATGAGGAAAACAACCTGAAGAAACTAGGAAGCAAGATCCTAAATAATAGCAACTAAATACAATAATAGAGCTAGTTGTTGGGGATAAGATTCCAACTACTCCATATGAATAGGAAATCTCGACTACTCCATGAGAATAGGGAACTAAAAGGCTACGTACAACAAATCATAATAACAATAGTAAGTACACTATACATATAAGATTATGAGATTAATATCTCCTATGAAACAAACCATAGAAAAAAAATATATCACTAAGAATCCCTATCATTCACATGCTTCCTACTATTTTTGTAATTGACTATATAGTAGTAGTACAAACCACTTCAAGGTATGAATAATCTTGGTGTGACAGAAATTTCTTGAACTTCAAGTAACCACTTCTTGTTATCTTCTTCATATTCCATAGCAAATTCAAGAAAACTTCCAGTATAGACTTCTTCCACATACGTTGCATATAAAGTTGGATATGCCTCAATGTTGGGGGCTAATATATCCATGTTAAATGGCATAATTCATTGTAATTATGAGATTAGGGTTTTAAAACAAAATTCATAAAAGCTTACATTCAAAGAATCCCTTTCTGAGACCAAGGTTTTTAGGTAACAAATTAAAATTATCATAAGTTCCATAAGACTAATCAAAATTCCGATTATAAACCCAATTCTGAAATGCCACATCCACTCTGTTTCTACCGGCACTGGTCTAGCTGCAATCTAGGAACTCTATCAAAAGATGCATGCTCTACAATACTTGCGGCCGTCACTAAAACACCCTAAAGTAGTTGAATTTAAATCAACAAAAATCAGCAATATCTTCATTTCCCACACTCCAATTTGAGTGATTGTTTCTAGAGAATCGGGTGTTTTTTAGAGGAATTCAAATTTGGAATCTCGTCTTCAAAATCTATACAGAAAGCTTTAAAAATGGATCTGAGTGTCAAGGCCCTATTTTTGCTTTTGAAAATCTACAAAAAGGGGAAAAAATCTTCCTCTTTGGCCCAAGAAAGAACTCTAATACCACTTGTTATATTCCTTGGTTTTGAAGATGAATAACAAGAAATATAACCAAGAATACGAAACGAAATCCCCTTAACTTCAAATATCAAAATACCCTTCAAGTAGAGAAACACCTAACAAGGATCCTTTTATGGAACAATCAACTCTTGTTCACTTGCCTCTTCAAGGGAGCAACCTTCCAATGATCTAAGCTCTAATACAATAATATTCTCATACATGATTCATAAGGAGGACTCCATCCTTATTCATAGCGAGCTAGAAAACCCTAATCATAACCAAACGCCAACTACCCAATGGGCCTTCTTTATTGAGACCACATCACATTTATTCAAGGCAAACTACCTAATGAGAGTTATTTAATAATAACAAATATAGTGGACCCAATCCACCTTACATTAAGTAGCCACAATACCTACACTATTATCAACTCTAGTGGCCCCTTCATTGTCCATTACAGCCATAGGGGGATCCCACCACTCTAATACCAAATGTTATGAACCAAATAACCCAACCAGCATAAGGAATACCAAATACAAAAATTCCACACCCAGGTAATGAGAATAAGCAGATGAATAATAACGACACTACTAGGGGTCAACCTTATATAATATATCCAAATACGCAACACAAGATGATTATTCAAATGAGTCTCCTTAAGCTATATATAAGAGATAAAGAGGGTTAGGTAGACATTTGTCCACTACTAGGTTGACCTAACTATAATTAGAGATATTTAATACAACAATATGACTAAGGGTTAGGTCCAAGGAACATAATATACTATGACCACAATTCCCTTACTCAAGTTTCTCTCACCTCCTTCATCTATATGTTAATCTTAAAAACTTATTTATCCAAAAATGATGTCCTTGACTTATTTCCCAGTGGTGTAGACAATGGACTATAGTTAAAGTCTTTTCTAACATCTTTGTATGCAAACATGAGCAAAAAAAATAGGAAGGCATTGGAAAAGGAAAAACCTTGCAACTTCATCATCAACTTCTTCATTGAGTTGCATGTTGTACATTTGTAGTAAGTTCCTTTGAACAAACTGCTTTCTAAACTCTCCAACATAAGATGTCCCCATTACTTACTCATTGGATGCTCCAACCCCCACTAGACTCCATTCTAAATTGCCATGAGAAGGAAAGAGGTATTTGCACTTGGATGTTGACCTTTAGAGTCTAGTGTCATTTGCAAAAAGTGTTTTGGCATCCTCTTGGAAGGCATCCAAGAAACATGCCCCACCACCATCACCACTAATGTCCAAAATGTGTTATTTTGCCCTAGAATAACCCCCAAAAAATCAATTATTAAAATGACTACCATTTGTGTGACCAAGCATTGTTTTGGGGTTTTTTTAATTCACTCATGGGCCTTATTGGGTTAAACTTACCATTTCCCTTCACTGATAAGGTGTCACACTGAGTTCCACTTCCACTTATTGGCTTGGCTTTTTTGTCTTCTCTTTGATTGTAAAGAGAACAAACTCATTTGTTATTGGTTGAATGCAATCTCTAAAGGCCAAAATAGAAAGAATGGTAAGCTATGTTGCACTAAGTTTTGGAGGGGAGGGAATAAGAAGACAAGTTAAGGTACACCTCAATTTCCAAGGGATGGCAATATATATACATATGGGGAGGAGTTTCAAGGGGGGAGTCTATGGGTTTTAGGGTTGTTTTTCTCTTTCTTTCTCAAACAAAGGTTTTTCGGCGATGATACCCTAGTTGTCATGTCAGCCAACACATATTAGTTGCAGTCACAAGAGTTAGTACAAAACTTTAATCCTTGATAGGCATCTGATCCAATGGATGAAGAGTTATTAGATTATGGGGAGTACAACCCGATATTAGAGAAGATCTTTTCTAACCCTAGAACAGCACAGTCCTCGATCCTAGATAATCCAAAGGTTGATAATCAACGAGAGGACGTCCAACAGGAGTCATGTATTTAGGATCTGGGGCTTACGTTAGAGGAGCGTGGAGGAATTAATGCCCAAAGTTATGAGCCCGTTGGCCAAGGAAAGGATAGGAGTGGTTGTGAAACATCGAAAAACAATGAAACTAATCTAGTGATTTGTGGAAACCAGCCTAAGGAACCTTTCGGGGAGCCAAAGAAGAAATCTAAGAAGCGTTGCATACGCATAAGAAAGGAAAGAATGTCCATGGTGGTAGGATAAGACGTAGAGATTGAAAACATTCCAAAGCTCTTGGACATATCCTTTGGTTGGAAGATTCTGCGAGAAGATCATGAAGGAAGAAGCTTTAGCGCATTGGTTACAGTGTTTTTGGGTTCCAGTGTTGGGAAGTATGTCGGTTTATCGCATCCTTTCAAGGGGATGGATTTGTTTTAATCTGGAGTCCTGGGAGGAGGCCTCAACACTTTTAAGTCAAAATTGGAATTGGGGGTCCTTAGGTTTGATTTTAAGAACCTGGAGTGTCAATTTTAACCCGTTTCGAGAGCCTCACAATTGTCAACACGTATGGGAAATTCTGCTAGGTTTACCAATGGTCTTCTGGCAAGAGGATATTGTAAGCGTTATTGGTAACAAGGTAAGGACTTTCACTTGCCTTGAAAAGAATTAGGATCGAAAAGTTGATAGGCGTTGGGATCAAATCCAAGTTGAAATTGATATGAGGGATGGTTTGGTGGAGGACGTGGAGTTAGTTTTTGAAGGTCTTACTTGGATTCAAAAAATAGACTACTAGAGAAATCCATTTAGATGTTATATTTGCCATGATGTGGGCCATGTCCAGGCTGATAGTCAATTAGGGAGGAAGTGACAAGCTTTCAAGAAGGTTTGCGTGAAGAAGCTAGAGAAGAGGGTTGGCAGCCCTCGGAATTTTAAGCTTCCTATAACAGATGGAGCAAAGGAAGCTAGAAGCAGAGCAGAGTAGGAGCAATTGCATCGTCCTGAGCCAAAAAATAAAGGTAAGAACCAAGTTCCTAAGGCTCCTTCTAATTCGATTTTTCCCCCTGTATCTAGCCCTGCTCCGAGGAGGGTCGACTCTTAGAAGGGATGGGAAAGTCTAGGGAGGAGTCCCCTATCAGCCTTAACATGCCAAAGCTCGAAGTCACCTTAAAGTCCTCTATCCATAAGGAGTGGATTCCTTCTAGTGCTAGATAAAATCTTGATGCAGCTGCAATAATGACTCCTTCTGGTTCAATAAGGGGGGCTTCTAGCCTTTCCTCCTCCTCATCCTCCTCTCGGGAAAACTCTTCAAAAGGGTACAATCTTTGTTCGTCGTCAAAAGACAAGGACAAGCTTGTTGAAGGCCCTGGAGGAGGTTTGGCCCTGGACCGTGCTAGGAAAGGGGGTGCAGGTAGAAAGTCCTACCTTTAAAAGGCTCAACAAAGAGCCATGAATGATATTCAAAAGGGCAAACAATCGACGATAACTGGGGCTCTTGGAGATAGGAAGGCCCCTAAAAGGGGTCCTCCATAATCATCCTCTCTTTCAATGCGAGAGGGGTAGGGGGGGAAACCATTAGACCTCAAGAGACTCATTCGAGTCTCAAATCTGGATAATACAAGAATCGATGCTTGCAGTTCAAAAGGCACATGAATTCTTTAAACCATGGTTGAAGGGTTGGTCTTTTGCTACTCTGGATGCAAAAGATCTCTCAGGCGATCTAGTGACGACATGGAGTCCAGGTCTGAATGTTACCAAAACAACATTTCATAACTCCAACAATCATAATAGATGTGGAGGTTAACAACTTGGGAACTTTGGTTAGGGTGATTAACATCTACGGGTCATATTTAAACAAGAAGGAATATTGGGAATCGTTGGAAACTTCTAATGCTTTGAATGGCAATAAGATAATCATTGGTGGAGATCTAAATTTGACACTATCAACCCGAGAGGAATGGAGTCAGAATCCAAAAGGCAGACCCGCAGACCCTCTTGGAGATTTCTTTGTTTCGTTTTTTGAAAATCATCGATTGGTGGACATAGATCCTGTTAAATTGATGCTGACTTGGAGGAATTTTAGGAAAGGAGGAGATGCAATGGCCAAAAGACTTGATCACTTTTTAGTATATCAAAATCTCTTCATGAATCTTTTTCATGTAATTCCTGGGTTGACGTGGGTGGAATTTTGGATCATCTTCATATTAAGCTGAAGATAGAAAAGGAAGATAATAAACCTATGCCACTGATTAAGTTTAATCCCACGTTTCTCCTGTAGGCATATTATAGAGAAATGATAGAAGCAATTTGGGAACCGCTCTCTCGAGATGAAAGAAGGTCCTTTATGGTGCAATTTTCAGATAATATAACAAGGGTCAAAAAGGCAACCAGGCGATGGCTCAAAGGGTACAATGAGAAGGCACAGGCCCATCTTAAACAAGTAGAAGCTATGATTAAATCGCTATATGAAAACAACGTGAATGGGATGATGATAGAGGATGATATAAAATCGTTACGTAATTTGGAAGTTGAGAGACATGATCTTCTAGGTAAGGAAGAAATTACGTGGCAATTAAAGAGTTGAGCGATATGGATTAAAGAAGGAGACAACAATACTAAATTTTGTCATCATTATGTTAACTCCCGTAAGAATATCAATACAATATGGGAAGTTCGGACGCAAGGTGGCGACTTGGTTAACGAGCATAAGAACATGGCAGAGGAAGGGTTCAAATGTTTCAACTTACTATTCAAAGAACCAAATGGATGCTCAATTGAAGAGATTATTCATGTGTTATTGAAAGTAAGGAGATCTGTTACTGAAGAATTGGAAAAAGAAATCACGGATGAAGAAATATAGAGCACTCTAAATTCATTGAAGAGAGGCAAAGCCCGGGCCTTGACGGCCTAACAGTAGAATTTTATATAGGTTTCTATGACAAGATTAAGTATGATATTCTCAAGGCCGCTCAAGAATACAAAACAATGGGCAAAATGTTGGGTGCATTAAACTCTACATTTCTGACATTGATCCCGAAAAAGTTTGAGGCAAAGTCATTTGAGGATTTCAGCTCGATCTCTTGTTGTAATGTAATCTACAAGTTGGTATCAAAGTTGATAGCAAGGTGTCTTAAACCTATCCTTGGTGATATTATTTCTAAAGGACAATTCGATTTTTTACAAAAGCAACAAATTCGTGACATGGTCTCTCTAGCTCAGGAAGCTATTCACACAGCAAAATGCTCCAAAATTAAGTCAACCATTCTCAAGATTGATCTCTCAAAAGCTTATGATAAAGTTAGTTGGACTTATCTACGCCTAGTAATGCACCAAATGGGTATGAATTGAGCTTCAGTCAACTGGATTATGGGGTGTGTGCAATCAGTCTCTTTTGTCGTTCTTATCAATGGTGCTCCTTCACAATTCGTTTATGCCACTCGTGGGCTAAGGCAATGTTTCCCATTGTCTTCATTCCTATTGTTTTTGAAGTTGATGGTCTCAGTAACCTGATTCATGAAGCAAAAGCTTAAGGGGAAATTACTGGGTTGTAGGTGACAACTTCCTTTTTGTCGACGATGTTCTGTTATTTGCAACGAGCTCTTTTCAAGAGTTCAAAAATTATAAATCCATCTTGAAGGCCTTCAGCAGTGTTGCAGGTATGATAATTAATATTGATAAATCTTATCTCATCACTAATAATATCTCGAATGATTTGGAGCGTTTGGCCACTGCGCAGTTTCCTTATCCTAAAAAATCTATGGATGAAGGTTTTAAATATTTAGGGTTCCATTTGAAACCAAATGCCTATTGATATGAAAAATGGTTATGGTTATACAATAAAATTGAATCCCATGTGTCGATGTGGGTTAATTGACTTCTCTCTAGAGGTGGATGCCTGGCCTTGATAAAAGTTGTGTTAGAAAGTATACATGTGTATTTGATGGCCATAGCCCAGATTTTGAAAGGTATCCAAGATCAAGGAAAAATTAAAAATGTTTTAGCTACCTCTGGGCTGGATGATGACACGTTGAAGGAATTCCCCTTATGAAATGGAATAAACTAGCTCTTCCCAAACAGCTCGATGGTTGGGGTCTAAAAAACATCTATAGCTTTAGTCAATCGTTGGTAGCTTGAAGCTTATGGATACTTACTCATAATATGTCTCTTTAGGGTCAGGTCCTTGGATCAAAACATTTCAATGGTGTGTCAATGGAGGACTGGTACCAGTCCATGAAAATCTTCAAAAAACGGATCAATAGGATGGAAGGCGATGGTGGGGATTTTTGTGCAAATAGGTCAATGGACAGCCTGGAATGTGGGGGACAATAGAAAGGTGTTGATAGGCCAAGATTCGTGGGTAGGAGCGGATGAAAATTATACCCTGTTGGAACCTCTCCTGCACTCTTTGCATTGAAATCATATTATCTCTGTGGCAGAGGCAAAGGCCCATAATCATCATGCATGGGGACAAGCCAGTTGGAAGTATGTTGAGGACTTGGATCTGCTAGGCAATGAGGTGGAGGGAATGGAATGAATATATAAGTAATCTATGTGATAATTTTATTCGCCCTCATGATTCGGATGATGACACTTTGGTTTGGGTTAGAAGCTCTTCGAGCGAATCCATAGTAAAATTAGGGTACCAAAATTTCGCTGAACATCATATCCAGATGGATTTAAAGTGGTGACGACGATATGTTTGGAAATATAATGGGCCCCTTAAATGCAAGATAACCCTTTGGTTGGCATTATCAAACAAGTTAATCACCTATAATAATGGGTTGAAACAAGGATGCAAGGGACCTTCTCGTTGTGCTCTATGCAAATTCCAAGAAGAGAGTCTCTCACCTCTTTGTTTCTTGATATTATGCAGGTATTGTATAGGTCGAGGTCAAGAACAGTTTGAAGCCGAAGATGGATTAGGCGCTACCCAATTTGGAAGAAAACGTTAAGCAATGGAACCTAGATGGCTCAGTAGTTGCCTACGAAGCTTTTTCTGGTAACTCAGTAAATTTTTATTGTGGGCTCAAAAAACTCTGCAATCTTCCAGGATAAATTCATTCCACAACCCATCACGACAAGTTTAATTCGAAAAGTAGCAAATGAATTCAAAGTAGAGCTTAAAGTCAAAAGGTCGAGAGTTCTTGACTAGCCTTAGGTTGATTACAATATTCTATGGGGTTTTTTCGATGGTGCTAGTCAAGGTGATGACGTACTGTGGAGTGGGGGTTGTCCTTTACTTGAATCAATCACATTATTATTGGATTCGATATTTCCCAAGTAGAGGATCTAATACAAACAGAAAGATCTCGGCTCTTTGTTCACTTCTACACTTGGATCATACTCTTGGTATCAAGAAAATACAGGTAATGGGAGATTCAAAAGTGGTTTTCGATTATGCGAATGGGAAATGCAATTTGAACAATATGCGTCTGAAAAGAGTCAAGCAGGAAATGCATCGCCTCCTAGATCTTTTTTACTAGAAACTGATAACTCATATCTACAGGGAGTTCAATCAGAAAGCGGAAGTTGTCCAAAGACGCTCTTTCTCTACTGCTTGGTACACTGGTTAAGATAGAATTAATGGACAAGCAAGAAATAGATTCCATGTCCTTCAAGTTCTAAAGACTGTTTTAGCATTTTAAAGACAAGAAAGTTATCGTCTTTGTTGTAGTAGTTTTTGCTTTCATCATGCAGTCAACTTTTTTTTGCTTCTACATAATAGAAGAAGCTTATAGGCTTCAGGTCAGATGTTTTCTTTGATTATTCACTATGGAATGTATTGTGAAGTAGTCAATATTTTCTTTTGAAAAAAAGTAGAAGCCATAGGCTTCAAAACAGATTCTTCCTATGGAAAGTACAATGTATATTCATTTTTTTAATATAAAGATTTTTTTTCCAAGGGTATATATATATATATGTGTGTGTGTGTGTGTGTCTATTGAGTTGTGGTCTAGTGGTAAGTCAAAGCCCTCACCATGATAATCTAGGTCTAAAACTCAACAGGCATGCTCCCCATGATAATGTCCTTGACCAAGTCTTTCAAAGCTATGAGGTAATGTTGATGTGATAAAAACTAGTTCCATGGTAATACAGAGGTGGTGTTAATGGTGGTCATCATACTAATATTATTTTTGTGGATAAAACTCTTGTTGATTTTTGTAGCATTGGACAAGTACTTCCACGTGGACAGTGTCTATAGGTGGAAGTCATCATTATTAACTCTTAGACATAGGAGTTTCACTTTAATTAAGTGAACCATTAAAGTGAATGTACTTTTGTAATTACTATATGTAAAGTGAGGGCCCATGGTATTGTCCCTAAGTATTTCCATATTGTAATAGTATAAGAGGCAGCTTAGGTGAGAGGAGGACACATCCGTCAATCACACAGAATGAGTGGGATCTCATTGATTGGTTGACAAAGGACTATCAGCTAAGTGTGCAAGTGTAGGGGGCAAGGTCAAAGGAAAGGAGAGCAAGGGGCAACCAAGAGCTAGTAACCAACAAATCAAAGGACCGATCTTGAGGTTTGAAAGCTAGCATTTGGTCAATGTATTTTCCTCAATGAGCCATTGTCCCAAGACAAGGGCCCAAGGTTTTTATCTTAATAAAAATCAAATTGTTTGTTGGTTTTTCCCCAGTTAGGGGATTTATAGGATAAATATGAGTGTCAAATGTGTGATGATTTCCTATTTCACTCCATTGCTTGATTTGTTGTGAATTCAATGTATTTTCTGTTAATAATTGCAAGTAAATCATTTGAGACATTAAATCAGATCCAGGCTCTAAAAATCAACATGGTATCAAATTTGGGCTTCTTATCTCACCAGGAACAGACAGATTAAGCCATGGGGAGACTGTGAAAGATCTGGAGTTCGTAAGGATTGCCCTAAAAGGCTTCACTAAGCCATGGGCACCCTTCGTCAAAGGGATCGTTGCACGAGAAAACCTTCTTGATTCAGAGAGGTTATGGGATGACTTCATCCAAGAGGAGATTCAAGAGGAGTCTCTATCTGGATTCCAACATAAGGATGATGAGGAGGAGAATGTTGCTCTTGCCAATCAGGCAAAGAGGAACAAGAACAGTACAGGGTCAACTTCACAGGGAGGTGAAGAAGAAGAAGGACATGAGCAAAGTCAAGTGCTTTGCATGCCATAAGTGTGGCCATTATGCTTCACTGTAATGTCCCTTATTTGGAATTTTATTAAAATGGCAATTTTCCACTTTTTTTCCCTTGTTCGACCTTTGACTAATGTTGATCTCTAGGTCCCAAATTTGCCCCAAATGATCCCAAATCTTCTGAGAAGGTGTATGAATGATATTAGAACATAAATATGTGTTTCAGGGATGCCTTTGGACCTTTAAAATACTTCTGCAAATCCTCTTTCAATTCTGATCAATGTAGGTAACTTTACTAGTGATTTTCCTTTGACTAGTATTGGTCTCTAGGTCTCAAATTGACTCCAAATGCCTTCAAATATTCAAGGAAGGTGTATGAATGATATTAGAACTTGAATATGATGTTTATGGATGACATATGGCCACCAAAAGACCTCTGCAAACTCTCTTAATATTCTGGACCAATTATGCAATTTTACTAGTAATTTGGGGTTCAAATCCCCCTGGGGTAAACAATGAAAATGGCTTCCCAAATGCCTCCAAACCCACTCAAATTTATGAACAGAGGTATGTAATGTGTTAAGTATGTTATTAAAGTCTCATATGCACCATTAATGGATTATTACAACTGTTCTCACCCTCTCCCATTCAACTGCAAAAATCCCCAATTCGACCCTTGGGGAAATGGCACTATTTCACCTCCCAATGCAACTAAATTGAGTAAAAATGCTTCAAATGCTCAAGTACAGTACATGAAACTTGTAGAAGACATCCATGGCAGTATATTGATCACAAATATATCAGAGAATCATCCATTCATTCGAAATCATCATCAACACATTGGCTCACAACAAGGTAGTGGGGAAATGGCATTGTTCTTCCATTAAAAATGAGATTTATACATTTCTACTTGGAATTTCGACCTGAAACTTTTTGGAGATGAAGAACAGAGTATTTACTTCATATTACAAAAGAAATGGGGCATTAAAAGCTTCCCCAAAGAGTACAATAGCTCACCAAAAACGCCCTCCCTCAAGGATCAAGAATATGCCATCAAAAATGGAAATGGTTGAAGGAGTGAGCTGCAATAGAAGAAACCATGAGCTGCCCTATAGCTTACACCTGCAAATAAAGACTCCATTAAAGCTCCAAATGAAAGGTCTGAATGGCCTTTCCAATTACCAACTTGGATGGGAATCTTTCACCCTCGAAATTGGCTAAGGCAAGAAACTAGTCATCCACTAGCTCTCCCTCTTCACAAATGCAATTGCAAATTCTACAAATGATCAAAAGCTGGTTTCATTCTTTGTTATTGACATTTATAAACTTCTAATGTCCTCCATGGGTCGAATTCATTCCAAGAGACTCATGCCAACTCATGTTGGGAAGAGATTCCAAAGAACGCCACTTGTACAACAATTCCTAGTCTCCCACTTCCACCAAATCACATGTGGAAGCATCTTAGCTGCCCTAACACCCTTGAGCGCCCTCTTGGAGTCTATTTTTAGCCCTGACATGTCATATATGTCATATGTCAGCCTTCAGGTCTGATTTGTGTCATAGGTGTCATAGCATCTTCATCATTGTTGTCATAGAGCTAGGGAATCTAGCCCAAGTGTCTCACTAGCTCCAAATTGCCTCTTCCTCTTCCATGGGAGTTACTCTTCCTCTATATTTCGACCTTGGATGAGTCATGCAATGAATAATACCTTTTGGACTCCCCCAAGTATGTTACCATTCACCTTGAATTCGAATTGGTGAGAGAATGATGCCAAGTGTAGTGGGGAAATCTAGCCATATGTGGGTCCCACTTCCTCCATGTGTCTTCATGATGAAATGCCACTTTGATTTTCACTTGTATATATTTATTTAGCTCCTTTATTAAATATTTATGCCATTCTAATGTTCAAACATCATTTATTATCCCCATTATTCCAAATCCCAAAGCTTCCACCCCAAACCTAGGAAACTAGTAATTTTCCTCCTTGGCAATTATTTGACCTTTAGCATCAATTTGACAAACTCTAATGAATAGGGCCAATGTGATTAGGCCATTGTGACCCAATACCAAATTTGGGACATGACATTCACAGTGTCCAGAACAAAAGAAAGATAAGAGCAAGTCTTAGTAGGTAGCAGCAACTGCAGAAGAGAAAGAGTTTTTGCTAGCCTCTTGTCTTTCTGGCATACATTATGGTAGTGCCTAGTTCATGGATAGTGGGGCTTCTCGTCATATGACGAGGAAACGTGAGTTGTTCACCAAGTTGTCAATGACAAACCCATATTTGCATGTGGAGTGAAGGGAGTTGGAACAATCATGTTTCAGCTAGAGTCAGGAGGATCTCTGGAGGTGACAAACGTGATGTACCGAAGCTCAGGATGAACTTGGCCTCAGTATCAGCATTGGAGGACAGTGGGTATGCACTCTCTTTTGAGAGGGGATGGGTTCTCATTCGACAGATAAGATCTAGCATAGACTCAACACGAGGACCTCAAGTGTCTCATGGCAAACTGACAAACTAAGAAGACCTTTGTATTACTATGACAAACTAAGAACATAAGAGGACCTTGGCCCTACTTTCTCAAATCACATTCTGAGGAACAAGTGAGATGCAATAATTTTATGACAGCAATTCTCTGTGGCAAATGCATGTATTCTTGCTTGCTTCTTGCTATACTCATTCAAATACCCTACCCAATAATGTTTTGATAAAATTTATAGTTATTTACAAAAGAGTCCTAAGAAAGTAAAATTAAAAATTCATATTCAATATTTCAATTCCTTTGTCATTAATATTCACACTTCATGTAAAATTCCTTGTTCTTTAATTTATAGCTATGTTTGTCACTTTTTTTCTATATTACCAGATCTGCCAACCCTTGGGGATGGATACCCAGATCCATATTCTGATCCACCTGGGTCCACCCAATCTTCATTCCTTGCACAA
Source organism: Larix kaempferi (assembly GCA_027924585.1). Lineage (NCBI taxonomy): Eukaryota > Viridiplantae > Streptophyta > Pinopsida > Pinales > Pinaceae > Larix > Larix kaempferi. Next base: position 632,310 of record BSBM01000099.1, on the reverse strand, counting down.
CGATAGCACTTCAATTGCTTCCCTGCGTGATGTCTTTTGTGTTTTATGAGAGGCTAGGACACAATCCCATCGAACACCAACAACTTGAGGAGCACTGCCACCTGCGAGAGACAATCAAACGAGTTTGAAGTAGTGGAACAAAGTGCTAAAGCACCATTCATGGGACAATGGCGTCCTTGGGACTCGACCATGAGTCTGCCATGTCACTACTCTAGTTGCCGCGTGGGGTAATAGAATATATAAAAATAAGTTATAATTTATCTAAATAATAATCTATAATAATGTTATAGCATATATAATCTATAATATATATAGATAAGTATTACTTGTTAATAAGTAGTAAATGATACATTAATTATTAATACTTATAACGTATAATAAATTTATTATACGTTATAAGTATTAATAATTAATGTATCATTTACTACTTATTAACAAGTATTTACTTATTAGGGATGGTAGGTGCGGGTGGTTGTCTTCAATCTCAACCGAAATAAAGAAATTGGATTTGCTTGGGGGTTATAGGAGAATCCACTAGCAACCAACCTAAGGTGTGTCATTGTATCCAGGGTTAAAGAATCTCAAATCAAGAGGGATCAAAAACCTTACTATTATAGCAAACTCCTCAATCATAATCCGACCAATGCAAAACCCACTAAACTCTCATAATTCTTGCCTATACAATTTAAAATATAGAGTTCAAGGGGTGGCAAGTAGTTTCAAATCCATACAATATTGTCAGGTTCTGAGGGCCTTTAATAGCCTGGTTAATCTTTAAGCAAATGAGGTTGTTTCTTTAGAAGTTGGAATGTCTAGTATAAATGAGGGGGTTCCATACATCTCTTACCTCCCATGAAGTTTAGATCCATAATCCATTGCTTAACCATTATAATAGAGCTCAAGGACAAGCGGCATGTAAACATTAAGGTGATAGGATGGACAATAAATCCATCTCAAACCACATTACTCCCTCCTCATCCTCACATGCATGAGGTGAATTGTAATAAACCTAAAGGGATGGATTGGAGCGCCGAAGGTGGGATTTCTTTATTGGTTCTCATTCTTGTTCTAGGCTTCTACAAGTGCTTTGGGAATGTCGATGAGGTTGGGTTTAGAGTCAACTCAACCTTGATCCCTTTGGTTCAGTGGTTTGGGGACTTACTCAAGCAAATTGAACTAAGCAGTTGAAAAGGGTGATTGAAGTATGAAACTTTACTAAAACTTTGGAAAATGGATTTTGGAACTTGGAAGTAAAGGTCATCACTAAGATCAGGTTGTCTACACGTGGCATGTGATCCAAGGTGTCATATTAATCAATGCAACCTATAAAGAAAAAGTAGCACCAAAATCCATATAGTAGGCTTTTATTTAGATGTAATTGTACAAGAATATTGAATTCCTCCCATTGATGCACGCTGTAACTTGTTTTGCTATATTCCTTTGTCACTATTTTGGTTTGGTACATTGACAACATGGTATCAAAGCTGCAAATCCTACAATGTGGAATGATTCTATTTGTGGTGTTTGTTTCTCTCTAAAATTTTAGAATCTGGGCACTGATAGGTCAAATTTTAATCAATATTGAGCTTTGTCTATTACTGAGCATTCAATTTGCAACGAGTAAAATATTTTTTTAAGCGGTTGCTTTAACTTTGATACCATTTGGAGAACGATTTGTCACAAGGATCTTCAAAACCCATTCCAGCATTATATGAGTTGTTTGAAGGACTTTGAGGGTTTTCAGAGGCCAACTTTCATGCAAATCATTTTGATGCTTCAACTAAGGAGATTTTTCATAGTAGTGCTATGTTGAGTGTTGTCTGTTGTTTTGTGAGATTTACTGGCCATGTCTCATGTTCCTTTCATGATGCAACTTTATGATGCAAAGATTTTGTTGGTCTTATTGTAGAGCTTAATCCTGTGATCTATCTCCTTCACCTATAGTGGCATGAAGCCGATGCTCTCCGCACTTGAGACAGATCAATCTCAGCATTTTGTGGATTCATGAAGTCTGTAGCTTCATCAGTTCGTATTATTTTCAAGTTATAAGCTACATGAAATTAATTGTAGAGATGTGATAGTAGAGTGTATTTCCTATGGTTTGGTTTCAATCCATTCCTTACGCACATTCAATCAAGTGGTGATGTGAAGGACTTGTTGAGTCATTCTGACAGTAATCCATTTCCTTGGTCTAACGTAGCCTGATTCATGAAGCCATGAGTTGATTTGCACTCCCTGTAGAAGTACAATTCACTGAGTAGCATTTCACAATTATTTTTAAAAGTCCTAAAGTTAATGAAATCAAATTGTATTGCACTTTTATTTTCAAGTTTGCCTGCTATTTATGTTACACATGTTTGACATTATTTTTTTAAATGGAGCTATATTTTGAAGGTCTATATCTATATAACAGCCATTTCATGTTTATGAAGTGGAGGTTTTTGATCATATGGAAGTGTTTTTGAAACAGCCTTATTGCAGTTTATTCTTAACCTCACCCACTTTCATAGTCAGCACTTGGTCACATGATCTGCAACAGGGCTAATGGCTTCTTTTAAAGGGTGCTATATTTGTGTGGGGCCGTGGGCATGTGCATGAGGAACTTCAAATTTACTATGGCTTATATGGTACTGTTTGAGGGAACTTATCAACATTTTTAAGGACTAAACGTTGTAATTTTGGGCCCTGTTTTTTTTAATACCATTGAAGTTTATCATAAACTTGTTGCACACACTTTTAATGCAGTATATGAGGATGTTTATGGACAATTGTTGGATGGTTAGGTTGGTAGGATTGTGTTGGGTTGTCCTGTAGTGAATCTGGACTCTTTACTTTTCAAATTGGGGCTATAGACAGTAGTATATTTGCTAAATTATTGCAGAAAAGATGGCATCAGGGTTATTTATTGGTTTGCATAAAGTAAATGGGTGAGTTAAATAGCATTAGGCAACACATTCTATGCATTATGAAAAGGAACCTATGCATTGGTTAGTAAGCTAGGTTGTATATAAATAGAACTAGAAAAAATTGACTGAAGACACACAACAAACATGGGAGCATTTGCAGAATTTGATGACCTCACATAGGAGATAATGATGGGCAACAATGTTGTGCCTCGCTCCTGAGGTTCATGAAGAAGAACTGAGGATAAAGTGAAGGTGTCAAGATGATAAGGATAACAATGATCTGATGATATATACATCACAGGAGGAACAGTCATTGATAAGTCCACCAGAGGATATATTGAATTCTGGCCAAGTCATGATCGATTGTCTTATAGAGAAAAGTACTGATGTACAATGGCTGGTACAAGGCATGGATATTGTTGTGGGGTACATTGAAAAATGTGCAACCTTGTAGGGTATTGTGGACAATACAGGGCATGGGCATCGTGTACAAAATACAAATGCAGAACAAAGGTGTAGGGTGTTGAGGACAGTTACAGGTACAGGCAACATGTATGGGGCATGGGTGCAAAGTACAAGTAGTTTGTCTGGGCACAGCAGGGCCAGCTTGGTAGAAGAATCAACATGTTTTTGTTTGGTCTTTGGTGAGGATATTTTTGTATGATTGTATTTGTGACCATAAAGGGGGGGGGTGTTGGAACTTGGAGGTAATGGTCATTTACTTAAATTAGGTAGTGTGTACGTGTGTGTGAGCCTGTGAGGTGTCACATCAATTAAAGTAACATAGGAAGAATAAGGAAGGCCACTAGCCAAATAGTAGGCCTTTATATGTGGATGTATTCCTACGAAAAAACTCCCACCAATGCAAGCTATAGCTTGTTTTGCCTTATTCTTTTGTGTTTGCATGTTATTAGTTTGGGAGAGCACTTAACAACAATGCACAAGAGAAAAAGAAGATGAAAAAAATCAAAACAGGTATAACAATAAAGGAGAAAAAAATGATATCATAATGTCAAAAAAATGATAGAAGGGGAAATGAATGACAAGGATTCAAATATCCAAACCTTGGAAATATGCACCCCAAGGCTCCGATGTATTCCCGAACATTGGATGCACACAAAGATTCCCAAGTTCACACTTGCCCATCGTGGTCCTCTGCCATTACAAAATAAAAATCAAGTATTTTCTTATAAAAGTTTGAAGTACCATAGATATTGCTTCCATATAGCCTCTCAGTTTACATCCAAGATCACTATAGGATTAGTTGATCAAACAAACAATTTGAAACAATAAACAAGACCACCATCAAAGCTATTAGTTCAAAAATTATATGACTAGATAACACAAAAAAATATTGTGTTCCCAAATTTTAAAAACAAAAAATTAATTGGAAAAATAAGTATAAAAAATATGTATTTTTGAGTATTCTTGCTCCGCATCAACTCTCAACTCCAAAGTAGATAATATAAAAAAAGAAACAAATTCCCTTTTATATGGCAATATTAATCACTATAATTGCATGAGCTTCCTAATATAATGTTAAATTATGTTTCCCCTAGTATAAACCACCACTTAGCACTAACCCAGTGGGTTAGCTCGAGTGGTTGAGTACTGGAAATTTCAAGCAAGAGGTCTCAAGTTCAAGTCCTCAAGCTGGCTGCCTCGAAGATATTGTGTGGACCGTCCTCACCAGGTTAGGCACCAAAACTAAGCCAAGCTGGTATACCCTAGGTACCATCCTCAAGCTGGCTGCCTCGAAGATATTGTGTGGACCGTCCTCGCCAGGTTAGGCACCAAAACTAAGCCAAGCTGGTATACCCTAGGTACCATCCTCAAAATGAGGGTAGTGCCCAGTGGGTTTCTGGGAAAAGTGTATTTCAAGGGGATTTAAGCAACAACAAATAATAGAAATACAAAATTAAAATTAAAAAATTAAAATTAAAAAATTACAACAAACCAATTAACACAAATTGCAATAAGCTTCAAAACATCCAATAAAACATGTATTGAAATTTTTAAGGATCTGTTTAGTCAAGTGCATACACCACAGTATAAAGATGTGTTAAGATGCAAAAATATATTTTGGAAAAATGAAAACTGTGAGAGAAACAGCAATAAGTTTCTCCTATGGTCATTTGTTGGAAATTAATAAAATTATCTCAATCTTATCTCTTTTTTTCCACAAGTAAAACCTCACAGGGAAGCCCAAGGGATTCTTCCCCACATTCATGGATGGCTTCCTAGTAAACCCATCAAAGTAGACTAGTGCACCTCATCAAGGGGGGTTCAGACCTAACACCTACTGGCACGGAACTAGCCAAATGCCCAGCAACATTGCCAATAACTGCTTGAGCTAGCCCCTTGGGATTATCTTATCTTAACTTATTTCAAAGCCCCTGAAATTATTTGGCACTGACCACATCTACAGCCTTCACATGTAGGATAAAATGGATGTTATGCACATAATGTTCATTTGCATTAGCAGGCATTACTATGTTTTTACTAAAAAAAATACTTTCACTTATTGAGTAATCATAGCTGTCGATTATGAATAATGGAAAACTATCTTGAAAGTCAAACATCTCCATCCTTCAATGAACTACCTGCTTTTACAATCTGCACACTCTCTATTTTCAGGTAGCCTTAGAAGTCCTTCTAGTATCTGTAAAAAGAACAATACACAAACACTTAGACTCTCTTCTCAAACACATAAGAAAAATAGTTGGAACAAATGCATGGCAAAAGAGATTGTGATAAAAGGAGGGAGAAGTTAACAAAATTGTTGAAGGTATAAACCGAAGTCTGAAACACTTTCTCATTCATTTTCATAGTCTAAAATAGAGTCCTCTGTTAAAAAATTGCAATTACATTTGTAAAAAGCATCGATACTTGCATTGGATCAATTCTTCACTGAAATCATGGACTTACATTACCACACAAAAAGCTTAATTTCACAAAATATTGAAATTCCTTTTTTACCAAAACAGCACAGGACAAGATAAATGCTTAACATTTCAGATGACTAATTCCAAAGTTAAAAAGTAAGCCACAAATCCTTTAGACTATATGTTAATGACAAAATCGAAGCCTACAACAATTGGAAACAGTAGTTAAAAACATCAAATAATATACTGGAGTCATGAGGAACTGCTTTGGAGCACATATATCATCAATGTGGACTCATTTTCCTTGTAATTACTAATATGCCATAAACTGTCAACAAACTTCTGAAATAAACTTTGATTTGACAATTCCATTCAGCGATATGAAGTATGTACCAGAAAGACAAATGTTTTGAAATTTGATGCATAGTCACTGGAATTGAGTTGCATTTTTAAAATAGAAATGATAGAAAACTTGGGGAAATGTTCAATTACAACTTGAAACATATATGATCAGAGATGCAGTTTGTAATTTACGTCAAGTTAATCAGTTGACCCATGTCTGTGCAACAACATAGTAGCTGAATTTCAGTTCAGCGAACATCATAATATAAACAAGTGACTTTCATGGATCACACTATTAAAAATTATCACTCGTCTTTCAAGTTTGCTTCACCCTTGACAGAATAATGGATAATCAAAAAAAAAATGCATAAAAAATTTCTCTGCTTTACGTTCTTTGATTGCACATTCAGATTACAGCAAGTTCAGCTGGTCTTGACTGAGCAGAGATGTCAATGCCCTTTGAAAAATCAATCAGAAGGGAAGGACACCTTGTCAAGCATCAGTCACATAATTTTGCATCCCTGGGTGAATATGCAGCGAGGTGGCCAGAATGGACTACAAGTATTCTAATTTCTGCCCATATACGGAAGATACAGAAATTTTCGGAAGAAAAAACACAACTTGTTCAGTTACTGTACAATAAAATACAACCATGATTGTATACATAACAAAAATATTGATTGAATCCATTCAAAGAAAAAATGGCCAGAAGCGTTTCTTTTAAATGGAAGTTAATCTTAATAATTTATCCAACGAAATCAGATTCCAAAACTTTTTCTGTGAGGAGACGGCCTTTGAAAGGTATATCTAGACTTCTCCCCAGCCCTAGCAGAATTGTGTTTCAGACACTTGTTTCTGATGAAATCATTACCAAAAACTCAACTTTTTGACCAACAAATTTTCCAGACAAACGTTGACAATATCCCGACAAAGCTTGCAGCCTAAATAGATCCTGGTCCGACTAGCCAAAAAGAAAGTTATAAGAGAGACGGATCACACGGGAAATCAAAAGGGAAAATCGTAGTAAAAAGATATATACCCCAAAACCACAATCAAAAAGAAGTGGACTTCCTAATATTTTAATGAAATATTATACGGGTTTGTTTTGGCATAAAAATCATTTACGTGAAAGTGCGCGTATAGATAGGAAAAGACCTGAAGAAGAAGAAACGTCGTAAACCCTAACCACGAAATTTCGGGCCCTGATAACAAAATTCCTCCCAAAAAGAAGAATTCGAGCCCAGGATCGTCGAGACGGGGAATCTAAGATAAGATCTACTTCCAAAATTATCAAAATTGGACAGATTTCATTCAAAATTGGGGTCGGCGATTACACAATACTTGATTTTTAAGAAACCCAGACGACTAATCCCTGGTGAGATGGCAAACTCCAGGGTTTACGGTCCATGAAGAGATAAATCAAAATCCACACTAAATTTTCGGAACTATGCAAAGAAAAAACAGGAGAAATTGAAGCCTTACCTTTCTGTGCTTTTCGTTGAGCTCCTTCGTGACTGAGGCTTTGTCGTTTAACACCATTTTCAGCGCAGAATGGCGAAGAATTTATTATTTGCACGACGAACCGGAGTAGCAGAGGAGGGAATATTGATATCAGGAATAAAAGAAGACAGGTGAGGGCAAGGCAACGACAACAGCAACAGCAGTGTTTGGTTTCTTTCCATATATTCCGCGTTTGTGTTTGTCAGTGGTGGCACTCGTGATCGAAACTTTCATGTTTACCTTGTTGACTTTTCAATTTTATAAATGGATTACTGTGTATAAAGTTAATAGAAACATGAAGTAAAAAAAATAAGCTATTTTAATTCATAACTTTTTTTTTGGAATGAGTATGAGGAAGAGGTAAGCTGGGGTGATTTGAACTCGTGATCTTTATTTACAATATTTCATTTATATTAAGTCATCCGTTAGGTCTCGACCTGAACTAGACGACGCTCTACCTCTGCTGCTATGCTTCGAATGTGCTCAAACAAGTATTGTGTGGAAAATGAAGTATAACATGGAATTGTGGATCCAAGAACATGTTGGAAAGAATTACGTTATCCTCTGGAGTTTACTTTTACAGGTGATGGCGAGCAGTTCTTCGAGTTCCTGGAAGGGCCTGCCCTGTCAGGGATCGGCCAGCCATGTAGATCTGGGAGAGTGACGGGTTTCTTGGCTTGTATCCACTTTCGCAGGCCTGGTTCTTTATTGTTTTTTTTTGGCTGGTGGGCTGTTTGCTTTGCCTGGGGTTTGGAGCTTTGTAGTTTGGTGTAGTTTTGGGATCGGGTGCAGATCTCTTCTGCCATGGAAGAGCTGGTGGTCGTCGGTTTTGAGAGTGCCCGGTTGGATGGATTCGATGGTAGGGGGGCGCCTTGTGGGAGGGATCTCGATGAATCACCATTTGGGATTCCGAAGGGCCCGGTGGTGGAGCCTATGGTCGGTGATATGCACAGCATTGAGGGCTGGAGGAAAGACGGGGTTCTTTTCTCACATGCCCTTGGGTCTCCCGTTGTATCAGCGCTGGGTGGGTCTGCCGAGGTGGAGGCCTTTGACCGGGTTGTGATGGGAGGTGTGGACCGACAAGGTCGGGTGGGCAGAGGTTTTTGTGGGTTCACGTCGGAGGATGAACGCAGGGTTTCCCTAGGGGTAGCTGAGCAGAGGGGTTTCAGTACTCCGGAGCGGGGCTGGGGTCGGGGGAAGGAGACCGTGGATGTGGCAGTTGGCTCGGTGAGGGGTGGTGGAGGAAATGTGAAGAAGCGGCGGAAGAGTTGGATCAAAGTTAAGGTGGTTCAAAACTATGCGGTGGGCGAAGACATTGCTTGGGGTAATGTACTGAAGATGGCTCGTTTTACCCTTGTTGGCAGGGTTATGGGGCGTAGTTTCTCTAGGAAGACGGTGGTGGACTGGGTTGAGGAAGTGTGGAAGGACCTGGTGGGACATTTACCGGTGGTGGTGGAGCTGACTCGGGGGTGGTTTGCTTTCACTTTTTCCTTAGAGGAGGAGCTGAGGCGTGTTTTGAATGGGAACTGGCATCTCAATCACTCTCCGGTGATGCTGAAGCCATGGCACTCTTTGTTTGATGCCAGCCGGGAAAGGGTGGATGTTGTTCCGGTCTGGGTCCGTTTGCCAGCCCTTCCTCTTCACTTCTGGGACCTGCAGCATTTCCATCGGATCGGGTCAATTTTGGGGACCTTCCTGGAGGCGGATATGTCATTTTTGGAGACCCACCGTCAAAGGGTAGCGCGCATTCTGGTTAATATCAATATTCGAGATGGACTGGCTGAAGATATTAAACTTGAATGGGGACCTGAGATCATCTCCCAAATTCTGGACTACGAAAATGTCCCTTTTCGGTGCCGGCGCTGCCACGCTTATGGCCACCTTGTCTCTGATTGCAGCCACTCATTTCGTAACCAGCGGAGGGGGCGGTGCAATCACACTGTTGGAGCTGAGGTACCTTGCAGGGATTCTGGATCGGGTTCTTCCGTCTATGTCCATTCCTCCACTGATGATCGTGGGAATTTACGTTCTGGTGATGATCTTTGTCTTAAGGGCCCGGTGGTGGAGCAGCCTGTGGCTGAAACGTCGGCATTGGTGACTCCATGTTCAATTGCTGATGTTTGTCGGGGTCCTGACCTCCTTGGTAACATCCCTCCTTCATCTACCATTTCTGAAATGGACCCTGTATCTATAGTGAAGCATGATTGGGTGGAGGATTTACGCTACCTCTCTCCCACGATTTTGGTGGAATCTGGGGGGCCGAGGGTTGGTGATCTCGTTGGTTTGTAGGACGTTACTGCTATTTTGGAACCTGTTTTGGATCCTGCTATCGCTAGCGCTGGAGCTGTGGATGACTCCCCTCGGGGATTATATGATCCTGATCCAGGAGATGCTCAAGAGGATGATTACCTTTCTCCCTCGGATACTCATGATCCAGGTTATTTCCTTCGTTCCTGTATGAAGAGCTCCTCTGCGGGGCTGGGGTCTGTCACTGTTCCAGCTCGTAAGGGAAGGGGAAGAAAATCTAATATTCATAAGGCGCAAACCAGGGCTAGGGTTGATCTCCTGGAAGGGAAACAATCTTCTATTGTTAAGGCACTTAGAGCCGGGAATGCCTTGAAGATGGGGCGTTCATGAAGATTATGTCTTTCAATTGCCGGGGTCTGGCTGGGCCCATCAAGAAATCAGCCTTCAGAAGGGTGCTTACTCTTGAACACCCGGATGTGATTCTGCTACAAGAGACCTTAGGGGTAGGTGATGTTATTCAGAATCGTTTGGAGAGCTGGATTCCTGGTTGGTCCTTTATCACTTTGGATGTAAAGGGACGCTCTGGGGGGTTGGCTGTGGGATGGAGGCAAGGTAACTTCAAGCTTGTGAATTCGTGGGGCTTGGATTCTGTTCTTTGCGTTGATGTTTTGTCGGTTGATCTGGGGATCATTATTAAGGTGGTCAACATATATGGGCCTTATCTGCATCGCATGGAGTTTTGGGACTCCTTGTTCGGCAATCCGCTCTTGAATAGTGAAACTCTGATCATCGGGGGGGATTTTAACTTTTCTTTGGGGCTGAACGAGGTATGGGGACCACATGCTCATGTGGATCCACTGGCAGGATACTTTGTTCAGAAGCTCATGCTGAACGGCTTGCTGGATATTGAGCCTATTAAATTGAAACCGACTTGGCGGAATAATCGCAGTGGGGATGCTAGGGTGGCGAAAAGGATTGACCGTTTTCTGGTGGCTGAACAGTTGGTGGATAGATTCTTTCAGGTTCGACAGTGGGTAGGTACCGGGGGTCACTCGGATCACTTTCCAATCTTTTTTGAGATTCAAAAGGGGCCTGCTAACCCTCCGAGCCCTTTGAAATTCAATAAATTATGGTTACAAGATGAGACTTTTAAAAATCTCTTTCTTTCTAACTGGATTCATTTTGATAGGGCTTTGGATCGTACTGCATCCTTCCAATTTGCAGATAATATAAAAAAGATGAAGCGACTGGTCAAAGACTGGGCTATCGATAAGAAGTGCAAGGAAAATGCTGAACTTAAACAGGTGGAGGATGAACTACAGCTGCTTTATGATGGTGTAGGGGGCGGACTGGTCACACAGGTTTCTAAGGAGGCATTAATCCGATTGGAAGGGCGGAGGAATACTATGTTATGTGATTTGGAGGAGAGCTGGAGGTTGAAGAGCCGAGCGATCTGGCTGGAGTGTGGGGATGATAATACCAAGTTCTTTCATGCATACGCTCGTGGGAGAAAAGCAGTTAATACTATTTGGAGTCTGAAGGACGATGATGGTATCACTCATGTCAATTTTGATGAGAAGGCTCGTTGTGGGGTTACTCACTTTAAGAATTTATTCAGGGCTCCCAATCAGGTTTCAATTGCTGAGGTGATTAAAGTGGCTGAGATGTTTCCTCGTTTCGTTGATGAAGTTGGCAACAGGGATTTGATGCAGGATATTACGGAGGAGGAGCTTAAAAAAGTACTCTCTAGCTTTCATAAAGACAAGAGCCCGGGCCCTGATGGGTGGACTATGGATTTTTTTCTGGATCTCTATGAGATTTTGGGGAATGACCTCATGGCTGTTGTAGAAGACTCCAGAGATACAGGGTTGATTCCGGCATGTTTCAATTCTACCTTTATTGCCCTCATTCCTAAGTCTGATAATGCGTTGACCCTTCATGATTTCAGGCCCATCTCACTGTGCAACTGTATATATAAGATCATCTCAAAAGTTATTGCCAGACGACTAAAAAACATTCTCTCACAACATATATCTGCTGAACAGTTTGGGTTTTTGGAGGGTCGACAAATTCATGAGGCTGTTGGAGTGGCTCAAGAAGGGTTGCATAGCTTGAAGACCATGAACCTGAAGGGAGCCATTCTTAAAATCGACCTCGCTAAGGCCTATGATAAAGTGAGCTGGACATATCTTCGACTACTTTTCACTCATCTGGGGTTTGATATTGCTTTTATTAGATGGGTTATGTCATGCATCACTACTGTCTCCTTTTCTGTTCTTATCAATGGTGCGGCCACGCATTTTTTTCACGCTGAAAGGGGATTACATCAGGGTTGTCCCTTATCACCGCTGCTCTTTTTGTTGGTTGCCGAAGGTCTCAGTAGGGCTATTAGTAGGGCTAAGGCGGATGGGCTGTTTCAGGGGATTCCGGTGGCTCCAAATCTGTTTATTACACATTTGCTTTTTGTGGATGACGTCTTAATCTTCTGTTCAGGTAGCAGGGGGGATACTCGTATTTTAAAGGAGATATTGGATCTATTCTCAAAGGCTACAGGTATGGAGATTAATGCTAGGAAATCCACCTTATCTATGCACTTGTTGAGACCGGAAGAGGAGGCCGCACTCATGGGTTTCTTTCCCTTCATTACTGCGGGCCTTGAGGATGGACTGAAATACCTTGGGTTCACGATTAAAGCTAACTTATATTTGAAGAGAGATTGGGCTTGGTTGATTGGGAAGGTGGAGAAGCGTTTGATGGTTTGGAGCCACCGGTGGCTTTCGCGTGCTGGTAGACTGGTCCTGGTCAAAGCTGTACTGGAAGCAATTCCTGTATATTGGATGTCATTAGCTTGGATTCCTACCGGCATCCTTGATCGCATTAGGAGGATCTGCTTTAGATTTCTCTGGAGTGGCAAGAAGGACGTACAAGTTACCCCATGGATTAACTGGAAGAGACTCGCAGTCCCAAAGGGTTTGGGGGGCTGGGGGATAAAGAACATTTTCTTGTTTTCTAAGGCTTTGGCAGCCAAGGGGGGGTGGAGGCTGGTGAAGACTACTAGTCTCTGGACCAGGGTTATCAAGCAGAAGTATTTGGTAGATGAAAGCATTGTTGATTGGATTCGGAATCCTCGGAAGTCACATGTGGGGGGATCGACGATTTGGAAGGCTGTTGTAAAATCTTTTGGCCTCATTGCATCCAAACTTGCCTGGCATGTGGGGAATGGCGAGCAGCTGCTGGTTGGCAGGGACCCTTGGATGGGGTGTTCACATGACCACATTCTCCCCGGTCAGGTTATTGAGGCTCTTGGCAGAAGAGGGATCTATACACTTAATCAGCTGGCGGTACCGAGACCAGTGGAGTCTTGGAGTCAGAGTTGGTGTAGTGCTCACACCTTGGGGCTTCAGGAACAGGAGTCGGCTTTCGTGGAGGCTTATATTCGACATTTGGAATTGACCAATGTACTGCTGAGTGATGTGGAGGACACGCTGGTTTGGGAGGCTGACCCGGAAGGCAAGTACTCCCCTAAGGCTGGCTATATTTTATTAAGCTCGGAGGAGGAACAGAGGGAGGCGGTTTGGTGGTGGAAGTCCCTCTGGAAATTAAAATGCCCTGCTAAGTCGAAGCTTTTCATGTGGTGCGTACTCGAGAACCGTGCTCCTACTTGGGATATCTTGCAGAAGCGGTCCTTTCATGGGCCAAGCTGGTGTGTGCTTTGCAAACGGGCTCTCGAGACTGCTACTCACCTGTTCCTTTCTTGTCCATTTTCTGTTGCTGTCTGGAAGGAATGCACTGTTTTGGTGGGGCATCCTTGCCATTGGGATGGAGTGTCAGTTGGGGCAGCTTGGGAAGCTTGGTGGCGCAGGAACACGGTTAAGATTTTTCAGAATCTCCCTCTGCTTGTTATCTGGGGGATCTGGGTGGCACGGAACACTTGTATCTTCAACGATAAGCCAAGCCTTCCTGAGATTATTGCTGCTCAAGCCATAGGCATCTTTAAGTCTCTTCCTGTACATATACGGGCTGACAATCAAAGAAGGTTCCTGGAGGTGGAGATTGATCGCTCTCGGCCTTGGGCGTTTTTTGATGGGGCGTCTCAACACAATATATGTGGGGGAGGGGCGGTTCTCCATCTCTCGGAATCGCATTCTTTCACTATTTCAATGGGTCTTGGGGAGGGCTCCAACAATTATGCCGAGCTACTGAGTTTGAAGTACTTATTAGTTTTTGCACTTGATAATGGTTGCTTCTCTTTGACGTGCTTTGGGGATTCGATGAATGTAATTAATTGGATCAACCAGATTCAAGAGTGCAGAAACGTGAGGCTGGCGAATACTCTCACTTCCATTCAGATCATCCTTCTACGTTTTGTCAATTTTTCTTGTCAGCATGTATACAGGAACAACAACAGGGATGCTGACATCGCATCCAAGGAGGGGCTCATGAGGGTATTTGGCACATGGCATATTCAAGAATGTCATGATGGTCGTATCCGGTCTTACCATCGGCCTTTTATAGAGTCTCTCTAACTGTTATCTGCTAATGCACAGCAGTATTTTCTAAGAGAAGGTTAAACTCATATGACAGTTATCTTGTATGAAGAGAAGGCTCAGTATTTGGTACTTGGCATATGAATGTCATGATGGAGGAACGGTCTCCACCGTCCTTTTATAGAGTCTCTATAATTGTTACAGATTCTGCTAATGCATGCTCAGCAGTATTATTCCTGAATATTTTTTGAAGAGAAGGTTCAGCAAATGACAGTTAACTTGTATGAGATATGCCTTTCGGGGCAGAGACAATTACCTATTCTGCATTATAGTATGCTAATTGTAAACTGAAGGAAGACATAGCAGCGCTATCATAGGCATTTATGATTTTTTTGAATTCACTAATTAATGGTGAACCTACAGAATGTAATTTGATCACTACCAGATGAATGAATTACGCTTTTTTTTCTTGGAAAAAAAAAATTAAGTCATCCGTTAAGCTACACCTCTAAAAGCTTTATTCCATAATATTATTATTATAATTGGTTGAGTGTTATATTAAATTTTGCTACCTTAAAGAAATATCATTATTATTATTATTATTATTATTATTATGTAAAAGAATATATCAAGTAATGTGTTCAAATAAATAAAAAATTCAATAAACATGGAATGGAATAACAAAGTGGCACATTTGTTGGTGACTTGATTTGATTTTGAAGCTTGAATTGGTACATTTTCACATTTAATTTAATGAAGAGATAATATGAGAAGCATTGTTTTGATCTTCATTTTTGCATTATTAGCTTTTTATTTTTCTATTATGAGTGATTAAGAAGTGCTATAAATAAATTATGTTAATTTTAAATAGAAATAAATAATTAAAGTGCATAAGATAATTAAAATTTAACTTTTACATGGGAAGTAAAAAGAATCATAATGAAGAACAAAATTTTAAATAGTGCTGTAAAAATGATAAAACGAAAACAAAAGCTTAGGGGTGATGTTGAAGATATTTACATGAACTTAATGTTGTGTCTTCCTTATGGGCTTGAGATTGAAAATATGAGATGGCTCGAATGATGAAAGATATGTAAGAAGAGCCTTAAGAGAGTTTGGGTAGTCATTTCTTTCTTTGTAGTTTGTTTGTTGTTATTGACAATTTGGCATAAAATGGAGCATAAACAAAGATTGATTAGGCATGAGTGCAGTTTGATCCAATGACATGGGATGAAGAAGATATGAGAGTGGAATGGATGATATAAGATAAGGGGTTTGAAGAGGATGAAGAAGGCAGTAAGTATTGAGTTTAAATTTTAATGAGACCATAAATATTTTGGGTTTTGGCAAGATGTTTATTGCCAAAAGAATTAGTCATATTGCCCATGTTATGACATTTTGGATGTTTTTCCCAACATGAAAATGCATACATTAGGTTGATCATCATTCACGATGAGGAATTAAAGTTTTTAATTGTGTTTGACAATTAGAATGCCCTGCAACTAGCATTTTCACCCAAATTCTAACACTCGTGGAAGGTCTTTTTTAATAAAATGTTTCCTTTTAACTCTATTGATAAATTAGTTTTAAGGTTTTGTATAAAAAAGATGGTTCACAATCGTAGCTTCCTCAAGAAAAAACTAGCCTTGCCTTAAGGGGTTATCAAAAACCAAGTCATCCCACTAGCATATCACAAAAAATAAGTGTGTAAGCCACAAAGCGCTAACAAAGTGCATAATCATATGGTTGTATGCTAGATAGCATAAACATAAATGCGAGTATGGTGGCTAGATGCCCACGATAAAGATCAACACAAAGTAAGGTAGTTACAATGGATTTGATATTAGGTGGCGGGTTACAATCATCAGGGTTTGGGCCACACCCACTAAATGGTGGATCGTTAGAAAGTTAGGGAACATCCCATTCATCGTCTACCTATGGTCATGGTCACTTCTCCATTAAAATAAAATTTAAAAAAAAAATCTAGTTGAGGCGACTTGTCATTCAAGAGTCGAGGAGGAGGTGATCATTATGGTGTTCGCAATTAAGTCTTTGGCCCTATTGTTTGATGTGCTCCCAAACCTAGTGCATACCTTGTGGCATTTCCTACTACCATACCAATGTGAATTAGTCGAGACCTAAAACTCTATCAACCACGACATATATGCCAACTCCAAGGCAACCTTCTTGACCTGAACTTGTGCCCATAAATTGGTACAGATTAGAGTACCACCATACCAAGTGAAATGAGCAAACTATGCATTTTGTAAGACACTTTAATTTTGTTTGTAATGATATAAAATTAGCATTTATGTTCTAACAAGATGTCATCCTACATGAAACTCAATTACCCAAGGGAGTTGGTCACCAAGGAGAGCAAATTGCCAAGTAAACTCCCCAAGGAAGAACTTACCACATGAGTTAGAGATCTAACCTATGGTTGATTTGGTATATGCACATAACCAAAAAACTGTGTTGGATGATTTTATTTTTGTGACAAAAGGAGCAATCAAGTTGAGTAATTCCCATGTACTTTTTGTGTTGTCCAAGAGGAAGGTTGCACTTAATCGAATACTAAGCAAAAACAACCTTCTTAGGCTTAGTGAAAGATTTCCACACTAAATACGGAGTAATTAGCCATTTAGAGGATTTATACTGTATCCTACGAAGCTTATTAAACTAGGTATCAAGTCAAACATTAAGCCCTTTATAACCATATGCCAATTTGTATTTCTTAAGAGGCTTAGAGCGATTCCATTTCCAATCCTTCCACTACACTGTTGGGATACCAATATGTAACTTGATAAATAATTCATCCATAATAAGGTCCTACACTTTTCCAATTATAGCTTCGTCAATTCTCACGAACCTCATTCAACCCTGGCTTACTATCATAAAAGTCTTTGACACAAGAGATACCCTTCCCGAAGAGTCACATAAGTGAAAACCATGGGGACTTTGACAAGGCTTTTCCTTCAAAAAAAATCGAGGGTGACCACCAAATGCAATGTTCATTGAAGGATAAACCAATGCATAAGAATTCCACCTGCTAACTCTTGCATCCTTTAAAGTGTGTCCATGCTTTCTAGATACTTTAAAGTATGTTCAAAGTCTGTTCATGCCTTGTATATGAACATTAATAGGTGTAATAAATGGGGTTTGGTAGTTGAGATTCAACTAGAGTTTTTTTCCCAACTAGGATCCCGAAAGAATACAATTATGCAACAAGACTTTCTAGTTTTTTGCCCTAAAAGTTAAGATTCAACCGACCTTTTTCCTAGGCTAATGTGTCATAAGAATAGAGTTATACAACAAGACTTCTATGATTATGTAATTAGCACATTCATCCTAGACCCGAACAATAAAGTTGATCATCCCTAATCCTCCCTATTCCTTTGAATTGCAACACAAGGTCCAGTTAACATGGTGAAAAGCCCTCTTCCCCTGCATATTAGGTGAGAGAAATTCTTGCAATAGCTTCTCCAGTTGTTGGTAAGCTATCGAGGAAGGGACTTAGCATGATAAATAATATACATGAGTTGGAGCAAGGACTCTGGAGCAGATATGGAATCTTATTGCCAAGGATAAAGGTCAAGAAACCAATTTTTATTCGGCTTCTTAGAAATCTTGTTAAGCACAACATCCCACAAAAGTTTCTATGAGGCCTGGGAGGAAAAAGGGATCCTCGTGAATTAGAGCACTTGGACTAGCTAAATCCAAGGCCAACCCTAGCTTATAAGCCACTTAGGAGTAGCCTTCCATTAATGGTAATATCATTGGGTTTTAGCTACATGAAGTTTAGAGCCCAAGGCTCATTGAAAATATGAATGCATTTGAGCATGTTGTTTGCATATGCTAAGAAAGGAGTCATCCATGAAGTGTATGTTGACCATCTAGCCAACGTCCATCCTAGGAATGGGAAAGCCTTGAGTCAACTCCTAAGAAGTCCTATGGTGAAGCATGTAACTTAAATCTTCAACAACCATAACATAGAGAGAAAAGGCCAAAGGGAAACATTATTCACTTAGCGGAAGAGCCCAACACCAACAACCTTTATGTAGTTGATAGCATGGTAGGCCGAGGCGTCAACAAAAAGGATCTCAATGGATTGCACATACACTCAACCATAATTGTTCTCAATTTCAAACTTAATGAAGGGTGCTTTGAGCCCAAGACAAGAAGCCCACCCCATCCCTTTCCAAGTTGAAATCACATCATCGAGGACAAACCTATCCCAAATAAAACTTGTATATCATTGTTTGATGATGTAAGGGAGAATGCACCTAATTATGAGAGCGCCAATGGCCTTAGCCAAAATCTCATAGGATACATCGAGCAAGGCAATTGGTCGTCAACTAGTATTGAGTTCTCGATCCCCAACATTGGGAATATAATCAATAAAACCTTAGTTAACGATGGTTGTAAGATGTTTTTTCCACACAACTTTCTCGTAGACATAGAGAAGATCATGTCCAACACAAACCCATGTGGTTTTGAAGAATTCACATGAGAACTCACCAAGTCTTAAGTTCTAATCATCGACCATTGCCATCCAAGCTTCCATACAATCAGTTTGGGTCAAATCCTAGTCACATGTTCTTTTATGTTCAAGAGGCGCATTTATTAGATGAGGTAAATGCATATTTGCATGCCCAAGTTTTGTGCATTGGGTGTACCTTGGTATTGGAAAACAATACCATGATGTTCTACAAATTCCCACACAATGTCTTCGTATTAACAACCTTCCAAAATTATTTTAAGCACATGGAGCTTCTCAAAGGTTTCCTTAATGGCCAGAGTTTTGAGCCAGTGTAACTTGTGTATGAACAAAAGGATCTTCCCAACTGATCTGTAATTTTTGGAGTTGGTAGATGTCATTCTAGAGATAATCAAATTCAATTGGTTGGTTAGACTAACAGGATGTCATCCCAATCATGCGACTAGTGTGTAGGCCAAGGCATGAAATCAATATCTTTGGCGCACTTAAGATAATCAAAGTGGAGTAAGTCTTGCTCATTTTAAGGGAGCTAATTACACCTTTGGATAAATATAGATGATCCTATAGATCTATCTATCAATCCATCAATCAATGAATACGTTGTTATTCATTCAACATGTTGAGTTATACTCACTCGTCCTTTGGAGTTGGAACAATGTCTTTCGGCACCAAATCTCTCATTCTTGGAATTCATGATTAATCACTTATGTCATTCCCTAGATTTCCAATATGATAACAAAGCCAATGGTTTGGCATCTAGCCTATTTCTCTGCAAGTTGCTTTGGAAGTTGTTGGTTGCATATAAGCCCCTATACGAGTTGGATGTTTGAAGCAAATTGACTTGGTTTTAGGCTTGCAGATTGGATTAGATTTTGCATAGTGACTTTGAGTTATAAGCAAGAGTTGGTGGTTTTAAATAATCACAACTATGACATGTGGGCACAAGGTATGGAAACAATATCGAAGAGTAAAGCTCTTTGGAAATTTACAAAGATTGTGGTTCCAAACTCTAAGGGTAAACATGGCAAGTTCTTTGTCAATGGGAAGAATGACAACATTATATGAGTCATGACAACCAACGTCTATGGGGAGATTCACTTTCATACAAGTGAGATCAACTATCTGCATAAATTTTGGAAGAAGCTGAAGACCTTGTTTAATAAGATTACCAAGAGTTAGGTTATGCAAATTAATATTGAGTTAATATCACTTAACTCTCTCTCCTTTGATAGGATTGACAATTATTTGGCTTGCATGAACTATCTATAATTGAAGTTGGGTGAATGGGGAGAGGATTTTTTGAAGAACGATGGCCATCTTATAGAACTAATATGGATGAATTTGATGACATGTTGCGGTGTTTTATGTTCGAACTTTTGTGCTAGTGGGGATTCCATAAAAGAAGATAGTAAGGACCATACCTTTAATTCTTTATGTATTTTTCTAAATAGGGCATGTGAAAAGTTACTTTATGAAGGTCAATTTGAAATAAGCATCATACCCATCTTCTTAAGGGAAAATTTTGATGGAACTACAAAAAGAGGACATGGATATAATCAAGAGAAAGATCATGGAGGTTACTATGACAAGGATTGTGTTGACCAAATTGACACGAAGACTCGCAATGATTAGCCATTAACCAATAAAGGTAAGAAGAAAAAGACATGTCGATACTGTGGATAGATGAGACATGTTGAGAAGGCTTGTTTGAAGAAGACAAGTGATCTTGAGGAAAAGGTAAGAAGATTTGAAGGTGAGGTGTTAACTAATCGACCCGTTAACCTACAATATGACTTTCAGAATATAAGGGAGATGAGTATAATTGTTGTTTTAGTATTTCTTAGGCATTACATGCTCGCACTTCTAAGTGAGTAGATAGTTGAACTATGGTTGCACCAATAACATGGCTAAGGCTACTTCTCTCTTTTCTTCACTAAATAAGGCTATAGGAAAATAAACATTTGTTGCAAATGATTATGCAACTACTATTTTTGGTTGTGGTAGGATTGGATGTCACAATGGTGTGTTCATTGATGTGTATCATGTACCAAGTTTGAGTGCCAATTTTTTGTATGCACCCCAACTAATCCAAGCTAGCAAACAGATCGATTTACAACATAATAGGTTTGTTGTGAAGGATATTAACAATGAATTTGTTGTTGTCGTCAAGTGTATTTTTCACTTTGACTGACGATTTTATAAGTTGGGACCTATGACTGCTTACATGCACAACCAAGATTAACAATCGAAACATAATTTGGTACAAGAGACTTGGACATCTAAAATTTCGAAATACGAAATGATGGTCAAGTTAATATATATAATGGAGTCACTACAGCAGCCCTCGCTTGTGGTGTATGTGAAGGGCGTGTGATTGGAACACATCACTCGATTGCATTCGAGACAAGAAACTAGTCACGGAGAGTAAATACTCAAGTGGAACTTATTCATGGCAACATTTGTGAAATGAACCAATCATCATTAGTTGGTGCAAGGTATGTTTTAACGTCCATTGATGACTTTTCTAGATATGTATGGGTATATTTCTTGAAAATTAAGAAAATGTCTTTGAAAGTTAAGGGAATCCAAGGCATTGGTTGAAAATAAATGCGGTTGACTCGTGAAATGTATATTTCTTGAAAAATTAAGAACATGTATTTGAAAGTTAAAGGAATCTCGGGCATTGGTTGAAAAGCAATGTGGTTGACTTCTGAAATGTATAACAAACGCAGGAGAATGTGTGAGTGTGGCATTTGAGAGCTACTTTTCACAAAATGGTATCTCTTGACACAAATGTGTACCTTACACATGTCAACATAACAATGTTATTGAGAGGGATAATAGATTTTTGGTTTAAATGGCAAGGTGTTTGCATGCAAATCTAAGCATTTATTCACCATTTATCTAAAGTTTTACAATGTTTTTTGGCTCAAGGATATATGAGAACTTTGTCCCCACCAATGAAATCTTTTGAGGTATTATTTGGCCTTATCCCAAGGCGAGGCAAAATTATCCAAATCATTTCCAATATTTATGCATACAAAGGTTGTAAATAATTAATGTAGAGACCAAGCGGTCAAGTAATGCTACAAATTGTATAGTATTAGTTTAAGCAAATAACATTATACAATCATAAGCAATTAACATTATGCTATCACGTAACATTAGAAATGGTGCTAACTCAATCTTCGTAATGGACATGTATGCACTACTCTACCTTTGCTTCATAAAAGTTATCACCCATAGATTTACATATCATGGGCTTATTATTAACTCACATTGGTTTCTAAAGAGTTCAAGGTACAGTTTGCATTTTTGGGGCATGCTGAGATTCTCCCATGTTGTCTCTAAGACAATGGGGGTATCTGGTACACCTATGGTTGTTGGCATGCTGTCCTTGTGTGTAAACATTGATGGATGCACTACGTGAGCTGCAAAGGGTGTTGGCGTTTTCCAAAGAGCTATCACATGGGCTGCATGGTAAGTCAGATTTGACCTCAAACCCCTAGCCTTTTAAATCATATTGCCTTGGTTTTCCCATTCAACCTTTGAATTGGAAAACCAAGAATATGCATTCACCTTCAACTTGTGTATTTCTAGTTCCCATTAATGGCTTGAGACCATGTCAACCGAGCACTCAACTTCTTAATCCCACAATGCATTTCCTAGGATAAGGTATGCTCCTATCTTGAAGGGAATTCTATTATCTTTCGAACAATGGACTCCTGGACAAATTTTTCTCAAGTTGGTGCCTCTTGTGGAATCCCAAAATTCTTTCATTTTGCATGGTTTGTTTGAGTTGGTGCCTCTTGTGGAATCCCAAAATTCTTTCATTTTGCATGGTTTGTTTGAGGAGACCCTTGATCTATAAGCTAGCGAAGCAATTTATGTTATATACATATAATTGCAAGACATCAATTTAAAATGAGTTAAATTCCGACCTCTGATTATTTATCTATGTCCATGCTATAGGATTCGAGAGCTTATATACCATGATTTTCGAGACAACCTAGACATCCTACATGCATGGTCACTTGTGACGATGAAAGTTGACCTCCTCCATCTATTAACACTTGTGACGATGAAAGTTGATCTCCTCCATCTATTAACACTTGTGACGAGGGACTTTGACACTTGTGCGAGACTAGGTGAATACAACAATAGTTTTAACACTTGAGACAATAAAAACTTATGTCCTCCATGCTAGACCCATCGAAATATGAACCACATGCATAGACTCCATGTATGGCCATTGCAATTTCCTGTTCGTATTGAGCTCCTATTGGTTATTGGTCATGTGTTGTGATCCTGGGGTCATTGATCGGTGTTGCTTCCTCTTTATTTATTTTTCTCTTTAGTAGGTTCCCCTTGAGTTCGATTAACAATGATTGCTGGAAAAGCATTGTATGCATGAGACAAGTGCAACTCTCCAAGGCCCAAGAACCTAGAAGCCGAACAACTAGAAAAGACACCTCAACAAATGTGTATTAATGTTGAGTCATACATTAAGGAGAGATTGAGTCTACATTTTTTTAAAATTTTGAAATTAACCAAAAATAGATAATCTAAATTTGAAAACAAATATTAATATTAAAGAATTAAAGGAATGCTTTAAGATTTTTGCATGATACCAAAAAGGCTATTCCATTTCTTACTTGTCTACATAGTAGAAACTCTACTCAAATCCCAATGGCGATTCAAGGAAATCCACAACCATCGTCTAATCAATAGTGAATGGATTTGTTTGCAACCATATTCCAAGTATTTCGAATAATAATCCAAATGCTTCCATTACAATCTAAGGCAATATTTTAAACATAACACCTCTATGAGTTTAGGTATGCTCTTATTTGCTATTGTTTTAGACTTTAATGCACTTTCGAATAATATAATCCAAATGCTTCCATTACAATCGAAGACAATATTTTAAACATAAGACTTTAATGCACTTTCGATTAACATAATCCAAATGCTTCCATTACAATCTAAGACAATATTTTAAACATAACACCTATATGAGTTTAGGTATGCTCTTATTTTCTATTGTTTTAAACTTTCATGCACTTGACATAAGAATATTTAGCATAACTATTACTTGTTGTAAAAGGCCTACCTTTTGGTGAGGTGGTTATGGACTTGGATCTAGGTTTTGAAACTTCTCAAATTAATGATTATGATACTGTATTTTTGTTGTTGTTGTTGTTGATGAGATGGAAACTAGATAAGTTGGATCTATTAAGTTTGGAATTGGTTATGGTTCTCGATCTTCATTGTCAACTAACAAAAATAACCTTATTTCAAATAATATATTAGCATTTCGTATTGTTAGAAGGATTTCAATGTCACAAATGACCATTCAAAACAACAACGTATCAAAATAGAGCTTATCTATTAAGTTTGGAAGTGTGTCTGATTTGGCAGGTGTGGAGGGGGGGTGCCTTTAACCCCAGAGGAATACAGAAGCAATATTACGCGTGGGGATTGGGAGAGCAGTCTAACAATCAAGCAGAAGCTTCAGGGCTTTTTCAAGGGCTAACTTAAGCCAAACAAAGAAAGATTGGGTACATAACTATTGTGGGAGAATCGATGCTAATCACTAGAAATCTTGTCTATAAGAAGGTGCCAAAGGATGGATCTCTATGTAATCTAATCTGGAGAATTCTGCAGTTAGTCACAGAGTTTGAAGATGTTAAAGTTTTTTATCTCCTTAGAAAGCTCGATATTCAAGCATATAGTATGGCAATCATGGCTTGCAACCTTGGACAATGTGATCTCATGTTACGCAGGGAAGTGGTTGGTTTTCATAGTATCCCATAATCTATATCAGTTGGTCGAATCATTTTGTAGTTAATATAGCAAGCAATCCAATGAATTGTTTATTTAAATCTCTCTTAGGAAAATGAGAATCAATCTCCAGGTGGCAACTTTCAAGCATGCAGCTGCAAGCTGCGTATGAGATGAGATCCTTTGAATTAAGGCATAGTACAAGCATTTACTTGACTAAAATGATGGCTTGTGAGAAGATGTACGATCATTTTAGCCTTCTAGTGAATTTGGATGTTGTGATGTATCGCCTTGTGCGGGGAAATCCTATCCGGGTTGATATAGGGGATGAGTATAATCATGTTTACATGTGTGTGGATGAAGAATATGAATGGGAAGCTCTGGATGTGGAGGTTCATTTTCTCCAAAACCTGTTTGAAATTCTTGTTTCCTCAAGGCATAATGAAGACTTCCGGAGGCATCCATTTGGTGGCGATATAATTTGTTTTCCAAGGTCATGTTTCACGAAGCTAAGGGAGGACGAATTTGAGGAAGAAGACATGTGTTGTCAAGTGACCATATATTTTGTTTTTATGACCAGAATTAGTGAGAATTATGTTTCACTTTGTGAATTTCTTTGTACTGAATTTGTGCACACCACCTGGAAAAGGCTTGTCAAGTTATTGAAGAATTTTGCAGACCCCGCCATAGAAATTATGCTAAAGTTTATAGTTTTACTCTGCTTGAGTGTTATGTTTTCGATGAGAAAGACATTGTTAGGAGAATTATTCTATTTGGTTTATCCTTGAAATTGGAAAAGGAGAGAAGTAACTTCTTAAGTAGTGAAATCACAGAGCTTTACATTTATTACAGTCATTGGTCCAAGCTGTTATTTACTTCAAGTTGATATATAGAGTTGGAAATCTTTGTTATTCTCAATTGCAACTGGAAGTTCAACTTCTTAGGGTTTGAAAGAAATATTTTCTTAGACCTCTTTCATAAGGCTTTTGATTTCGTTAGTCAATTGTCTTTGGATTTGGATTCCAGTCGGTAGTGGGACATCAACAGTAAGAAGTGTAGTGAAGGAAACTGTTGTGGCTCGATTTTTTTAACTTGCATATATCTAGGGTTTAAGAAAATTGTAGTTGGTAACTTTAAGTTTGGGGATCAGTGTGCTTTCTTTGACTCCATGGAGAAACCAGGAGAGAAAAGGGTAATTGTGCAAAGAAACGAGGAAGGTAGTGACAATGATGTTTTTAAGAACTTGATCTAGAAAGTAAATAAGTAGGAAAAGGATAATCATAAGCTGAAGACAATAATTATAAGGAATAACGCTATATCTTATCTTCGATTCAATTGCGTGGACAAGCAACAAATTCATTTTATTTCCAAGCTAGCCATGGCAAAAGCAGAAATTGAGGTCCTGAAAGACAAATTCTCAACACTAGAGAAAAAGATCCAAAGGGTCAAGAAGCAACTTTAGAAGCAGAATATCATCGATTCATCAGATTATGGAAATGTTATTGAAATATCTGATAGTGAGAACTTGACTAGCTCCCCTGTGATTGAACCAATGCAGACTGGAGGTACCAAAGAGCTAGTGGAACAAAACAAGGAGGATTAGATCAATTTTCCAGTTGAAGGCATGCAGAAGGGCCTGCAATGGTTGAGTTTAATTTATTTATTTTTCATATTTTTGTAATGTTTTATAAGTGGATATATAGTGTGCACATTTTGTCGTTTGTATTTCGGAAAAATTGATCGACAATACAGCGGTAGGACTCCGGTAGCAAGTTAGATAGATATATTTTCCCTCAATTTTGTGAAATTGTATGTACAAATATCAGAATAAGACATTTTGTTTGTATCTCCAAGATGTTCGATTTGGCTGCATCCTCTTTTTTTCATATAAATACAAGTTGGAAAAGTGGAATTGATTATGGTTCTTGGTCCTTATCGTTGTCAATAAAAAATAACCTTATTTTAAATAGTATATCAATATTTCTTATTGCTGAAAATATTTCAATGTTAAAAACGACCATTCAAATCTATTAAATTTGAAAGTTTGAAATTGATTATAATTTTCAATCTTAATTGATGACTAAAAAATAACTTTTTTCTTAATAACGATAAGATTTCAATATTAAAACTTACCATTCCAAACAACAAAACATATCAAAAGAATAGACTAGACTTACTCTTGTGTACCTCCCCTTAGTGTTGATAACTCCAATTTACATGATATCTCGTAATTTAATATTATAATAAATGCATTAAGATTAGTTGAATAATTTTTTATCCACTCTATTACATATAATAGGTTTTTATTTGTAAACGGTGACATAGTTATGCACGCCCCATAGCTACTGACGGATGTGTTCGTAACTTCTAACTCTGTTGTTTTGTATTTATTAAGGGGGGGTTTCCTTCATAAGTTGACGCACGTTTACATCAAACGAGATGGCGGTTAGGTCATTTCAACATCAAAATCAGAATTGGCTTGGCTTCCCACCACGCAAGGTGAAGAGCAAGTTTGTTAGAAATTGAATTAAGTGATTATGACAACAATTGAATTTAGTGTACAAAGGCTTTGAGTGTTCTTGAACTTGTTGTTGCTTTTGTGATGTATTCAATGTTGTGAATCTTACTATACACAATTCACAACACTCAATTATTTAAATTAAATCATTAAAATATTACAATTATATATATATATATATATATTATTCAAAATATATTTGAAAAGTACAACAACATTGTAAGAGATTTAAAAAAATTGATTCTCAACTTACCAAACCAAATTACTCTTAATACATAAAAGTGGTAGGTTTTTTCCAAATTGCAAAAAATAAAATTTAAATTCTTATAGAGTCGGAAATTTAAAAATTATCCATAAACACGAAAGACAAAAAAAAAAAACTCTTTATATATAATAAATAAAACAAACATATTAATAAATAAACACAATTAATTAAAATAAATTTCATATATTTGTCACCAATCATATTGTTGGTCATTGTAATATAAAATCATCATGTTAAACATATGCACATAGTTATCAAATATTTAAAAAAATTATAATGCAAGTGTGTTCAATTTTGTACACCAAGTGAAAACCAAAATATAAATAGAGGAGTTACAAACAAGCCAATATACTACAAAGTGGCTACTCCCTATCAAATATATAAAAAAAAGTTTAAGGTTGAATATATAAATTGAGAAAGCTCAGTGGGGTAGCTCGAGTGGTTGAGCGTTGTGAGTTGCAAGAAGGAGGTCACAAGGTCAAGTCCTAGGGCTAGCTATCTATGTGAATGTCGAGGGCCATACTCGATATCCCAATTAGGTTAGGTTTACCCCAAGTACCATCCTTGAAATGAGGGGAAGTGATCAGAGGGTTTACCGTGATGTGTATTCCATTGAAAAAAAAAAGAATATAGAAATTGAGAAAGTTGTCATATCAAATAAGTAATTGTGCTCATAAAGCCCTCAGGGTTAGCTCAAGTGGTCATGAGCTAGACGTGAGATCTCTCCCCCAAAAGTTGGGGAGGTCATGGGTTCGACTCTCTTGATCCCCTTTAGATTAGGCTCCGTAATTAGGGCCAACAGTTTACCTCGTTTACCATCCATGAATCATGGAGCAGTGCTCGAAGGGTTTTCCACAAGGTTGTCCCTTGGAAAATAAATAAATAATTGACCTCATAAACACACACACACACACACATAACTTGGTCACATCAAAATCAAAACATGGCATAGGGGCGGTAGGTGTCGGGGGGGTTCTCTATGACCCCGAGGGAAACGAGGAACACATTTTGCTTGGGGACTAGGTGTGGCAACTAACAATCATACATAAATGTTAGTGCTTTGGAAGGGACTACACTCATTAAACTCAAAAGGAATCAAAACCTTAATAATTTTTTAAGACTCCTTGATCACCATTGGACATATCCAAGAAATAAGCCTTCCAAAATAGATTCATTTAAGAATAATCATGTTGTGAATTTGATCTATAATGAACACATTAAATGAGGTGAAATGTTTCCATGTCCATCGGGATTCAAATAAGGTCGTTGATGACCAAGCAAACCAAGACAACCATCTTCGCCAAGGTCATATACTTCAAAAGTGGCAGAAGGAGGGGTATTCAACCATCCCGTAAGTTTTATTGCTCATCATAACCACATATGAATGGGGATAGATGTCATTCAATACCCATCGAGAATGCACGAGAGTTAAAGTGCACACTTTATTATGCTCACACTCCTCATTGCAATCTGAGCGCTTTAATGGAAGCACTCTCTTATATTCATGATGCAGGAGCATCAATGCTAAGCCAGCAATGTGATTGCATGTTCACATGTTGTGGCTAGCAAGAGGACAAGTTGTCCTGAAGTAGGAAGAAAATTTGCTTATTAAGTATTTTAGTATTTGCAAAATATGTAACCAACTAGTGTGTTGTCAGTTTTTTGAGAAAATAGGACATAGTGGCAAGTTGATACTCCCTGCGAGGGGATCAAGCCAGATAGCCAGTTTGTTGATGAATGATAATGACTCCTTCAGTGGTGGAGGAGATTTTGTTAGTTTGTTTGTTTTTGGTTCAGCCATTAGGTTTTGGGATTTTGAATGGGTGAAAAGGGGAGAGATAGGGACTCAGTAGGGGGAGCCCTACGTGAGGGTGAGTCAGTGGGATATTTTCTTGAATACTAGAGGAAAATGTGACTGGATGGAGTGATTGCTATCAATTAATGAAATTAGCCAATTCTGTGTATTCAATAGTGTTACTGTGCATTTGAATGAGAGATAAGCTGAGATTCTATCAGGTAGATTTGTGTGAAAGCGTTAACCTGACATTTGTGTGAATGAATCTCTATTTTCGCGCTTGTGTGAACTCCCATGTATAGTTAAGAACACCCAAGTCATTCACAAACCGACTGTCATTAAGTAGCAAAGGTAATTTCTTATTGTATTTAGTTTCACATTAGATCCAGACGAAGGTCGAGCTGGATTGATCGATTCCTTGATCAATCAACGAAAAATCGTAGAGTTGCAGTCGTTTCAATTAGCAAAGGTTGGACGACTCAGGTCAAAGCCAAAAGGAAGATTGACGATGGGGAAAGGATCTGCAAAGTGAACGTGCGCGGGAGTTAACATTTCCACAAGCCGATGTGAAGTGTTCTGCATTGATCATAGATCAACGGACAAGATCAAATCCACAAGGGATCGACGATTGATACAGTGTTCCGCAGAAGGAAGAAGCTCGAGAGGTAACGGCGAGAGTTTGCGAAAGTCACATTGTGGAAGAGTTTTTGCGGAAGTCTTTTCAAGAAATTACAAAAATCGCACCCGCAACCCACAATCGGCAAATTGCAGAAAGGAGGCGTCCTCCTTGCGGAAGTGAGAATTGCGGAAGGGCCTGTTGCGGAAGGGCCCGTTGCGGAAGGGCCCGTTGCGGAAAGATAATTCTAACAGGAAGAACCTTGCGGAAGGCCTATTTTGAAGGTAGGGCCCACAATTGAGAAGGACTTAGTTGGTTTTTAGCTAATTTTAGTGGTTTGATTTCAGAGAACCACAATATTTCCTGGGGGAAGTGGGTTGGATTGGCTTTTGTCATTCCCACTTGCATCATTTTTGGTATCAGAGCAGGCTTTGCTCAGCACAGTAGAAGAAAGGCATTGCAATACGTGTAGGTAGAGCAAGAGGTCGTGACAGAGGGCGACCAGCAACGAATGTAGAAGTCATGGAGGAAATGAGAGAATTATAGACACGTATGGAGGCTATAGAGATGGGCAGACGAAAAGATCCAGAGGCAGGGGATGTGAGTGAGCCTGAAGAAGAGGAACAAGGAGAAGAAGCAGCACCCACGCAAGAGACACCTGAGCTATAATACTTTCGGTCAATTCTTGGAGAAACTTCAAGGCCAAAACCTGAGTTGCCTACCTATGAGGGAAGCCTCACTGCTGAACATCTCATTGACTGGATCAACGAGTTAGACAAGTACTTTGAGTATGATGAAATTGAAGAAAACAAGAAGGTCAGATTGGCAGTGACAAGGTTGAAAGGGAATGCATCCCTATGGTGGGATAGTGTGCAGGATGAAAGGAGACGGAAGAACAAGCCATTGATAAAGAGCTGGGATCGGATGGTGGCTAAGATTAGAGCCAAATGTTTTCCCAAGGATTACCAGCTGACTTTGTACAGGAAAATGTATAACCTTAGACAAAGATTATTGACTGTAAGAGAGTATACTGAAGAATTCTACAAAGTGAACCTAAGGGCAGGTTATGTGGAAGAATCAATAGAGAAGGCTGCTAGATATGTAAATGGTCTAAGGATGGAGATTCAGGATGAGATCAACATGATATCATCGAGAACAATGGAAGAGGCATGCCAATGTGCCTTGCGAGCAGAAGAAAAGTGATTGAGAAAGCATAAATTCAACAGGGGAAGAGGTTTAGCCAAAGGAAGAGGGCAAACAACTGGAAGAGGAAAGTTTGCAACCCAAAAAGGAGAATCCAACAACTCAAACTAATAGGAGCAACAAGATTTAGGAGGTGACCCAAGAGGGAGAAGACCTTACCAAAGAGGTATAGGTAGAGGAAGAGGCAGAGAAATTGTCTACAGGTGTTACAAATGTAACAAATTGGGACACAGGTCCTTTGAGTGTCTTGAGAAGGAAGACATAGGATAGAGAGGAGCCTATGTAGTTCAAAGTGAGCAGCAGCAAGAGCAGATGCCAGTGGTTGAAAATTTTCCATAGATGGGGGAGGCTTTGATGATGAGCAAAGTCTTATTGAAGCCTAAGAAGGAGAAGGTGGAACCCGCTCAAAGAAAGGCTTTATTTAGGACCATGTGTAAAATCAAAGGGAAGTGATGCAAGATGATGATTGACAGTGGGAGCACTGACAATCTTGTTTCCACAGAGATGGTGGAGAAGCTGAGTCTGAAGAAGACCAAACATCTTGTTCCATACAAGGTATCCTGGCTACACAAAGGACATCAAATCATGGTAAGTGAACAATGTGAAGTTGATTTGTAAGTAGGTACATATAAAGATAAAATTATATGTGATGTTATGCCCATGGATGTTTGCCATATCCT
This sequence comes from Larix kaempferi, assembly GCA_027924585.1. NCBI lineage: Eukaryota > Viridiplantae > Streptophyta > Pinopsida > Pinales > Pinaceae > Larix > Larix kaempferi. The sequence goes on along the minus strand of BSBM01000099.1, from coordinate 600,584 downwards.
TCTAGGAAGACCATGGTAGTTTGACAAAAAGGTGATACATGATGTTAGGAGAAATTGCCATAGTTTTGAGATAGATGGGATAAAACATGTTCTTCTTCCTTTGCAAGAAGGGAGTACGACAGGGCAACAAGCATCTAAGGTCCTAATGTTGACAGGGAAGGAGTATTTGCAATAAATTGATGAGGAAGAACTTAATTATGTTGTGGTATGTAAGCCTAGAGTGGTAGTAATGAAGACCAATATTACAGATCTTCCTGAGGAGATTTAGGAGATGCTAGGTGAGTTTAGTGACATTGTGGTAGATGATTTACCCAATGAGTTACCACCAAAGAGGGATATAAGTCACCATATTGATTGTATTCCTGGAGGAAGCTTACCAAACAAGGCAACATATAGGTTGACACCTCAAGAGAATGAAGAAGTTAGAAGGCAAGTACAAGGATTGTTAGACAAGGGCCTGATTCAGAAAAGTATGAGTCCATGTGCAGTACCGGCAGTACTCACCCCAAAGAAGGATGGTGAATGGAGGATGTTCACTGACTCCAGGGCCATCAACAAGATTACCATCAGATACAGGTTTCCATTACCTCAGATGGATGACATGATGGATTCCCTAAGTGTGGCGACATGTTTTTAAAAATTAGATTTGAAGAGTGGATACCATCAGATCAGAATTCGAGAAGGAGACAAGTGGAAGACAACCTTTAAGACAAATGATGGATTGTATGAGTGGCTAGTTATGCCATCTGGACTGTCCAATGCGCCAAGCACCTTCATGAGATTAATGAACGAAGTCTTGAGAGATTTAATGGGTAAGTTTGTAATAGTTTACCTTGATGATATTATGATTTTGAGTCAAACAAAAAAATAACACGTGGAGCATCTAAGATGTGCCTTGGAGAAATTGCAAAAGGAAAAGTTGTTAGTAAATGTGAAGAAGTGTACATTTATGAAATCTGAACTAGTGTATTTGGGTTTTGTTATCTCAAGAGATGGTTTGAAGATGGATTCGAAAAAAGTGCAAGCAATTATTGATTGGCCTTCACCTCGGAGCATTTTTGAGGTAAGAAGTTTCCATGGATTGGCCAGTTTTTATAGGAAGTTCATAAAGAATTTCAGTGGTATTTGTTCATCAATCATTGAAACAATTAGAAAGGACAAACAACCATTTAAATGGACAGTAGAGCAACCAGTAATGAAGTTACCAGATTTCAAACACCCTTTCCAAGTGAAATGTGATGCCAGTGGAGTAGCAATTGGAGCTGTACTCAGTCAGGAGGATAGGCCTATAGCATATTTCAACGAGAAGTGGAATGATTCAAAACATAAATACTCATCTTATGACAAGGAATTTTATGCTATTGCCCAAGCACTAAAGCATTGGAGACATTATATGATGCCTAGGGAGTTTATTTTGTTTTCTGATATTCATGCATTGCAATACATCATGCAACAACCTAAATTGAATCAGAAGCATGTCAAATGGGTTGAGTTCTTGCAAAGCTTTACCTTTGTGTTAAGGCACATAAGTGGGCAATCAAATCGAGTAGCTAATGCCTTAAGCAGTAGACAATTGATTGTGCAAGAAAATCAAATCCAAGTCTTAGGATTTGAACACTTAAGAGGTTTGTATGAGGCTGACATTGATTTTCAAAATGCATACAGAGTTTGTAGGAATCCTGTGGAGGTGGACAAAGAGCCATGGATGGAGTATATGTTGCAAGATGTCTTACTCTTTAAAAACAATAAACTTTGTATTCCTAAATGTTCCATGAGAGAGAATTTGATATAGGAGAAACATAATGGAGGGATGGCAGGTCACTTTGGAAGTGATAAAACCTTTGGATAGTTGGGCCATTTCTATTTTTGGCCAAAGATGAGGTATGAGGTTGAAAAGTTTGTGAGCAGATGTAGGGTGTGCCAACATGCCAAGGGAAGAATCCAAAACACATGCTTGTACACACCATTCCCTATTCCAACTAGGCCTTGGGATTCTGTGAGTATGGATTTCATTTTGGGTTTACCAAAAAATCAGAAGGGAAATGATTGTATTTTTGTAGTTGTGGATAGATTTACTAAGATGGAACATTTCGTTCCATGTTATAAGACAAGTGATGCCACACACATTGCTAACTTGTTTTTCAATGAAGTTGTGAAGCTGCATGGTTTACCTAAGAGCATTGTATCTGACAGAGATGTAAGGTTCACAGGTCATTTCTGGAGACCCTGTGGAAGAAGTTGGGTACTAAGTTGAAATTAAGTTCAGCATATCATCCACAGTCTGATGGCCAGACTGAGGTGGTAAATAAAAGTCTGGGTAACATGTTGCGAAGTCTAATCGGAGAAAATCCAAAACAATGGGACAAAGTGTTAGCTCAAGCCGAGTTTGGATATAATGACTTGCCAAACTGAAGTACCGGAATGAGCCCATTCCAATTATGTATGTTATGCATCCCATAGGGGTTTGTGAACTTTGTGATTTGGGTCAATTGGAAAAGAGAAGCGCAGATGGAGAAGAGTTTGCAACAAGGATTAATGAACCACGAGAGCAAGTTAAAGAAAGGTTGCAGCAAAGTAACAATAGTTACAAAACAAGAGCAGATTCCAGAAGAAGAGAGAAAAACTATGAGGTGGGAGATTTGGTTTTAGCACATCTGAGGAAAGAGATATTTCCAAAAGGAGAGTATAACAAGCTGAAAATGAAAAAAATTGGGCCTTACAGAATACTCAGAAAATTTTCGGCAAATGCCTATGAGCTGGAAATGCCAATAGGGATTGGTATCTCACCTAGTTTTAATGTTGCGGACCTATATACATATGTGGCCGATGATATGGGACAAATGATAGAAGACAGGGATCTTGTGGAAGATCTTCAGTGGCTGAAGCAGATGCCCATAGCCCAGCCATCGGAAGCTGAGTCTATCTTGGATACTAGAGTGGCAAAGAGTACCAGACAAAGAGACTACTTGGAATACTTGGTCAAATGGAAAGGACCAGGGTAATTTTTAGGGGCGAAATTTCGCCAATTGGCTATTTTTAGGCCTTTTTTCAAAAAATAAATTCTCTATTTGGTCATTTTTAGTCTCTAATATCGCCTATATTTACATAAAATGTGTTTTTTATCATAATATTTGCCAAAATTTACACTTTTAAGTAGTAAATCATATGTTTCATATTTAATATTCGCCTACCTATCTATATATATGTTTTTTTCAATTCAAAATAATCGCCTAGAATACTACACTTAAGTATATTATTATAATCCTTAAAAATAACCCTGGAAAGGACATCCTGTAGAAGATTCTACATAGATGAATGCTAAAGAATTGGAGACAAAGGGTTTCTCAATAGCTAATTTATTGAACAGGGGTTCATAATTTTAAGCTTGGGAGTCTAATGCAGGAGCATCAATGCTAAGCTAGCAATGTGATTGTGTGTTCACATGTTGTGGCTAGTAAGAGGACAAGCTATCCTGAAGTAGGAAGAAAATTTGCTTATTGAGTATTTTAGTATTTTCCAGATATCCAGTTTGTTGATGAATGATAATGACTCCTTCAGTGATGGAGGAGAGTTAGTTAGTTTGTTTGTTTTCGGTTCAGCCATTGGGTTTTGGGATTTCGAATGGGTGAAAAGGGGAGAGACGGGGACTTAGTAGGGGGATCCCTATGCGAGGGGGATTCAGTGGGATATTTTCTTGAATACCATAGGAAAATGCGACTGGATGGAGGGATTGCTATCAGTTAATGAAATTAGCTAGTTTTGTGTATTCAATAGTGTTACTGTGCATTTGAATGAGAGATAAGCTGAGATTCTATCAGGTAGAGCTGTGTGAAAGCGTTAACCTGACATCTGTGTGAATGAATCTCTATTTTCGAGCTTGTGTGAACTCCCATGTACAGTTAAGAACACCCAAGTCATTCACAAACCGACTGTCATTAAGTAACATAGGTAATTTCTTGTTGTATTTAGTTTCACATTAGATTCAGGCGGAGGTCGAGCTGGATTGATCGATTCCCTGATTAATCAACGAAAAATCGTAGAGTTGCAGTCGTTTCAATTAATAGAGGTTGGACGGCTCAAATCAAAGCCAAAAGGAAGATCAACGACGGGGAAAGGATTTGCAAAGTGAACGTGTGTGGGAGTTAACATTTCCACAAGCCGATGTGAAGTGTTTAGCATTGATCATAGATCAATGGACGAGATCAAATCCACAAGGGATCGACGATTGATACATTGTTCCGCAGAAGGAAGAAGCTTGGGAGGTAACAACGAGAGTTTGCGGAAGTCACATTGCGGAAGAGTTTTTGTGGAAGTCTTTTCAAGAAATTACGAAAAGCGCACCCGCAACCCGCAATCAACAAATTGCAGAAAGGAGGCGTCCACATTGCGGGAGTGAGAATTGCAGAAAGGAAGTTGCAGAAGGGCTTGTTGCGGAAAGATAATTCTGACATGCAAAACCTTGCAGAAGTCCTATTTTGAAGATAGGGCCTGCAATTGAGAAGGACTTAGCTGGTTTTTAGCTAAGTCTAGTGGTTTGATTTCAGAGAACCACAATATTTCTTGGGGGAAGCAGGTTGGATTGGCTTTTGTCATTCCCACCTGCATCAATTCATCAGGCATGTGGAAATTGATTGTTCTGATTTTCTTGTTATCGACTTTGTTTTCTTTAAGATTATTGTGGAGTGGTCATGGTAGAGTTATGGTCTCTACCTGTAGATCTGAAGGTGGCTACTGCAAGTTGGTATTTAGTCGTGGGGACGACATGTTTGAATATCATTCTTAAAAGTATTCATTTCACTCTATTGTTTTTACTTCTGGTATGGTTGCAACTCAGTTCATTTAATCTTTTTAATTGTGATTTCCTTGGCTCTACACAACCTTGGAATCCTGGATTAGTTATGTTGTCTCAAATATAGGGATAGTCTTATGCGTTCAAGTTTGAGGTCTGTTTTGTTGGTCGTGGGTCTGTTTGTTTTCATTTTACTTGTTGTTCGAGAGGTCATACTATTGGTCTTTGGTATTGGGTCTCTTCCCTTAAACTTTCTTGTTTATGGTTTTTCCTGGCTTACCTATGATTTGAGAGTTATAACAATTCAAAGAATCATTGGTTTTGTTTGGTTACCGTGTCTTTTTCATAGAGTCTTTGTCTTCTAGCAGCTTTGGTATTATAGGGTTACCTTGTTAAAGTAACCCTTGTTAGGCGAATTTTTCATAGTAACCATGGATACCAAGGAGGCGCACTATTATATTTCTCTGCACAAGTGTGAGAGATTATTTGATGAAGGACAAGAGACAGTAGTGCAGGCTATGGAAAAATTGGAAGAGCGGATAAAGAGATGGGAACTAAATTATGATATGGATATGAATAACACTCAGAGGCAGCTAGAGGTAAACAAGGAGCATATAAGAAAGTACAAAACCAAGACAATTTTGTTGGAAGTAGGCAGAAGTAAGCTTAGAGGCAACCAATGATAAGATAGATGAGAAGGTAGAGCTAATTAAGGACCTTCAAACCAAGGTAAAAAACCTGCAGCTGGAACAGTTTCCCAGTTTTCTAGCACTAAAGCATAATAAATCTTCAACAATATTAGTTTGTTCAATAGAAATGGAGCAGTTAGAAGGAAAATATGAGGACATAGTGGCGTAGAGCTCTCTTAGGACCGGAACAACATAACACACACATCTCTCCTCTGTAGCTAGACAATTGAAGAATGCTCATCAGGGGTGTTGGGAACGACCCAAGAAGTGGAAGTTAAGAAGGCAAGTACAGTTAGGCGAGGCTTGACATTGACCATTTTTGGGAGAAAAGAGACTCTGCAAATCCCGAGCATAGGTTATGGAGCGAAGATCAGTTGAGAAGAAAGGACCCATTTCCTTAATAAAGACAAAGTACTAAGGACAACTAGAGGTGGTTGGCGCAGTTAAGGGATGAGCGACGGCCTGAATGTTGTAGGAGCAGGAAGTTAAGAAGCGAAGTGGTGTGAAGGACACGCCACTACAGAAGTCAGAGGTGCACTGTCAGAAAAAGCGTCAGAGTCAGAAGAACCGGCGCGAAAGGGATAATGAAGTTAAAGCTTAGCGTGGTCTACAAGATAACCACGAGATTTTTTGGGTTTGGGTACTATGAGGGTTGGCCCATAGTTATTGTAATATGTGACCTTCGAGCACATTTATATGTAAGGGTAATTTTGTATGAGGAAGGGTTGGATATGGAAGTGTAACCGTAGTGTGCTTTCGAGTTAGGAGAATAGTGATCAAAGAGAGAATAGACTCTACAGTTGAGTGCGTAGAGATATGATTGTAGAGCAGAGTTTGCAGCTGAGTGCGTAGACTGGAACTGTTACCCTTCCAAGTTAATAGAAAGAATAGTTCATGTGGACGTAGCTCCCGCTTGGGGGTGAACCATGTAAATCTATGTGTTTATGTATCAGAGCTTAGGATGTGCTTTGTATACGTGTTTATAGTGTGTTTATGTATTTACTCTCATGTGTATGTTAATGGCAATTGCTTGCTAAGTAAATGGAATACATATGTATGAATGTCATGGAGGAACAATTAGAATGATGAATGCATAGCTAACTGGTGAATACAGTAGAGATTCCACGTAGTTCTGTATACTGTTAATAAGCTGTGAAGTGCGAAGTCATATGTTCATTCTATCATGCTAGTTAATGTTAAATAAGACTTTTGGAGAGGTTGTTAACCACATCTGCACATCTCCACGGTTACAAAAGCTTGATTCTGTAACCCCCCATATTCGCTTCGGGTGAGACTTCAACCTGTTTACAGGTTGATGCCGAAAGGGCCAGTGAAAGGGGTTTTGTTGTTGCTGCACGAACTTCGCCGAACTCGGGTCTTCCTAAGCAATCCAACAAATGGTTCCATTGCCAACTTTGGACTGACATTTCGGTGATGTGTCATGTTGATGTGGAAACTCATCTCAAGCTGAGTCTGATAGTGAGACAGAACCTAGACATATTGGCTATCAGCCTATCACTCCGTAGAAACCTATAGCCGTTGAAAGAAATATTGCTAGTTCCCAGAACACTGGTAGTAGTAACACTGCAGGAACAAGTACAAAGAATCAACCGAGTGGTGGTATAACTCCACCGTTTCACTCCGCAGGTAGTACTGTAGTATTTCATAACTCTACACCTCCTATAAGAAGGGTGGACGATGATATAAAGCTACATGTTTTTAAAGGAACCAATCTAGAATATCTAGAGCAACATTGGTTTCTCTGCGATGCTGTCTGGAACGTTAAACAAATACAAGACGATGATATAAAGCAAGCCCAACTAGTCCTTTAACATGGTTCATGAAATACTCTGTTGGATAGAATAGAACACTAGCCGACACCAAAGCTGCGTTGAATAGAGAATTTAAGAAGCCTAAATCAAAGTCTCAATGCATCATAGAGTTGAAAGAAATAAAATAGAAACCTAATGAGACTGTGTGGGAATTTGATCAGAAGTTCAAAGCCTTGTTGGATCAAGTTAGCTTTGACATTGCACTACAACAACACCAAGAATGGTTTATAGCTACGCTATTTCCCTACATTAGATTACCATTGATGCAACAGAAGGTTGCTTCGCAAACAAAAGAATTGGAAATTGTGATGAAGCTAGAAGCTTCGCCCATAGGAGAAACTAGTGTAGGTATGGTACAAATACATACACAACTAACAAACCTTACATTACAGCTACAGGACATACAAAAAGGAAAAGAAGTAAGAGAAGAGGTTTGGTGTACTATATGTAAAGGAGAAGGAAATTCCAAGGAACACTATCCTGTATTCAGAGATTACCTGGCCAGTGGAGCACCAAACCCATTAAATTAACCTCAAGGACCATGATGCGAGATTTGTCGATGTAGAGGACATCGACCAGAGGACTGTTACCTACTCCAGAAGTATGTACAGACACCAAATAACCCGTATTGCACATTTTGTAAGTCAATTGGCCATGATGACACCAACTGTAGAGCATACGACCTTATGATATAAAGAAATCATGATGTCTACAGTGTCCAAGGAGAAATACAGAACAAAAATGAGAATGCAGAGTATGATCAGGGTACATACAAAGGACGTGGTGGATTTAGAGGAAGAGGATGTAATACTGGCCAAGGACGAGGCAGAGGTTAGATTGTCTGTTATAACTGTGGTCAACCTGGAAATTTAGCAAGAGATTGTTAGAACCCTTGCACTACTTGTAAGTATTGTAAATATTATGACCATATCATTGAAGCATGTCCCATTTTGCTAGGCAAAATGCAAGAAAAAAGACCAGAAGGACAAAACCAGAATATTCAGATGATCACAGCTGAGAAAAGGAACGAAGATCACAACATCCATGTTGTGACGCGAAGTGGAGTTTCGACATGAGATGATAGAACAAATTAAGCTTCGACTTATGATAATCACATAAACAGAACAAATCCTACTGATGGAACTTGGGTAAGGATAGTAGTTGGAAAGACACCTGCTTTCGACCCTGATAGAGAAAAATAAGTATTCATGGAAGCAAGGAAATAATTTCAGGACTTGGGAGCTTCAACCATACGGATCCCTTTGCGAGGTGATCAGACACTTGTACTAGATATGCCATCCTTGTATGATGAGTTGCGAGCTTTGCCAGAATAGATAAGTCCCGTAACACAATTTATACAAAGTTGCATGAAGATGCTAAGGCATGAGCACGCCTTAGGGGAATTACAGAACATGCTGGGATACTACGAGCAACGTAGTACAATAGACGACGCACATAGAGCAGTCCATCACATTAAGAACCATAAAAGGACATGAAGAGAAATGAGGTTAAGCGCGCAGATTGGAGATTTTGAAATGAACCAAGTCATTCTCGATTTGGTTTCATAGGTGAATGTGCTGACAAAACAAACATGGGAGCAGATGGGGAAACCAAAGCTATCTTGGTATTCTATACAATTGAGATTAGCTAACCAACAGAAGGTTATACCTTTTAGGAGGCTATCAGGTGTTCCTGTTGACATTGATGGAGTGTGAAGTAAAGCAGACTTTGAGGTGATGGAGATCATAGATGACAGTAATCCTTATCCTGCACTATTAGGCATTGACTCGGAAATTGATAACCTTGCAATTATCAACTTGAAGAAAAACAAATGATATTTGAAGGAAGGGATATCAGGATTATTGCACCCCTGGATCCTTCACAAGGAACGATGTATGTTGAGCCAATAAGAGAATAATGTAGAGATTGAGAACTAGATAACATCTACAAGATGAAAGTTAATCAAGGAGATTACATTAATCCTATAGAAGATGAAACGTTGATATGGAGATGCGACAGTTCCTACGTATCAGGAGTAGAATGCATGAAGTACCAGCTAGACGATGTGCGAGGATGACAAAGTCACTTCGTTGGATTGGAACAGAAATAAATCAAATTCCTACTTATGATGGTTTGAGTAGTATCCATGCATTATTTCATGAATATCTAGCATCAGTTTCAGATGAACATAGGCTATTAACTCTAGATATAGCATTGCGAGCTACACTTGCTAGGTGGTGGGATGCGCACAAAAAAAAATGAGCACATGGGAAGAATGTAAGCACTTAATGGAAGTTAGATTTGCTGAACAAACTGAGAATGTACAAGCAAAGTACAATGGACAAACTGATCCTAGAGATCATATAGAATCTTGCTTCAAAGGATGGAGGCATTTACCAAAGACAGAGTGGGTCCATATGTTTGTGCACACATTGGATCCAATAGCAAAGAATTGGTATATAGAAACAAAACTTCGACATGGTACAATAGATTGGCACATGATGATAAATAACTTTAAGCTAAATTTCAGTTTTGAGGATGACTGTCCGAGCATTAATGAGTCTCTGCAGATCATTAAAAAGAAAATATTTGAGGATGTCCCGTTGCCTGTGTATAGTCAACTAGATTGGGCAATACAGTTGGAACATGCCCTCGAGTGTTATAATTTTACACTGGATGAAGATGAAAATGAAGACCCTTGCGATGCGAATATACCAAAATTTGAAGGAAAACACGATGTACAAGGACTTGACTTGGAAATTCCATACATGAGTAACCACATTAAGACTAAAAAGATCAATATTAGCATGGATGAAGAACCAAAGTTCGCCTCTATTGGAGACTACTGGGATGAAGAAATAGTGGGACAGAACGCAAACCTACTGCGTGAATATCAAGACTTGTTTCCTACCAATTTTTTTGAAATGAAAGGCATTTTAGATGACTTGGGAGTAATGAAAATACCTCTCAAAAATGATGCCAAGCCTATCAAGGAAAGACCTTACAATTTGAACCCCATATATAAAGAAAGAGTGAAAGCAGAAATTGATAAAATGCCGGAGGCAAGAATCATTGAACCAGTAGAAGAGTCAGAATGGATAAGTCCCATGGTGATTCAAGACAAGAAAGCTAAAGGAGAAATCAGAATTTGTGTGGACCTTAGAAAATTGAATGATGCATCTATGCATGACCCATTTCCTACTCCATGCACAGACGAAGTACTAGGATTTTCTGGATACCATCAGATCAAAATTGTTGTGTAAGATAGACACAAGACTACATTTGCTACTGAATGGGGATCATTTCAGTACACTGTTATGTCTTTTGGATTGAAGAATGCACCTGCTATATTTTTAAAGGTCGTTGTAGTTGCATTTAAGGATTATAGTCATAAATTCCTGGAAGTTTACTTTGATGACTGGACAATATTTGGACTTTTGAAGGACCATCATGCGAACTTAAGGATGATGTTAGCGAAGTGTAGACAATATCATACTTCCTTGAACTTAAAGAAGTGTGTCTTTTGTGTTCCTTACGACATATTGTTAGGACACATAGTATGCAAACAAGGATTGATGGCTGATCCAGTGAAGATAGCTATCATAGTAAATCTCCCATTGCCTAATTCAGTTAAGCATCTACGCACCACATTGGGACACACAGGCTATTATAGAAAATTCATTAATGGATATGCGCAGATACCTGCGCCTATGGAGAAACTATTAAAAAAAGAAGCGAAGTATGAGTGGACTAAAGATTGCCAAAGAGGATTTGATACACTGAAAGAGAAAATGGTCACACCACCTATTCTAGTCTTTCCTGACTGGAATAATCCATTTCATGTACATGTAGATGCTTCATCTATAACACTTGGCATTGTACTAGCACAACCTAGTGATGGAGGCATCGACCATCCACTTGCATTTTTTAGTAGAAAGCTATCTTCAATAAAAAATAATTACACCACAACAGAGAGGGAAGGCTTAGCCATGGTGTAAGCATTACAGAAATTCAGGCATTATTTGCTTCAATGACCATTCAACTTTAAAGTATTTGGTCAATAAACCAGTGTTAGGGGGGAGAATATGCAGATGGATTCTATTTTTTTAGGAATAAGATTTTGAGGTCATAGTGAAGCCAAGAAGATTGAACACAGGACTTGACCATCTCTCAAGGATTGAGTCAGGAGAAGAACCTGGTAATTTGGAGGATAATCTACCAGATGCGCAGTTGTTTTCTATTCACATAGCAAATGACTACTTCAAAGACATTGTAGAATTTATAACCATAGGGTTAACACTTGTAGAATTTACTACGCAGTAGAAGAAACAGTTAGTTGTAAGATCAACTGATTTTACCTTGATTGCAGGACAATTATATAAATTAGGACTAGATGAAGTGCTACGTAGATGTGTACCGGAGCATGAGAGACCTATCATACTTACTGAAGCACATTCAGGAGTATTTGGAGGACACTATGCAGGAAAAGCTACTGCACAGAAGATTTTGAGAGCAGGATTGTGGTGGCCTACTATACATAAAGATTCAAAGGAGCATTGCAGGAGTTGCGATGTATGCTAAAGAATAGGAAATCCATCTCATAGAGATGAGATGCCATTGATGCCACAGTTGAATTTACAAGCATTTGATAAATGGGCTATTGAATTTGTGGAACCTATTACCCCACCAAGGAGGAGAACTGGCTCAAGATACATCATTATAGCTACAGATTATCTAACCAGATGGGAAGAAGTAAAACCAGTGAAGGATTGTAGCGCAGTTACAACAGTGCAGTTCATCTTTGAGAACATCATGACAAGGTTTGGATGTCCAAAGATTCTGATGAGTGATTAGGGAACTCACTTCTTGAACAGAACCATTGAAGCCCGGATAGAAGAATTTCAGATATATCATCATAAGAGTACACCATATCATCCAAAATCTAATGGAACTATGGAGGCCTTTAATAAAGTATTGAAGAATGAATTGACCAAGGTATGCAATACAAACAAGGATGATTGGGATCTCAGAATACCATCAATATTATGGGCATATAGAACAACTTGTAAAAAGTTGACAGGTCATACACCTTTCAGGTTAGCGTATGGTGTAGCTAGGGTTTTACCCCTAGCTTGTGCAAATGATCACCTACTAAGGAGAATGGACTCCTTAGTAGCAGTTCAGTAAATGGAAATAATTAAGCTAAAACAGAAATATAAACTACTCTAAAACATGTGCATGAAAAATAAACAACAATTTGTAAACAAGGGTTTTGTATTAATATCACCTTCAATGTGAAGGTTGATGAAGCTCCTTGCAATGTCCAAGAGGGTTGCTCCAAGCTCCAATGTGCTCCTTCTCTTTCTCTAATGGTGGGAATGGGCCAAAAGGGGCTCTCAAGGTGAAAGTAGTTCAATGGTGAACTAGGGTTTCGAGAGAGATTTTGGCAGAGTAAGGGTATACTTGATTGTGGATGTGAAATAAGGGATCTTCATCACCTATTTATAGTTTTTTGGTGGTGGAGTGCTGACCCATGGTTTTGGAAACCATATGGTTTAAGGCAGCTGTATAGGGTTTTTTCCTCCTTTTCCTCATTATTTTATATTTTTTATTCTCTTTTTAGGGGGATTTTGCTATTTTTGGAGGAAAAAGGGGGTTTTTTAGCCTTTTTGAGGCTATTTTGGTGGTTTTGTGGCCTTTTGGAGGCATTTTAAGCCTTTTGGAGGCTTTTTAGTGGGATTTTGAGGGTTTTTAAGGGAAATATGGTAGGAAAATGGACAAATGAGCCATGTAATGAGGTAGATGAGGTAGTGAACACTTTTTGGGTGTTAACAGATTGCCCCCTGATGTGCGAGGGCAGGAGCTCATCGTATGGCCGATGGACATCATAAGTCATATATGGTTTTCCTGGGATATGGAGAAGAGAAGAAACAAACTGAAGCCCAGAACAACGATCCCGAACAACTGCAAGAACTAAAAGTACATAACCTCAATAATGGATGAGGAATCATCTGATCATATGGACGAGGCGGGCATTCCCATGCTCGTATCAGGATATAACATAATAATAACAATGAGGTCCAAAAAATGGGGACCTGAAATATACATGGCCTCAACTACTAAATGAGGCAGAATCTCAATAGATGTATGAGGCGGGCATACCCATGCTCGTATCAAGATACATAAAAAGAACTGTGAGGCCTGAAAGGAGGGACCTGTAAGATACATAGAGAACCATTGTGTACATCATAAGGGTCCAGAGGGGACACAAATCTGGGACATACTGCTGGGCTGACCATGTCTGAGCTGAAGAACTGATACACGGGAACAATCAACAGTGCTACTGAGTGTGGTACCAAAGGAACTGATGAGCTGCTGGATCAGAGTGACAAGGGGTACACTCGCAATGGTACACTGAACTGGAACTGATCTAGGTACTCAAGGAAGCATATAACTGGATAGCTTCCGAATACAATCGCCAACGCAGCCCGGACATCCACGGGAACATATAACTGGGTGTTTCGAAGTGACTCACCAATGTGCTAGAGTCGAGGGAAATCCGGGGTCTTCGACTAAAACTGAAGGAATGTAACCCTACGCGATTCTCGACGATGCGATCAAGGTGTTGAAGTTGAGCATGTGAGAAACAACCACTCGGAGAGGCAATGATGACTCCTCTCAGAATAGTCCGTAGGCACTTACCACAGATGGTGATAAGTCCAAGGCGTAGGGACCTCTGGGCCTATCCTCTGGAATAAAGGGGTTGTCGTCGACAGAGGGAGACCTGCAACTATCAAGGCAATGATGTTTCCTTGACAGGAGCGCGAGGTGGAGAACTGAAATGTGATAGTATTGATGGCAGGACTAACCAAACTGGGAGGGAATAATTGGGCAAGTAGAGTGGGTGGACTCAAACTTCCTTTGTTCAGAGTATGATAATGGGATTGAGCGGGCAGCATATGAAACTGACTGATGGGAACGGGATCATAGCTGTATTGGGTCTGGGATGGTGACTGGGCTGAGGGAGACTCAAGCTGGGGTAAAATGGCAGGAGACTGCAGAATACTCTGAACAAAGGCGACCTGATTGGGGGTGCTGCCGAGATGATCGATCATAGTGCCTGGAGGCACGGGATGACTTCTTCATGGGTTAATGAACTAAAAGAAGTATGTGTAAAATGGTACTGTCGGGTGGATTTTACGAGCCCAGGACAGTTCATGCTCGTGGTTGCTTTCAATTTTAAGGAGTCTGAAAGCGATAAGAAGACTCTGAAATGATGGAAAGGTACTGTCGTGTGGATTTACGAGCCTAGGACAGTTTGTGCTCGAGGTTGCTTTCAATTTTAGAGAGTCTGAAAGCAAATAAGAAGACTCCAGGGGGTTGCTTTTTCGTATATTTAGTCTCCAAGGCCCAAAGAAGCATAAAAGGATACAATGAAGAACTCTTCTAGCCGGTGTGACTAGAGTATTCCTTTTTCGTAATTAGTCTACCAGGTCCGGAAAAGGGGTAAACTTATACCAGATAGACGCCCTTTCAGGTACTTTAACGAGCATGAAAGGAAGCAAGATTGCTCGACGATCTTTTCATTGTTTTAGGAGTCAGAAAAGAGCTTAACGGAAACTCCCTAAGTGCCTTTTTCGTAAAGGATTTGTCCGGCCTGAAAAAGGGGTAATAGTATACCGAACAAAGGGAATGGCCAGGCAAGGAGGAAGTGTTCAATCAAGGAACATGTATGATGACCGAGAACAAGGGTGAGGGGGAACACTGGTGGGCCTCCTTGCGGGGTGAATGAAATGGTGGAAAAATAACGAAACATTTGCAGTATGACAGGAGTGAATGGCTCATGTAAAAGTGTGGAACAATCCGATGGCGGCCGATGTGGCGCGCAAACCTGAGGCAGCAAGGTGTTGGGGCACAATGTTGAAACTGTACCAGGTGAGAGCGAGAAATGATCTCAAGCATCATCACGAGCTCGGAAAAATGAATCCGGCAATATAAAGAGAGTCGAAAATGGATAATGGCCGATGTGGCACGCAAATCGAGGTGACTGGGGGTGTTTTGGAAAAAGACCCAAAAAATATGGGGGTGAGAGCGAGAAATGATCTCAAGCATCATCACCGGTTCGGAAAAATGAATCCGATGATATAAAATATGCGTAAAACGGAGAACGGTCGATGTGGCACACAAACCGAGGCGACGAGTGGTGTCTGAAAAATGGGCAAAAAATGACGGGGAAAAAATAATGCAACGAGATGACCATCATGACGGTCTCGTCGTGCTGATTCCAATGGTGGAAACTGTTCGAAAAATGGACTCCATATGGGTTCAGAATGGCCAAAACAGGAAAAAGTCAACTGACTATAAATAGTGAGTGGGTCCAACATGACATGTGTCATTTGTACTATGTGACTTTGACTTGTGATCAGAGTGAACCAGAGCTGAGGTGGCATTTCTGGATGATCCGACCGACCGATTTCTGATTCGGGAGATACAGGTATTCCGTCAAACTCATACCTGCATGTTTTTTAGGGTCGGGGTTTGGGTAGTGGGTCCCAGGGTTGTTTGTCGGTCCACGTGGGGTGGACCGCGGGTTAGGGGGATGAAACCGCGGTTGGCGACCGCGAGTTTCGAGGTGAACCACGCGGTTGAGTACCACGTGTTTCTCGGCTGGATACGTGGTCTTGTACCGCGCGTTCCAATGAGGGACACGCGGTGCGGAACCTCGGGGTTAGCCCTGACAGGCGCGGTTAAGAACCGCAACTATAGGCTTGATAGCCGCGGTGTGAAACCGTGGCAGGAAGCCTGAAAGCTGCGGTTTTTGGGCCGAGCTATGAGGGCTTCCCGGGGGGAAGGGGAAGGATTTATTTATTTGACATGAGTCTGATGAGTCTACTTTGTGGGATTTGCAGGATGCCGCAGGTCTTATGGAGAGAGCGGGAGATTCCTGACGAGATCGTGACGGTGATCCAAGGGGAGCACCATGTACGATCAGTGTTGGGGATGTGCGGACTTTTAAAGTTCGCATAGGTACCCATGATACGGTCAACAACGTTGCTATTGAACCGACTGATTAGCTTTTGGGAGCCGGATATACAGGCTTTCCGAGTACAGGGTGAGAGGGTGGACCTCACCTTGACCGATGTATACTTTCTGACGGGGTTGCCCTGCCTGGGCAGGGTGGCAGACACATAGCCGCGGGTCACCACGGACGTAGACATGGAGGACATGCTGGAGAGACACTGTGGTCCAGAGGCTAGAGTGCATAGGAATGCACTTTTGGTGAGAGACTTACAGGAGCCAGCAGTACAGGCCATGGCGGCCTGCGTGGTTCGGGTATTGGGGTCCCAGTCACCTGAGAAGGTGTCTGGGGGCCAGATGTAGATGATAGAGTGCGTACTGGATGGGGTGTACTACGCGTGGGGCCAGATGTACCTGACCTGCGTTCAGCGGCAGATGACAGCAGCGAAGGAAGCTGGCAAGGGCTTTTGTTATGGTTCCTTCTTGTGTGCCTTCTTTATGGAGAGGGTACCCACACTGCGACCACGGGTGCCGATCAGGGCAGGAGGTTTGAGGGAGCCGCAGATGGTGCGGTGGGGCGAGATGATGCGCCGCCATGGTGGCGGCGATGTTGGCAGGTATTTTATGCAGGAGTTGTACCTGCAGTGGCTCCAGATACCATTGACACTGGATGACTTCCCGTATAGGGACATGGACTACACAGGAGATCCGGAGGCACCACGAGTGCCAGGACAGGCATGGGGTCCCGACGGTACGTATGTGTTTGCTTGCATGTTATGGATGTCAAGTTTTATAGATATGATAGTAGATTGATATACTGTGACTGACATATGGGTGATCTGTAGATGTGGGCCCGAGGCTGCCGCCAGGTCATGTGGCACAGAGGGGGATCGTGGCCATTCCAGCTCTGCCTGGGCGAGGAGAGGTCCGTCGCCGCGATGCGGAGGGGACACTGGAGTCGGTACGGGCACTACTAGATCGTTTGCTGATGGGGGTGACCGACGAGGGATGGCGGGATGTCGATCCGGACGTGGTTCAGGATCATTGCATGATGGCACCCCGAGAGTTCAGATCCATAGCGATCCGGGTGGCGATCTTGGTGGACCGGGCACGCGCACAGGAGCCCGTAGGAGATGAGGACTTGCCGGAGGAAGAGAGAGGGGAGGACTCAGAGGCAGCCGATGCAGGCAGTGATGCAGGATACGACTCTCATTAGGGAGTGCAGGGGACTCCCCCCGAGTTTTGTAGCTACGGCATGTATCTTTGATGAGGCTTTAGGGATGTATAGCCATTTTTGTATAGCTGAGTACAGGGGTACTCAGGACATGTATAGCACTGAACATGTATTTTTTTGATATATATATATATATGCACGTGGATGCACCTTTTTGTATGATGTTGTTTAGTTGTACGCACGTGGATGCGCATTATGGTTTGTGATATGTTTACATTGCACGTGGATGCAAGTAGTATAGGATGTTGGGCACATGGATGCCCCTTGTGTATGTTATGTGATGTATTGCACATGGATGCAACATTATGTATGTAGGACTAGGCACGTGGATGCCCGTGTATGTATTTTTTATTGCACATGGATGCAAATGTTTATGGGATGATAGGCACGTGGATGCCCCTTGCAATCTTTTTGGGTTTTTATATATTTTTATGAGATGCTATGCAGGATGGAGATTTTACATGGTGTGATTGATGTGCCAATCTAGGATGTTGTTGGCCATTTGATCTGCGACACTGTTTTGAGCTCTTGGGACATGGGTGAATGTTATGGATTCAAACTGTCGGCTGAGTTGTTTTGTGCGCAGGAATTTTCTAAAGAGGCAGGGATCACGCACCTGGTAGTAGTTGTTGAGCTGGGAGACAAGCAGCTGGGAGTCAAGGAACACATGGAGGTGACGTATGCCCATCTGAAGGGCAGCGGTCAGGAGACCGGTCACAGCATCATACTCCACCTGGTTATTGGTAGCAGCGCCTATACAGATTTCGTTAAGGTGAATCATTTCATGGGAAGGGGAATATAAGACCCACGCTGCAGAAGCCAGGTTGGGAGACCAGCGGCTTGCTCCATCGGCGAAGCTAGTATAGTGAGGTGGAAGATGGTCCATCTGTGGTCATGCAAAAAATGAGGAATGTAAGATTGCGGTAAAAAATGTGAAAAACAAAAAGGAGAGCAAACTGTATAATGCGGACCAGTGGGGCCACGAGTTATTTTAAGGATAAAAGCGTTTAAGGTACAACCCGTTACGCGGGTTGCGCAAAGGGTGACCTTCGGAGTCAGCTAAGATGTATGCCCCCTTGCCGAGACAAGTCTGCACGATGTAAGGGCCTTACCACATGGATTCGAACTTCCCTTTACCGGTTTTGTCATGGGCTTGGTCATAGGAGAGGACAAGGTCCCCTTTGTGGAAAGTTCGAGGGTGTACATGTTTGTCGTAACCAGCTTTGGAGCGGTTCTTGGCAGCTTCAATGGTCTGGAGAGCGGCACGATGGTCTTCATCGGCTTGTTCAAGGGATAGCAGACATTGCTCGAGTGGGGAGGTGTCGGGGAGAAGCTCGACGACGATTTGCAAGGCAGGTATCTGACACTCAATGGGGAGGACAGACTCCACGCCGTGAACTAAGTGAAATGGGGTAAAACCAGTGGCGGTCTTGGTGGATGTACGATAAGCCCATAAGGCGGGGAAGAGCATGTGGTGCCAATTGGACTTATGTCGGTCAACGGTGCGTTGAAGGATGGTTTTGAGGATTTTGTTAATGGAAATATGGTAGGAAAATGGACAAATAAGCCATGTAATGAGGTAGATGAGGTAGTGAACACTTTTTGGGTGTTAACATATGGATAGGAAGCTGTCATGCCCATGGAATACATAGTACCAAGCTTGAGAATTGCAGCATTCACAGACATGGATGATTATGAAATGATGGATGAGAGACTGTTACATATGATTGGATTGGAGGAAGACCGCTTCATTGGAGGCTTTCACCAACAAGTGCAGAAAGCTAGAGAAAAGGTATGGCATGATAGACACATCAAACACAAGTTCTTCCAGGTAGGAGACCTTGTTATCCTCTATGATAGAAAAGTTTTGAAATTTCTTGGAAAATTTAGAATGCACTGGTTAGGGCCATACACTACCAAACATGTTACTAATGGTGGCGCAGTGCAGTTAGCCACATTACTTGGCAAAAACTTACAAATACTTTTCAATGGGAGTAGGTTAAAGCCTTACAGGGATGGCCCTACTCCTACAAACAAAAGTTAGACAACGTAATAATATTTAAGTGTCAAGTGTAGTTGAAATTGGACACTAAACAAAGAGTAGAGTCTGCACACAATAATTTTGGCATAATGCGAAGTTCACAAATTTGAAGACGTGCTGCGAAGCACACATAGCAAGTCAAGTTGCGAAGTAAAGAAGAGGGTAGGGTTGTGAAGTTCCATCAAGAGAAGGGGAACGTGCAGTGATCTTCGCCACTCACCTAACCTCGGCGAAGCTAGAGAAAACTAGCCGTTACAGTTTTGTTTGGAAACTAGCCGTTATACAGTACTTTCGGGAAATCAGATTTTTCCGCTTTAAGGCATACTTGTCCGTTGAAGACACATTTAATGTAAGGAAAGAACCGGGATCTAAGCTAGATTTGGACAACGTACATAGCATTTAATGTTAACTTAGTCATTTTTTGACGCGTCTGAGTTTGGGTATGGCTGTAAATAACAAAGAAGCGCACAATTACCTACTTTACCGTGATTGTTATTTTTACTGTGAGTAAATTCTGAGCTTTTACCAGTGAAGAACAGAGCATTCCGACAATACATGTCTGAGCAAGAAAAACTAAAAGAGGTATTAAAGAAATTCCAAAAGTCTGGTCTAGAAGCAGTTATGAAAACGCCTGTGAAGAAGGCAACTCAAGAGAAGGGTGGGTGTTCTAGAGCCTCACGTCGGCATGCACCAAAATCCAAGCAAAAGGATAAAAATAAATCCAAGGAACCACAGAAGCCTTAGGCAATAGAAACACCACGAGAGAAATCGATAGAGCGACCTCGTGAGAGGTCGATTCTGTTGATACTTGAGTACATTCCGCTGTGAAAAGATGATGCACCGATGGTAGTATTAAAGAGGAACCCACAATATGACATCCCTATGCTGCCGATGTCAAGCCATGTTCAAGAAAAGGATAACTTGCTGGGCAAGATCCCAGATGTTATGTTCGCAAATTACAATCTGCTGAATGCGAACAAGTATCCACAATTACATCCAGATAGATACATGTGTAGAAAGTTTGATGAATCCACCAAGCAGATGACCATACAAGCACAGGACTGGATTGCACCATTACAGTCTTCAGGATTGCTGAGCCTCTTAAGAATTCCGCACTTTGGGCAAATTCCAGAGATAACAGTCATCGTGCGTGCGTTGCTATCATGCACACACCAAGGATACTTGTGTCTAAACCAAAAGATAGATATACATATCAATCTGATCTATAGGATCATCCATCTAAGCAAACAAGGTACTGACCCATCAACTAAATTTGTGGGAAAGAATAAAGATAAATACCTCGCCAAGCAGATGAAGAGCGAGTTTAGATTAGTTAAAGGAACTTGGGGATATCAGGCAGACCATATTCAAGATGATGCCACAAGGTTCACAGTGCAATTGATCGCAGGAAAGGTACTTAGAAAATGCAGACCGACAGAAGTGCCGACTGCTGCGATCTCCCTAGCTGCTAAGGCTAAGGAAGGGATACCGTTTAACTAGGCAGGCTACCTGTGAAATGAATTTTAGGATGATGTAGCGGATGCACAAGACAATGGCTATCAGTTTCACTACAGTTGGTTGATAGTCCTCATTGAATTTGTGGGCTGGAAAGAGCCAAAGTACCAAAAGAATGTACCAGCTTTCCCTGGCGACTACCGTGGACCTCGATACACAAATATGTGGAGTAACGCGAGGCTGAAAAGATAAAGGTTGAACAATGTTCAACTACACACATTTTAAGAGCAATTATGCGAGGTGATTACACGCACTACAGGTATTCCAAAAGAGTTAACACTGGTATATATCTATAAGATGAGATTTAGGGATGACCCCCATTCAATCTTTATACAACCCAGAGAGCTAACAAACCCAGAATGGTATGAGGGTCAATATCAGCTGGATGCACAGAAGATTGACCTCATTATTGAGGATTGGCCGCCGGAATGGAAAATTGATGCACCAGAGGCACTTCTTATGACATCTGATGACAGCGCCAATAACAACGACAACCAAGAGAAAGATGGTGTTGAAGGAGACGATCATCAGCAGGAATAATAGCAAGAGCAAGAACAACAGCAGGCTGACAATCCACCACTAGGAGAAAAGAGAAAGAATCCAGCCAAGTTATAGGATGATGAATATGACTGCAACCCAACCAGAGTCCATGCACATATTGAAGAAACACTCGCAGAAAAAGACAAGAAGCAAGAGCAACTTCAAGTAAGCATGGCAGAAAGCATCTCTGAGCTGAAAACTATGATGGAAAGAGTATAGCAAGTACAAAGAGATATAATGAAAGAATCATACTCCGAAGATAGATCATAGGAGACAAGCCAGAGAAAAAGGAAAGCACCAGCACTAACGATGCGACCGCGGCTGGTGCGCATAGAGCCAACAAATGTCAAATTCCCATCCGATGAAGTCACTGAAGGTGCGAAGCAGCTCACGCACTTAGACATTAATGTGGGAATGTTGCCTATAGAAAGACTGCATGATCTACACTTGCAGTTCGTAGAAGAAATCAAATATAGGGACATGATAACATACAACCAACATATGAAGTTGGAGGAGAGTTACATTGAGTTGAAGAACGAATGTCGACTGAAGACGAACGAGCTAGTAGACACTCGCGAGAGGCAGAAGAACCTGAAGTAGAAGCGACTATAGCCTGTTGGTAGGTGGGTTTGGATAAGTTAGCTGCACAGCATCGTCGATACTGCGCAAGGAGGAAAATCGCGCACAAGTCCAAAATTATATTATTTTATGTATTTTTGGGTCATTTTGGACCACATTGTGCGGATTAGGGTCATTCTTTTGTAGATATTGTTAAGAAGTAGTTAGGTGGTTGTCTAAGTGGACCATGAAGGTAAAGGCGTAAACCTATAAATAGATGTAGAATTACAAGTGTTAGTATTATTAGGAGAGATAGAAGAATACGGTGTGAATGGTATTAGATATTGATCTTGGTATGTATTGCGACGGAAGAACTGTGTTGATGTATCTGTATTTGGTTGCAAAGGTTAATATGACATGACAGAGCTTGAGCTGAATCATTGTGTCTTTTCCTGTTTTCCTGTTATGAATGTGATATGTATCTGCGATATGAATCTGCGATATGAATCTGCGATATGAATCTGTGAATTATGCGATGTTTCCCTACTCCAATTGATGTTATACTGTTAGATCTATTTGTGCATTAATGGTTTTGCTGATAATGAGATCTGTTGAATGATGATGCGATTATGTTTGATGCATAAGCTGGATAGTTAGATCTATTAAATAATGTTGCGCTAAGTTGATAAGTAGATGCACATGGTCCTCCTTCTTTCGACGGAAACGTGGTTCCATCAGCTCTCCCTCGAACATCTCAGGTGAGACTTCATCTGCTCTGCAGGTGTTGCCGAGTGGGATAAAACCTATCTAGGCCGATGCTCAGGGAGATCATGGTGGTTTGGGTGTCGACAGAGTGAGGAACCCCTGTCGAATGGGTTTGTGTCAACAAATGGTTCCGTTTCCAGGACCCTAGCGCGAAGAGGAGGGAGGACATGTTGTGGCATCCGACAAGACTGAAAATTCAAGATTGGTTCAACCAAAAGTTATGAGAGTTTGCTGAGAAAGAGAATCAGAACACTGGACTGACGACAGATAGGTGGATGGCAAGGTACATACACGACGGTCCACACGAGTATTTTTTCTCTGAATTCCTGATCATCTTATATGAGTGGTTGGCGCAATTGACTTATAACAAGACAAATTTCCAAGGCGGCGAGCCAACATCCTGGACCATGGAATTGATCCAGGAGTTGCAAGAGGTAGACAACAGAGCATCATAGGCTATTGAATTATGGCTTGACAGTATATTGGAGGGCTATATCACCGAGTTTGCAGTTGATACAACGAAATCTTACAGTGAAGCTAGAAGGGGATTTTTCAACGCGCCAAGAGGTAGGTTCCTATTGTCTTTGCATTTATCCATTAAGATGCTCATCTGTGAAAAGGGCATACTGAAGATGAACCTCGAGTAGTAGAGCCTTAGTGTGCAGAGGTTGTGGATACCACGAAGACGGGGGGGGGGGGGGGGCAAATGTAATGACATGGGGTAGATGGGTGCAATTTATTAGAAGAAGCAGAGGACAGGAGAAGGTCCTGCTGCGACCAAAACACGAGACCGTAAAGGAATACCACACGGGACGAAGCGAACCCACAGTGTCGAAATGGACGACCAGGCTACGCCCGAGGTAGAGGAAAGACCAACCCCCAGTAGTAACGTATCCACACCTCTGTGCACTACATTGCAACCAGGAAGAAAGACGAGTTTGACACTGCTGTGTCGGACGTGTCAACAACACTCAAATAGTAGTGGATCAAGGACTGTAGGAGGAAGGCCCAGGATGGTGGGCGAAGATGCGAAGTTACCTCTGTTCCATGGAAATGGAACTGAGGATCCAGAGCAATATTGGTTCTTATGTGAAGCTGTGTGGACTTTTAAACAAAATACAGATGATAATGTCAAGAAAGGTTAATTGGCGACGACTCTTCGGGGTTGCGCACTGGATTGGTACATGAAATTTGTACGAGTTCCTGTGGGGAGTCCAGAGAAGACATTGGCTGAAGTTAGAAAAGGATTAATTGAAGAGTTTAGGAAACTGAAGTCTGAAGCGCAATACATTATAGAACTAAAGGAGATCAAGCAATATCCAAATGAAACTATTTGGGATTTTGACCAAAGGTTTAAAACGCTAATGGCAAGAGCCAGCTTTGAGATGAGCGACATTCAGCATATGGAATGGTTCATCACGGAGTTACTAACTCATATCAGACTTCCGTTGATGCAGCAAAAAATTGTGACATAGAGCGAGGCTCTGGAGATTGTGATGAAGTTAGAAGATTCACATGTTGGTGATAATGCAGTTGATATGTCTCAGATCCAGACGCAGTAGCTGAATGTGACACTTCATTTGCAAGATATCAAGAAGGGTAAAGAGAATCGCAAAGAAGTTTGGTGTACTTGATGTCGTGCAGAGGGACATACCAAGGACAACTGCCCAGATTTTTGAAACTACCTATTCTCAGGAGCATTGAACCCATTGAGTGGCGGAGGTATGCCATGGTGCCACATTTGTCAAGTTTATGGGCATCGACATGAAGAGTGTGGCTACATGCAGAAGATGGTCACCAAGCCGACGAATTTATACTGTACATTCTGCTGGTCTGTTAGGCATGTAGATAAGGATTGCCACGCATATGACATGGGGTAGATGGGTGCAATTTATTAGAAGAAGCAGAGGACAGGAGAAGGTCCTGCTGCGACCAAAACACGAGACCGTAAAGGAATACCACACGGGACGAAGCGAACCCACAGTGTCGAAATGGACGACCAGGCTACGCCCGAGGTAGAGGAAAGACCAACCCCCAGTAGTAACGTATCCACACCTCTGTGCACTACATTGCAACCAGGAAGAAAGACGAGTTTGACACTGCTGTGTCGGACGTGTCAACAACACTCAAATAGTAGTGGATCAAGGACTGTAGGAGGAAGGCCCAGGATGGTGGGCGAAGATGCGAAGTTACCTCTGTTCCATGGAAATGGAACTGAGGATCCAGAGCAATATTGGTTCTTATGTGAAGCTGTGTGGACTTTTAAACAAAATACAGATGATAATGTCAAGAAAGGTTAATTGGCGACGACTCTTCGGGGTTGCGCACTGGATTGGTACATGAAATTTGTACGAGTTCCTGTGGGGAGTCCAGAGAAGACATTGGCTGAAGTTAGAAAAGGATTAATTGAAGAGTTTAGGAAACTGAAGTCTGAAGCGCAATACATTATAGAACTAAAGGAGATCAAGCAATATCCAAATGAAACTATTTGGGATTTTGACCAAAGGTTTAAAACGCTAATGGCAAGAGCCAGCTTTGAGATGAGCGACATTCAGCATATGGAATGGTTCATCACGGAGTTACTAACTCATATCAGACTTCCGTTGATGCAGCAAAAAATTGTGACATAGAGCGAGGCTCTGGAGATTGTGATGAAGTTAGAAGATTCACATGTTGGTGATAATGCAGTTGATATGTCTCAGATCCAGACGCAGTAGCTGAATGTGACACTTCATTTGCAAGATATCAAGAAGGGTAAAGAGAATCGCAAAGAAGTTTGGTGTACTTGATGTCGTGCAGAGGGACATACCAAGGACAACTGCCCAGATTTTTGAAACTACCTATTCTCAGGAGCATTGAACCCATTGAGTGGCGGAGGTATGCCATGGTGCCACATTTGTCAAGTTTATGGGCATCGACATGAAGAGTGTGGCTACATGCAGAAGATGGTCACCAAGCCGACGAATTTATACTGTACATTCTGCTGGTCTGTTAGGCATGTAGATAAGGATTGCCACGCATATGACCTACTCCAGGAAAGAACGTACGACTCATGCTATGTAAAGGGAGATGAACATCGCGCAGTACAGTAACCGCAGCCCCAACCACAGGTGGCCCATCCACCACCTCAACCGCAGATGCAATTTGTACCACAACCGCAACCGCAACAACAGTTTGTGCCACAACTGTAGTATAATCAGATGTAGATGGCTCCGCAAAAGCCACAGTATGTTCAGCCGATTCAATATGTTCAGCCAGCGCAGTATGTTCACCAGCAACCGAATCCCCCGCAACAACAATTTAATCAACCGCAATATCAACAACAAGGAGGATTTTGCGGAGGATTCCGAGGAGGACGAGGTGGAGGCTTTGGTCGAGGAGGAGGACGGGGTCGTGGACTTGTGCAATGTTATAATTGCGGAATATTGGGACACTATCATAGATATTGCCTGCAGTTGCAAGCACAGTGTACATATTGTATTGTTATTGATCACACTGTTGAGAACTGTCCACAACTGATTGCAAGATGGCAGGCAGGAAATGTTTCATAGTTGTAGAACCAGAACCAGAACCTGTTGCAGAACCAGTTTCAGAATTAGAATCAATTGCAGAATCAGAACCAGTTGCAGAATCAGAACCAGTTGCAGAATCAGAACCCATTGCAGAATCAGAATCTATTGTAGAACCAGAATCTATTGTAGAACCAGAATCAGTGTCAGAATCCAAATCAGAATGCAAATCAGAATGTGAATCAACCACCGAACCAGAATCAGGGACCAACTGTCATGACGATTTCAGCAGAACCAAGAACGCAAGATGTCGACGTTGCTGTTATCACTCGCGGAGGTGCGACGACATGAGAAGATGGTCCACATCCACTAATTCGGCTGGTTGGAAAGAAGAAGGTGCAGTTTGATATTGATGCTGAGCGAGACACATTCTTTGAAGCACGTGATGCGATAGGAAGAAATCTTGGTAAGTCAACTACTTATGACATGCCCGCTGCTTTTGACTTAACTTCGGGAGCAGGACCATCGTGACAGTATGGTACTTTCCAGAACTTCTTTGAAAGTTTCTTATTGCTGGCATGAGATCCCGATTCTCTTGCCAAGATTGAGAGTCTGTTGCATCAACCTGCCAAAGGAGGGAAAGAGTCCGCAGTGAACTCTTTACAGAGGAAGAAGACATGAAAAGAGATGCGCATGAATATCTAGATTGGGGACTACGAAAGATTCAGTCATTCTGGATCTCGGCTTAGATGTCAATATTCTAACAAGGCAGACATGGTAAAAGATCGAGAACCCAACGCTGAGCTGGTCTCCCGTGTAGCTGCGACTGGCTAATCGGGCCAAAGTAACACCAATTGGGAGAGTTCTGCATCTTGTGGTGGAAATTGAGGGGATGAAAACCTATGCTGATTTTGATGTGATTGAAGTTGGCGATGGTGGAGGCTCCTATCCCGCATTGCTAGGGATTGGATGGGCCAATGACAGTATCGCAGTAATTAATTTCAAGAAGCGGGTGATGACCTTTGAAAATCAAGACCTCAGAGTCATAGCTCCGTTGGATCTGATTGAAGGGCGAAGGTATTTTGAATCAGTAAAGGATGAAGTTGTAAGAGGATGGGATCATGCATATAACATTTCAGAAGACTACATCCATCCGAATGTCGATGATGAACTCGGTTGGCGCAGCTCTGGCTCTTCCGACTCTGATGATGCTTTAGAGAACTGGCAGAATCACATGCATGAGGTGTCGTTCAGAAAGTGTGGTTTGATCACGCAATCGTTGTACCGTGTCGTGACTGAGACTGTTGAATTGCCAGTATACGAAGGACTGCCCGAGTTGGCTGAATTTCTAGTAGCATTTGAAGATAAGGTGTCAGAACCACAGCGGTTGCTGGCATTGGAAGAGGCGTTGAAGGCTTCTCTAGCATGTTGGTGGGCGACCCATAAGAAGTCGATTACTGAATGGTCCCAGTGTTGAAGATTGATGACGGTTCTCTTTGGCGACGCAGAAATATACCACACTGGAAGGTATGATGGGAGGAATGACCCTGGTGGTCATCTGATTGAATGTCAGACTTTGTGGGCCTCGCAACCAAAGGATGAATGGGTCCATGCCTTTGTCCACACTTTGGATGAAATTCTGCAATCTCAGCTGAGTTGCAGAAAGAGATTTGGGAAGAGTTGACGGTTTGCTTCAATCACACCTTCAGTTTCGCGGATGCCAATCCAAATGTTCATAATGCCCTGCAGATCATCCGCGACGTTGTTCTGAAGGTGGTTCCAGTTGCATAGCCCGTGGATTCGCATGTGCATTGTCAGATGCAGTCGATGATGGAATGCTATAATATTACTGGAGGGTCGGAGGATGGTGATGACTCGTGGAATATCAATATTCCGGAAACAGAAGGGAGTCAGGATGTCGCAGCACCTAACGTACCAACATATCCAATAAATCAGTCATTGAAGCTTAGGAAGGTCAACATTAGGACGGAGGAGAAACCAAAGTTTGCGAATGTTGGGGACTACTGGGATGAAGAAATGATGGCAAAGATCACATACCCGTTGCATGAATTCCAGGATTTATTCCCTACGAATTTTTTCGAGATGAAGGGAATATTGGGGGATTTAGGAGAGATGAAGATTCCGTTGAAGCCAGATGTGAAACCAGTAAGGCAGCGACCGTATCGACTGAATCTGTGACACAAGGAAAGGGTCAAAACTGAACTTGACAGAATGTTGGATGCTGGAATAATTGAGCCAATCGAAGAATCATAATGGCTTAGTCCCATGGTGGTTCAAGATAAGAAGACAAGTGAGGTTCGGATTTGTGTCGACCTGAGGAATTTGAATGGTGCATGTATGCATGATCGTTTTCGACGCCATTCATTGATGATGTACTAGAAGGAGTGGGCGGTCAAGAAATGTATTCCTTCATGGATGGCTTTTCTGGCTATCACCAGATTAGGATCGCAAAAGAGGATCATCACAAGACAATGTTTTTGACTGAATGGGGTTGTTTCTAGTATACTGTGATGCCATTTGGGCTAAAGAACGCATCTGTGATATTCTCCCACGTTGTTGTCGCTGTATTCAAAGATTTTATTCAGAAGTTTCTACAAGTCTATATGGATGACTGGACAGTTTATGGATTGATGAGGCACCATCTGGAAAACCTGTGACTGATGTTGGAGCGATGTAGACATCATCAGATTACGCTGAACTTGAAAAAGTGCATTTTCTGTGCACCGTTTGGGATATTGTTGGGTCACATTGTTTGCAAGCAAGGATTATTGGTTGACCCCACAAAGATTGCGCTGATTTTGAGCTTGCCATCGCTTACAACTGTAAAGCAGTTGAGAGAGACGTTGGGGCAAACAGGGTACTACCGCAAGTTTATCCGTGGTTATGCGATGATCACGGCTCCTATGGAGAGGTTGTTGAAGAAGGATGCGGTATTCTTATGGAGTCCAGAATGTCAAGTAATTTTCGAGATGCCGAAGGCTAAGATGGATTCTGCTCTAATACTGGTATTTCCTGATTGGAGAAAGGAATTCCGTGTCCATGTGGATGCATCGTCGATTGCGCTAGGCGTGGTGCTTGCACAACCAAGAGAAGGAGATCTTGACCACCCGATTGCTTTCGCAAGTCAGAAGCTGTCATCTACGGAAAAAATTTATACAACTACAGAGAGGGAAGGTCTGGCGATGGTATATGCGCTATAGAAGTTTAGGCACTAGCTATTGGGGGGTCATTTCAAAATGTGCATAGACCATTCTACTTTGAAATACCTGGTTAATAAGCCTGTGTTAGGGGGGAAGATACGTTGCTGGCTACTTCTCTTTCAGGAATTTGATTTTGAGGTAATTGTGAAGCCAGGTCACTTGAATGCGGGGCCATATCATTTATCGCAAATTGAGACCGGCGAGGAACCAACAAACATTGAAGATGGGTTGCCAGATACACAACTATTCAGAGTTGAGGTGGCTGACGACCACTATGAAGAAATAATTCAGTTTTTGGTGATGGGAACCACTCCAGAGGATTTTACCACAAGTCAGAAGAAGCAGTTGGTGGTTAAGGCCGCGAATTTCCAGTTGATCACCGGATAACTTTATAAACTAGGACCAGATGAGCTCTTGCGGCGATGTGTCCTACCTCATGAACAAGGGCAAATATTGGTAGAGGCACATGCGGGAGTTGCTAGTGGATACTATGGAGGTTGTGCTATTGCTAGGAAAGTGCTTCGCGTAGGCCTTTGGTGGCCTACTCTCCACAATGATGCGACATATTATGCGTGGAATTGCGATGTCTGTCAATGAACTGGAAAACCATTAAGAAGGGATGAGATGCCGCTGGTACCTCAGGTGACATTGCAGCCATTTGATAAATGGGCTGTGGATTTCGTGGGACCAATCAACCCACCTGGAAAGAGGACTGGTGCACGATACATAATTATAGCGACATATTATTTAACAAGGTGGGCGAAGGCCATACTCGTTATAGATTGTACCGCTGCGACAGCAACACGATTCTTGTTTAACAATATTGTTACTCGGTTTGGATGCCCAAAGATATTGATGAGTGACCAGGGGAGTCACTTCATCAATCGCACAGTCAACGCATTGAAAGAAGAGCTTCAGATACAACATAAGAAGGGTACCCTGTATCATCTGCAAGCAAATGGAACTGTGGAGGCATTCAACAAAGTGTTGGAGCATGCGCTTACAAAGGTTTGTAACGCGAACTGCGATGACTGTGATTTGAAGATTCCAGTAGTCTTGTGGGCATATCGCACCACTTGTAAAAGATTGACAGGACATACACCGCTCAAATTGGTGTATGGGAAAGAGGCAGTCATTCCCATGGCGTACATTACTCCGAGTTTGCGCATAGTGGCCGTGATAGGCATGGATGACGAAGTAGCAATAGAAGAATGACTGGCGCAGTTGGTACAGCTTGAGGAAGACCGTTTTGTCGCAGGTTTTCACCAGCGTGTCGAGAAGGATCGACAAAAATCTTGGCATGATCGACTGTCATGTCCCCTTCCATCAATCCGATGCAAAGAAGGAAACATGACCAACCTATCGGGCTTATTGGCAATCTCAGTCCCGTTCATTACTAAGAAATTCATAACAATTAAAAACTTATGTGTGCTAATACATAATCAATATATACACAGCGGAAATAAACACAATTGCACACACAAACTGAAATGCATCAGCATATTTATCTCAAGCAAATGATAAATCAACAGGTAGAGAATCCATCCCATTCTCATGCTATGCGCAGACTTCATATCAATTCCATTAACATGAACAATTATCATTCTGAACTAACACATTGCAAGAAACATAATGCATATAATTTAAATCACAGAGAACACTTATTTGGGAGATGAAGCTGTCCAAACGACTGGCTATGGGAGAGCAACGTTCCACCCAACCATAGATCTCTATCCAGCCTATATTCTTTCAGCTGAGAGATCACCCCTGAGCTGGGTTGTGTATCCACTAAGGAGGAACTAGACAGGCTCACTCACAGCCATGGATTCACTCAAACGGTCATGCTAAGCCAACACACAGCTGGGTTTATCAAGCATGCAATAAGGAAATGATGAGGATGCTAAGCCAGTGAGCTCAACCAAAGAGCTACAAACATCTCAAGCTAAATTCAAGCAATCCCATCCTCTGTTCAAACATCCACACTTGGATTTCTCACCATTCTGGAAACAAATAACTCAATCCCGTCACTGGGTTTTTGGGCTATCAAAACTGGGTTTTCCAATGGATTTGAGGGTAGCTAATGCTCCCAAATTCACCCCAAGGTTCATACCTATGGATCCCCCATTGTATTTCACTATCAAATACCAATTCTGGGCGTTTATGGCTCTTCAAAATGTAGGTTCTTTCACAGTTGCGATTTCTGGTTTTTCCTCACTGTTTGGCATTCGTTTTTGGCTGGAACTCTTGCTGGATGATCCACAATGGATTGGGAATGAGGAAGAAGCAATCCCCATGAGGTAGAGTGACTTGTGGTACAATAAAATAGAGCCCATACTCTGCCATACGAATTTCTGGGCTGCCCATGCTCCATTGAAGCCATGGACTGAAATCTTCAACTACTTCCTTACAATAGAAATAAATGTCATCAAGGAAGGTCAAATGGGTTCTCACAATGACATTTGGCAGCATATGGTTCATCCCCACAACCCCCTCACCACTCCCTAGTGGATACACATGGCCCCTTCTCATTCGTTGCCTCCATAACCAGTTTTGGTATTTTATTGCATGATGTTTATTTACATCATTTTTACAATGTTCCATGGCTACATAGCACATGGGTAACGTAATGTCTAATACTTTCCTTTAAATAAAATTCGAGCTTCCACTAGCGGGGCCTTGCCTTGAGCTCCACGCTAGGAAAACATACATCACATGTATACAATATTTACATTAAAAGCTAATATATCCTAAGGGTCAAAATGGGGTATTTCATCGACATATTAAAAACAAACAATTTCAGCAAGGCGACTTGCTGTTGTTGTATGACAACAAGTTCATGAAGCATCCAGGTAAGTTACAAATGCATTGGCTAGGTCCATATCTCATTAGTTTCATTAGTTCAGGAGGCGCAGTACAGCTGCAGTAGTTGGATGGAGCAATGCTACCCAAGCTAGTGAATGGTAGGAGGCTGAATCCCTACAGGACGGGCCCGGATCTACGCGATGCTTAAGGCATTGCGCAAGAAAAGAAAAGAAAAAAAAAGATAGGATGCTAGGTAGAAGGATGGCGCACAAGCAGGGACAGGATGTGCAGGTAGGAGAGATGGTATCGCAGTTAGGAAGCCATGCTGCGACGACCGTAGGGCCGCGACATCGTCCAATCAACAATAAATGTAGACAGTTAAAAGCAATTAACCAACGACGCTCGTTGAAGTGACATGTATTTATGGCGGATCCGACCGTTAGATTGACAGGATCGATGCCGGATTCGGGCAGTTAATGCATGATTTGGTCATGATGACCGGATTGATTTGGTCACGATGACCGGATTGATTTGATGGTGGAGGGACTGATTTGGCGCTATAAGAACGAGCCGAAGACAGTCGGGAGCCACCATTGTACAAAGTGTGCATTAAGCAGAATAGTATTGAGTTGAATTGGGCAAGGTTGAGTAGAATTGTAGAACGAAGTTGCCTTGAGTTGAGCAAGTTTCCAAGTGAGGTGAGGTTGAGCACCTGTTGGGCGTTGCGGGGCACTGGTGCGTCATGCAGAGTGAACCAGACATGGTTGAGATTTCGAGCGAAAGGGAATCATCAGTTGTCCTCGTAACCATTGAGGAGGAAGTTTCCAGTATGCCGGTCGGGTCATCGTCAATCTCGAACAAGAAGAGGGGGGCAGTGACCTATCTCCCTAGTGTCGCAGAACAGGAAAACTAGATCATCCGCACAACTATTGACGGAGGTACCTGTGTCGACGAGTCCATTGCTCCCAGGAGTTGTGGAATTAGCAGCTTGTGCAGGGGTATTCGTTGCGGATATCCATGGGTATGTCCCTCCCTGCTGACCCAGTGCGCATCCCCAGAAGCTTACCAAGAACCAAAGATACCAAGTGAGGATGCCAGCTGCTACCACAAAGCATGGTATGCACCACAGACATTGTGCCTGCGTTGATGCATATGAAGTATGATGACCATGATCTTCTTGCATTGAGGGATGTTACGATGGATCCATATGTGCCGACAGTAGCAGTTGGAGGCGGCCCGACACCACAAATTCCCCAAGATTGGGCGCACAGATTGGATCAGGAAGGACTGTTGGGATTGATCAACATGCTGCATTTTGGGTAGTTGATTGAGGTAAATGCCTGCGTAAAGCAGCTTTTGGCTTGTTTCCATGGCGGGATTTTATCGGTGGATAGACCGATCGCAGTCACGGTCGACCTTGTTTTAGAGATCACTGGGTTTCCTAAGGATGGGCCAGACCCCTCGTAGTATTTCCGAGGGAAAGATAATGATAAGAAGATCACGACGATGTTGAGGAATTGCTATGATTTATAGCGTGACGAACAGGCATACCGCATTGACAACATTAATGATCAGGCGGTGCGCATTGGGGCAAGGATTTTGGATACTAAACTAGTCAGGAATTACCAACCCAACCAAGGTAACTTAAGAGTCATTGCATGCGTCGAACTGTGTGCACAAGGGGTCCAAATGAACTGGTCGCTCTTTTTACTAAACCAGTTGACAGAAGATGCGGTGGCAGTCTAAGCGGGAAAGAGGCTATTCACATACAGTTGGTTGTTGATCTTATTCGTGCTCGAAGCTTGGATGGAGCTAGATGACTATCAAGGTATGGAAGTGGATGCAATCAAGGTTTGTAAGGGAGAACACTACCAGAACCTTTGGTGGGTGCAGGAAGCTGAGCGGATTAAGGACTATGTAATGCAATTTTGGGCCTACTGGGAGGCGCTGCAGGCGGCAGTTGCGTGAGTTCCACGATTGTATCAAGTAGCCGTAACGAAATATCAATGAATTGCTTGGTTTGAGATTGGGCCACACGCTATTCATGTGCAAGCGCAGCGCGACCCAGAGAAGTGGTGGTTGTCGACACCATACAAGTTGTCTGACAAAGAGCTGGAGATGATTGTTGATGATTGACCCACCGAATGGAGAGAACCGGTTAGTCTGGTATAATAATCGATGGGCCCACTAGCGGATGCACTAGATGTTCAAATACTCGCGATGGACCAGTAGAGTAACCATGACTCGAACCAAGAGTCGTCGCGAACACCCATGGATGAGGAAGCAAAGCACACATTTGAGGAGGCTAGAACGAAGACGCGACACGAGCAAGGTATGACAAGTAGCGAAGCCCCAGGGATGGAAACGCAGCTGAACCAGCGTATTGAGGCCATCGCTAACGCCACGGATGCGACAGCTGAAGCAATGAAGAAGCAGGCTGCATAATGTTTTAGCGAGGTAAAAACTCGACTTGATGCTTTATTTGATGTTGTTTTGAAGAAATTCCCGGAGGTAGCGACTGTGCAGGACTTTATCTCAATCAGCACAAGGACGCGGGTTCAGAACATACAAATCCCACCAACTGCGATTGTGACCGACAATGAGGATCTCCATGCCTCCTTGCAGCAGTCACAAGTTTTTTCCATCAACATCAATGTGTTGTCCACGCCGACGTTGGTGCATATGCAGAGGGTTGCCACTCAGGAATTGGCAGACAGGGAACAAAATATCAGCGGTCAGTTCTTGCGATTGCAGAAGAAAGAGGCAGAAGCGCAGAAAGAGGTGGAAGAATTGAAGAAGGAGCAAGAGCGGTTGATTGTAGAGAATGATAGAGCAATCAAGGAGCTGAAGAAGGAACAAGACTGCTTGACGATGGAGAGAGCAAACCTTTGTGACAGCAGAGTGCGGTTGGAAGAGGCAATTTCTGACGCCTGTTAGTATGTATTGGAACCCATCGCGGAGTTGGATGCAGTCGAACGAACACATCGAATTGGGGATATCATTTCCCAGTTGTAGTGCGATAATGTCGACTTAATGGATTTGGTACAACCAGGAACACCGCTGGAGCAAGTAGCAGAAAGGAAAAGTGCCTTGGAGGAGTTGGAAACCCATCTAGGAGAGTTGGCGCAAGAAGCGACGAAAGTAACTGAAGCGACTACACAATTTTGGGGCAGCGTAGTACAGGGTAAGCAATTGGAGCAACTGACCAAGCTATTGTAGGAGGCAGAAGGACAACTAGCAATAATGAAGACTTCGCTGAAATCGCTGCCACCGATGGTTAAGATCATCAAGTCTACGGAGATGAAGGAGTTACAATAGTGAGTTGTGAGGGCACAAGAGCGTCAGCGGAAGTGTAGTATGCTGTTAGATGATTTCCAAGATATTGGTGCGCAGCTTTCGGTCAAGGCATTTTCTGCGCTGCAGGCCATGCAGGAAGGTTAGAAGGAAGTTGTTGTTAAGCTACTTGAGCACCCATTAGCGCGGGACTTGACAGAGAGTCAGGAGATCGCTGCGACGACCAAGGAGCAAGTCAGGGAGATCCATTAGCAGTACGAATATTTCAGGCTAAAGATCAACAAATACACCATGTCCAGCTGACGTGGCTCGAGGGAGAGCCACAAGATTGTGTTGGGGGCCTGTTGGAAGGTGGGTTTGGATAAGTTAGTTGCGCAGTATCGCAGATATTGTGCAAGGTCAAAGATGCCGCGCAAGGAGGAAAACCGTGCACAAGTCGAAAATTATATTATTTTATGTATTTTTAGGTCATTTTGGACCGCATTGTGCGGATTAGGGTCATTCTTTTGTAGATCTTGTTAAGAAGTAGTTAGGCAGTTGTCTAAGTGGACCATGAAGGTAAAGGCACAAACCTATAAATAGATGTAGAATTGAAAGTGTTAGGATTATCAGGAGAGATAGAAGAATACGGTGTTAATGGTATCCGATATTGATCTTTGTTTGTGTTGTGATGGAAGAACTGTGTTGATGTATATGTATTTTGTTGCGAAGGTTGTTCTAAGGACATCAATAGGTGGTTGGCACAGTTAAGGGTTGGGTGACGACCTGACTGATACAGGAGCAAGAAGTTAAGAATCAGAGTGGTGTAAAGGACACGCCACTACAGAAGTCAGAGATGCGCTGTCAGAAAAAGCGTCAGAGTCAGAAGAAGAGAAGCCAAAGGGACAACAAAGTTAAAGCTTAGCGTGGTCTACAGGAGAAGCACGGGGTTTTTGGGGTTTGGGTACTATGGTGGTTTTCCCATAGTTATTGTAATATGTGACCTTCAGGAACATCTATATGTAAGGGTAATTTTGATGAGGAAGGGTAGGATATGGAACTATAAGCATAGTGTTCTTTCGATTTAGGTGAATAGTGATCAAAGAGAGAACATACTCTACAACTGAGTGCGTAGAGATCTGATTGTAGAGAGGAGTCTGCAACTGAGTGCGCAAACTGGAATTGTTACCCTTCCAAGTTAATAGAAAGAACAGTTCCTGTGGACGTAGATCCCACCTGGAGGTGAACCACGTAAATCTATGTGTTTATGTATCCGAGCTTAGGATGTGCTTTGTATACGGGTTTATAGTGTGTTTATGTATTTACTATCATGTGTATGTTAATGGCAACTTCTTGCTAAGTAAATGGAATACATATGTATGAATTATACGGAGGAACACTTAGAATGACGAATGCGTAGCTAACTGGTGAATACAGTAGAGATTCAACGTAGTTCTGTAAAATGTTAATAAGCTGCGAAGTGCGAAGTCATATGTTCATTCTATCCTGCTAATTAATGTTAAATAAGACTTTTAGTGAGGTTGTTAACCGCACATCGCCCCGGTTACAAAAGCTTGATTCTGTAACCCCCCATATTTGCTTCGGGTGAGACTTCATCCTGTTTATAGGTTGATGCCGAAAGGGCCAGTGAAAGGGGTTTTGTTGTTGCTATGCGAACTTCACCGAACCTGGGTCTACCTAAGCAATCCAACAAGGGGCATGATACTCATTATGTTTAATCTCCTTTCTTGTGTCTTATAATACAGTCTTAATACAATATTAATTTTGGGACAATTCTAGAGGTTATACACATGCCAAATAGTTAATAGTAGAAGTAGAATTTTGACTCTCTAACATATAGACTTTAATGTAATCAACAAGATGAAAATACTGAAACAATTATGGACAAGCTTGATGGTTTTTTGTATATATGGTTGGATGGTTAGGCTGTCGTCCCCCTCTTTTTATTAATACAAAATCTGCCCGTTCATGTTAAAAAATAAAATCAAAACATGGCATGGGAAGTAATAACAAATTTTTTTAATGAAAAAACGTCAACAATAACATATGAAAATTGTTGCATGATACATTTAGAAAATTCTATATGAAATTCTTTTATTTGTGTGTTTTAATAATAAAACCACTCTTAAGTATTTATGTCTCATCGATAACCTCTTTGACCAGCCAGAAAATTGAATGAGTAAAATCTAAAAATTTAAAAAAATATTTTTAGTTTTCAAAATAATCAATTTAATACATTGTTTTCTAAAAAGATTGGAAAACTTTATAAAATGAAATTGAATTAATGTGAAATTAAAACACTTATAAATGAAAACTTAAAGGAGGGACGGATGATATAACTTTTCATTATAATATGTATTCATATAGAAAATATGAATAAACGTTTTTGAACACAAATGACTTAAAATTCCCCCTTATAAACTTTTCCAATGACTTTGATGAATTTCTTCCTATCATAAAAGTAGACATAAATACAAGAAAGTTATTAGAAACTTGGGTGACTGTAAGGAAAGTTGTTATCCTCCCCCACCAAGGTTCAAATATGAATTTGTAACATGCTTACATTTTTTGTAAGTCAATTGTTGACTACTAACATGACCTTAAGCCCTAGAGAATCTAGTTTACCATGGGTACCATCCTCAAAATGAAGAGAATATATGATGCATTTCCGTGGGAAGCATGTTACACTAAGAAAAAGATAAACTCAAACAACAACATTTCTTCACAGAATAAGATTCACAAGGTGGCAATCTGCCTATGCCAATACCAACAAGTGTTTTGAAATTTATAGAACACTACTAAATGCATAAGCGATTGACTCAATAATGTAAAAGAAAAGTATCTCTACAACTAAGCTTGGTACCTACCCAAGTCTTTTCCAAACTAGGCATTAATTGCATTTTTATTATTAATGGAGATATTTTCCATTTGGCTATATATTGGCAATACGAATATGAATGCCATTAGCACTCTTAGTGATATAAAGAGGCATAAGATATGGGAATAATTTTATAATGCAGTTGCCTTTTTAAGCTAAAACAACTTTCATTACAGTGACAATTTTGCAATAATACTTCAAGGGGTTTTATTGTCTTATAGTTGAACTCACATGGCCTAACTTCTCCACATGGAGGTTCATCCCAATTTCTACCTATAATTGGATGCCCAACAACAGGATCCCTTGCAAGCCACAACTTTTCTCTTTTGGGAACTAGTGTTAGTAGGCATTTGGTGTCTAGTGATGGCATATGGGTACTCCCTCACTATCTCTATTACAACGACATGGGCTCAATTATACAAACTTGGAGATTTAGCTACTACCCTAGTGCCCGGGCGAGGAAAGTTAGAAGGATTTATGTTGCATGCAGAAGCAATACAAGGTGAAGGGCATGACTTGGGAAAACTATTTAACCAAGAAGAAGAATATGGTGAAAGAGAAAACATATCTGCTACTACTGCAAAGGCATAAAAGTTATGTATGCAATAACAACTTTATTTATTTTTTAGAGTGCATTGGAAATTGTTTAAGAAAAGCAGTTTTAATTCATTAAGAAATAAATGTTTCCTAAGTCACAATTCTTAATTTGAATAGTTATATAATGATTATGGGTTTGGATGGCTAACATGGGGCCTATTGACTAATTATGCTAGATCACATGCATGTCAAATGTAATTAACAATGAATGTAGGATCACAACTTTGGCAATAGGTATGTTGTTATATTATACTAAGTGTCCTTCAATATGCATATCTTTGGAGCAATATTCATTTAAACTTTATTTCTCTTATTTATTTAATTGTAATATGTAAGCATGTTACTATATTGGTTTCCATATGCTACAATATAGCCAAGGAAATTATTTATGGTAGCAAACATAAGAGAAACCATGGTTCCATATGAAGGTAAAAATAGAACGAAAAATGTGCAAAACCATAGTAGAATGAACCATCGTAGAATGCTAAGTTATTTAGTTAAAATTGTAAATAATGAACATAATGATAGTAAACTAGTAGGAACAATGTACACTAACTATAGTAAATCAAAGTATTTTGAAAAAAACTAGAAATAACCAATTTTCAACATAATTTTCAATATAATTGAAAAATAATTCACTTTTATCATTAAATCAATTTAATTTTTTACTATAATTAATTCATTTCTAAAGCAGTTAAAATTTAAATAATAACCTCTTTTTTTCTCACTTTTATCAAATAAACTAGTGCAAAAGCTCAATGGGAAAACTCATTGAAATTTAAATTACACAAGTGTTAACCTTTTATTGCACCGAGTAAAACGAGGTGCTTTACAACCCAGTATGGGGGAGATGTTGTAACGTGATGTAACGTTTCTAACAAAATAATTAAAAAAATTCATGTCGGCTCATAAAATAAAAATTATGGAAAGTATTTAAAAAAAAAATCCATGTTGGTTCATAAAATAAAATATTATGAAAAGTAATTAAAAAATAGATGTTCATTTATAAAATAAAAAAATTAAAACTTAAACCTGGATCTATCAATCAAGAGAGATCAAATTTCTTGAGTTTAAATTTAAAAAAAGAATTATACCTCAAGAAATTGGATTCCTCTCGGTGCTTGATAGATACGGGTTTAATATGGATCTATGCTGGTATGATATAGCAGTCCATAAGTCCAATGGGAAAACCCTTTTATATTTCAAATAAAGACCACAATAATGGAGTTTTTGAAAAAATATCAAATTATTGTTACAACAATAACACCGTTTGTGAAACAAAGCTTTTCCTTTACGCCAAAGCTAACTAAATTTTCATTTAAAATTAGTGTTTCACTTTTATTAGATAATCATCTTAGAAGCCTAATGGAAAATCCCCATATAGCTTTTTGGACAAAGATGGGAAGTTTTGAGAATCAAACTTACAAGTTTTGGTAAATGCTCACTAGTCTTAACCAAAATCTAGTAAGCATAGTCAACTTAGATTATTACTCTTATTCATTGTTTTATACGAAAAATCACCTAATTTGTGTACCTAGATGGAAACTTCAAGACCAATTTCTACAAAGGTTTTCAAGTAAACCCTAAACAAGGATGCCCTAGGAATCGGTAAATTCCCACCATTTAAGGCTAGTTGTTTGAAGCCTTCTTTATATAAATACATTTGGTTTTAGCCCTATCACCACTATTGTGATCCCAATCCTTTGGAGTCGTCCCAACCATGTTAGATATGGGTTTTCTGTAAAAGAAAAGAAAGACGAGTTTAGAAGTGTAGTATACCCAAGAATATTACATTATGTATGAGTATTATATTTGTAGCTTTCAACAATATATGAAGATCTTGAAATTATATGTTCCGTTGATTCCTCAATTGTGTAGACAACCATAGGATTTGGCTTGGCCAAATGCTTAAGGCCTTAAATTAGCTTTGGTAGGTTAGAGGCCACCTTACATTGCACTACAACGCTATAAACTAGGGAGACAAAAAACTTCATCATTATGATGGGATGGGCCTCAACTTCTCCCTCATTTTTTAGAATACCATTCTTCATGATAAACTAATCTAACCCAAGTATACTCACAATTTTCCACAGGGCACATTATCAATTATTTCATGTTTCTTCCCCATCCATATGATTGTCCTCTGAATGCTCTCGACAAAAATGTCCTTCTTCTGTTTAGGTGCATAGTTGGGACCCATGATTCTCAGCTTCATCCCCTTGACACTCTCCTAGCAAAGACCCTCCCAAAGGCAAAGAATTGGCCTTTATCCAAAACCAAAATAATCTTTGACACATAAGCATCAACAACCCATCTAAATCATAGTCCCTAATTGGCTTTGCATAGATGTCA
The DNA here is from genome assembly GCA_027924585.1 of Larix kaempferi. Classification (NCBI taxonomy): domain Eukaryota; kingdom Viridiplantae; phylum Streptophyta; class Pinopsida; order Pinales; family Pinaceae; genus Larix; species Larix kaempferi. The sequence goes on along the minus strand of BSBM01000099.1, from coordinate 558,950 downwards.
TATAGAGGCCCTTCATACAAGTTCTCTACATTGTATCTCTGGGAGATGGTAGGGGAAGGTAGATAGAAAATCATCATCTCAAGTAAGGCACTTATTTCAGGGATTTTCACGTCCCCGGTCACCTTGGTGGCCTTCAGAGGCGATGGGAGACCACTGATACATTTTTTTTCACAATTAACTCTGATTTTTACACATAGCTGCAATGGCCTCTGATCCTCAATCTATAGTCTCCTTTCCGCAATCCGTAGTCGGGATTCAAAAATCGGATTCCTAAAATACAAATAGTTGGAAATGCCCCCCCCGACTTCCATAGTTCCGCAATTCGCGATGCAGAACTTGGAAGGTCGGAGCGCCACTTACCCGACGTCGAACAAATTACGATCCCGACTTCCGCATTGCGGAATGCGGAAGTCAGAACTGCGAAGCTCTAAAGCCTCTGGCGCTGCAGAAATGCACCCATGCATTCCGCATTTTGCAGTGCATAAGTTGGAACTGCAGAGCGCCAAAGTGCCCGGTGCTGCAGAAATGCACCCCTGCATTCCGCATTTCGTAGTGCAGAATTTGGAACCGCGGAGAACCAAAGTGCTCGGCGCTATAGAAATGCGTCCTCGCATTCCGCATTCTGCAGTGCGGAAGACGGAATTGCGGAGCGCCAAAGTGCCCGGCGTTGTAGAAATATGATCCCGACTTCTGCATTCCGCAATGCGGATGCAGAAAGTCAGGAGCTGGCCATGCCTTGTCCAACCAACTTTCCAAGCTCATATCTCCTTCATCCTTGGGACAAATTGGACAAGTATGGTACTGTTGGAAAGCTCTTGGGGATCTCTATCCACTGGTGTGGCCCCCTACCACATCTGAGTACTCTAACCTTGTCAAAATTACACATTAAATCTTGTCCATAACCTACTCTATGTGCCTTTACCCTTCTGCAAGGAACTCTTCCTGCCTTCTGCCATGAATTTTCCCTTCACCTGACCCATAGAGGGGTAAGAAAACACCACAGGGGCTATCTAGTTCTTTCCCCTATTCCAGGTGAGGCCAAGCAATCCCTCTTAAAGGTGAATGCAATGCATAACTAAACACATACTATGAAACCAAATCTATTCAATGCATCGACAACCTGCAGGGTTAGCAACATATTAACTCAAGCAAATGATGAAGCATTCAGACATGAACTCAGCCTCCTACGTAGGATTATACATAGTTCCCTATTGATCAATTCCATGTAATCATTCATTCTATAACTTGAATATAACAAGCATAACATATCATATGGAAAATTAACATCATTTAACACCACAAGGAGCACTTATCTTTGGAATGAAGTTGCCCAAGCAATTGACTAAGTGAGAGCAACTTTCCACCCAACCTTAGGTCTCTGTCCAGCGTATACTCTTTTAGCTGAAAGACTACCCCCGAGCTGGGCTGTGTATCCACTAAGGAGGGATAATTAGGCTCTCTCACAGTCAAGGTTCCATCCCAATGCTAAGCCAAACTACAGTTGGGTTTATCAAGCATGCAAGGGAACATGGAGGATGATGCTAAGCCAGTGAACTCAACCACATAGATGTAGGCATCTCAAATCACTTAGAAAACATGGCACCCACATTACCTACCTCACCCAACATAAGGAAAGCCCTCTTATTTGCTGCACAGTTGTCACGTCCCCTCCCGTGGACCCAATTCGAGGAAGGGAACATGATAACAAATTCTGGGGCTCTTAGAAAAACTCAACCCATTTCATTTATTTTATATGAATAAAAAAAGTGTGTGTAGATGCAAATCAAAACAAACATGCACAGTGGAATTAAACTATACACACACATTTCTCATGCATACAACATATCAATACAATCATCAAATTAAAACATTGCAGGAGTAAATACGCATAAAGAATATACTCATCTTGATGTAAAATTTCCCCAAGCAACTAGCTATGTCGCTGCAACTTCCACCCAACCATAGGCCAGTTGTGTTCATCAATCTCTCAACACAACTACCTACCCCGAGCTGGCATTGATTTCTACAAGGAAAAGGGGATTCTTAAGCTCAACACAACTCAAGCAAACATCACATCTAAGCCAAGCCAGTCTACAGCTGGGTTTATCAGGCTAAATATGAACCCTCTTCATTTTTGGATACTTGCACTCAAGCTCAAGCCAAAGCAATGGATACACATAACCCATACTCCAACATACTCTTTATACACTCAAAAAACATGATCATTGGGCCTGGATAAACAATTTTACAAAGGGGATTTTCCAAAACAAGGTTCCCCTTGGCTCACCCAAAAATAGACTGTGGAAAGGGGAATTCGACCCAGGGAGAAAACTCGATTTCTCCCACAGGTTATGAGCATTTCAAATGGCCAAAACAGCCTCAATGAAAGCCCAAATCGAGCTCCCTTCCTCCCAGCAGCTCTGCAACACCCAAAACGCCTTCTTCCCAGCTAGAAAACAAGGGAAAACCATAAAAATGTGGAGGGAAAACACCCAGGTAGCTCTAAAAAACGTGAGAGAGGAAAAACTGGTTGATGGGTAATGGCTTGGGGAGAAATTTCATGGCTCCTTTCTTGCCCAAGAATTCAAACACGATTTTCCATCAAGGGTGGCTTGCCCATACCCGAATTTGGACAGCCACACCTCTCCATTCCCCAAGGCATTAACTACTTCACCCAACTCTTGGGAGAAATGAATGATTGGTTACAAAAGTCAACATGGATAGTTGAGGGTTTTATGGGTTCTCTCATTGACACTTGGCTTGACTTGATTGGCTCCAAGGGTTTGAATATTCCCCCCCCAATTCCTTGTAAAATCATGCCCCCATCTCTTGTTGCATTGCATAGCTAGTTGTGGGTATTTTATTAAAATGCACATTTACATGATATTTGCAATTCCATTGTGAGTGGCTAGCACGTAAACCATATGCATCAATAAATCGATGGCGGGGCCTTGGCCTTGAGCTCCTCACCACGATTTTACAACAATATTACATCATTTACATTTTATTGCAATGGGGTGAAAATCGAGATATTACAATCCCCCCCCCTTGGAATAACACCGTCCTCGGTGTTCCAACACTAAGGAAAACATACCCTCTTTACCCATGTCCAAAATTCACAAAATGTGGCAAGTCTGTCCTGCGTTTCATCTTTTTACTTTGAACTTTTAGGACCAAGTCCTTTGGCTTCCACAAACTGCTCCTGCTGGCTTTGATCTTCTAGCTCTGCAGGTGGGAATTTCTCCATAGCAATACCTTCCTTTTATTTACCTTCCAGCTGATCTACAAGTCTGGAATTTCATGGCTGCCATCTTTCTTGCTGTCTTGGAAACTATTTGAGGAATATTTTCAGCCAAATCAAATAGCTTTTGGCCTGCTTCCATGACCAATGTGCACGACTGGCTCTCACTTTGATCACTAGAAACACTTGGTTGGTAACAGTTGCAATCAATGGCTTTCAATTTCTCACCTGTGAAATTCATCATGGTAATTCCTGTTAGGCCAAACATAACACAATATTAAAGTTAGTCAATTATTTTCCCAATTGACATGGATAGTCCATGCTTTACTCATGAGACTTCCACACTTTTCATGTTTTCCCAACATACACATGAACTCATTCACGTTCATCCTTTCACATGGAAATAACTATTTCAGCATTAATAATTCATTTCAAAAAATTAAACACAATCTATTTTTAGCTATGACATGCACTCAACAATCGTCTGTTTCTGAAATGCACCAGTCAAAAAGGAAAGAGGAGAGTAAGAGTTTCCCCCTCTTAGTCTTGTTCAAATCCGGAGCTACACCACCACTGTGATTTCATGCTCCTTAGCCTCTTTCACTTCAATGTGAATGCTTGACTTGCCCTTCCTTGGCTATGACACTTAGTGTCTAAGGTATGTCCAAGGCTTTTCAACTAGGGGACCCTTCCCCATTGTTGCCTACAGAACCTTTGGCTTCCAGGACCCACACAATTCCACTAGCACCATCTTTCATTACTGCTCATACTGAGCTCTTTAGGACGGTCACATGTCCACATGCATCCCTAGGATGCCTTCATAGTCCTTGCTTCCAGTAATACCTACACTCAAACATTGAATCAATTCACATGTTTAGCTTATTTTCATCGGGTTTATCTCTAAACAAGAGTTTAAGATATCATAACCAAATCATGTACACATGTATATTCATGTTAAATAAGCAAGAAGTTGCAAGATAACCAAATACTTATATGTATTGGATGTCTTCACTTTATTCTACAGGATCCTTCTTTGCTTTACAAGCCTTGAATCACCTGTGGATACATTAATGAATGTTGGGCCAGCACGCAGGCTACTCCACAACCATTCGAATAGGCATTGCCAAGCCAATATGCTGACTGGGTTTATTAGACATCCCATTTAGCAATATGCTAGGCCAATACTCCGACTGGTTTTATCAATTATTTAAGGAATGTTTGGCCAACATACACGCTACCCCAAACATCAAGTAGTTAATGCCCAATCCGTTACTCTTTGGGTTTACCAAGCATTTGTAGCGCCCAACTAGTTACTCTCTAGATTTACCAAGCGTTTATAGCGCCCAACCAACTACTCTTTGGATTTACCAAGCATTATGGTTCTTTTAGGGTCCTTGCTTCCTGTAATGACCAAGGTTTCCAACAGAGAAACAACAGTGTATTAGCTTAACTGTTAGAAGACTTATACCTGATATCTTCATTATTCCAAACAAGAAATAAATGAAATTGAATACTTATCTGTATTATGCGTTTCCTCTCTGGTCCACAGGGTCCTGCTTCGCTTTGCAAGCCTTGGGATCGCCTATGAACTTGGATGTTTGGCTAGCACACATGCTTCTCCACCACATCATTCGAATAACCAATGCCAAGCCAGTATGATGACTGGGTTTATCAGGCACATTAACCAATATGCTAATCCAGTTCTCCGATTGGGTTTATCAAGCATACAAAAACCATTGCCAAGCCAGTACACCGATTGGGTTTATCAGGCATACAAAAACCATTGCCAAGCTAGTACACCGACTGGGTTTATCAGGCATACAAAAACCATTGCCAAGCCAGGACACCGACTGGGTTTATCAGGAGATAAGAACAATATAATATGATTACGTGGCTCATTCTCCTATGCAAACCAGTGGTTCCCTCTAGGAACTCCATATGTGACTCACTTGACTGTAGGATAACATGTCCCCATAATACCCACTCACACTACATAAGGATGATACCCCTTTTATACTACACAGCTCCTCGAGCCTATCCATCCCTTCTAGTGTTCTTTAGTGTGAGCGTAGAAAGGTTATCACTGCCCATACAGTCCTCTTGAGTGCCCTTTCTTCACTTTGACTCTTAATGTGCAACACCAAATTGCATATGTGTAATGCTGATAACACAAGAAGGATAAGCAAGCTCATAAGTATTGTTGCTCTAAAATTGTAACCATATTTCATAACATTCACTATCAAGTATTAAAACACTAGGAATACATCCATTCCCTTAGGGTGTAGTCAATATTGACAACCCTATCATAACCTAACACCTGAAAGGTATGCATTCCTTTCCGATGTGAGTCATGTAGGCCCTAGTCACACTCAAGCAGTCTGGAATAATAATGAAATAATAAAACATGCTTTGCATATTAAATCTAATAACCAGACATGTATATTCTTATTTAGGGTTACAGAATACTCATTCATTTTACAGATGTATCTTTTCTTCATTTGCGAAGAATGGGGGCTCCCTTCTCTGAGTCAACAGTACTTCGGTTTTCCACCCCAATCTTTTCGCATTCCATAACCCACTCATGCCTTCTTAGCATAATTTTAATGTCTCACTCACATGGTTTTCCAACATGCAATGCAGCTGAGACATTATCAAAATTACAATGGCGTTTCACCCGAAACCCATTTCCAAAGCATGGGATCCTTCCCATGGAGTTTGGATTTTGCAGGCCATCACACACGGTCTTCAGGCAACGTGTCTTCCTGACACACTGCTCAAACAACCAAACAGTCAGCAACATTTTGACAATCAAATTCAAATATGATTTCCCTAGTCAGTTAATGACATTAATAATTAAATTCAAACATGAATTTACAATTCTGTCTCCTACAAAAATTTATTTGTTTAACCATGAGGCCATCCTCATATTCTTTGGCTCTTGTAAGTGGTATCACTCTGTCCATTATGGTTTTACACTTGCTACCATACATGAACATCCACCTACAACATGTCCTCCTGGCACAACTTTATAAAAGCCAAACAGTCATTAGCAATTATTAGCAAAATTTCAAATCTGAAATTTACAAATCTGTTTTCCTACAGAAATTAGATTTGCAACCATGAGATTATTCTTATAAACTTAAACCAGAAAATTTTCAGATTTGTTTCATGCATAAGTTACAACCATGAGAACCTTCTCATAACCTTTGGCTTCTGCACATGGTAGATCCCGGTCTTTACTATGGACTTATCCTCATTGCCATATGCAAGAATTTTCTACCTGAAATCTGAACTTCAATCAGCCAAACACATTATGAGTATCTATGCATATAATCTTTTCATTGCTACAACATTCACTGAAGTGACTCATAATTATAACACTCAATAATTCAAACACCTTCAACTGTTAACATTTGAAATGCAATGAAATATATATATATATATATATATATATATATATATATCTATATAGGCATCATTATCATAACAGAATTGCAAGACACAGTCACATTATCCCTGCAACAAAAACTCCATTATTCATTACGTCACAACCATATTCCTTTTATGCAACTCTGTCCTTCCAACAAAGCACTCTGGTAGCCCATCAACATGTCTACCTTCTTCATGCAATCATTCTCCTGCATTCACAGCAACTCATGAAATGGTCTCAAGATTAACAATAGTTCACCATTTCATCTGTTATCTAATTGCATTGAAACATATATATATATATATATATATATATATATATATATATATATATATATATATATATATATCACAACCATGCATTCACACAATGCATCTCAACATGTGCACCCACACATATGCATTCACATTCACAACATCTACATAATATTTTGATGTGCACTCACTCAATGCTTTCTTGCATGGATTCATGAGTACCACAAGGTCCTGTCATGCATTCCATCGTGATGTTTTGGAAAGTATGTCTATTGCCTCAACACATCACCCAACCATATCCCCAATCACTTGGTTAACTATTTGGGTGCCTTCCTTCTCCACTATAACATTACCATTCCAACCACATTATGGCCTTAACCATGACTGTCTCATATGGCATGCATTACTACAACAGGACCATAAGTCCTCACTTGCTTTGGTTGTTAAACTCACAATCAATATACACAAATAGCATGATATAATTTCATATGAATGCATTGAGGTTTCTAAGAAACTATAGGGTGCAAGGCTCCTTGCCTTTACCTACCCACACCTCACCATACTCGGTGGGTTTACATTCACATTTAGGCACTCAATACCACATGCAAACCAAATCAACATAGTTTAAACATAGTTGAAGAGACCTTACCAAATACTCTTTCAACATTCATGCAATTTAAGCACAAATAACCATTACCTGCATGGCTGTCATTAACATCGCTTGATGTTACCTAATTAGCTGGCTTCTTACCAAGGCTTCACAGTCCTTTTCCCAACCTCATGATCATAGATTTATTGCCTCAACCTTTCTTCATAAGGTTGTTGGTCATATGCAACAATCATCATCCACATCTTTAGCCATGCTTCGGTTGTCTTTGGTCCTACAACCAATGCGAAAACAACTAATTATTAGCAACCACAATAATTATCTTAAGTGGCTCATTGCATATGTAAAACCTCACTATTTTATCAATATTCAATATCATATACATGCACAAACGTTTTCACATGCACTATGCAATGTTTATTAATATGCCATCTAGTGCATATTCATTTCATTTATCTAATCTCTTGCATTTTTCAACATTCTTATGCCATAATTTATATGCATGACAACTTCAAAATTAAAAATACAATAGCAAGAGGGTAGTGGAGGGTTTCTCCCTTCCAATTCCCCATCATGACACGGAGCTCCTCCTCCACATCACAGTCGATCCTTTTCTTGGCTTCCCTACCAAGCACACACGGATTCATTAGTTGTGATTTCTCACCAAGTAACAATTCAATACATATACATATGTAAAACATTCCTACTTGCTATTTTCCAAGAATACACTTGTTATGCTGTAAACAAAAATAGTTTAAGGTGAGAAAATTCCCTCTTTCATCCTCCATAATGGATATTACAACCAAGTACTCTTACTGAGATTCCACAACCCCTTTATGTAATTCATAGTGCACATTCAAAGCATAGAGAATGTCTTTCATACATTCAACGACCGTCTCCAGCGGACGACGGGGGTCAAGGGTAGCGCTCTTGTTTTTTTTTTTTTGTAAATATTTCCATTTCGTGCAATTTGGCGCATAAGTTCCATGGCAATTTTTCACCTTAGGGCACCTGGAATCTCACTGAAAAACTACTGAAATTTTCCTGTTTTGGCGGATTTCGAATTCTCCTTCGACCGGTTTCAGAGCAAAACTTGCAATTTGACGTCGACCATTTTGGCGATCTGAGCTTTCATTGCCGACCGATCTCCTCCGACCACATCGTGACAATCTCGGCTAAAATCACCAATCGATCTCCTCTGACCTTGTCGCGGCAATCTCAGCTAAAATCGCTTACCGATCTCCTCCGACCGTGTCGCGACAATCTCGGCCAAAATCGCCAACCGATCTCCTCCAACCGTGTCGCGGCAATATCGGCTAAAATCACCGGCCGATCTCCTCCAACCGTGTCGCGGCAATATCAGCTAAAATCGCCGACCGATCTCCTCTGACTGTGTCGTGGAAATCTCGGCTAAAATCACGGAAACACATTGCAAAACTCCGCAAACTTTGCCGACGCGTTGCTGCGATCTCAACAAAACTCGCGGACGCAAAACTCGTCGACGCGTCTTTTTCGACCAATTTAATGATTTGACGCCGAAACATGTCGTTGGACTCAGATCAACTCGCCGACTGTTTCGACGTTTCTGGCTTATCTTCGCCGACACAGTCTTGGCAGAAAACTCCGAAACACTTGAATTTTTTTTTTCTTTCAAATTTTTCAAATTTTGAAATTTTTCTTAATGATCAGTGCTTAGCAAACATGCACAGTGGAATTAAACTATCCACACACATTTCTCATGCATACAACATATCAATACAATCATCAAATTAAAACATTGCAGGAGTAAATACGCATAAAGAATATACTCATCTTGATGCAAAATTGCCCCAAGCAACTAGCTATGTCATTGCAACGTTCCACCCAACCATAGGCCAGTTGTATTCATCAATCTCTCAACACAATTGTCACCCTCGAGCTGGGCATGATTTATACAAGGAAAAGGGGATTCTCAAGCTCAACACAACTCAAACAAACATCACATCTAAGCCAAGCCAGTCTATAGCTGGGTTTATCAGGCTAAATCTGAACTCTCTTCATTTATGGATATTTGCACTCAAGCTCAATCCAAAGCAATGAATACCCATAACCCATACCCCAACATACTCTTTATACACTCAACAAACACGATCATTGGGCATGGATAAATAATTTTACAAAGGGAATTTTCCAAAATAGGGTTCCCCTTGGCTCACCCAATTCGTGGCTCACCCAAAAATGAACTGTGGAAAGGGGAATTTGACCATAGGGAGAAAACCCGATTTCTCCCACAGGTTATGAGCATTTCAAATGGCCAAAATGGCCTCAGTGAAACCCCAAATCAAGCTCCCTTCCTCCCAGCAGCTCTACAACACCCAAAACGCCTTCTTCCCAGCAGCTCTGCAACACCCAAAACGCCTTCTTCCCAGCAGCTCTGCAACACCCAAAACGCCTTCTTCCCAGCTAGAAAACAAGGGAAAACCATAAAAATGTGGAGGAAAAACACCCAGGTAGCTCCAAAAAACGTGAGAGAGGCAAAACTGGTTGATGGGTAATGGCATGGGGAGAAATTTCGTGGCTCCTTTCTTTCTCAAAAAGTCAAACACGATTTCCCATCAAGGGTGGTTTTCCCATACTTGAATTTGGATAGCCATACCTCTCCATTCCCCAAGGCATTAACTACTTCACCCAACTCGTGGGAGAAATGAATGATTGGGTACAAAAGTCAACATGGGTAGTTGAGGGTTTTATGGGTTCTCTCATTGACACTTGGTTTGACTTGATTGGCTCCAAGGGTTTGAATATTCCCCCCCATTCCTTGTAAAATCATGCCCCCATCTCTTGTTGCATTGCATAGCTAGTGGTGGGTATTTGATTAAAATGCATATTTACATGATTGGTGGACTCCAAGAATGGATACCTAATTAGGGTAGCTAAACCGGAAGTATACTTTAATTATCGACCAGGGAGCGTACAAACTTAAGAGGTGCTAAGAACTGTATGTGCTCTATAGGATAGTCTTCGTCGTTTAGGGTGTTGGGATGTATCTTAAAGGTTTCTCAAAAGGAAATGGGAGTGATATGTTCTTAAACAAAGAATGAAAGGATATAAAAAGATTGTAAACTTATGAACTAGAAATGCTGAAACTAAGAGATCTTTTATGCTAAGAATTTAAATGCTGGAAAACTCTAAATCTAATCTAAGAAATAAAATGCTGAAAGTGGAAACTTGATCTAGAAATAAGATACCGAAAGTTGGAAATTTAACTAGAAACGAAGTACTGAAAGCTGGAAATTTAAGCTAGGAATTCAATACTGAAAATTAATCAAACTTTATCTTATTCGAATCCAATACTAAAAGTGATAATCATTTACTCTATTAAAATCCAAAGAACTTAAAACAATTAACTCTTATAGAGCTGAACTCAGATAAAGGAAATATGCATGGAATTGCAGATCTAAATCATTGTCTAAAATTAATATAACGCGCTGGAAAACAAAGGTAAATACACTTGCACATAATGCATGTACATGACTACAGAAGGCGTGTTATGGAACTACAGAATCAATATCGCTGAACTACAGATAAAAATCACTGAACCAAAATAAGAATCTGCCGTTCAAACCATTATCAAAGCACTTCACATATGATGATGATTAAATCAATGAGAAAAACACATGAGAAATACCTGAAGAAAAATGAGGCTCATGACCTACGTGTTGAGGGGGCCCTCCCCAACCCGTATTTCAGGAGTGGAAAAGATTCATAAACTCAAAGCTTGAAATAACATCAATCCTTCCATTATTAAAAACGTAACTTCATGTCCCTAAAAAAGTCTTAGAACAGAACTGTATCGAATAACATATGCTGAATATAAGTTCTACAAAAATGCCAACATGAACCCCTTGCTACTCAAGAGGTCCATATTTATATCTATTTTGAAACATAACCTAACTCTATGCTTTAAATGCCGATCTTGCTGAACAGGAGTTTTCTTCTACCAATAAGGAAAAAGGGTGCTGAGCCACTTAAAGTATTTCAGTCCTCGAGCTGGTGCTGAGCCACTTAAAGTATTTCAGTCCCTGAGCCACTTAGAGACTATTTATTTATAATAAACAGAGCATCCATAATTATGGACAAACATTGTCAGTATTCAAAGAATCAAATTTCCTTCAAAGTATCGACATCAACATTAAAGAATCAAAATTTCCTTCAAAAGATCACCATCAACTTCTCATGGGGTTGCTTAACAAAAAATAAATATTACCATCCTTGTTGATTTTTCTTATTCACCAAAAACATGAACCACATGTACACTATAGGCAAGCCTTATGCACCCGACATAATCGCCTTTAAGACGAGCTTGTCGGGTGTCACAACATACTTCCTTCGATCACATAAGGTATGACCATAATCCATGACCATCCATTGCAAACCCAGCCACATCTCTTCGACTGTCAGAGGCAACTACTTTCTGACAACAGAGCTTTGTAAATGGGACTGGGCGCGCCTATGGGATTGTGTGTACATCGCGTGCTTTATTTCAAATTTGATTTTACATAATGTAGAGGCACTTGGGAGGGATTTATTTCAAATTTAAATCCGCACAACAAGAACCGCCTTCTCGTGAACCTGGATGAAGTTGGTGCTCTCTGGAGACACTCATAGATATGGCATGGTCTTAAGCCATGGCTGTGTCAAAGGCTGAGATAGTGCCTCTCTTTGGTGAAGAGATTTCGATTCTCTGCGCATAGCGACCAGGGAATTTTCCAGACCGAGTCATTTTCTAGATGGCGAGTCTCCTAGCACCCAAAGGTGTTGGACTTGTATGGGTATTTTCATAGAAAGTAAGTTCATGGTATTAAGCGAATGGGACATCTCATCCCCACCGCTAAGCTCGCTAGGTGCCTCTCCGGTTGCCATGGACTCTCTATCACCTTCATCACCTGCAAATGGATGTTTTTCCCTCGCTCATGTTTGCTTATTCCGACACCATGGTCTCTTCAAGCCTCGACATCACCTTCATCTAGCTTCCAGAGGTGGAGATCGAAGGCACACAACATATGGAGCCTGAAACTCTCATATCTAAGCATCTCCAGAAATCCAAAGGATCGGTAGAAAATGCTATCAGATCCCTCATCCACTCTACCTGTCCCATCTCTTCTTTCATCACTGATTTTTTCTGCTCCACTATGTTCGATGTGGCCACGGAGCTCAGCATACCCACATATGTATTCTTCACTTCCACCTCTTTTTCTCTTTCACTCATGTTATCCCTATCGAAGCTCGTCTCCGAGATTCCAATTTCATTCAAGGATGTGGATTTTCCAATAGAGGTACTAGGCGTTCCGCCGATCTCTGGCAGGGATATGCCGTCTCCCCTTCAGGACAGGTCCGATGAAGCCTTTTACTGGTTCGTGCACCATTCTTCGTGCCTGTGGGAAGTGACGGGCATTTTGCTAAACACATTCGAGGAGCTGGAGCCTGAAGCGGTCAAATATCTTGTGGAAGGAAATACATCTAATTCGACTGATATTAATCGAATGCCTCGCTTTTATCCAGTTGGGCTGCTCATATCATCCTCGCCGATTGCATACAATGACAAGCTTGTCGAAGAGGGACAGGCGGATTAGTTAGTTAGTCATACTTTTTTAATTTACCATATTCCAACCAGAATTTGATGTTTTAGGTAGTCCATAAGCTAAACGTTTCTGGGTAAATTTGGTGGGTGCAGTTGGGTTTTCAGGCTCTCCATAGATCGGTGGAAGTTAAAGAATTCGATTTACTGGATTATGAATGTCAAAATCCCTGAAATTATTTGTCTCAGTAGATTGACCATGCTTGGATTTAAAAAACTAAAAAGTTTATGGTCTGACCGTTGGAAGTATATTATGTAATATTTGCATTGAAAGTGAGCACACTCTTTTAAGTTTTGGCTAGAATATCGAAAGGTCTACCAACAAATTCGTAGGATGAGAAATTAGGGTTCGCCTTTTCTTCAACGTGATGTAAATTGTCTCCCAGTGGTATTCAGGAGATTGAAATGGAATTGATTTGGGTAAATGTATACTCATTTACTTTTTACCTTGCTAGACACATCACGTTGAAAAACAAGTTGATAAGTTAATCAACATGAGATTAGGTTTGCTTCTCACTATTACATTATATTTGGTATTCAATGGACAATCCATGTGTCACATTTTTATAGTGAAATGAAGGTGCTTGCCATTTAAACTTTTATTTTCAGAAATTTTATTAATTTAAGTATTTAGGAATTTTTGAAAGAGATAAATTTTCTTTGTTGATTTTATTAAATTACAATAAATTTTTTTATTTGAATAATGCAACTTTAATTATGAATTATTACAATTATTATTTACAAATTTTTTTATAGTAATTTCAAAACGTCGACTTTCAAATGAGTACTGCCATCTTCTCGAACACTTCACCTCAAAACCTTCGACGCTTAAGAATTATGAACTATTGGATTATTTATATATATAGATATAAGATAATTATTTAACCACAATTTCAATATTTATTTAACTCTTTGACATGCATGAATTGAAGTATATAATGTTTTTAAAAAATTGACAAATAAAACTAGGTTAGAGTGAGATTGTTTTAATTGTAGATAATATTAAAATCGAGTTTAAAATACATATGATAATGAGAGTGAATTCAATCATAAAGAATTACTATACTTAAAATAGATAAATTCATTTTAATATAAATTTATTAAAATTTAGATGTATTTCATAATTAATTAAGCTTACTTTAATGAATATGATATCAATGAGGTGAAGAATTTATATAATCATATAATTTTTTTTTCAAATAAATTTATTAAAATTTGAAAAAATTTAAAAAAAAATCCTATTTACATTATTATTATTGTTTTTTATTAATATTTTATATTATTTTTTCATTTTAGTTTACTAATATTATTTCATATTAGAAACTAAAAATAATTAGAAGAAACTAAAAATAATTAAAATTTACAAGAAATGGAATTATATCTATTTTTTCTTATTTAAATAGTAAAATAAAAATGTTTATCAATAGTTTAAATGTGATTGGTAAATGTAATAAATAAAATTATGAAGTACCATTACATATCATCAAACTTATAAAAATAAATAAAAAAATAACATATATTTTTTTTCAAAAATAACATGAAAATACTTCATAATTCACATTTCATTAATAATTTATATAGATTTTGTCAATTTTAAAACCAAAATACTTAGTGATTCACATTTCATTCCTAATCTATATAGATTTTGTCAATTCTAAAACTTTTATTTTCGAGTTAGTTTGTTTTCATTATAAAGATGTACACTTATGACTATTTGGTAAAGTGGAGACTATTTAATAGTAGATAATTTGTAGCAAGTTTTTCTCTCCATCTCTTTCCATTTTGGGTTTTTTATTTTTATTTTTATTTTTTATTTGTATTTTTTTTTACAATTATTTTTCTTAAATAAAAAATATAGTCATGATATGAGAAGTGGTTTTATGTGTGGTAGAGCTTAACAATGGAATCACTTCAAAAATAATGACTTTATTATTTTTAAATGTAAATTATTTTTATAAAACTAGATATTAAGATGTATAGTGTTAATTTTAAAAACAACAAAACATTACAATTTACAATTTGTTATTCCTTGCCAAGGAGGGATATACTAATCATGGTTAGTCAATCTCTTTTGGCTTGCAATATTTGCATTTTTTTTCACAATTTTTTCTCTAAAGTTTTTCAAAAGAATTTAAAATTTTGTTATTAAACTTAATATTTTTGAAAATTAAAATAATTTCAACAATTTTTAAAATTTAAAAATATTTTGATGGGCTAAGTACATTTTGGATGGGACATAAATCCTTAAAGGAGTGCTCTCAATTAATAGAATTAGAAGATAAATAAAATTAATTTATAAAAGAAAATATTATGGGAATTACACCTATCTTGTCTTGTACAAATATAATACACCACGACGTGTATCAATACACAATACTACATAGTTGACACCACTATAAGTATCCATTTATTTGATTTCCCCTCCATCTAAGTAATTTTTGAACACAACGCATTTCTAAACAGGGTTCTAACACACCTTGATCGATATCACAACTGTAAACTAATATTACTCTATACTATTAAGCAAAATAGTTCAAAATTGTTTTTATATAATTGAAGATAAAATTTAAAATGACAAATATACAATTACTCCTTTTTAAATATGTAATAACCATTTTTATTATTTATATTGCTATAACATGATTAATAATGTCTTAATATTTTGTGGAAAGAATTACATAGTATATTATTATTGATATATACTTTATGGAAATAACTAAATATTATACTAAACTGATTATATAGAATATTGATATTTTAGATGTGAGTATCCAATTTAAATTAATTCTTACAAATATATTCACATTTTTAAAATAAGAGTCATATTTAATTGAAAGTAAAAATATACATAAAAAACAATTCAATAACTACTTAAGTATAATAGTTGGAGATTTAAGTACTCAAGTACAAAATTGCCAAAATACTAGATTAGCACAAAATCTAATCCTAACTTTAGATTGATCATAGATAGTTTAAAATGTGATTGTTCTTCAACTAATTTGAACCTCCATGTAGTTGAGAACCTAAAACATTTTGTGCATTTTCCTAATCATTTCAAGCTCCATGTAATCAAGAGATAAGAGAAGAAAACTCAAGAAACAATGCATATATTATATTAATATTATATAGAAACTTCTCTATATTAATGTTTAGCAATTTGAATCAAGTCGATCATTGTACTATTTGATTCTCCTTGAATATCAATAGTAGTTTTTTTTTGCTGAAAAAAAAAATGTTTAGCAATCTGTGCTTCAATTTTTAAACTATTTGTTTGTCACACTTGCACATTTGACACATGAATTTTCTGCAGACTATATAATCAATAACGACTCTAGCTGAAACCTTAGTATATTGATTGTTCGGGCAATGGGTCTTGATTGTGGTCATAATTGCTCTAGTCTTGTCTTTATGTTGCCGATGGGAGGTCAAAGGTTCAAATATGGTTGAATCCCTTAGGGTTAAGAGTCATCATCATCCATCCTAATATGATACAACTTCTTTCAAAGAAACAACTTATTTGCTAGGGCACATACTCATAATGAATAAGATTAACAAGATGAATTGATTTTATTATTCTTATAAAGAAACTTCTCTATTCTATAAATTCCAACAAACTCATAATGAATAACTAGAAAAGAGAATAAAGTATTCCATATGCAATGCCTATAATAAAGATCTTCAAATGATTTTATTGTTGACAACTTCTATAGACAAAATAATTATATAATAAGGGTTATTTGTATTGCATTAATTCTACACCCTTGGGTAACATATGACACTATGCATATTTCGAATTCTATTTGTGATAGCGAGTGACCACATTTATTTTAAAGTAATTAATTTGAATCACTTAACCAAACAAACAACAATTTAAAATCTTTATCCTAAATATTTTGAGAATTGCTCATTTTCCTTGTGCTCGAAATAATTAGAAGGGAAAATCTTCAAAGTGCCCAAAATAACAAGAAGGAATTTCTAAAAGAATGGAGTTGCACAATATTGGAAGTTAAATCACACAATATAATAAGAGTTTTAGATAAACAATTGCATCCATCCACAACTATTATTTAAACAAAAGCATGATTGACTTTAAACAATCCAATTTTGAACCTTATTTATTAAAAAAAATCAATTTAAACTAGTAACAAATTTTCTACGAATAATTCATTATTAATTATATTTTCTCTATTATAATTGAAATTATTTTCTTCATCATAATACATTCACCTTCATGTTTAAGAAGCCTTTAGAAACATTCCATTGGCTTGAGGATTTGATCCTCCAAAATGTCTCAATTAGCATCACTTCTTGTAGTTTAGTTCAAATTAAAAATATTATAGAATTATTTAAGATGCAAGATCTTCTTATAATATTCAACGTTTAAGTTTTGTAACATGTGGAAAAAAGTAGTTGCATGCAGATCCGGCTGTGTTTCCCAATATGATGTACGTTTAGTAAATACTTTTGTTCTAATTGTAAGTACTGTTACATATTAGCATCTTAGCATTCCATATCAGAACCTTGAACAATGTTGAAGGAATGATGAATATCATAAGCATTATTGATTGACCATGAACCATTTGGTTAGTAACACATATATAGTCATGAGGTGGTGGAATCCTAAATAATGCATATGGAACCTTGAATAAAGTTAGTGTTGATGAAACCATAAACATATTTTGTGGTAGAATCTTGCACATTTGGTGGTTGGATCTCAAACAAAGTTAATGGAACCATGAGCATTGTTGGTGGAACCATGAGCTCTATTTATGGAACCATGACCATTGTTGGTGGAACCATGAGCATTGTTGGTGGAACCATGAGCTCTATTTATGGAACCATGAGAATTGTTGGGGGAACCATGAGCTTTAGTTACGGAACCATGAGCTCTAGTTATGGAACCATGAACATTATTGGTGGAACCATGAGCATTGTTGGTGGAACCATGAGCTCTAGTTATGGAACCATGAACATTATTGGTGGAACCATGAGCACTGTCCGTGGAACCATGAGCTTTATTTATGGAACCATCATCATTATTGGTGGAACCATGAGCATTGTTGGTGGAATGATGAGCTCTATTTATGGAACCATGAGAATTGTTGGGGGAACCATGAGATTTAGTTATGGAACCATGAGATCTAGTTATGGAACCATGAACATTATTGGTGGAACCATGAGCACTATTGGTGGAACCATGAGCTCTATTTATGGAACCATAAGCATTGTTTTTGGAACCATGAGATCTAGTTATGAACATTGTTGGTGGAACCATGAGCTCTAGTTATGAACATTGTTGGTGGAACCATGAGCTCTAGTTATGGAACCATGAGCATTGGTGGTGGAACCATGAGCTCTAGTTATGGAACCATGAGCATTGTAGGTGGAACCATGAGCATTGTCCGTGGAACCATGAGCATTATTGGTGGAACCATGAGCATTGTTGGTGAAAACATGAGCTCTATTTATGGAACCATGAGCATTGTTGGAGGAACCATGAGCTCTAGTTATGGAACCATGAACATTATTAGTGGAACCATGAGCACTGTCCATGGAACCATGAGCTCTATTTATGGAACCATGAGCATTATTGGTGGAACCATGAGCATTGTTGGTGGAACCATGAGCTCTATTTATGGAACCATGAGAATTGTTGGGGGAACCATGAGCTTTAGTTATGGAACCATGAGATCTAGTTATGGAACCATGAACTTTATTGGTAGAACCATGAGCACTATTGGTGGAACCATGAGCTCTATTTATGGAACCATGAGCATTGTTGGTGGAACCATGAGCTCTAGTTATGGAATCATGAGCATTGTTGGTGGAACCATGAGCACGGTCCGTGGAACCATGAGCTCTATTTATGGAACCATGAGCATTATTGGTGGAACCATGAGCATTGTTGGTGGAACCATGAGATCTATTTATGGAATGAGCATTGTTGGTGGAACCATGAGCTCTAGTTATGGAACCATGGGCATTATTGGTGGAACCATGAGCATTGTTGGTGGAACCATGAGCTCTATTTATGGAACCATGAGCATTGCTGGTGGAACGATGAGCTCTAGTTCTGGAACCATGAACATTATGGGTGGAACCATGAGCACTGTCCGTGGAACCATGAGTATTGTTGGTGGAACCATGAGCTCTATTTATGGAACCATGAGAATTGTTGGGGGAACCATGAGCTTTAGTTATGGAACCATGAGATCTAGTTATGGAACCATGAACATTATTGGTGGAACCATGAGCACTATTGGTGGAACCATGAGCTCTATTTATGGAACTAGGAGCATTGATAGTGGAACCATGAGCTCTAGTTATGGACATTGTTGGTGGAACCATGAGCTCTAGTTATGGAACCATGAACATTGTTGGTGGAGCCATGAGCACTATTGGTGGAACCATGAGCTCTATTTATGGAACTAGGAGCATTGATAGTGGAACCATGAGCTCTAGTTATGGACATTGTTGGTTATGGAACCATGAACATTTTTGGTGGAACCATGAGCACTGTCCGTGGAACCATGAGCTCTATTTATGGAACCATGAGCATTATTGGTGGAACCATGAGCATTGTTGGTGGAACCATGAGCTCTAGTTATGGAACCATGAACATTATTGGTGGAACCATGAGCACTGTCCGTGGAACCATGAGCTCTATTTATGGAACCATGAGCATTATTGGTGGAACCATGAGCATTGTTGGTGGAACCATGAGCTCTATTTATGGAACCATGATAATTATTGGGGGAACCATGAGCTTTAGTTATGGAACCATGAGATCTAGTTATGGAACCATGAACATTATTGGTGGAACCATGAGCACTATTGGTGGAACCATGAGCTCTATTTATGGAACTAGGAGCATTGTTAGTGGAACCATAAGCTCTAGTTATGGACATTGTTGGTGGAACCATGAGCTCTAGTTATGGAACCATGAACATTATTGGTGGAACCATGAGCTCTAGTTATGGAACCATGAACATTATTGGTGGAACCATGAGCACTGTCCTTGGAACCATGAGCTCTATTTATGGAACCATGAGCATTATTGGTGGGACCATGAACATTGTTGGTGGAACCATGAGCTCTATTTATGGAACCATGAGCATTGTTGGTGGAACCATGAGCTCTAGTTATGGAACCATGAACATTATTGGTGGAACCATGAGCACTGTCCGTGGAACCGTGAGCTCTATTTATGGAACCATGAGCATTATTGGGGGAGCCATGAGCATTGTTGGTGGAACCATGAGATCTATTTATGGAACCATGATAATTGTTGGGGGAACCATGAGCTTTAGTTATGGAACCATGAACATTATTGGTGGAACCATGAGCACTATTGGTGGAACCATGAGCTCTATTTATGAAACCATGAGCATTGTTGGTGGAACCATGAGCATTGTTGGTGGAACCATGAGCTCTAGTTATGGAAGTTGGGGGCCTGTTGGAGCGGGTTTTATACCTGTCTAGGAAGTTGCGTGCCAAAGATAGACCATGTGACAGTTCAACAATCGTCCTAGAACCGCGCAAAGGGCGAAAGTTAGTTAGAAATTAGTTAGGAGTGTTGTCCACTTTGTAATGGGATCCACCCATATCTTGATGCATAAATATGCAAGAGATCCGAGGGTAAAGTAATTCTTTTGGGGAATTCTGTCTATCTAGAGAACATGTAGTAGTTATTTTTGTGTAATGCTAGTAGTTGAAGACTGAGTATTGGTGCATTTTGTTTGAATAACAGGTATATCCACACAGAATGAACACCAACGACACCGCTCACACACAAAGATCATAGATCGGCACACCAGTGTTTTGACGTGGTTAAAACCCCCTAGAGGGAAATAGTCCACGGCCCCAGCCAAATAGATTCTACGGAGCAATTTATTATACAGAAGAAAAATATTACATGAGCTTCTCTCAATAATGGATCATTCGGCAAGTGACCCTCCATGCTCTTTAAATAGAGATCATGGACCAATCGGGTGTTAAGACATAGATCAAGTGTCGTTAAGATCGAGAGAAGTTGAACCGTCAGATCACTTTATATCATGATCGTTGCATTACATACATACAAATGCATACCTAATGGATATATTAGACCAAGTTGAACTTAACTAACTCCTAAGTGTCAAAAGTATCCTAACACATTTTGCGCAAGCTATGTAAAACAGTTCCAATGTTAATTTAAAGACTATGGTTGTAGTACTCTATATTCATGTTCAATGTGATGAATGTTTGTTTTTGTTGTGCATAATTGAGTTTCTATGCCGTTGTTACTTCTGTTAAAGTTGAATAATGTTATGTTGCACAATAATTAAATGAATAGTCGATATGTCGAATGTATGTTACTTCATATTCTTGTATCGTCTGATACCCTGGTCGTAATGCATTGAAGTCATTAAACTATCGTTTAATGAATTCATCGGAAAGGTAGTGTTGGCAGAAGTGCTCTTCAAACAATTCCCTTGAAACCTCGTTGGTTTCCAATCCTAACTACAGGCGTAAGGTTTTCCACCATAGTAGAGCGTATCCCTTCAGCTGTAGGATGACCATACAAACTTTCAGATTTGAAGTGTAATCTTTCAGAGCAAAACACATAGCCATGTTTTATAGCCATGCCTCGGTGTCGGTGCCCTCAGTGGAACACAAAAATTCTAGAAATCTAATCTTTTCCAATTCACGGTGCACATTATTCATGGTGGATTCTGTAATATCGCTGTTGCTTGCGAGTTACCATTTTCACGATCCAGCCTGAAAATCAGTGCTTCCGACATATGTTGGAAGTTTCTCATCATGGCGACTACTTCTTCATCAGGAACGGTATCCTAATCCTCTTTCCATGGTGGGGTAATCGTAGGATTCGATGTAGGTGGAGGGCGCATGCCTTGCCCTCGCTCAACTCTCCCTCTTCCTCTTCATCCACGACGATCCATAACCTGATTTTTTTCATTTTTTTTACACATAAAGGTTCATTAGCTTCCTTTATCGTATAAATTCAAAAATTGCATACACAACTTTATCCTATCAAATTTAGATTATTGCAGAAGTAAACACTCTGTTTTTATCGGTCCGGTCAAGGCTCGACCGACTCTGATACCATATGTAGAGACCTCACTCTACGGGAGAGTGAGATTTTTTTTTTTAATTTGTTAAGTCTTCTTAAGGTTTCTGTTCTCTTATCCAAGTTGTTAGTGACCTTATAAAAGCAATATTAATTAACAACCATATATAAATGCAGAATAATTCTCAGATCTTTTACATCAACCTGAAATAAATATTACATAATTAAATACCTTGGTTATTCTCGATTGCATATTAATCACATAGATATATCATTAGTCAGATAGTAAATATGGTGAAATGAATTACATATATTTTATGTAATTCTCAACAAATTTCATAACTAAATCAATTGGATAATATTTTAAATTCAAAAGTAAGTAATGACATAACTATATCATTAGTTAGACATTAATGTATTATCAATCGAACTATATATATTACCATTGATTATCTACAGGGCTCATAACTATTTCGATGGGCTAATTATTAACTTCAATTCCTACTAATAGCGAAACAAATCATTAGTTCGGCAACGTCCATCGAATTATATATATATTCTAATTTTTCTTCTGTAGTTCTTATAATTAATTCGTTTTTGGACATTCATTAAATTCCAATTCAATTTGATCACAACATCAACAATTAATTCGACAGTATGATTCTATCGATGACATACACACATTTCATTTGATTTGTTATAGATCTCATAACTAAATCGATGGGTAATTATTGAATTCAAATGCAAGTTAAATAACAGAGATAAACCTTTTATTCAACTGTATCTACGACATGCATATAGATCTCATAACGATAGCATTCAGATATTAATTAAAATTCCAATGCAATTAATAACATAACTACTATTATCCAAAATCATGGAGATATTAATAAAATTCCAGTGCAATAAATAACAGAACTAAACTATTATTCGGCAGTGAAGATTTCATCAACGGAATTGCATATCGATCTCATACGAAATCGTTGAGATATTAATAAAATTCCAATGCAATAATTTAAAAAAACTAAATTATCATTTTGAATAGTGAATATTTATCAACGGGATTGCATATCGATCTCATACGAAATCGTAGAGATATTAATAAAATTCCAATGCAATAATTTACAGAACTAAACTATTATTTTGAACAGTGAAGATTTATCAACGGGATTGCATATCGAACCCATAGAGAAATCGTTAAGATACTAATAAAATTCCAATGTAATTAACAACATAACTAAACTATTATTAATAAAATTCCAATGCAATTAATATCGGAACTAAACTATTATTCGACAACGAAGATTTCATCAGTGGAATTACATATCGATCTCATAACGAAATAGTTGAGATATGAATAAAATTCCAAAGCAATAAATAACAAAACTAAGCTATGATGTGACAGTGAAGATTTCATAATCGGAATCACATATCGATCTCATAGAGAAATTGTTGATATATTAAATAAATTCTAATGCAATAAATAACATAACTAAACTATCATTAATAAAATTCCAATGAAATTAATAATAGAGATTAAATCATTATTTCGACAGGCAATATATTATCAAACAAAATTAGTATATGCCATTGAGTTCACTGGCGAGAGACTACATCGAAATCATCAATGGGAATTCTGGATTGATGGTGGAGATTTACGAGAGGTCGGTATCCCACAGGGATGACCTAACATTCACATGATTCCATTCAAAGAGTGACGTTGCAAAGTAGCCACTTTTTCTCCATGAGACGCCTCATTTGAGACCATCTATGCTTCAAGCAACGAGATTCCAAATGCTCTTGATCAATGGTTAAAGGAGAGGGTAGTTGACTGAAGTCGAACGCTAAGGTCGAATGCAACAAACCACGACCCTTAAAACAAAAAGAGTCATTCATGAAGCTCGTAGTTACATACTCCGGTTGGGTCACAAGGGTCAAACTAACCTAAGTTGTAGTTTGAAGCCAACTCTAGCTGCTCATTTATGTATATACTATAACTCTAGATCAGATCCACGCAAGAGATCGAGACCGACGTCCTAGATCTACACACTGGAGTAGTAATTCTATCATGAATGTGTTAAGGTTTCTACTAAGGATCATTCTTTGAAGGGGAATGATTCCATAAAATGTTAATTACATATTTGATCATGCTTCTTCGAGATAAACGTTGAAGGGTTTGCAGATCAAGGGTACACTTCTCACGAAATCTTCAAGGAAGGTAAGTGATGGCGATTAACAACATTTAGATACATGAGTTTCGAAGTAACATGTCAAACAAACCTCCAGGGATAACAATGCATTCTTTATATACAGATCGCCATATTCAAGGAAGACAAAGTAATGAAATCGCATCACTCTGCAAACAACTGTCCAATACTAACTGCGTAGTAAGAGAGAGTTAAGGAAGATTTACTCATCACGAGCATTCCTCCAGGGGTGTATACTCGGAGTCATAGTAATTTTCTATTTTACTTGAACCGGGGTTTAAAGGATTCACATTACATCCATTTATACATATAGTATACCAACAACGTAGCTATGATAATATCATCTTTGAAATCTATAAAACTGATATTAATAATTAGTAGAATCGATTTCAACATTAACATTTTAAAATTTCATAGAAGAATAATAGAAATAGGATCAACATTCTTCATATAAACATAAGTAAGCATCAAAATTGATTCTAACGCTTAAAGATGGAGCTATTGTGTCGTAGATCGTAGCTTAGAGAGTAGCAACTGTCATAGAAGCTATTCCTTGTCACGTCCAATCCAAATAACCAACTGACCCCTCGGTTGACCTCCCTACCTTTATGGGAGTATTCTTCTTCCTCCTAGACCCCTGAGCAATGGGGCCGTAGAGAGACACACACACTAAGAATCCATAAATGAGAATTCCTCCTCACCAGAATTCTTGCCAAACTCACTGTTGACACCCCAAAAATGCTCACTAGCTCATTTCCCTATTCACATGACCCATTTGTCCACTTTTCCTACCATTTTAGCCTCTAAAAACCCTCAAAGGCCACCAAAAAGGCCGAAGTACATCTTTTTCTCCTTAAAATATTCAATTTTCCTCAAAAAATACAAAAAACCCTCAAAAGGGGTCCAAAATTCCCAAAAATCAATTAAAGGGAATAAAATTCAAAAATATATTCAAAAAAGGAAAAAGAGAAAAAAAGAGGAAAATAAAACCTAAACCATTTTCACCAATACCATTGGTTTCCTTAAACCATAGTTGTATTCTCCATCACCCAAAAGCTATAAAAAGGTGATAGAGGCTCCTCACTATTCATCCACATTCATCCTATTCTTATGCTTCCAATTTCTTCCTTGAGATCTTGAGCCACCATTTGAGCTTAGATTCATCTTTGGAGTTCCTGTTTTGGCCAATCCTCCCACTTGCATTTGGAGAAGAGAAAGATCATTGCAGCATTGGAGCACCTCACCCTTGCAGTTGTTAGGATATTCCTATACTCCATCCTAGTCCTAGAAGCATTTTCATTATTTGCATTTTCAGTCATGCATGCACTTTTAGGGTTTGCATGCATCCCAGTCATCAGTCCAGCACCTAGCCCTCAGTTAGCCAGCCCCCGGGAGCTTCTCTTAGATCAATTTTAGCCCTCCTAATGATTAGTGCACCCCTTCATGCAATTGCATGCATCTCATGCGCCCTCTCTCACCTACCACTCAGTTTCACTCCAGTTAATTGAGTTATCATCAGTTCTTTCCTTGATTTAAGGTTAGACTGACTCTCAACTGACTGTATCACTCCGATGGATCTCCAGTGAGACTAGACTGCCCATTTTGACTCCAGTTAGCTCCTCATGCGCCCTCCACTGAGCCTCCTTCATTCAGTTAGTTCCATTTACACTCAACTACACCTACCACACTCAGTTAGACTCAGTTTGACTAATGGTTGACAGTTACTTGAGAATTGATGACTCCACTGATGATGAGATCGACTACTAGTTGTGCTCCGATGACACTCTAGTGATCTTTTGATCACTTTATGAAGGCTAATTCGAATTGTCACCTTAGGCATTCGAATCCTCATGCATTGTACTATTTATTTGTCCATATTGTGATTAATTAATTAGTGTGTGTGAAGTATTTTTGCTTCTATCCGAGTTCTACTGTATTATTATTCTGTTGCTCATTACACTGCATTGACCAATCTTCTTCTATCTTCCTGTTTAATCATAATTACTCTTGTGAGGCATACATCATCTCTTAGATCTGCTGTGAGGATTTTCACATGGTATTAGAGCATGTTGAGAGTATTGTTTATCTCCATTCCTGAGAGTTTTTTGCAGGTTATTATCAAGATTTCGAGTGCAGCAGTTTCTGCATTTTTGCAGCAGTAGCAGTTGCAGAAATTTCTATTGTTTTTGTAGGTCTTCTACAACTTCTATGTATTCACCAGGAATTAATTCTCTTTCTCCATTCAACTATGATGAATGGAAACCACCAATGATAACACATTTGAAGAGACACGGGCTCTATGATTATTGTTTTGAAAGAGAGTTTGAATCCTTTGAAGAAGAGTATGACTGGTTAAATGAAGGAGAAATAGCTTGTGCAGCCATGATGTATGCTATGTCTCGATGCATGTTATATCACCTCCCTGATTTTTCATCTCCAAAAGATCTATGGGCCTACCGGGATGAAAGATTTGGCAGACCGAATGAAGGGATTGGTCCAAACCCCTTCAAGAGAAAGCAAAGTGATGCATTCGCCCTCCTTGATGATCTCATTGATCATGAACCAGTATCAAACATATCTCATATTGAAGTTGTCTACAAAGAAGAAAAACTTGCAGATTCTACACTCATGCTCCAAATTTCTTCTCTTTCTGTGCCAGCTCACACTCTAGATATTGTAGAAGGTCCTAAATCCTCTCATGCACCAGAGTTTGTTGGTTTGCATTATGATCACATGAATATTTCGGAGGTCAAATCAGCTATTGGAGGTAATGCATTTGCTCTCCTCAAGCAATCACCTCTTATTTACTACTATATGATCATTATTCCATGCTTTCAGAAGGTTATTGAAGAATATGGCCATTGCCATTCGCTTGGGATAATTTCTCATGCACATCATGGTTTTGATCTCACCCCTGCTGGTTCAAAGGAGATCTCAAGAAACCATTGCCATTCGCTTGGGATAACTTCTCATGCATTTACTGGTTTTGATTTCACCTCTTATGGTTCAAAGGAGATCTCAAGAAACCATGATTCAAGTCTTCGATCTAATTTGGATTCTAAGCAATCATTACTTGGGATAATTTCTCATGCATATGATAGTTTTTATCTCACCCCTGTTGGTTCAAAGGAGATCTCAAGAACTATTCTTCAAGTCTTAAATCTGATTTGGATTTCAAGCTATTATTTGATGGTTCCTTTTGGTATAATCTCACCCATGGTGGTTCGAAGGAGAAGACAAAAGACTATCTGCACATTCATGTTTTTGATCCTACCTCAGCTGATTCGAATCACAGGTTCAAGGATCATCCTCATACTTTTGGATTTGTTCTCATCACATTCGATCTGAAGAGAAAGTACAAGCACATGCTTTCTGAGCATGATCTACTTCTTCCGAAGAAGAAGATACCTCCAGACATATGACCAAGCATCACACCTGCTTGAGTTTGGAGCATTTATTTTTTGTGTGTGCCTTACAATCTATTTTGAGGGGGGGTATTTTTCCCATGAGGTTTTCCCCATTTCTCGGTTTATTGACTGTTAGTATTCATTGTATTGGGTGACCTTTGGTCATAGTTACCAGGGCCCAGGATGGATTAAGGGGGGGTGTTAGGATATTCCTATACTCCATCCTAGTCCTAGCAGAATTTTCATTATTTGCATTTTCAGTCATGCATGCACTTTTAGGGTTTGCATGCATTATTTAGGGTTTGCATGCATCCCAGTCATCAGTCTAGAACCTAGCCCTCAGTTAGCCAGCCCCCGGGAGCTTCTCTCACATCAGTTTTAGCCCTCCTAGTGCTTAGTGCACCCCTTCATGCAATTGCATGCATCTCATGCACCCTCTCTCACCTACCACTCAGTTGCACTTCAGTTAATTGAGTTATCATCAGTTCTTTCCTTGATTTAAGGCTAGACTGACTCTCAACTAACTGTATCACTCCGATGGATCTCCAGTGAGACTAGATTGCCCATTCTGACTCCAGTTAGCTCCTCATGCACTCTCCACTGAGCCTCCTTCATTCAGTTAGTTCCAGTTTCACTCAGTTACACCTACCACACTCAGTTAGACTCAGTTTGACTGATGGTTGACAGTTACTTGAGCATTGATGACTCCATTGATGATGAAATAGACTACTAGTTGTGCTCCGATGACACTCCAGTGATCTTTTGATCACTCCATGAAGGCTAATTCAAATTTCCACCTTAGGCATTCGAATCCTCATGCATTGTACTATTTATTTGTCCATATTGTGATTAATTAATTAGTGTGTGTGAATATTTTTGCTTCTATCCGAGTTCTATTGTATTATTATTCTGTTGCTCATTACACTGCATTGACCACTCTTCTTCTATCTTTTTGCTTAATCATAATTACTCTTGTGAGGTATACATCATCTCTTAGATCTGTTGTGAGGATTTTCACAGCAGCTGCTCAAGCTCAACCAACCTCACCATTTGAGGTAATTTGTTATTTGTAAAGATATTTTTCATAAATAAAAAATTGTTTTACATGGATCATTCAAGTTTTTACTATTTACTGTAGATTTACTTTCTTGCACATGTTAGATTAACATTTTCTTTTACATTAGTTTTTACTGCTTTAATCGAGACTGCTACTACGAAGTTAGTAGATGCACATTTGCACATGCTTGGGTGAAAACCCAAGCAATAGTTTTTGGCGACTCCGCTTTACTTTGAATCTTTGAATCTTTGTTTAGATCTAGAATTCTTCTTATTTTTGTTGTTATTTAGCTTTATTGTTGTAGATCTGGCCAACTATTAAGCCCATAGCTTGCTGCCCTAGCCCTTGGCCATTTCTGCAGCCCACACAGTCCCAAATTTTAAATTTTGACTTTCGTTTTCGACGACTTTTTTTCGTCCCAAAAATTGCAGGTTTCTGAACCCGCAGCCACGATCCACATCACGGATTTTTAGCAGGAAGCCGCGATTTCAAAACTCTGTGTTTTACCTTGAAATTGCGGGTTTTTCCCTGTTATCTGTGATCTAGATCATGGGTTTCCGACCCACAGCTGCGATTCCATATTGTGACTTATAGCCCCCCAGCCACGACGCAGATCGTGAGTTTTACCCATATCGTCGTGATCCAGATTGCGAGTTTTGCTTCAGACAACCGCGATTTCGACTCGAACCCTGCGATTTGCCGTCTGATTTTTCGTCACCCATTTTGGCCCATATTTTCCAGCCATCTCCCCTGCACTTTGACAACCGACTGTTTTACTTATAGCCTTAGATATTCATTTACATTTTCTCTTATTTGCTTTACTATATCACTTTGAAATTTTTTTTTCATTATTTTTATTGAAAAGGAAATTGTTAAGCATTTACAGTTAATTTTTCATATTTGCAAGTTAAAATCAACATTTTAATTTGATAAATATTCGCCCAAGCAAGGCATTTTAGTTTTGGTACATAACCACACTTACACACACTCCGTCACCATTAATCAAAGTGAGCCATAAATGTTTTACTTAACTCAACCAATTTTCTAACCCCACTTGGGGAACATCAAAAGAACATTGTAGTTAGGTAGGATTGAGGGGATAGGTATCCAAATAACACCCTTCACTCACTTTCATTTGAGACATAGTGGTTGACAATTAGGGTACCAAAATCCCTTAGTACTTATTGGCATGGTTATACATCAACTTGTCAGAAATACCTCTCCCTTAGGAGGGTCGAAGTAGCAAGACTGGTTCTGGAGGCCTGAGTGGACTACTACAATCCATTCAGTCACTGAAGGATACCTACTCGTTGGTCTCGATGTACTACCCGTATGGGAGTACAACGGTGATAGAACATGAGCTGCAGATTCACCTTTCTGGACGTGTCATGAACGAGGTATCTTAGTGGCCTTTCTTCTAGGATTGTCTACTTGGTGTCCCTCCCGGTAGGGGGATCATTAGCCTTTGGTTCTATGTTTCGTATTGTCTGACTTGGATTTCATCACCTTGCAGAGGATACATCTTGTTGAATCATAATACCTTTTTAGTTAGGTGTTTGCATGCTTTATTACCTCCCCTTGGTTAGTGAGTACGCCATTTTTATTTTTAGGAGCCATTTGCTTGTTGGTATTTTGACCACCCTTTTTTATTACTCCACTTACTGTAGCACAACTGTTACCGTAAGTGTTTTGAGTTCGGTTGTTGGCTTGAGTGCCATTGTTCTTGCGCTCCCCTCCTGCACACATGGTTGCACTAGGGTTTTTGAGCTTTTCACTCACCACTACCCATTTGTTTTACTAGCCAACCATAACCATTGAGTCCCCGAGACGTTCTCAGCGCTTCCGGGGTGAACCCCCACAGTACGGTTCACTTAACACCACTCATCACAAACGTAGAGCATTGTCACTTGACTCGACATGTCATCGGCATAGAGCCCCATCATCCAATTCTGATGCCCCTCATTTCACATCTGACTCTAAGGAAGAATCCAAAAACCCTACATATACAACCCCAACTAACCCCATGGCTGGTATGACTTCCAACCCCTTCTTTACAGGGACTGCTGGTGGATCATCTACCACCACCCCCGCCACCACAGTAGCCATAAGTACAACAACTACCCCTTTGGGTATGCCCTTTATGGGACCCACTCCTACTTTGGGTATGCCCTCTATGGGACACACCCTAGGCATGCCCTCGACAGGACCTACCACTGCCATCCCTGCTACTATACCAAACCCAACAGTTACTATACCTAATCCCAACCCATCTGTAACCCATGTTACAATTGGAGGTGTAGGACCCTCCCATACCAATTCCACACCTCTTTTTGGGGGTCACATTCCCCTCACGACTCATACTCCCTTTGGAGGCAATGGCCTAATCAATAATGCTTCCAATAGCACATATGCACCAGTGACCATGTCACACTCCAATGCTAGTTTTCCATTTATGGCTAGTCTTAACCATCGAACCTGGAAAAATTAACAAACGATCCCATTAGACATGATCCTACTTGGCCTCACATGCCTACTAAACTCCCATCAGACATCCCTAAGTTTGAGGGGAAGGCTGGCGAGGACCCACAAAATCATATTATGTCTTTTCATCTATGGTGTTCCTCCGACTCCATAGTAGATGACTCTATTCGCCTATGTCTGTTGCAAAGAGCTTTCACTGGCTTGACAACCAAATGGTATATCGAGCAGCCTTATGGGACACACCCTATGTTTACATCCCTTGCCTCGACTTTCCTACAATTATTTCAACTACCCGTTCGCTATGACGCAGGAGTAGAAATCCTATTGTCTTATAGACAGAACACGACTACCCATATCACGGATCACATCCATGAGTGGCGTAAACGCTGTAGTCTATTCAAGATCAAGCTAGATGATTGTATTTTCCTGGATTGGTTCCTAAAATATCTCCTTCCATCCATAGCTAAAGACGTGGCTTCTGAACGACCCCAGTCAGAAGAAGAAGCCATTCTAAAAGCCCAACAGTTTGATTTAATCTATGCCCAGTCTGGCTACCTATATACAATTTTACCTGATGCCCCCCATGGCGATTCCTCTCAGAATGACGTGCCGGGGGAATCCCATGCTGTCGATGGCATCATTAGCCAAGTTGTGTCACAAAACAAACCCTTTACCATTATGAGCAATAATAATGGCCCCAACCTTTCAAGGGCCAACTCTCATTCCGGAGCTACAACTTCGTATGCCCCAATGGCACACGCCAACCACACTCATGGACCCTCATGTCCACCACAGTGTTACGGGCACGCACCTTCAGCTTATGCACCTCCTACATATTATCACCAATAGGCCACTCATGCTCCCGTTAATTCACAAGCCTCATCGGCTTATTACACTCCGTAGGCAGCACCTTCTGCCCCAACACTTCCAATAGCTCGCGGCGTCTCAATATCCCCACGGTAATCCGTAGTCTGGTACGGATAATCATCAAACATAACCGACATATTCTCCCACTGCTCATACATATATGAAGTAAAAAAATGTCCAACTACCCCGCCACCACTGCGGCACATCATCTCTCCCCACCGCACCATCCGCGGCTCACTCCTCTCACCATCCCGGATCGGCACACAGGGACGCAATGTAGGCACCCGCTAAAAAAAGAAACAACACAGAAATGAAGCATAACTAAACTCTCCCCCCTGCAGCCTCACCTTTCTCAGCTCACGCTGAACATAGGCAAGGAACATCTTCCCCCAGGCATAGTATGTCCCAGTCATAACCCGATGAACCATCAACATTTACCCCCCTGACAATCGGTGGGGCGCCTGTGCTCCAAGTACTCGTAGTACGCAAGCGGCGACTACTTGCATCGCTGGATCCCACAAATTAGAAACTGACAATGCACTAGCATGCACACGAGACCCTGGTCGGCAAAATCTCTCCAATAGATCCTCTATCTCAACATCCCCCGGTATCCTGGGCTGAGTGTCCCCTATCACACCTAAGAAGGGAAATCTAGTCAGAAAGTAAACATCTGTCAAGGTGAGATCCAATCTCTCACCTTGAACCATAAAGGCCTGAATGGTTGGGTCCCAGAAACCGATCAACTTGTTCAAAAAAAAGTTTGCTGAATGCATAGGGGGAATTTGGGTGAACTTTAGCAGTCCGCCCAAAGCCAAAGTAGCCTGTGCATGATGGTTCTCACAGATGATCTGCATTAGAGAATCCAGAATCTCCCTCTCTCTCCATGAAGCCCTTGGTAGCCTAAGCATCCTTCCAAATACACAAGAAAATACATGCAACAAAATTCCCCCCAACAACGATCCAAATCGCGGGTGTGGGGCCCATAGTCGCGATCCGAGATCGTGACTGTGGAGCCCACAGTTGCGATCCACATTGCGACTGTGGAGCCCATAGTCGCGATCCACATCGTGACTATGGAGACCATAGTCGCGATCCACATCACGACTGTGAAGACCACAACTGCGATCCACATCGCGACTGTGAAGGCCAAAACCGCGATCCAGATCGTGCAAAAAGCCTCATAAGTTGCGATTTCCCTCATTGATCACCCAATGTGACCAATGCACTGCCCTCGAGGCCCCAATTCCCCCCCGAAAGTAAATAAAGTTAAAGATTAGGGCCAATAGGCTTACTTGGAACTCACAGAACGAAAATCTAACGGTCGGTTCTCCCGCAAATGACGAAATTGCTCTGGCCAACTCAAGACTCCTGTCAAACTCAATAGTGCAAATGACACATGTCACTATGGGTCCACTTGCTATTTATAGATATTTGACCCATTTTCAGTCAACCATTCCGGAGCCATATGACGTCCATTTTCCAAACCATTGATACCATTGGATTCAGCACAGCGAGAACTTCACAATGGTCTAGTCAGTTTCCCGATTTCACAGGTCCCATTTTTGGGCATTTTTTCACACACCCTTGTCGCCTTGGTTTGCGTGTCACATCGGCTGTTGTCCATTTTTGACGAATTTTATATCGCCGGATTCAGTTTTTCGTGCTCGTGACGATGCTTGAGATCATTTCTCGCTCTCACCACTTGATTTTTTGGGCATCTTTTCACATGCCCATCATCACCTCGATTTGCGTGCCACATCGACCATTGTCCATTTTTGACGATTTTCATATCGCCAGATTCAGTTTTTTGCACTCATGATGATGCCCTCACACCTTATCACCTCGATTTGCGTGCCCCATTGGCAGCTGTCGAATTTTACAAAATTTGTGCATCACAACTTATACATGAGCCCTTCACTCCATCCATACTGCAATTATGGCATTGTTTTGCTATCATTTATCAACCTGCAAGGAGGCCCCATCAGTGTTCCCCACCTATCACTGGGCTTCATCCCCATACTTATGCCTTGATTGAACATTTCCTCCTTGCCTCACCATTACTTTTGATCGATATAATTTTATCCCTTTTTTGGAACGATCAATTCCTTTACAAAAAAGGCACTTAGGGAGTTTCTGTTAAGCCCTTTTCTGACTCCTAAAACAATGAAAAGATCGCCGAGCAATCTTGCTTCCTTTCATGCTTGTTAAATGTATTTGAAATGGCATCTACCTAGTATAAGTTTACCCCTTTTCCAGACCTTGTAGACTAATTACGAAAAGGGAATACTCTAGTCACATCGGCTATAAGAGTTCTTCATTGCATCCTTTTATGCTTTTTCGGGCCTTGGAGACTAATACATGAAAAATAACCCCCTTGGAGTATACTGATGGATTTCAGACTCTCTAAAACTGAAAGCAACCACAAGCATGAACTATCCTAGGCTCGTACAGATCCACACGACAATACCATTTTTTGAGCACACTTTTATACCTTCTTTGAGCTCCTTAAACCATGAAGAAGGCACCAACGGTGTCTCTCAACGAAACAACAAAGCATACATAATCACACTATTATGGCAGCTTCCCCGATTTGGTCACCTTTGTTCAGAGTATTCTGCGATATGCCTCCTTGAGAGTTTTTCCCGATACCATACATCAGTTTTCCCTACTCAGCCTCTCCCATTGCAGTACATACCCCTGATCCCTTAAGCTATGATCCCCACACCTAAAGCCAGTTTGATACGCTTCCAGGTCATCCATGTCATCATTCTCTGAACAAAGGAAGTTTGAGTCCCCCCCCACTCTATGACCCCAGTTATTCCCTATCCCCATAGAATGTAAGTCCCACTATCAGTACTATCACACTTTGGTTGTACACCTCGCGCTCCTATCAAGGAAACATCATTTCCTTGACAGTTACAGGTCTCCCTCTGTCGACGACAACTAATCTATTCCAGAGGATAGACCCAGAGGTCCCTGTCCTTGGAATCATCACCATTAGTGGTGAGTGCCTATGGATCATTTTGAAAAGAGTCCTTAGTGCCTCTCCAAATGATTGTTTTTCACATGCTTGACGTCAACACCTTGATCACATCGTTGAGATTCGTACAGGGTATTAGTGCTTTTAGTTATTTGTCGAAGACCCCGGATGTCACCGAAATCCAACACATTGGTGAGTCTACTTTCAAAACAACCAGTTACATGTTCCTATGGATATCCGAGCTGCGCTTGGCAACAGTATTCGGAAGTACCCCCAGTTTTATACTCCCTCGAGCATACAGTTCCATATACTCTTCAGATATTGACTCACAGTTATTGAGTCCCTACAGTTGTTGGATACCTTCAAATCCAGCAGTTCATCAACCCTTATGACAGCTCATTCAGAATGGTTGTTGCTCTTGTCCAGTGTATCAATTCTTCAGATCAGTCATGGTATGACCATGAGTATGTCCCAGCATTGTGTCCCCTCTGGACCATTATGATGTACACAATAGGTTTATATGTATTGTTCAGGTCCCCTTTTTGGGCCTCATTGTTATTTATATGTCTTGATACGAGCATGGGTATGCCCGCCTCATCCATTATCAAAAATTATTCCTCATCCATTTTGAGGTCATGTATTTTCCGTTTTTGCAGTTTGTAAGGGACCCTTGCTCCAATCTCCAATCGGTCTCTTCTCTCCTCCAAACCCCAGGAAAAAGACAAAATAACTATGATGTCTATCGGCCATACGATGAGCTCATGCCCTCATACATCAGGGGGCAATCTGTTGACACCCAAAAAATGCTCACTAGCTCATTTCCCTATTCACATGACCCATTTGTCCACTTTTCCTACCATTTAGGCCTCTAAAAACCCTCAAAGGCCACCAAAAAGACCAAAATACATCTTTTTCTCCTCAAAATATTCATTTTTCCTAAAAAAATACAAAAAACCCTCAAAATGGGTCCAAAATGACCAAAAATCAATTAAAAGGGAATAAAATTCAAAAATATATTCAAAAAAAGAAAAAGAGGAAAATAAAACCTAAACCATTTTTCACCAATACCATTGGTTTCCTTAAACCATAGTTGTATTCTCCATCACCCAAAACCTATAAAAAGGTGATAGATGCTCCTCACTATTCATCCACATTCATCCTATCCTTATGCTGCCAATTTCTGCCCTGAGATCTTGAGCCACCATTTGAGCTTAGATCCATCTTTGGAGTTCCCCTTTTAACCAATCCTCCCACTTGCATTTGGAGAAGAGAAAGATCATTGGATCATTGGAGCACCTCACCCTTGCAGCTGCTCAAGCTCAACCAACCTCACCATTTGAGGTAATTTGTTATTTGTAGAGCTATTTTTCATAAATAAAAATTTGTTTTACATGGATCATTCGAGTTTTTACTGTTTACTGTAGATTTACTTTGTTGCACATGTTAGATTAATATTTGTTTTTACATTAGTTTTTACTGCTTTAATCGAGAATGCTACTACGAAGTTAGTAGGTGCACATTTGCACATGCTTGAGTGAAAACCCAAGCAACACTCACAATAGAAGCATAATCAACACTTAGTCACCATTACGGTAGTCAT
Source organism: Larix kaempferi (assembly GCA_027924585.1). NCBI lineage: Eukaryota > Viridiplantae > Streptophyta > Pinopsida > Pinales > Pinaceae > Larix > Larix kaempferi. The sequence goes on along the minus strand of BSBM01000099.1, from coordinate 522,132 downwards.
CCAACAATAGGGTCTTTTCCCTTTCTTCTTGTCTTCCTTTAATAGGTAAATTCCCTGCAACACATGTCGCTTCATATGCACTTGATATAAAGAAGGGTGCATGGTGCTCATCAAATTGGAATTTATATTTTTAGTGCTTAAACAAAATCTCTAGCAAATATCACTACAATTCATTAGTTACATTTTAAAATATTCAATAAATATACACCATATTAGTTTATGAAATTGCCATTACTCTATAAAAGAAACACCGCATTAGGTATACAAACATGTTTCCCATTACTCATGGTTCCATAAATAGATCTCATGGTTACACCAACAGTGATCATGTTTCCACCAATAATGCTCATGGTTCTATAAATAGAGCTCATGGTTCCACCAACAATGCTCATGGTTCCATAAATAGAGCTCATGGTTCCACCAACAATGCTCATGGTTCCATTAACTTTGTCTAAGATTCAACCACCAAATGTTCAAAATTATCCCACCAAATATGTTCATGGTTTCATCAACACTATCTTTATTGAAGGTTCCATATGCATTATTCAGGATTCCACTGCCTTGTGACCATGTATGCATTACTCACCAAATGGTTTGTGGTCCATAAATAATGCTTACGTTATAAACGGTTCCACCAACGTTGTTCAAGGTTCCTTCATTGCACATGGTTTTGTATGCATTGTACATGGTTCCACCTACATTGTTCACAGTTCCATTAAGATTGTCCATGGTTCCATATAGAATATTCATGGTTCCACCCCTAAAATGCTCATTTTCGATGAATTTTGTTCAAGGTTCCTTGCATGGTTCCACCACCTCGTGACCATTACTCATGGTTCCACCACTAATGATCGTGGTTCCATAAATAGATGTAATGTCCCCATCTTGACCCTATTGCATTAATATTGTAAATGATGTAAATATTGTTATTTAGTCATGGTGAGGAGCTCAAGGCCAAGGCCCCGCCATTGATTTATCGTTCTATGTATCGGCAATTAGAATAGATGCATATGGTTCTTGTGCTAGCCGTGCACAATGTAAATTTGGACATCATGTAAATATGCAATTTTAATGAAAAACCCACAACCAACTATGCAATGCAACAAAGAGATGGGGCATGATCTTACAAGGAATAGGGAGGAAAAATAACCAAACCCTTGAGCCATGGAGTCAATCCATGTGTCAATGAGAAAACCCATGAGATCCCAACTACCCATTTTGGCTTATGCCCCAATCATTAAATTCTTCCAAGAGTTGGTTGAGGCAGTTAATGCCTTGGGAATGATGAGGTATGGCAGCCAATTTCGGGTATGGGCAAGCCATCAATCTGGGAATTCGATTTTTTGCTTGCAAGGCAAGAAATCACCCACGTTTTTCCTTCCCAAGCCATTCCGAACCACGATCTTTCCTCTCTCACGCAGCCTGGGGCGAACTGGGGTTTTTCCTTCACGTTTTCACGATTTCTCTGCATTCTTCCATGCCTGGAAACTCGTTTTTGGTTAGCATAGTGGCTGGGAGAAGAGAACCATGATTTTCTGGGGTTATAGAGGCCGTTTCTGCCCATGAAATGCTCATGGACGTTTTTCTGAAAACGATTATTCTCCTGGGGTTGTTTTCCCATTTTCCAATTTTCGTTTTGGGCTTTCCCACGTTTTTCTGAACTAGTTGAAATCCCATCGTTGGGCATCCTACTGCAAAAATGCCCAACACTTGCATTTCTGGCTGTTATGTCCCTCCCTGTTTAGTTTGAACCTGTGAGCAGGAGATTCAGGAGTGGAAGAGGACATATTTGGCTTGATGAGCCCAATGAAGTATCCATAGCTCAATGGTTGAGCCACTAGCCTAGTAATTCACCTCTGTCCATCTCTTAGCAACCTGAGAAACCCCACTGCTGATTGGTTTGGCTGATTCTGGTGTATCTTTGGCTATGTGAGAGCCTGCTTTCCCCTTTTCCTTGTGGAGATCATGCCCAGCTCGGGGGTGGCAGTGGTGCTGAGAGATTGAGTAGCACACTGGCCTACGGTTGGGTGGAATGTTGCAGAAGCGTAGCTGGTTGCTCAGGTACCACTTGGTTTAAGATAAGTATTCTCATTTGCTAATATGATATTGTTTAATTGATGAATGACATGAAAATCTGGAATGTATGATGGATACGTAATGGAATTAAATTTTGTTGTGTTTTCATCATTTTATGCATTTGCATATCTCCATCTACAATTTATATGAATGCTTATTTGATTAAGTATGGGACTAGATGTCCAGTATTATTGTTAGTGTCCTCTCCATAGCCTTGTAGGATAGGAGGGACATTACATTTTGGTATCAGAGCTGCTGGTTGCAGTATTGGGCCTTCATGGGCTACCTATCACAACTTGCAGAGGTAAGTATGCTTCCTGCCCAGCATAGACTGTTAAGAAGAATTTCAAATTTTCAAAATTTATCAAAATTTTTTCTATGTATCTATGAGTTTTCTGCCAAAAAAACTGAGCCGGCGGAAAAACTTGGTGAGTTCGTCTGCAATGGCGGGAGGACTCAGGAAGTTGTTCCGCAACGCGGCAGGAAATCAATAAGTTCGTCGAAATTGCGGAAGAACTTAGTGAGTTGTTTCGCAACGGCGGAAGAACTCGGCAAGTTGGACCGAAGTTGCGGAAGTGCCCGGGGAAGGGAAGAAAAATTTCAAAATTTTTTCTAAGTGTTTTCGATGGTCGGACTCGGCAAGTCGTTTCGCAACGCGGCAAAACAAATCAATAAGTTCGGCGGAAAGATGGAAAAATTTTGGAAGGAAAAGATGAGTTCTATCGGAAGAACTCGGCAAGTTGACCCGCAACGGCGGAAGGAATCGGTGAGTTGGTCCGAAAAACTTTCTAAGTGTCTTCGGTGTCAAAGAAGAAATTTCGGAAGAACTTGGCGAGTTGCTCCGAAACATCGGGAGAACTTGGCAAGTTGCTTCGAAACAGCGGGAGAACTCAGCAAGATGGTCCGAAACGGCAGAAGGTTTTTCTAAGTATTTTTCGGCATCCAAGAGAAAATTTCGGAAGGACTTGGAAAGTTGCCCCACAACGGTGGAAGGACTCGACAAGTTGGTCCGCAACGGATCGGAAGGAAAAACTGAGTCTTTGACCAGAAGAACTCGGCGAGTTGGCCTGAAATAGGTCGGAAGAACTCGCTGAGTTGCTCCGAAACAAGGAATTTCAGCCATTTTTCAGAGAGATTTTTCAGGAGCCGAAAGTTGAAAAATGCCATGCGAAATTGAATGTTTAAAAAAAAAACCAAAAAAAAACGAGGGCGCTGCCCTCGACCCGCCCTACAGTGGCAAGCCACAAGGGGGCAAGCCCCCTTGACCCCCGTCGTCCCCCGGAAGACAGTCGTTGAAAGTGTGAAATGCATTCTTGGGATGAAGAGCAAGAATTTCATAGAAGGTTGCGGAATCCTCAGTAAGGGTAATGGGTTGTAATACCCATTATGGAGGATGAAAGGGAAATTCCTCACCTTAAACTATCTTTGTTTATAGCATAAGAATGGTATAATGAATGTTATATACGTATGTATATACTGAATTGCTAATTCATGAAAAGATCATAGCTAATGATTCCTTGCATGCTTGGTAGGGAAACTAAGAAAAGGATCAGCTATGACGTGGAGAAGGGACCCCATGTCATGCTTGGAAAGGGATAATTCCTTAACTCTGCTATTGCTATTGTTTTTGTATTTTACAAGTTATGGCATAGGAATGCTGAAAATGCAAAAGGGATAGATAGATGGCATATTGCACAAGTGCATGTGAAAATGTTTTTGCATGTATATGATATTGCATTTTGGTAAAAAAGTGAGGATTTACATATGCAATGAGCCACTTAAGATCAAATGATGGTGGTTGCTAATAATTAAGTTGTGTTCGCATTGGTTGTAGGACCAGAGACAACTGAAGCATGGCTAAAGGATGTGGATGATGATTGTTGCATACAACCTCATGAAGAGAGGATGGTGCAACAAATCCATGATCATGATGTTGGCAAAAGGACTGAGTAGCCTTGGTAAGAGGCCGACTGATCAGGTAACATCAAGCGATATTAATAACAGCCATGCAGGTAAGGGTTAACGGTGCTTAATTGCATGAATTTTGAAAGAGGATTTGGTGAGTCTCTTCAACTAAGCTTAAACTAAGGTGATTTGGTTTGCATTGAGTGCCTGAATGTGAATGCCAACCCACCAAGTATGGTGAGGTGCGGGTAGGTGAAGGCAGGGAGCCTTACACCCTATAGTTTCTAGAAACCTCAATGCATTCATATGAATTCATATCATGCCATTTGTGAATATTGGTTGTGAGTTTAACAACCAAAGCAACTGAGGACTTATGGACCTATCATGGTTAGGCCATAGTATGTTTGAATGCATAGTATTCATGAAATCATGCAAGATGACATTGAAGAGATGTGAATTGAAATATTCGGTAAATGTTGTAAATATGCATGTATGTGTAGGTGCACATGTTGAAATGCATTGTGTGAATGCATGGGTGTGACATATATATGTTTCAATGCAGTTAGATAATAGATGAAATGGTGGACTATTGCTAATCCTGAGACCATTTCATAAGCTGCTATGAATGTAGGAGAAGGACTGCATGAAGAAGGTAGACATGTGATGGGCTACCAGAGCACTCTGTTGGAAGGACAGAGCTGCATGGAATATGAAGTAATGAGTATTTACAGTTATTTAAATTGCATGGATAGTGTGACTATGTCTTGCAATTTTATTGTGATAATGATGCATATGTAGAAATGTATATATTTCATTGCATTTCAAATGTTAAACAACTGAAGGTGTTTGAATTATTGAGTATTATAATTATGAGATCACTTTAGTGACTGTTATGGCAATGAATGATTATGTGCATAGATACTCACAACGTGTTTGGCTGATTGAAGTTTCAGTTTTCAGGTAGAAAAGTCTTGCGTATGGCAATGAGGATAAGTCCATAGGAAAGATCAAGATCTACCATGTGCAGAAGCCAAAGGTTATGAGAAGGTTCTCATGGTTGTAATTTATGCATGAAACAAATCTGAAAATTGTCTAATTTAAGTTTATGAGAATAGTCTCATAGTTGCAAATCTAATTTCTATAGGAAAACAGATTTACAAATTTCAAATTTGAGAATTTGCTTATAATTGCTAATGATTGTTTGGCTTATATAGAATTGTGTCAGGAGGACATGTTGTAGGTGGATGTTTAGGTATGGTAGCAAGGGTGAAACCATAATGGACAGAGTGATACCACTTATGAGAGCCAAACAATATGAGGATAGCTTCATTGCTAAGCAAATCAATTTTTGTAGGAGACATAATTATAAAATTCATGTTGAATTTAATTATTAATGTTATTGATTGGTTATGAAACAATCATATTTGAGGCTTATTGCTAAACGTTGTTGACTGTTTGGCTATTTGATAAGTGTGCCAGGATGACGCATTGCAGGAAGACCATGTGTGATGGCCTGCAAAAGCCAAACTAGATGGGAAGGACCCCATGCTTTGGAAATGGGTTTCGAGTGAAACGCCATTGATAATGTCTCAGCCAAACTGCATGTCGGTAAACCATGAAAGTGAGATGGTAAAGCTATGCCCAGAAGGCATGTGAGACACATATGAAAAATGAATGAGTATTCTGTGACCCTAGACAAGAACATGCATGTCTAAATTATTAGGGTTACTATGCAGAGCATGCTCTATCTTATTTATATCATTGCAAACTGCTTGAGTATGATTAAGGCCTACATGGCGCACATCAGAAAGAGGGTGCACACCTTTTCTGGTGATGGGTCATGATAGGGTTTTCAATATTGACTACACCCTAAGGGAATGGACGCATTCCTGGTGTTTCAATACTTGGTAGTGAATGATCTGGAATGTGGTTAAGAATTGAACAACAATACTGATGAGCTTGCTTATCCTTCTTGTATTGTCAGCCTATACAGATGCAGATTGATACTGCACATTAAAGGGAAAAGTGAAGAAGGGTACGCAAAGGGAATGTATGGGAATTGGAAACCTTTCTATGCTCACGTGAAATATTACCAGAAGGGATGGACAGGTCCGAAGAGTTGTGTAATAAGAGAAGGTATCATCCTTGTGTGAGTAGGGGTCATGTTAACCTGCAGTCAAGAAAGTTACCTATAAAGTTCCTAAAAGGAACCACCGATTTGCATAAGAGAAGGAGTGGCATCCTTGTATAAATGAAGAGTTGATGTGTGTGAAGGGTTACGGTGCAAGAAGGTGTGGTGGCATTGGTAAAGGCATAAAATCTCTACTGGGACAGCAGTGGGAGGGCGGGCGTCGAGGACTGACTGAAAACCTTGAGATTCCTATGGCTCCATAGTAGAGCCTTGACCTATAATGGTCGGTGGCGCAGTTTCCTTCCATTGGTCGATGACCCAGACGAATGTATTGGCTCGACACTGGAGAGGGCCAACCAGGTATGGGACTGGTTGGGCACCACCAAATGCTTGGTAAATCCAGCCGATGGGGAGGCATACTGGTTAAGCATTAACTATATCCAAGTCCATAGGTGATCCCAAGGCTTACAAAGCGAAGCAGGATCCTGTGGACCAGAGGGGAAACACACAATACAGATAAGTATTCATTTTCATTTATGTCTTGTTTGGAATAATGAAGATTTCAGGTATAAGTCTTCTAACAGCTAAGTTGATACACTAATGTTTCTTTGTTGGAAACCTTAGTCATTGCAGGAAGGCAAGACCCTGAAAGACTATAAATTGCTGGTAAATACAGAGAGTAAATGAGTGGGCAATATAAATTGCTGGTAAATCCAGAGAGTAAATGAGTGGGCAATATAAATTGCTGGTAAATCCAGAGAGTAAATGAGTGGGCGATATAAATTATTAAGAAATCCAGGGAGTAGCTGGTTGAACGCTATAAAGTTCTTGATAAGTCCAAAGAGTGACTAGTTGGGCATTAATTACTTGATATGGTAAAGCAGCGTGTGCGCTGGCCCAACACCCCTTAAACAATTGATAAAACCAGTCGGAGCATTGGCCTAGAATATTGCTAAAGGAAATGATTGATAAATCCAATCGGCATACTGGCCTGGGATTGCCTATTCAAATGATTATGGAGTAGCCTACGTGCTGTCCCAACATTCGTTATTGTGTTCATGGGAAATCCAAGGCTCGTAAAGCAAAGAAGGATCCCGTGGAATAAAGTGAAGACATCCAATACAGATAAGTATTCAGTTACCTTGCAGCTTCTTGCTTATGAATATACGTGTGTATATGATTTGGTTATGATTTCCCAAACTCTTGTTTAGAGATAAACTCTATGAAAATGAACTAAACATGTGAATTGATTCAATGTTTGAGTGTAGGTATTGCTGGAAGCAAGGATTATGAAGGCATCCTAGAGATGCATGTGGACATGTGACCGTCCTAAAGAGCTCAGTATGAGCAGTAATGAAAGATGGTGCTAGTGGATACGAGTGTATCCTAGCAGCCAAAGGTTCTGTAGGCAATAATGGGAAGGGTGCCCTAGCTGAAAATCCATATACAGACCTTAGACACTAAGTGTCATAGCCAAGAAAGAAAAGTCAAAGCATTCACATTGAAGTGAAAAAGACTAAGGAGCATGAAACCACAACGATGGTGTAGCTCCATAATAGAACAAGACTAAGAGGGAGAAACCCCTACTCTTCTCTTTCCTTTTGATTGATGCATTTATAAAACAAAAGATTGTTGAGTGCATATCATGGCTGAAAATAGATTGTGTTTAATTGCTTGAGATGAATTGTGAATGCTGAAATAGTAAATTTCTTGTGAAAGGATGAACATGATTGAGTTCATGTGTATATTGGGAAAGCATGAAATGTGTGGAAGTCTCATGAGTAAAGCATGGACGTTCCATGTCAATTGGGAAAATAATTAACTAATCTTAATGTTTATGTTATGCTTGTCCTAACAAAGAATTCCCATGATGAATTTCACAGGTAAGAAAGTGAAACAATTGGTTGCAGCTGGCACAAGAAAGTGTTTCTAGTAAGCAAAGTGTGTTCAGTTCTGCCCATTGACCATGGCAGCAGACCGAGGGCTATTAGAGTTGGCTGAAAGTCTTCTTCAAACAATTGCCAGGACCCAAGAAAATCTTGGGGAGATGCTCAAGCTACAGAGGCAACAGAATGAGATAAACCATGAGGCTTTGCAGGACTCTATTCGTCTGCAAAAAGAGGTAAAAAGAATTATGGGAGCAATCAACAAGGGAAAGGAAAGTGGATCAATGAAGAAGCAATCATCCAATCGTCTGATTAAGAAACGTTCCAGGTGGGAAGACTCAAAGGAAATGGACCGGGAAAAGGTAAAGCTGCCAATGAAATGTTGGCGATGTGGAGGAAATCATTGCCTCCATGACTTCCCAACAAGAGAATATCAAGAGGGTAGCAACCGTAAATTCCCCAGGTTCGTGGACCAGTCGGAAGGAAAAGAAAAGGAAGGAATTGTTTTGGAACGATGTCCTCATGTAGAGCTAGAAGGTCCCAGCCAGCAAGAGCAGTTTGTAAAGACCAAAGGACTTAGTCCTGAAAAACCCAAGTAAAGGGTGAAATGCAGGACAAACCTACCACATTTTGTGAATTTTGGACATATGTAAAGTGGGTATTTATTTTCCGAAGTGTTGGAACACCGAGGATGGTGTTATTCCAAGGGGAGGGGAATGTAATGTCCCCATCTTGACCCTATTGCATTAATATTGTAAATGATGTAAATATTGTTATTTAGTCATGGTGAGGAGCTCAAGGCCAAGGCCCCGCCATTGATTTATCGTTCTATGTATCGGTAATTAGAATAGATGCATATGGTTCTTGTGCTAGCTGTGCACAATGTAAATTCAGACATCATGTAAATATGCAATTTTAATGAAAAACCCACAACCAGCTATGCAATGCAACAAATAGATGGGGCATGATCTTACAAGGAATAGGGAGGAAAAATAACCAAACCCTTGAGCCATGGAGTCAATCCATGTGTCAATGAGAAAACCCATGAGATCCCAACTACCCATTTTGGCTTATGCCCCAATCATTAAATTCTTCCAAGAGTTGGTTGAGGTAGTTAATGCCTTGGGAATGATGAGGTATGGCAGCCAATTTCGGGTATGGGCAAGCCATCAATCTGGGAATTCGATTTTTTGCTTGCAAGGCAAGAAATCACCCACATTTTGCCTTCCCAAGCCATTATGAACCACGATCTTTCCTCTCTCACGCAGCCTGGGGCGAACTGGGGTTTTTCCTTCACGTTTTCACCATTTCTCTGCATTCTTCCATGCATGGGAGCTCATTTTTGGTTAGCACAGTGGCTGGGAGAAGAGAACCACGATTTTCTGGGGTTATAGAGGTTGTTTCTGCCCATGAAATGCCCATGGACGTTTTTCTGAAAACGATTATGCTCCTGGGGTTGTTTTCCCATTTTCCAATTTTCATTTTGGGCTTTCCCATGTTTTTCTGAACTGGTTGAAATCCCATCGTTGGGCATCCTACTGCAAAAATGCCCAGCACTTGCATTTCTGGCTGTTATGTCCCTCCCTGTTTAGTTTGAACCTGTGAGCAGGAGATTCATGAGTGGAAGAGGACAGATTTGGCTTAATGATCCCAATGAAGTATCCATAGCTCAATGGTTGAGCCACTAGCCTAGTAATTCACCTCTGTCCATCTCTTAGCAGCCTGAGAAACCCCACTGCTGATTGGTTTGGCTGATTTTGGTGTATCTTTGGCTCTGTGAGAGCCTGCTTTCCCCTTTTCCTTGTGGAGATCATGCCCAGCTCGGGGGGTGGCAGTGGTGCTAAGAGATTGAGGAGCACACTGTCCTACGGTTGGGTGGAATGTTGCAGAAGCATAGCTGGTTTCTCAAGGACCACTTGGTTTAAGATAAGTATTCTCATTTGCTAATTTGATATTGCTTAATTGATGAATGACATGAAAATCTGGAATGTATGATGGATGTGTAATGGAATTAAATTCTGCTGTGTTTTCATCATTTTATGCATTTGCATATCTCCATCTACAATTTATATGAATGCTTATTTGATTAAGTATGGGACTAGATGTCCAGTATTATTGTTAGTGTCCTCTCCATAGCCTTGCAGGATAGGAGGGACATTACAATAGATCTCATGGTTCTACCATCAATGCTCATGGTTCCACCAACAACGCTCATGGTTCCATAAATAGAGATCACGGTTCCACCAACATTGCTCATGGTTCCATTATCTTTGTTCGAGATTCAACCACCAAATGTGCAAAAATCCGCCACCAAATATTCTCATGGTTTCATCAACACTAACTATAATGTCCCTTAAATCCGAATTTTTTTTCTTCTTTCTTATGGGGTGACAAAGTCATTAAGATCTAAGGTTCATTAAAATTAACTTCAACGCTGTGTAATATTGTTACGCATGATACTTGTATCTTTGTATGGATTTCTTTCATTGATTAGTTGCATGGTATTTTATATTTTTACTGTGATATTTTGGCCGTTTACTTGTATGATAATGATTCGTATGTCCTGCACCGGTCTTTATTATTCTGTTATGTCTAATTACTTCACACTTGTTTATAATTTGTATGTTGACCTAATGTATAACCTAGTCCCGTATAAGCTATTTTGTTATGGCTATCTTACATGTTCCCTATTGTGAAATGAGTAGTTGGATTTAATATTTTGTCTCAATGAGTTGGTTTTGAAGGACTCTTATGGATTTTTGGGCTTACATAGTTCATTATGAACTAAGGCATAAAAATTCTTTGTTGCAGGTTCTATGGCTCAACCATAAACTAAATGTGTTTTTAAGTGAAGTGACCTTGGTCAAGAGTTAAATGTTTTAAACTTTGAAACCAAAGTTATGTGTGCATAAAGGAATACTTGCTCACAATGAAGAAGGGACTTTCGACTATAGGGAGTGGGTGTTAATTTAAATGCTAGTGGAGGTGGTTGAAGCATTAAAGGAAAACCACGTGAAGACCTCGTGGCTATCCTCCACGCTGACTTAAGCTATAAGGGGGTTTACCGTGTTTCGAAAACCTTTTTGCATGTTTATTTGGGAGAGGGGAGCGAGCTTTGTTAGGATATTTAGACACTTAGGAGTTAGTTAAGATCAACTTGTGTAATATATCCGTTAGGTAAAGTGTGTTTCTTTAGTATTCATTAGTATGCATCTGTAAATATTTAATCCGACGGTCACGATATGTTCTAGACATAGAGTGATCCGACGGCTCAAATTCTCTTAGATCATACCTACCCTTGATCCGTGGCTTAACACCCGATTGGTCCATGATATTTATTTAAAGAGCATGGAGGGTCATTGTCTAGTTGATCGATTATGAGAAGCTCATTTGTAACTTTCTTTCTTTGCATAATAAATTGCTCTGTAGAAGTTATTTGGCTAGGGCCGTGGAGTGTTTCCCTCTTGAGGGTTTAAACCACGTCAAAATATCGGTGTATCGATCTGTGATCTGTTTGTGTGAAGTGGTTTCTCTAGGTGTTCGGTCTTTTGGGAGTACCCTGTGTACCCGAACATGGTATCAGAGCTTTTATGAAGAGCCACTTCCGGTTATGATCTAGATCTTGAACTGGTGTTGCCGAAACTTGAAAGGGTTTCTGGTTTTGGTATTTCTATTCATTTTTGGGCTGTGGGAGGTGTTCCATTGCATCCGGAGCACCGTTTCCATTAGAAAATAGTTTTCGTTTGATTGAAAACGGTTTTTGGTTGCTTCAGAAACGCGTATTTTATCAGATCTGAAGGTATAATGTTATAGTGACCTTTTTTTATTTTTATTTTTTTAAAATATATCATATCTTATTAGTTTTTTTTTAGTTTCAGATTGTTGCTTTCCCTGTTTGCTTATGCTCTTTGTCGTGCACCTTGTGCGATCTCGACGAATCAGAAAATGGTTTTTCTCGGCTGCGTATGCTCTTTGCCGTGCACCTTGTGCGATCTCGAGAAATCAGAAACAAAGAGTGGAAACGTTTTTTCTGTTTTGGTTTATGGTGTGATTTGCAGGAAAAGAGGCAAGCATGAAAACCAAGAGAGAAGAGTAAAAAAAAAAAAATCCCCCTTCCTCCTTCCCTTCTTTTACGTTGAAATCACTTATTTTACAAAAGTGATTCACTTAAAGAAACTTTCTTATAAAGTGATTTTCAAAGGTTCATCTTGGGAAGAGGGAGGTTCTTTTCTTTAGCTGGACATTCTCTATCTGTCACGTCACTATTGGGGACATCTTCAACATCTTCTTTGTTCAAGCATAACTTCATCATGCAGAGTCAGTTTTCAGTCCCATTTTTTTTTTAAACCGCCTATTTTTTCGAGCTCTTCGCATCCAAACTATTAGTTTCTATTTTTACAGCCATTAATTTACAATATGGCTGCCCCTTGTGATATTATACTTACTAGTTCCAACTATTTCTCATGGAAATCTCGTATGGAGGATGTTCTACGAAGTAGGGGACTTTTCAGAATTACCTCAAGGAAATAAACAGAACCGACTGATGATGATAAGAAAATAAAATGGGCAAATAGATGTGGCGAAGCTCGTGGATTGATTGGGATGTCAATCTCTACTGATTTGTGATTCTACATATTTGGATTTGATAAACCTGATACTGCTTGGGACAAGTAAGAATCTGTGTTTGGTAAACACAATGAAATTCGAGGTCATCAACTCGAAAATGAGTTGATTTCTTTAAATCCAAGTGATTTTTCATGCATTCAAGATTATTTATCTAAGTACAAAACTCTTAAACTCTTATGTGAAGAATGAAGATTAAGAGGGAAGACGAACAATGCATTTATCATATTCTTTCAAAACTTAGACTTGCATATTCCGTTTTTGTATCTACATTTTACTCCATGAAAGAGTCTTTGACTGCAGCTAGCTATCAAGAGCCTAGTCTTGAATCATTTTGTGATTCCCTGAAGAGAGCAAGATAAACTCATCCATCTTGGAATAATCAACAATGTAGATACATCTGGGAAAGCCTTATTGTCTCAACAGAAAGAAAAGTCCAAGCCTCCCAAGAAACAAAATTTTCGCAATAATAAGTCAAACAAGGGTCCCAAATCCTCTCAGTCAGCTCCTTCTTTAAAAAATGACAAAGGATCCAAGCCAAAAGGAAAGAAGAGTGAGCGTCATTGCAACTATTGCGGGAAAGATAATCATGATGAATCTAAGTGTTTCAAGAAAATGGCAGCCTTGGAAGTAACAATGAAGAAGCACCACATCAGCCTAGCTTCACCTTCAGAATCTAACTCTCATGGACATGCACTTTGTGCTTCTGGGTATTCTTATACTGCATCTTCTTCTTCTACTTCAAATGAATGGCTCATTGATTCTGGAGCTTCTTATCATATGGCTAAGAATCAAGCCATCTTTTCTACTATGCATGAATGTAACACCAAACAAATATTTGTTGGTGATGATAGATATCTAAGTGTTGTAGGATTTGGAATAGTTCCAATAGATAATGGTCATTTTAGTGATGTACTATGTGTTTCAAGAATTTCCTGCAATTTGTTAGCAGTCTATTAAATCACTCATTCTGGTGAAGGTAAAACTGTGACGTTTACACCTCACCAAGTTGTAATCAAGGATTTTAAAGATCCTCAACATGTCCTAGCTACCGAAATTGTTGATGATATTACCAGGTTGTACAAATTTAAAAACTTTGGTCATCACCTTTTCCTTCAGTTTTTGTTGCTCATAGTGATAACTTGAGCAAACTTTGGCATGAGCGATTTGGTCACTGAAATTATTGCTCATTGCAACAACTATGTAAAGACAATATGGTGATAGGTCTTCTGATGGTATCTTGCAGGGATGGTGTTCGTTCCGGTTGTGTACTCGAAAAACATCATTGGGACAATTTTGACAAACATGCCTCTTGGCATGCCTCGGTTCCCTTGGAGCTTGTGCATAGTGACTGTGTGGTCCTCTTCCATCTGCTTCCTTTTCTGGTTTCAAATATTTCTTAACTTTCATTGATGATTACTCCAGACGCACTTGGGTTTATTTCCTAAAACTTAAGAGTGAAGTATTTAACATGTTCTTGGACTACAAGGACCTTGTTGAAAAACAATTTGGTCATCAAATCATTAAGTTAAGATCCGACAATGGAGGAGAATATGTTAGCAAAAAGTTCACTACTTTCTGCACTGAACAAGGAATCCAACAACAACACATTGTTCCATATACACCACAACAAAATGGTGTCACTGAACGGAAGAACCGCACTTTAAAAGAAATGGCTAATTGTATGATCCAATCTAAGGGACTAAGTCTTCAATTTTGGGTTGAATCCATTAATTGTGCAAATTACATAGTTAATCGCACCCCCACTAAAGCTTTACAGGGTATCACACCGGAAGAAGCATGGAGTAAAACTAAACCTGATGTAAGTCACTTCCGTGTGTTTGGTAGTGAAGGATGGGCTCACATTCCGGATGAAAAACAGAAAGCATTGCAGCCTAAAAGTGAAAAGTGCATATTTGTTGGATATTCTGAAGATGTAAAAGGTTATAGACTTCTTCAACCACATTCTCATGATATAATCATTAGAAGAGATGTTAAATTTGATGAAAATCTCTTGGCTTGCGAGCCTAACTCGACGAATGTGCCATCTTTATCCTGCGAGCCTGATTCAACGATTGTGCCTTTCTTTTACTTCCAACTTCTTTGACAAATTTCCAACTCCAGTTTCTGATGATGATAGTGAGGATGAAAATCCAACTCCGCTTGCTCATGTTCCTCCAGTTGCACCAGCACAAGTGCTTCCTCGATGGGTCCGTTCAACATGTGAAGCACCTGGTGATCTTGCCGGTGATCTAGAGATCAACGTAGAACACGTTCTCAGTTTCAGTGAGCCTCTTCTCTTTTGGCTCAAGTTTCTGAGAATCACGATCCAGAAACTTTTGCAGAAGCTTCAGGAAATCCAGATTGGGATGCAGCTATGGATGAAGAATATCGCTCCTTAATGGCGAATGATACTTGGGATCTTGTACCTCTTTCAAAAGGAAGAAAACTTGTCAGATGTAAATGGGTTTACAGAACTAAGTATGCATTAGATGGAAGCGTTGAACAACTTAAGGCAAGGTTAGTTGCCAAAGGTTTTTCACAAGTTGAAGGGATTGACTACAATGAAACCTTTGCTCCTGTCGCAAAAATGAATTCCATCCGCCTTGTTCTTTCCCTTGCAGCCTTACATAACTGGGAATTCCATCAAATGGATGTCAAGTTTGCATTCTTACATGGTGATTTACAGGAGGAAATTTACATGGAACAACCCCCTAGATATGTTCAGAATAACTCTAGCCTTGTCTGTCACCTTAATAAATCCTTATATGGCCTTAAGCAAGCTCCTAGAGCTTGGTATGCCAAAATGGATAGCTTTCTCCTTGACACTGGTTTTTCTAGATGCCATTCTGACCCCAATGTCTATACCAAGAAAATAGGAAACCATCTCATCATACTTGTTCTATATGTTGATGACCTTATTCTTACTGGTAGTGACTGTAAGCTTTTAACCCATGTGAAATCCAATCTTAAGCAAAATTTTGAAATGTCAGACTTATGACATTTGCATTATTTTCTTGGTCTCCAAGTCCTGCAAACCAAAGAAGGAACCTTTCTTTCTCAGTTTAAGTATGCTTGCGACCTTCTTCGTCGCTTTCACATGGAAGATTGTACACCAACCACTTCTTCCTTCCTGTCTGGAGTCAAACTTTCTGCCACTTGTACTTCACTTGAAGTAGATGCCACCTTGTATCGTCAGCTTGTTGGTAGTCTCTTATACTTGACTCATTCCCATCCTGAACTTTCCTTTGCCGTTGGTCATGTTGCCCGTTATATGCAAACACCTCATGAAAGTCACTGGAAAGCAGCTAAAAGAATACTTCGATATATTCGAGGCACAATTTAGTTTTGGATTCATTACAGTACAGAGGGGAAACCTTTGTTGGTTGGTTTCATTGATTCAGATTGGGTTGGCGATCCTGATGATCGAAAGTCTACTGCAGGTTATGTTTTCAGTCTGGGATCTGGACCTATCACCTGGGATTATAAGAAACAACAAGCTCTTGCTCTTTCTTTAGTAGAGGTAGAATATCGAGCCGCAGTTAATGCCAGTTAGGAAGCTTTATGGCTTCGACAGATCCTTTCAAAGTTTGGATTCGAGCAGTAGCAGCCTACTCCACTTTGGTGCGACAATCAAAGTGCCATCAAGCTCGCCAAAGATCCAGTTCTACATCAACGCAGCAAACACATTGAGCTACATATGCACTTCATCAGAAATCTTGTTCATGATCGTGTTCTTGAAGTGCTCTTTTTTCCTACAGATGATCAAGTTGCAGACATCTTCACCAAGTATCTTACAGAAGCGAAGTTTTCTAAACTTCGATCTATGTTAGGAGTTCAAGAATTTGTCATTAAGGGGGGATAGGCTCTAATGCCTCCTTCCTTCTCCTAATAGTGTCACTTTTGTAAATCCTTCAATCCTATCCCAAGTTGTTCTTAAGGGGGGATGTTAGGATATTTAGACACTTAGGAGTTAGTTAAGATCAACTTGTGTAATATATCCATTAGGTAAAGTGTGTTTCTTTAGTATGCATTTGTAAATATTTAATCCTACAGTCACGATATGTTCTAGACATAGAGTGATCTGACGGCTCAACTTCTCTTAGATCATACCTACCCTTGATCCGTGGCTTAACACCCGATTGGTCCATGATCTCTATTTGAGGGTCATTGTCTAGTTGATCGATTATGAGAAGCTCATTTGTAACTTTTTTTCTTTGCATAATAAATTGCTCCGTAGAAGCTATTTGGCCAGGGCCGTGGAGTATTTCCCTCTCGAGGGTTTAAACCACATCAAAATATCGGTGTATTGATCTGTGATCTGTTTGTGTAAAGTGGTTGCTCTAGGTGTTCGGTCTTTTGGGAGTACCTTGTGTACCCGAACAAGCTCCCTGTTTTGTGGTTTTTGGCAATGGTGTGAACTGTATCTTGGTCGTGTGTGTTTATAGGGTTGCCATCATTGCAACACCCTGAAGGTATGTATCTCTCCTTGGTAGCTTCGTGTCTCTATTTGATTTAAATTAAACGTTTCATTTACTAATACCTCAACTTGTTATGTGACAGGAGGGCACAACGTTGATCCGAGGTTTGCATCTGGAGGGAGGGGAGACCATCAAATGCAACAGGCTCGGGTAAGCTCAGGTCTATGTGTCCCTTTCCTATGGGTGGTTGTTCTGCGTTTTGAAAATATTGGGGAGTGCTGCTTGTTTTAATGGCTTTGCCATTCAGGGTTACAAGGGTTTTAATGGTAGCTTCTTGACTTCATTGTTTGTTATTCGTAAGTGTTTTTAGAAGGGGACTGTGCCCAAAGTTTTCGTAGGGTTTAATGCTTATGAGCTTGATAGGCGATTTGACAAGTTTGTAATTTATGTTTACTGTGTGGACGATGCTACCGAACTTGGACTCTTAAACCTGTTTCAAAATACAAGTTTCTACAGTGATTTTATTTTATGTGCTCAGTGTAGATTTAATGATTTTAGTTGGAGAATAATGATGGATTTCGCTGAGTTATGAATGTTGCGTTTAAATATTTAAATGTATCATGTACTTCCCTATATCTATCGCTGTCTGGGTAATTGGTTCCTGTTTATGCTTACTCTGTTTGATTAAGGAGATGTATCTACAATGGTTCTGTTCTTTTGCTTAGGTATTTATTTCTTGAAATTAGTACCTGGGAAGAGCCCTGGTGTCGATTGGGTTAGGGAGAAGCTATTTTTAATTCTGTCGCTTTTAACCTATAAATATTTCATGTCGTTTTGGTTTTTGGGCAAGGCTCTATTTTGTAAAATGTATTCTGTTATGATAATGATGCTCTGCATTGGAAGTGCCAGCGATGGCTCTGTGGGTATCGTTGTTTGTAATTTAGTGTATATGAAAATAAAACTTTTACTTAAATTATTCTTCCACAGAGGTGTGGGTAAAGCCCTAGTTATGTTCTTAAATTTCTTTTTATTAAATTAGTGATAAGCAACGAGATGCTTTGAGCCAACGCTGTAACGTGGCCACTCATTCCAATAGATGGCTGGAATGTTGCTCTAAGGGATGCGATCCCGAACCTGCATTTGTTGGATTTGAATGTTGGTATATGGATTATCGTGGTGCCCTAATTAAGCTATTCCATTTGGTGTTTACTTGTATTATTAATTATGCTATGTAAATGCTTAGTTATTACGTTGATTGACTATTGTGGAAAGTGAAATCGCTCTACGCCTGTAATGGATTTATTTAACTTATGGTTAATCTGTTCTTTTGTTTATCGTAATATACGTTGGGTGGTTTGGCATGCGTATAGTCCTGAATACAATCATTATGTTTATCTCCTAGTATCTAGAGTAATTCTAATGGGAATCAATCTCTAATCCGTGAGGATTTTCAGAGATGAATTTGTTTTAGACATGTGAGTTCTTTCTTGTTTTAAAACAATAGCTTAAACATTTTGATTAGAATTAGGTTCCAGGGTTTAAAAGACTCTAACGAAAACTTGTTTTATTATAAAGAACCCAAAGCGTTTAAGGGATGAGATGTAGCATAAGCTAGATTCGCTAGCTCTGCTAGATCAAAACTTGTATGGGAGAAGATTCGACCTGTAAAATGGTTTGCTACGCTGATTAACACAAAAATCTAGTTTAGTAAATCTCGTAGACTGTGGATTTGATTAAAGCGTTGTTCTTCTAAGGTTAACTTAAGATGTTTTGGGATTTGGATAGTCTGGTCTAAGGCTGGAAAGATCGTTTCTATGTTAAAAGAGAAAGGAAGAACTGTTCTCGGTTAATCCTAAAGATGTACATTTAAATTTCAACAATATGAATTATTTAATTTTCACCCAAGGAGCCAATGCTTATGCCCTTGCTCATGAAATAAATACTATTTAACATAATCTATAAAAGAGAAACTTACAGCTTAATAATGAAATTGCCATACTTATAACTTTCAACCTATAATTCTACAGAAGATTGATATACAACTAATATAAATTCTTACCTAGAATGCACTGATTGGATCTCCTTTATGACCTGCACACTTCAAACGCTAATTAATGAAAGAATATTCTCAGCTGACCTGTAGAGTGGTAACCGAATAACCTCATAATTTCCACGTTCCTCCTAACCTTTGACCCAGAATCGTTCCTGGTTCTTAATCGGATCACCCCCGAGCTGGTTCCAACATGCAAGAAAATCTACATCACCTAAAGATGAGGCTGCTGGTATCTTGGAGCTAATCTCTGTATCTTCTAAGTACAAGGTTTGGAATTCTCTCTAATCCCATACAGAAATAATGATAAGATGATGTGCCCTCTCTTGGCTCTTGACCTTATATATGTTTCTTTTGAATGGGATAGTTTTGCTATCTTGAGTTAACATCAATATTTTAATATCTTCTTGAATTCAACTCCTAGTTTGAATTATATGTAATATATTTAGAAGATTATAATTTTTGATAACTAGAACTTTTTAATAGTTTCTACTTTGAGTTTAGAAAAGAATTTTAATTAATTTATTTAGTTTATAAAATAACATACATATATATATATATAAATTTACTTATATATATATATTAAATATATATATATATATATATATATTAAATATATATATATATAGACTTTAATTAATTTGTTTATCTTTTATTATTTAAATAACTTCACATATATAATATTTTCATGTATATAGTCTTTACTTATTTGATTTGTCTTTATTATCCAAACAACTTCACATATATAATATTTTCATGTATATGTATATAGACTTCACTTATTCAATTTATTTATCTTTTATTATGTAGCATAGTTGTATATTCGATGCTTCCTTTAATTTATGTTAATTCTTTAACAAAGCCTCATGTGGGGTTCGGTCGGTGAACTAGGATATATAGCCCTAGATTCCTTTGCATGTTGGATTACCTCATATTCTTGGCAGTATC
This sequence comes from Larix kaempferi, assembly GCA_027924585.1. Classification (NCBI taxonomy): domain Eukaryota; kingdom Viridiplantae; phylum Streptophyta; class Pinopsida; order Pinales; family Pinaceae; genus Larix; species Larix kaempferi. Next base: position 502,092 of record BSBM01000099.1, on the reverse strand, counting down.
TTTCAGTCCTTGATGAGAAGTAGGTAATGATTCAGTTAATCAACTTGAATAAGTATGATGAACGTTGGTGCTATTCAGAGTCTTTCCAACTCAACACCCTTAAGCAAGGTAACCCCTAGTGCTATTCAGAGCTTATGCTCAACACTCTCAAATGGGCATTACACTAGTTCAATTCCAGAGCCTTTTGCTCAACACTAGTACTAGGATGCATTTGTAAGATACACCTAGGGATACAATGGCCAAAGATCCGATGCTCCATAGCTTATCCTCAACATCATGTTGAAGTGCTCCAGGGCTTATGCCTAACACTAAATCATTTATCTGCTGGGGTTACCTATGTGCTCCAGAGCTTACGCTCAACACATAGTCTTGTAACCCGTGTGCTCTAGGGATTATGCCCAACACATCATAGAAGTAAATCATGTATACTAGAACTTCTGCACAGTACATAACAAAGGTCATCTCAGTATATTATGGTTTGTACCCAACACATAATAAACATCAACCAAGTACATCTGGGCTTATGCTCAATATATAAAAAAATCCGTGTCCATCAAGGCCCATGCCCAATATATATATAACAAAAGTAAACCATGTGCACTGGGGCTTACGCCCAATATATGTAACAAAAGTAAAACATGTGCATTGGGGCTTACACCCAGTATCTATATAATAAAAAATAAATCATGTGCATTGGGGCTTACGCCCAATATATATAATATAAACATAGTCAAAGTTTCGGGATATTACACGAACTTTGTTCAAGGTTCCATATGCATTATTCAGGATTCCACCACCTTGTGACCATGCATGCATTACTCACTAAATGGTTCATGGTCCATAAATAATGTTTATAATATTCACCATTCCACTGACATTGTTTAAGATTCCTTAATTGCACATGGTTTTGTATGCATTATACATGGTTCCATCCACATTGTTCATAATTCCATTATAATTGGCCATGGTTCCATATACATTCTTCATGGTTCCACCCCTAAAATGCTCATTTTCCATGAGTTTTGTTCAATGTTCCTAATATGGTTCCACCTCCTTGTGACCATTACTCATGGTTTCACCAATAAATATCATGGTTCCATAAATAGAGCTCATGGTTCCACCAACAATGCACATGGTTCCACCAATAATGCTCATGGTCCCATAAATAGAGCTCATGGTTCCACCAACAATGCTCATGGTTCCATCAAACTCCTATTTATAGGTATTCGAGGTTCCTTATTTGCACATGGTTTGGTATGCATTGTACATGGTTCAACCCACATTGTTCATGGTTCCATCAAAACTGTCGATGATTCCATATATATTCTTCATGGTTCCACCCCTAAAATGCTCATTTTCCATGAATTTTGTTCATGGTTTCTTGCATGGTTCCACCACCTTGTGACCATTAGTCATGGTTCCTTGCATGGTTCCACCACCTTGTGACCATTACTCATGGTTCCACCATTAATGCTCATGGTTACATAAATAAAACACATGGTTCTACTATCAATGCTCATGGCTCTGCCAACAATGCTCATGGTTACATAAATATAGCTCATTGTTCCACCAACACTGCTCATGGTTCCATTAACTTTGTTTGAGATTCAACCACCAAATGTGAAAAATTCTACCACCAAATATGCTAATGGTTTCATCGACACTAACTTTGTTCAAGGTTCCATATGCATTATTCATGATTCCACCACCATTCGACTATGTATGTGTTACTCACCAAATGGTTCATGGTCCATAAATAATGCTTATGATATTCACCATTCCACCAACATTGTTTAAGGTTCCTTAATTGCACATGGTTTTGTATGCATTGTACATGGTTCCACCCTCGTTGTTCATAGTTCCATCAAAATTGTCCATGGTTCCATATATATTCTTCATGTTTCTGCCCCTAAAATGCTCATTTTCCATGATTTTTTTTTCAAGTTTCCTTATAGGTTTCCACTACCTCGTGACCATTACTCATGGTTCAATAAATAGAGCTCATGGTTCCACCAACAATGCTCATGGTTCCATAAATAGAGCTCATGGTTCCACCAACAATGCTCATGTTTCCATTAACTTTGTTTGAGATCCAACCACCAAATGTGTAAGATTCTACCACAAAATATGTTTATGGTTTCATCAACACTAACTTTATTCAAGGTTCCATATGCATTATTCAGGATTCCACCACCTCGTGACTATATATGTTTTACTAACCAAATCATTCATGGTCAATCAATAATGCTTATGATCTTGATCGTTCCATCAACATTGTTCAAGGTTCTGATATGGAATGATAAGATTCTAATATGTAATAGTACTTACAATTAGAACAAAAGTATTTACTAAACGTACATCATATTGGGAAACACAGACGGATCTGCATGCAACCACTTTTTTCCACATGTTACAAAACTTAAACGTTGAATATTATAAGAAGATCTTGCATCTTAAATAATTCTATAATATTTTTAATTTGAACTAAAATACAAGAAGTGATGCCAATTGAGACATTTTGGAGGATCAAATGATCAAGCCAATGGAATGTTTATAAAGGCTTCTTAAACATGAAGGTGAATGTATTATGATGAAGAAAATAATTTCAATTATAATAGAGAAAATATAATTAATAATGAATTATTTATAGAAACGTTATTACTTAAAAAAAATAAAATAAAAGAGGCAGATCCTTCTATTCAACCAAGCAAATTATACATATTGTTTCAAAAAAGCTGCCATCCTTGCCCGTAAAGGACAAGCAATGGGCCTCAAACCCCCAAAAAGGAAACGGGGGAACTGCTGAAAACTTCCTTGTGCTCGAAGGGAACCACACAGGATTCCCACGAAAACAACATGACACAATACTAAGACCGGGAGAGAGGATCGGTTCATTGAGTGGACCGAGCAAACCCCATTATCCCCTTTTTCTTACGAACATCAATCCACCCTGTGGAACTGGTAGGTGCAGTAGATTTCTCTACCAAGGCCAACTGATTTGTGGGAATTCCATCGTGGCAACCTGGATGTATTGCAGGTGCTTCCTTATCACTGTATGAATGGTTTGATTCGTGAGGACGTTTCTGAGCCCCTAAAAGCAGAGCTATGTCCATGATAATATCATTTGGTTCAGCATGTACTTGGGGGAAATACCTGGACTGAGATGTGGGATCTGAATCCAGAATTTCTGTTGCATCCGAACAGTGAATGGAGACCGAGGGCTTGAGAATTAATTCATGAGTTGGTTGTTTCTCAATTGTCGTGGGCTGTATTGGAGTTGTTGAAGATGGAGGGTCAGAAGATTCATTATGATGTTGCTTGCCATCCGCAGAGGGATTTGATCGACTTTTGTGAGGTTTGGGGTCTTTCCACCCATTGGCCTTCTTCCGTAGCCCAAAGGACGAGGGTGAGGTAGGGGAGACGGGACAAGAAGCCTAGAGGTGCCCTGTCTGTTGGCATGAGCGGCACCTGAAGGCAATATTCTCATAATCAAGCAGCTGCACGTAAGGGTCCTCCTCAGTCTAGTCGATAAAAATCCCATCCGGAAGCCCTTGGCTGAGGTCGATTTCAACACAAATGCATGCATAAGTGAAGAAGCCCTTCATAAGACGATCTTTATTAAGCTTGATAATCCTTCCCAGTGCATTGCCAATGGTAGGTAAAAAATATGGAGAATAAAAATGTAGAGTTAAGTTAGGGAGTCTTGCCCAGATCTGAGTCCGCATGGAATTCATAGTAATAGGGTTAAAAGAGGGGAACCATGGCTTCATGGAAAGAACAGATCTGCCCCAGAACCATGGTCCTTTCTCTAACACTTGTTGGTGATCCTCATTTTTGGTGAAGTTGACAATGAAGAAGCATTTGGAGCAGAGGAACAACTCTAGATCTGGTGCCCATGTCTTGCTGATCCATTCTCTTAGGGCCAAAGCGGAAGGTCACAGTCCGTTGAAGCGATAGATGAGGGCCCTTTTCTCATAGATGGTAGCATAAACAAAAATGTTGGGGTCTTCGACCTTAGCCGTTGGAGGTTCTATGGATTGCTCCACAATGAAAGCAGATCCTGAGAGTGCCTTTGCTCCGGGACTTGCCGCCTTAGTTCCCGATGGAGCCTCAAGCCCAATTTTCACTGCATGTTTGTAAGAGTGGGGGGGGGTGGGAGAAGGAGCCCCTCCCCTCAGCCTAGAGACAAGTGACAGTGTTGCATTCATCATATTCCCTAAGCTCTGAAGCCGAACTCCATCCTCAAGCTGGCGCCCCCCATAGATCAACATTTGAAAGTAGGGAAAAATCCCTGTTACTTGATAGATCTTGATTTTAAGCATGCTTGCACTGTCGCGGGGATGGGCGTGCAAGTATATTGATGAGCCATCAAGGACCCTCATGAAAAGAGGAAATCCCACGGTGCCCTCAGAATCTTCCGCGACGCCCTCAAAATCTGCCGCGGCAAGAAGAAGGTCTCTCTTCCGTTTGTCAAGAAGAAGAAGGGGCACAGATGCATCAGGCTTGGGGATTGGCCGATCGTTCTCCTGAAAATTAGTACCGTCTTCACTATGCAGCAAAAATCGACGAGGATCTACAGCTTGGAGTAGCTCCTCAGGAGAAGATGAGGTCTTCCCAGTTGCAGCCAGGCAGCCATGAGGCCTTGCGGCGGCTAGGGCGCACATTAGGGTTTTCGTGGAGCTCTGCATTCTCTCCATCCATAGAAAATTTATTACTTGTTTAAATTGATTTTTTAAAATAAATAAGGTTCAAAATTGGATTGTTTAAAATCAATCATGATTTTGTTTACATAATAGTTGTGAATGGATGCAATTGATTATCTAAGACTCTTATTAAATTGTGTGATTTAACTTCCAATATTGTGCAACTCCATTCTTTTAGAAATTCCTTCTTGTTATTTTGGGCACTTTGAAGATTTTCCCTTCTAATTATTTTGAGCACAAGGAAAAGGAGCAATTCTCAAAATATTTAGGATAAAGATTTTAAATCATTGTTTGTTTGGTTAAGTGATTCAAATTAATTACTTTAAAATAAATGTGGTCACTAGCTATCACAAATAGAATTCTAAATATGCATAGTGTCATTTGTTGCCCAAGGGTATAGAATTAGCGCAATACAAATAACTCTTATTATCTAATTAGTTTTTCTATAGAATTTTTCAACAATAAAATCATTTGAAGATCTTTATTTTTTTTCCTTGAAAAAAAAGCGTAATTTTATTTCATCTCGCGAGTACAAAATTACATTGGATCTTCAACACTCTTAAAGACTATAAATGCTATTAAGCAGTACCAAAAAAATAGCAGACTACGAGCCCCAATAGATTTTCAGCTTCATACAAAGAATTGCAGGTACCAAGGCACCTTAGAAAACCTACAACTAAAACCCTAAATCAGGGCAGCCATGAATGGCTCAAATACAGTGAAAAAAAACCAGCAGAAATAGCTGCATAAGACATAAAGAAAGAAGCAAGAATAAAACAAAATCCATAACGCAAGAAAAGAAAGCAGAGCCACTAGCATATGCAATGAAACCCCAGTCCATCGAAAATAAGCCCCTCCTTGAAATCCTACAGGAAAAGACGGCACCAGCCGCCGCCGCCTCAAGCATGTGCCCGCCGTGGGAGCCCATGCGAACAACCCGCTACCATCAACGAACCAGGGTCAAGAAATCCCACTGAGTGTCTTCCTCAGCGGATCCACTCCCGTCACTGAAGAATCTGGAGCCCGGTGCTCTACAATCCTCATCTACCGCCGTTGTCTCAAATGCCAAGGACGCCCAGCCCCAACAGCTCCCCTCATCACAACAAACTACCGCCGCCGCCATTGGGAAAATAGGAGACCCGCTACCCAATGGGTCGCTGCGCGAAGGCGCCACCACCATTCCAAAGCATAGAATGAAACCGTCTAAAAACATCTTCAGTTGGCCAATGACATAAAACGAAAGAGGATAGCTTCCATGGAAGGATCCATGGCCACCAGAAACGTCTCAGAAGCTGATTCAAACCCTAGTTGCAGAGCTCCATAACCCTTTTTGAATATCGAAGATCTTTATTATAGGCATTGCATATATAATACTTTATTCTCTTTTCTAGTTATTCATTATGAGTTTGTTGGCATTTATAGAATAGAGAAGTTTCTATATAAGATTAATAAAATCAATTCATCTTGTTAATCTGATTCATTATGAGTATGTGCCCTAGTAAATAAGTTGTTTCTTTAAAAGAAGTTGTATCATATTAGGATGGATGATGACGACTCTTAACCCCAAGGGATTCAACCATATTTGAAACTTTGACCTCCCATCGGCAACATTAATACAATACTAGAGCAGTTATGACCACAATCAAGACCAATTGCCCGAACGATCAAATAGAACTCTATAGAACTCTATTTGGTGCTCAGAAACTCAAGATATGACCCGAACATTGAAAGCTAGTAAAAAATTCAACACATTGAGCATACGCATGAAATAATATAGAAGAGAAACATATAATTTTCATGATGTAATACACAACAATGTTATTATCTGATATGAAGGTCTGCATAAACATGTACAGGCTCTTACAATACTAGCATGGCTCATGGAATGCCAAGCATAAAAAAATTAAATTTATTATTGCACTTCCTGGTAAGATTGATAGGAAACTAGTACATCAAAACATAGGCATAAGCACTGGAAATGGAAGGAACTGCTAATAAAATTATAAATATTCAATATACTCAGTGATAAAGGTTGTGTTCCTTCCTCCTCAATAGCTAGCTGAATACACAACTAGTGAAGTGGAAATGAGGGGCCCATCACCCTCTTGGTTTGCAAGGGGAGCATCACCCAAGCATAGAGATGTCTAAGCAACTCAACACAATATCAAATCTTCCATAAGCTTTTTAAACTTTCACTTGCCTCCAATACTAGGCTCCGATACCATGGAATTATGAAAACCATGGGCAAGATTAGTTTGTCCACTTAGTCAATACTAGTGGCAAATACCATAGAACACCAAAAACCATGTGCTAGCTAATAAATGGTTTCCAAGAAGTCTTATTGCTCCACTAATGCACCCTTCCAAATCCCTTTCCTTATTTTAAGTAACCCCACAAAGTCAAAGATGAGGTTTTACCACTTCCTTGATTAAATGACCACATTTTTACTCCACCTCCTTAAATTGGGGGATTGAGTTTGTACACATTTAAAATGTCCCACAAACTTCCTTGGTGGAACCAATTGGTCAAAATTATCTCATATTATAAATAAAATAATAGCAATTGATTATTTATGAGAGAGTGGGTCATTTATTGATTTCCCTTAGTGGTTTTGACCCAATTATTACATGACCTTGCAACAATTCGATTTGGATGTGCATGAATATTATTTTGGGGCAAATACTAATTTATGTGGTTCATCTCCACATCCTTGTCCCATTAATGAACTTGCAACAATAATATCCTTGTCCACACTGATAGGAGTTTCACTTCCTTGGAATTTTCCACCAATGATTATTCCCAACCTTAGGAATGCCAAACCTTAGTATCTTCTTCAATAATTCGATCACATGGAGATTTTATCTTGCATGAAGAATCAACCTAGGTATACCATCTCATTTATGCATATTCATTGTCAACTTGTTCCCATGTTGCATTATTCCTAACTTCAGACATTAGGATTAGCAAATAATTGTTAGATTTTGAGCATTAATTCAACATACTCTAGGATCTTTACTGAGAGAATAACATGTACAACATATCAATCATATCAAGCAATCAGATAAGACAATGGACACACAGAGTTTCACTGGGGAAAACCATAAAGGTGAAAAACCACACAACTTCCTCAGAGATAGAAAGAGCAATGATACAACCAAAGTACAAGAGATAGTCTTGTCCTAGCAGCTGATCCTCCTCCTCACATGTGCGCCACTTTCCGAGCGATGGAAGAGTGAGTAATGAGATGATCAAATAGAGATCTCCCGGTCTCTATTTATACTTGTCCTGTCTTGCCCAATAAACCAATGGGGCTGACTTGTGTAACTCAGTCTAATAACCCATGGTTACATTAATCCGGGCCGACCCCTCACTAGGTGGTCTAATAACCCATCACAACAAGTTACGACACTTGTCAATACAAATGACGACACTTCCGTATAGAGGAATAATACATCTCTATAGGAGTACAATAATACATAGATGAAATACATTCCAAAGTTACATATACATCAACACTCCCTCTTAACTAGGAAGGTATTTCTCGACATAGATATGCTAGCACAAGTCTTCTTCTCTGGATCATCATCACTGGATCATTGTCATCGAATCATCATCACTCCTGCTATCTCAATCGATCTCCAATCTACTCGTCATAGGAAGTTCTATAGAACCAATCCTTTTTCATACTGGATGTAGGCCCACCACCTGTAGGTCTTCATCATCTATAGAGCCAGCCCTTTTTCATGATGGATGTAGGCCTAGCCTTCATGTAGGTCTTTCAACATCGCTGCGAGCAAGCCATCAAGTAGGTACACCTCAGGACTGATTACACTGCCTCTACAAAACCTGCAAGATCTCCCAGGACTGATTACACTGCCTCTACAAAACCTGCAAGAGCATCTCAGGACTGATTATATGCCTTTGCAAAACCTGTGTACCATATTGTCACATCATCATCTTCAGATCACCTCATCGTCCACGGAGCACAACCTAGATGCACATCATACAACACTTACACTCACCAGCATGGGAAGACACACCTCAACCATCCGTGAAAGGCTTAGCCCTTATATCTACGCCATGGGAAGACACACCTCAACCATGTGAGAATGGAACCGCACTTATATGCATAGCCATGGGAAGACACACCTCAACCATGCTAGGAATGGCACCACACTTATATCCATAGACATGGGAAGACACACCTCAACCATGTTAGGAATGGCACAACACTTATATCGCAGCCATGGGAAGACACACCTCAACCATGCTCGAATGGCCTTGCACTTATATCGCAGCCATGGGAAGACACACCTCAACCATGCTTGAATGGCCCAGCCCTTACATCAACGACCATGGTAAGACAAACTTCAACCATGTCGGAATGGCTCATGTGCATCTGTGTCTCCAGACTCATCACTTCCCCTTGGAATACATCTCGATCTGAAGTACACCAAGTCTCCCTCTGAAGTATTCAAAATTCACTCTGGCCAGTGGCTTGGTCAACACATCGGCTATCTGCTCGTCCATCGCAACATACAGGAGCTTCACTTCTCCTCTCTGCACCATATCCCTGATATAGTGATACTTGATCTCAATGTGCTTCGACTTGTCATGGAACACTGGGTTCTCCGACAACTTCACACAACTCTGGTTGTCGCAATATATACAAGTAGCACATAAATGGTGATCAAACAGATCAGACAGTAGCTTCCTGAGACATACTGCCTCACAACTAGCTGAACAAGCTGCGACATACTCTGCTTCGGCTGTACTCAGTGCCACACAGGACTGCTTCCTACTAAACCAAGAGATCATACCGGATCCCATACCGAAGCAGCACCCCGAAGTGCTCTTCCGATCAATGTCACTGCCTTCCCAATCCGAATCAACATAACCCTCCAAGTTAAACTTTTGATTCACCTCATACTTGATCCCATAGTCAACTATACCCTTCAGGTACCTCAGAATATGCTTTGTAGCTATCAGGTGAACATGTCTCGGATCTGTCAAGTACTGGCTCAAGGTGTTCACCGCAAAGAAGATATCTGGTCTCGTATTCGTCAGGTACATCAAGGACCCAATCATCTGACGATACATCGTAGCATCAACCGGCTCAGATGAAGCATCACACATAAGCTTCAGGTTCGATGCCATAGGTGTGGCCATGGCCTTGCAGTCCATCATCTCGAACCTCTTCAGGATCTCTACTGCATACTTCCCTTGTCCAAGGAAGATTCCATCTGCACTCTGCCACACCTCCATACCAAGAAAGTAGTGCATCATACCCAAGTCCTTCATCTCAAACTCAGCAGCAAGCTTCCTCTTCGTGTCGGAAATCAATCTATCCTCACCTGTTACAAACAGGTCATCCACATACAATTGTAGTATCACTGAATTGCCTTCCTCAACCTTATAGTAAAGGTTGGAATCCGCTTTACTCTTGGTAAAGCCCAAACTGGATAGGAAGCAATCTATCCTGCCATACCAGGTCCTGGGTGCCTGTTTCAAACCATACAGGGCTTTCTTCAGTTTGCACACATGTGAATCTCGGTCATGTGTCTCAAACCCGAGTGGCTGCTCCACATACACTTCCTCTTCAACTACACCATTCAAGAAAGCAATCTTGACATCCATCTGGTGTACCTTCCATTTCATCACTGCAGCCAGAGCAAGTACTGATCTAATGGAAGTGTATCTAGCCACAGGAGGAAAAGTCTCTTCATAATCAATTCCTTCTTTCTGAGAGAGGCCACGAGCTACAAACCTTGCTTTATATTTCTCTATGTTTCCATCTGCAGCATGATTGATCTTATAGATCCACTTGGAAGTTACAACAGACTTCCCTTCAGGTCTTGGGACCACATCCAAAACATCATTCTTCATGATCGACGGATCATGGCATCCTTCCATTACTTCATCCCGGATCCTGGGAACTTCAGATTCTTCAATAGATAACTTTGTTGCTGGAACAAATGTTGTAGTCCTTCTTTTGTAGGTGATGGTATATGATCTTTCCTACAAGACAAGTTAAATTGCATGATTAGAGACATCTCATAGTTTTCAGAACAAATTCTTACACATAAAGAAATATGTCATATAGTCATGCAATTATTTTAGCCAATGCTTCAATACAACATTTATCCATATCCCGTAACTTTCTAGATTCCTTCCAATCTCTACCAAAACATTGTTAAGAGTGTGCACAACTCCCAACATGTCAGCAAAGAGGTTTCATTCTAGATAAGTAGCAATGGAATGTTGTACAGTACCATAGGCCACTTACCCATTACTTGCATATTAGTAGTATCTTGTTCATCAATGCAATTATTCTAATATGCATAATACACAACCTAAGTCTAGGAACATAAGCATATACATCATTGAATAACATTATTTAAACAAACAGAATATACAAGAAATGACAATTCAAATACTTATCTTTGTTTGTTTGTTGGGTGGACTCCCTCTGAATCTTTGCTTCCTTGCAGGAGCTGCTGGAGTCCTATTCTGAAGTAACTTCTTCTACTCCTTTCTGTTGTGAATTGTAAGGAGTAGTCAATTCCCTCTTAATCCCTGAATCATTGCAAAGCTTCTTGAAGTCACCTGAAGTGAATTCTCCGCCATTGTCAGATCCACTCAGATAACTGGATGACATCGGACCGCATACATCGGAGTGGATAATTTCCAAAATTCCTTATGCCTTATTTTTACTGCTTGGAAATGCCTTCTTTGTGTTCTTTCCCTTTGCACAACCTTTGCAAATGCCTTCATGCTTTGACTGGATTTCAGGAAGACCTTCTACATATTTTCTTGCAATTGGTAATGCCCTATAGTGCATGTGTGCAAGCCTTCTATGCCAAAGTTCACTTGGATCTACTGAGTCATGGAACATGGCTTGTTCTGGTTGGCCCTTCAATTTGTATAATCCTCCCTCTTGCTCTCCAATCACCACTGCATCATCAATAGTCTTACCCTTTGGCCACATTAGGACTTGGCCATCTACAAATGCAACCCTCATGCCTTTTGCATCCAATGCAGATATGGAGAGTAGATTCTTCTTGAGACCTGGAACGTATAGTACATCTTTCATCTTCATAGACTTCCCAAAGTCAAGTTTATAGGAGGCTTCACCACTCCCTTTTATTGGATACTGGTAGTCATCCCCAAGTTTCACTTTGTGGGGTGATTCATGTTCAGATAGGTTCATAAAGGATTCCTTGAATCCTGTCATGTGTTTAGAAGACCCACTATCTATAAGCCAATCATTAATTCCATGAGTAATGGTTCCAGTGAGAGCATAAATCAAAACATATTCTTCATCACTTGAAGAACCTTCACTATCTTCTCTAGCCCTCTTCCTGGGAGGTTCATCATCCTCTGCAGCATGAGCATGATGTCTTCTTTTGATGTTCTTCTTTTTGTTCCTGGGACAATTTCTGGGAACGTGTCCCCTTTCATCACAAGTATAGCACCGAATATGAGAGAGATCTTTCATAGATCTTCCAGAGCTTCCCTTTTGTCTTTGGTGATAGTGTTTACCTTTCCTATGATGAGAGTGCTCCCTTTTGATATTATCTTTCTTGGTGTTTGTTGTGAGAGCTTGATCTTCATTCCCCATTTTCTCTTGTCGAGCTATAATCCGAGCTTCTTCCTGTGAGCATTCTTCCCATAGCCTGCTGAAAGTGATAAGTTTCCTTCTAGCACAAATTCCTTGGATGAAGGAATCCCATGACCTAGGAAGGCCATTAAGAGTGGTCATTACCACTTCTCCATTTTCTATATATTCTCCCACAACTTCAAGTTGTTCTTTTATCTGGGATACCCTTGAGAAATAAGACTGCATAGTCTCTGCATTCTGGATCTTGATATTCTTCAATTGATTCCTCAAGGTCATCTTCCGATTTATGTTCTTCCCTTCAAATAGCTTGGTCAGGGAATCAAACATCTCCTTTGGTGTCTTTAGAGATGACACATGGGGTATGAGATGATCTTTGATAGAATCAACAATGATTCTCTTTGCCTTGAAAAAGTTCTTCTTGTGAAGAGCCTTAGCCTCTTCTCCCTCTGGGATAGGGACCTCTTCACTTAAATAAGTGTCCAACTCATTTTCTTCCAGGATTAACCCAATCCTATACTTCCATGCTCGGAAGTTATCAGCCCCTTCAAGCTTATCCTCAAGCTAGGTGTGGTGAGACATCTTAAAGAGTACTTCAAATGGAAATAGAAAATATTTAGGTCTTACCACTTGATTTGCTGAAAACTGGATTTGGTCCCGGATTAGGGTTTGTTAGAGAAACCCTAAAAATTCAAACTTTGAATTTAAAATTTCTGAAAGGATAGAAAGATCAGCCTTGATGAGCTGATCAGCCTGGTATATTCAGATTTTGAGATCTGCAAAGTTTCACCCTTCAGAAATGCCTTTTAGTCTTCCCGGATTCACTGGGGAGGACCCTGAATTAGGGTTTGAGTTTCCCGGAGATTTACCAAACCAAAAATATCGATCCAAAGCTCTAAACTTCGATTTTTCCAAGGAGCTTCTAGCTATGTCTTCAGATTTCAGAAATTCCTATTTTTGTGGAAACCCTAATTTTTAGGGCCAAAACTGAAAGTGCTCAGAATTGAATTCTGATTGGACAGATAGATTCTCCTTGATGAGTAGAGTCAATCTACCTTACTGCTTTTCCAAAATCTGTGGAGAGAAACCCAATAAAAAAGAACCCCTAGTGTCCGCCACTGTACAATGTCTTCTTCTCAGGGAAGCTCTGATACCATGTTAGATTTTGAGCATTAATTCAACATACTCTAGGATCTTTATTGAGAGAATAACATGTACAGCATATCAATCATATCAAGCATGTATCAAGCATATCAAGCAATCACATAAGACAATGGACACACAGAGTTTCACTGGGGAAAACCATAAAGGTGAAAAACCCCACAACTTCCTCAGAGATAGAAAGAGCAATGATACAACCAAAGTACAAGAGATAGTCTTCTCCTAGCAGCTGATCCTCCTCCTCACATGTGCTCCACTTTCCGAGTGACGGAAGAGTGAGTAATGAGATGATCAAATAGAGATCTCCCGATCTCTATTTATACTTGTCCTATCCTGCCCAATAAACCAGTGGGGCCGACTTGTCTAACTCAGTCTAATAACCCATGGTTACATTAATCCGGGCCGACCCCTCACTAGGTGGTCTAATAAGCCATCACAGCAAGTTACGACACTTGCGACACTTGTCAATACAAATGACGACACTTCCGTATAGAGGAATAATACATCTCTATAGGAGTACAATAATACATAGATGAAATACATTCCGAAGTTACATATACATCAACAATAATCAACTCAAATCACCATTTAGGTGAATAAACATGAACAAATCTAGGTGACTTAGGAAATGGTGGTCCATGGCCAAATTTGGGTACATTACAGATGACCATCCAAACCTAGATATTTGCCATTTTTCGTAGACATTAGGGCTACATGTATCTCTTCTCGCATCAAGCTCTGCTATATATGTCCTTGTCACTAGTTGAAACTTTGTGGGGGACCACTCTGTAACAAGCATCACGGGCATCCAAGGCACCCTCAGACAAGGAATAAGGATAAAAGATGGCCTGGAAATGGTCACTGAACATACCTTGGATATCAGCCGCATCCTCAACAAGGGATCCATCCACTCTATGGAGCCCTAACACCTTCTATGATCTACCTTGCTTTTTAGGAGGTCAAAATAAAACTTGGACCCCTTGTCTCCCTCCTGAATCCATTGTAACCGAGAACAAACCCTAGCTCCTGAGAGCCATGCCATCTGGGAGCTGGGAGAACAATACCGTTAGGGAGCTGAGAGAGCCACATCAAAGGATTGATGAACTGATGGATGAGCTGCATGGGGCTAAATATTTTTCCAAGATTGATCTACATTTTGGATACCACCGAATTAGAATGAAATATAACGACATTCAAAAAACTGCTTTCCGGTGCCATTATGGGCATTTTGAGTTCCTTGTCATGCCTTTTGGCTTGACCAATGCACCAACAACTTTCCAATCTTGCATGAACAAAATTTTCAGTAAGGAGCTTCATAAGTACGTCCTTTTATTTTTTGATGACATTCTGATTTATAGTAGGACATAGGAAGAGCACTTGCATCATTTGGACAATGTCTTAACACTCCTTGCATAATAGTCTTTTTATGCTAAAATGTCAAAATGTGAGTTTGGTTTGAAAGAGCTCCTTTATATTGGTCACATCATTGGGAAAGAAGTAGTTAAAGTGCATATGGAGAAGATCAAACCCATTCTTGAATGACCAAGCCCAAAGAACATAACTACCTTGAGAGGATTCATTGGACAATGCACCTACTACAGATGTGAAGATGCTCACAGTAGATCCAAAGAGATGATGTAAACCTCACAATGAAAGAATTTAGGAATGACAGAAGAAGAATAGAGCAGAAGAACACAGATCCAAAGGAGCTCAGATAGAGGCAGAATGATGACACATTTTACATTAATCTGAATAGTAAAAAGGTAAATATACAATGCTTAGGATTCGAATACACTAAGTGTGATTCAAATTATCTTGCATGGACAGATCCATAATCAGTGGAGTGTCATCAAGTCATAACTATGAGTCCAACTCATCATCAGTGAAGTCATCAATGCACAAGTAATAGTCAACCAGAACTCAAACTGAGTCTAA
This sequence comes from Larix kaempferi, assembly GCA_027924585.1. Classification (NCBI taxonomy): domain Eukaryota; kingdom Viridiplantae; phylum Streptophyta; class Pinopsida; order Pinales; family Pinaceae; genus Larix; species Larix kaempferi. The sequence continues at coordinate 486,675 of BSBM01000099.1, read as the reverse complement.
CTGAATGTGGTAGGTGTAACTGGCACATGGAAGCACTAATGAAGTGAAGGAGGTTTAGTGGAGGGTGCTCATGGAGCTAACTGGAGTCAGAAAAGTTTATCTAGTCACACTAGAGGTCCATCGGAGTGATAATGTTAGTAAAGAGTGAGTCAAGCCTAAAATCAGGGAGAGACCTCTTGTTAACTGAACATAACTGGACTGGTAGGTGAAGAAGTGTGCCTCTCTCATGCAGTAGGTGAAAGGAGGGTGCACTAGGCACTAGGAGGGATGAAACTGATAAGGAAGAAGCTCTGGGGGCTAGCTAATTGAGGGCTAGCTAATGGGACTGATGACTGGAAATGCATGCAAACCCTAGAATGCATGCAAACCCTAAAAGTGCATGCAAACCCTAAAAGACTGAAAATGAAAATGACTAAAAAGATAGTAGGACTAGGATGGAGTATAGGAATATCCTAACACCCCCCCTTAATCCATCTTGGGCCCTGGTAACTAGGACCAAAGGTCACCCATACAATCAAATAAGATAGAAAAATAAAGAAATGTCCATAAACCGAGGAAATGGGGAAAACCTCATGGGAAAATATCCCCCCTCAAAAGAACAGTAAATAACTCAAAGAACCATCATACTAAGCAGAAAAGAAGGAAGCTTTCATCAGTGAAAACTTCTGCAAAAAACTTGACAAGTTGATCCCCTGTAGGATGCCAAAACAGGTGCTAGATGTGGATCTAGTCTTTTGATGTGCCTTCCACTGTGTAGAGGATGTATTGGACGAAGCAAGTCTCTCAGGAATTCTTTCTGCAACTGGAGTGAATGGAACATGAGGAGTCTTCCCAAGTGATGGAAGAGAGAACCCCATCATCATGCTACATCTCTCATGGGGAGGTAGATGGCATAATGCAAGGTTGGCATGATGCTGAAGTTTGGTAGTTCTGTGAACAGATGAATCCTCAACTGTGTTCTCAGTAGTAGCAAGGACTGTGTGAGCCCATATTGACCTTGAATCTGGATTGAGAATATGTGTTGGTTCTCGATCTGAATCTTCTTGAACTATGATCTCAACATCAAAATCTTGATCTTCTTCTTCATCAGAAGAGGATTCACACTGATCTTGATCAGAATATGAAGGAATAGTCAGAGAGAAGGGCATGAAGTGTGAGAACTCATATGCCTTAGAGGCATGATTAGAAACCCCATTCACTATAATATTTCCAATGGAGATCTCTGTAATCTCTATTGTGTTTGGACTAAAGGTTACTTGCTTTGGTGATCCTGTATGAGTCATCTGATATACTGATAACAAATTAGCTGTTAGAGAAGGAACAAATAAAACATTTTTGAACTTACCATGCTCCATATGTACTGTACCCAATCCTTTGGCAGAAATCTGAGAGTTGTCTCCCATGTGAATAGTAGGCCCATCTTTGAGATCTAAAGAGGAAAAGGATTCTTCAGAGGCAACCATGTGGTTGGAGGCTCCAAAATCTATGAGGAGGTATTTTGACTTTGAAAAACCAACCATCAATGCATGGCAATCATCAGATCCACTTCCAGAATCAGACATCTTTGCTTCTTTTGGAACAACAATTTTGTTTTGTTCAAGAAGCTTGGTTAGTAGGTCTATTTTCTTGTGCATGCAAGCTTTCTCAGGATGGTTTCCTCTCTTGTAGTAGGAGCAATTAGGTCTCTTGTGTTTGTCACTTTTGGATTTAGATGACTTCTTGTCCTTATCTTTTTTCCTCCCCTTTGCATTTGCTCCACTTGCTTCTCCAGCTAGAAGAGCTAGATCTTTGGAGGCCTTAATGGCACCCATTTGAATCAATTTGTCCTCTTCTTGAATGAGAGCTTTAGAAAAGTCTTCAAAGGTGGGAAACTTCCATCCAGGGATTGACATTCGAACATAATGGAAAGTAGATACAAAGACAAAAAATTGAGATCCAAGTTTGCTCAATACAGAGAGTACCAATTTATCATCACTTTTAGTAATGCCACAATGCTTGCATTGTAAAACCAATTTATGAAATTTGGAGAAGAATTCTTGAATGCTTTAGAAATTGTTAGGTTGTAGGGAAACCACTTCATTTTCAAGAATGTGGCCTCTTAGCCCATCTTGTTTGCCAAAAAGACTCTCCAATTTTGTCCATAACTCATTTGGAGACTTCAATCCTTCAACATGAAACAATAGATCTTCAGACATATGAAGGCATATGCATCCATTTTATTTAGATGCTTGGTTCTCTCTACAACTGTATGTGGTATGGCATCTTTTTCCTCAACTATTCTAGAAAACCCTCTCGACTTCAAGTGTATTTTCATCTTACCCTTCCATTCAAAGTAATTGAAGGGAGTGAGAATTATAGGAGAAGAAGGAGCATTCAAATTGCTCATCTTGACTACTGGAACGAGTGCAAAAAGAAACTGCTGATAATGTTGCTGCAACTGCTGGAACTTCGAAATACCTGCAAAAAAACTCTCAAGAATGGAGGTAGAATATACTTTAAAATGGTTCTGATGCCATGTGAAGATGCTCATAGTAGATCCAAAGAGATGATGTAAACCTCACAATGAAATAATTTAGGAATGACAGAAGAAGAATAGAGCAGACGAACACAGATCCAAAGGAGCTCAGATAGAGGCAGAATAATTAGACATGTTACATTAATCTGAATAGTAAAAAGGTAAATATAAAATGCTCAGGATTCGAATACACTAGGTGTGATTCGAATTAGCCTACATGGACAGATCCATAATCAGTGGAGTGTTATCAAGTCATAACTAGGTGTCCAACTCATCATCAATGAAGTCATCAATGCATAAGTAATAGTCAACCAGAAGTCAAACTGAGTCTAACTGAATGTGGTAGGTGTAACTAGCACATGGAAGCAGTAATCCAGTTAAGGAGGCTTAGTGGAGGGCGCTCATGGAGCTAACTGGAGTCAGAATAGTCTATCTAGTCACACTGGAGGTCCATCGGAGTGATAAGGTCAGTAAAGAGTGAGTCAAGCCTAAAATCAGGGAGAGAACTCTTGTTAACTGAACATAACTGGATTGGTAGGTGAAGAAGTGCGCCTCTCTCATGCAGTAGATGAAAGGAGGGAGCACTAGGCACTAGGAGGGATTAAAATGATCAGGAAGAAGCTCCGGGGGCTAGCTAACTGAGGGCTAGGTGCTGGGACTGATGACTGGAAATGCATGCAAACCCTAAAAGTGCATGCAAACCCTAAAAGACTAAAAATGAAAATGATTGAAAAGCTAGTAGGACTAGGATGGAGTATAGGAATATCCTAACAACAGATAATTTGTTAAGGGGTTTTCTAAGTTGACCTCCCCTTTGACAGATCTCATTAAGAAGGGTGCTTTTTGCTCGTCAGATGAGGCTAAAAAATATTTTAATAGAATGAAGGAAGTCATGAGCAGCTGCCCAGTACTTGCACTTCCATATTTCACTCAACCTTTCATATTGGAGTGTGATGCCTCAGGTGAAAGCATTGGAGCAGTATTGATGCAGAACATGCATCCTATTGCTTATGAGAACAAAAAATTGCAGCCACATGAGAAGCATTATTATATTTATGATAAAGATATGTTGGCCATCAAGCATGCCTTGGCTAAATTCAGACAATATCTAGTGGGAGGCAAGTTCATAGTCAAGACTGATCACAACAACTTGAAGCATTTCTTGACCCAAAAAGAGCTGAATGACAGACAACAGAATTTGGTAAGTAAAATTCAGTCTTATGACTTTGACATAGAATATAAAAAGGGTGATTTGAATGTGGTGGCTGATGCCCTCTCTCTTTTTCTTTGCTGCAAGTTCCTATTGATTGGAAAGTTCAACTAGCTAAAGAATATTCAAAAAATCAGTTTGCTTGTGAAGTGTTGGATAGGATGATTCAGGATGATTCTTATCAAGTTATCAATGGTGTTATTTATTGAAAGAACATAATTTTTCTAACACCTGGATCCAAGTTAAAAGAACATATTTTGGTAGCCGCCCACAATGCACCAGTAGCAGGCCACCCTGGATTTCTGAAAACCTACCAGAAGGTAAGAGAGAGGTTCACTTGGAAGGGCCTCAAAGGTGATGTGTTAAGGAATGTGAGGGAGTGTATTGCATGTCAACAGAATAAGGTAGAGCACACTCATCCTGCTGGTCTCCTTCAACCATTTCCAATTCTAGAACAAAAATGGGAAAGTGTATCAATGGAATTCATCACAGGTTTGCCCAAATCTCAGGGTAAAGATAGTATTTTTGTAGTAGTTGACAGATTGAATAAATTTTCTCACTTCTTTGTTGTCACATCTACTATTACTGCCAGTTTAGTTGCTGCATTATTATTTAAGGAAGTATTTAGATTGCATGGGTTTCCCAAAACCAGAATCAGTGACATGGATAACAATATTACTAGTGATTTTTGGCAGCCTTTGTTTGAATTGGTTAAGACTAGTTTAAACCTCAGTACAAGCTATCATCCCCAGACTGATGGCCAAAATGAGAGAGTTAACTAATGGATAGAAGGTTATCTGAGAAACTAATTTACAGGACAACAAAAATCATGGGTCAACTAGTTGCATTTGGGGGAGTTTTGCTATAACACTACATTCCACATGTCCATTGGGATGACCCCATTCAAATCTCTTTATGGCTATGAGTCTCCCACTTTTGTAGATATGATATTTGGGGATTGAAAAGCACAAGAGGAAAAGGATTGGCTACAAGAAATCCAATATATACTCAAGGCACTCAAAGAAAATTTGCAAGTTGCACAAAATCAACAAAACATCAATGCATACAAAAATAGAACAGATCGAACTTTCCAAGAGGGTGACTTGGTTTATTTGAGATTGCAGCCATACAAGAAAAACACTCTTAAGACAAAGGGGGATGAGAAATTATTTCCAAGGTTGTATGGACCCTACAAGATAATAAGTAAAGTGGGTGAAGTTTCCTATGAGTTGAACCTGCCATCAAGGAGCAAGATACACAATGTCTTCCATGTGTCATGCTTGAAGAAAGCAGTTGGCCAACAAGTAAAGGTTTCAAAAGAAATTCCTCCTCTTGATGATGAAGGGAATTTTTTCTTAGAACCAGATTATATTTTGCAGGTTAGAGAGAGGAAGTTGAGGAGCAGAATCATCAAAGAATACTTAGTGCAGTGGAAAGGGTTGCCCAGTGAAGATGCAACTTGGGAAGGTGAACAAATTCTGCAGCATCTTGGTTTGAAACTGCTTGAGGAAAAGTAGTCTTGCGAAGGGAGGATTGTCATGTGCCTTCCCTAGGGACCTTGGTAAAGACTTGGATCCTCCCCATCCCTAGGGTGTCTAAGAAATTTCATTAAGGAATTATTGGCTAGGGGTGAATTTTGGACACAAATTGCATTTAATTATTGTTGCATTTAATTAATTCTGAGTTTGTTTATTATTGAATAAGCATTTTATTATTAATAAATAATGTGTTGGAAAGTGGATAAGGTTAGGAGGGCACATTGGGTCAAGTAGGACCCCACCTACTCAAGCTAAGAAGATAGAAACATCCATAAGTCAGCCAAAAGCAGGAAAGAGGCAAAAAATCAGGCAAAAGTTGGAAAACATTGACAAAATCACAAAGTTGGAAGGTTTTAGAGAATGGAAAGAGAAACAAAATCCATCAGTTGGAAAAATCAGGAAACCATCCAGTCTAAGGAGGGTGCACTTGCCAATCTAAGTGAAGAGACAAAAGCAGTGAGGTGGGAAAATCAAGGAAACTTCTATCTCTCTCAAAGAATGTGCCTTCCCTCTCTCACACATGTGGGTTGGATTGTGGAGGAATCCAATTCATCTATAAAACAATGGATCCATATCCTATTAACAACTTTTGATCATTTGAGAATTTTGCTTGAGAGCTCTGAGCTTCTCTAGTGTTGAGAGATGTGACTCAACAACCTTGGGAGATGTGCCCCAAGTTCTTGATAGGTTTCCAGTCTACTTCCATAGGTTCATGTTTCTGTTTATCAAATGTTCATCATCCATACTTGAATATTATGCATCCATCAGAAGAGATTCCATCATCCAGAAGTGCTTGAAGTGAAGACAATGGGAGATCTAGTGGGGAGAAAGCTCCCATTCTTGAAGGAGGAGTCCAGATCATATGAGAGATCAATGCGCAACCCATGAGATATTTTCTGACCTGTCGCAGCTTCATATCAGTCCCATATTTATATTCATACAATTCTTCTCCTTCTCCAGTCCATCTCTTTCCATTGGAAGGGATTCTAGCTATTGGAGGTCCTCTAGTGCACTGAGAGTGCAATGATTGTAATATTCTCTCAAAATATCTGATTTCGACCTTAAACTGTATTAAATAACATATCAGGGCCTTCAATCTGATTTTGATTGATATTTGTATGATTTTTTGGCTTTGGCACCTTCAGAAGTTAATACTAGCTCAATTACTAGCTGCGGAGAGGTTTATTGAAGGAAGGAGGTAATCCCTTTGGAATCTCTACCTAAAATATTCCATTTCAATATTCTAAACATGAATAAGTTATATCAGAGCCATTTATAATTTCATAACATAGTATTAATTTCTTTTAATGAGTTTTTACCCTTCAGAATTAAAGACTAGCTCAATGGGCACTTTTAACTAGCTAGTTTTGGAATATTTTTCTATATGACTTACCTATACTGCAAATTAATGATATAATGGTTCTATGAGGTCCTTATAACACTAATAAAGACCCCCATTCTTTGTTCCCGGGGTTTCGGGTGCACTACAGCTTGTTTGGAAAATCCTGGAAATCTCCTACCTGTGCAATCCCCAATAGCGCCCTTGACTAGTTTGCCTCCAAAGCCATATACAACCTCCTAAACTATTATGGGATCTGATCCATTATGTTTTAATGATATTATTGACTGAAAATAAACCTTACTGCCATTCAGGACCAACTCCCAGTCTAGTATGCATATGATGGAAGCCCAGGAAGCCTCGAAGTAGGCAACATGCTTATCTGTTGTTGAAAAGTGAAAGGCTCCAGTACCTTGTGCATAGGGATCACTGTTCAGACCTGACTTGTCTTGATGCTGCACATTTTACATATAAATTCCAGAACCCAAATCCATCCCTACCATCCTTGATCAGTGAACCAATACTTCTCACTTACACCCTACACAACTTAAAGAAAATTACAAAAAAATTGCTAGTTAAAATACTGATCAGTTTTGGAAGTTGGAGATAGTATTCTGGCCAATTCGTGGCTGGAATATTACAATTTGTTTGATTCAAAATACCTTAGAAGTTTCGATCTTTAGAATAATTGGGTTGCTCCAAACTCGTCCATGATAACTCTCCCAAAATTTTCCCTTTGAAATTTGGCTAAAATAACGAATTAGTGATTAGTTTTTTTTTTAATACCTTGTAGATTTTAAAAAAAATGAAATTCCCACTCATTTTGAAGTTATGGGAAAATAATTTTTCTGACTTTTATCAATTTTCCAGACATTAGTGCTCTCTTTTAATAAACACACTGGAGCATCCTAGTCTAAAACGCACCGTAATTTTTTTTAAATTCGGAAATCCAGTGCGCCATAAATACATGAACGCCCCAGGGATCTATTTTTTAGGATGCACCATTATGGCATATCGAAAAATAAAACATCATACTATAGTGCGCAATGAGAATTCAGGTGCCTCAGTGCGTCTTGATATACTAAGTGCAACTGTGTCTGCAAGATTGAAAAATACATAGATAACTATCTGCCATCAAATATAGCGGATAGTTTCATTTACAAGTTGTTTTGTGGATGTTGCACAATGGTGCGTATAATCTTTAGTTGCACCGGTGCGTCCATAAATTACAAACGCACTAGTGCGGTGTATTTTATTATAGCGCACCATGTAAATTAAAAATGTGTTGTTGTAATATTGTATTCCTTATTTAGGAAGCCCCAAATAGATACTATTCCATATTTAGAAAACTCAAATTTGGAGATCATGATTGATAATGAGCGGGGGGGGGGGGGGGAACCATGGGTTGCACCCATTATTCTGACTTCCAACGCTGAGAACATCATTGATAACAACGACGGTATTTAATGATAGCTGCCATTTCCATTATATGGAATTTTATTGGCTGGGTTGTTGAATCAGATGGAAACACTTACAAAACCCATGTATATACAAATATGCCCTACTCTAAAAAATGGAAGAGTAGGGTTTGGGGCTTAGGGTGCCTAGGGTTTAGGATTTTTTCAAAAAATATATTAGTTTGAATTTTAACATTGTTGAAATTCAATTGTGAATTTATTCAATTTCAAACCCAAATTCAAACACCTGACCTGCTATTCCCTGTCCTAGACAATGGCAAAAATAATAATGCCTCATTTTTCAAAAAAATAATTTAATATAATTAATAACTTTATTTGGAAATTATTAAAAAAATTAGCAATATTAATTACTTTGTATTTATGAATTATCACTATACATTGAAAAATTGACCCCCTCCCCTTTGGAGGGAACCCAAATTTTAGAGGAGGAGCAAAGATGTTTTGTGGTCATTTTTGGTCACCAAGTTTTTATTTTTTTTATGCAAAGACATAGATATGGTACACTGGTGCACCATAGATGTGAATGCATCATATGCCATGGCCCATATGGTCCTCTAGTGTGCTTTCTGAACATAGGTGCATCATTGCGCTTCATCAAAATATGTTTAAGTGGGTAAATAATATAGTTTATTAGTTTTATTGGTTCAATTAGGGTTTGTAATTAAGAATTAGAAGTTAAAGATTAAGGATTATAAAAGTTGAGGATTGCATGAATTAGGGGTTAAGGGCCAAGTATTAACATTGTTAGTGTTCATATTTAAATAGGTTAAGCATTAGTTATTACATATTATATGGATTGGAATTTAAATTTTATTAGGGTTATGTTTTAAGGGTTATAAGAGTTAGAGGCTATAAATTTTAGAGTGATTATGGAATATATAAATAATTGAAGTGTTAGTGGTAATAGGGTAATTAAGGTAAAAAATGGGGTAATTAAAGTTATAGTGGATAAAATTCAATGGGGGAAGCCCTTGATCCATCATCCCAGTCATTAATTTTGTTCCTCCATCCTTTTCAGTTTTAGTTGTTATTTCTCATTCTCTCCTTTATGCATTAATTGTGTCCTAATGATCCCAAGTTGGTTACCAACTATGCCAACTTTGCAGCATTATCTTGGAATTGCTTCACCCGCCATATAGCTTCACATACAAATAAGTGTTGATCTGGGTCGTCTATCCCCATCCCATGGAAGACATGCAACCTTAACATAGGGTCTTTCCCCACCATCATATTCTGTGCAGTACCATTGCTCAGTGTCGTAGGTTGTGTTTGACTGGCTGACTTACTCACACTACTTTGAATACTATTACTATTGTTACTAACTAGAAATAGAAAATTCATAATTCTTACCTAAGATGTTGGGGATGTGCACGGGGTTGTGGGTTCGACGCAGATCCCAATCTAAACATGAATACCTCTAGATGGATTGAGTTGTCTTCCTTCTTCTTTCTCTAAGTGCAACAATCCTTCGAAATGGATTCGTCCGCAAAAAATTCTTTCTTAACAGTCATTGTGTTTCTCCTCTACTTTAGCCGCAGTCCTCTTCCTACTGTATTTACAAAACCTTTTTCTTCCACACATTAATATCCTCTCGTCTATCGTCTCTTCTTCTTCTCTACTCAACATCCTCAGCTTATCCTTTCTTCATTCATTCCCAGCCCCTTCATTCAGATCGTTCTCTGGTCAGTCCCCAATTCCCAATTGTGCGCATAAGTGCTTAACTGCTAGGCTAATGTAATGTACCATGGGGATATCAAAGTGTCTAAGGTACATATAATTATCTCTTTGAGGCTAATTACTTTATTTTTAGTGCAATGGATAAGCCATAAACATTTAATTTCTATTTTTTCAAATTTAATTGCAACACAAAATCCAATAATTAACAATAATTTAATTTAAATTCATTAACACATCCAACATTTGATCTAAGGGATGGGAAGGATTTTTGACATCATCTAACATCATAAAACCTTCAATCCAATCCATATAAGATATTATAACCACTTCTAAAGGATAATTATTCTCAATCACAGTTAACTAGTAATTAAGGTGTTAATTACAACACTTAACGACACTTAGTGTGCAAATGACGACACTTATCACAAATCCAATTGTTTAAAAAATAACCATCGATTGTAAATCCCACTGGATTAATAATATCTAATTACATGTAAATAAGGCCTAATTACCAAAATTACAATAATTAATCATGGTAATTACGAAAGAGAGTCCACAAGACTAGTTAACTAGTTTTCCAATATAAGCATCTATTCTTGCACAAAATCAACTTGTAACCATGCCATTAAAAATAATTTAATCATGCACCTACATACAATTAAATTTTTATTTTCATATCATTTCAATTGCACATAAGGTGATCTTTTCCATCAATTCCAAAGAAACTAGTTAACATTCACCGCAAGGAGTTGAATCTAAGTAACAAAACCAAAATGAAATGAATCCATAAGTAAAGTATCACACCTAATAAGTATCCACCTACAACAAAATAACATGTTAGAAACATATCACATGGATATATCATTCCGTTTTTACAAAACAAAGATTTCAATCCACAACTAGTTATCAATTTTCACTGCAATGTACCTAGTTTCCAATTTAACTTTACAAATTTCAAATAAAGAGAAATATATGAATATTGTAGCTCATTGAAAGCGTATCATGTCTCACCTACTGTCACATTTATGTATATCTCCTCCCATATACATTCCATTAAATAATTCACAAAACTTAGCTAATTCTACTCATCCGAATTGACTAGTAATTATAGGATTCATTAGAATAATTAAATCCACAACTCATAGAATCATTCAAATTACATTGAAACTATAAATAAATATTTTTATAAATCATAACATAGGTATATATCATTCCAAAATTTCATCAAACACTTCATATGCAAAGTCACAAATCTACTCAAAACAATTCCATTGAAGGAGCTAGAAATTGGAAATTGATCTAGAATTTCGGTAGAAATTTCCCAAACACTATCAAGAAGATTTAACCTCACATTATCACACACATTTCAAGTGTATTTATCATAAATAATCATAAAAATAACAATCAATAATTTTTACAAACACTTTATGTGCCAAGTCTCCAAACTATTTAAAACAATCCAATTGAAGAACTAGTTTTCGAATAAAAGGTAGAAGCATCAAAGAGAAGTGTCTTAAACCATTTTGAGGCTACTGTACCATCAAAATACACATTATATAATGAACAGGGGCATAAATATCATTTATTTAGCAAATATTACAAATAGTAGTTTCCTCTAACAATTTGTGCACAAAATCCCCAAAACTAGTTTCCAAATCCTTCACAAAATTTACTTGCAAAATTAGATTGAATTTCATGAGAAATTTATTCCACAAATAGCTCATACATTTCATCAAACATTTCATGTGAATCCATAAATAAATCATATCATATCCAAATAAATTAAATAAACATGATATAAAGCACTTATCTTTTCCAAATACGCAACTGAAATCGGCCATGCCATGTTCCACCCAGTCGTAGACACAATGCAATCCAAATATCACTTTGCAATGGTCACCCCTGAGTCGAAACCATGATTCCACAATCAAAAGCGCACTCAACAAAAAATTCTCTCAAGAAATCAATCCAACCACAGTACAATGGCAAGTGTGGCCCCTACTTCCACTCTAGGGAAATTCCAGTAGCGCCAGGACAACAGTCCAACCACAACTCAATGGAAAGTAGCACTTCCAATCCAAATAAATTCCAGTGGTTCCAGGACAACCTCAAATACAAGGAAATGTACCTCACCCCTATTGCTAAACTAGGATCTACAGAGGAAATCACATCTTTTTCCAACCTCAAATCCAATGGCAGTGGACCTCACCCCTACTGTTAATCTAGGATCTCCAGAGGCAATTACAGGACATACACTAGTGACTCCATAGTAACTCATCTTGGGCATAGGATCCAAAAGGGTGCAATGACCAGTAAGGATCTCATACCAATAGAAACCAAATTTAACCACAAGTGACAAACAAAATCACAATAGAAAAAGATTGAACCAACACACAAATGTGACTAGCCAACATAATCAAATTGAATTCCTTCATGAGCAATTCGAATTGGGAGAGAGAGGGACACAATCATGAGAGTTACATTCCTAGAATTGTAAACTGGATTTACACATTAGCTGGCTACACCAAGAGACACACTAATCCAACTCATGAGGGTGCACTAGGTGAGAGAGGGACTCCAATCATCAAATAAAAAGAAATCAATCTCAGGGTAAATAAAACCAATGAGTGACATAACACATCAAGGTGCATAACCAAGAGGGTGAATTAAGTACATAATAAGGGTGTACAACATCAACATAGGCTCAACGCACATAGATAAATACTTTTCCACAACCTCTTTCTCATAACATCATGGTTCCTCATACTCTCTTTCGTGGCATCGGTTGTCCGATTGTTTTTATTTTATTAATTATTTTATAATTTCAACATAATAAAAATAATAATAATGTGCAAACCATATTCCAGGAACCTTGTGCCACTATGTCCAACATAACAACAACAATAATATGTCCAGGGGATAAACTAGAGGGGATTACAACCCTCCCCCCTTAAACTATGCATTGTCCTTGATGCATACACATACTTGTCGTAAAATATCAAAACAGATAAGGGTATGCCTCCCTCTCCACATATTCCAATTCCCAAGTCGCATCCTAAGGATTATAGTGGCTCCACTGAACCTTAACCTGGTAGATTTATCTATTCTTGAGCAACTTGGTCTTCTTGCCTACAATGGAAACATGCTCTACTGGAAAGTCTCCTTCCGGATCCACCTAGTCATATCAAATATATATACAAAACATAATCAACATCATGTATACCTATCGACATCAAATCATATGTATACCAACATGCTAACAAGGATCATATGTTAGTATCAAAATAATCTAAGCAACAATATATCATATCATATGCATCATCATCTAATGTAAAACAAAAGCATCTACTCTACAATTTACCTGTATCATATTCTAGTCAATTAAATGCCTAGGATCATGGACATACTTTTCAACAAAGAGACATGAAACACATTATGCACTTTTATGCTAGGAGGCAAATCTAGTTCATAAGAAGCTAGTCCTATCTTTTCCAAAATATCAAAGGTACCGCAATATCTAGCTACAAGTTTAGAACAATTCCCCATGTTTAAAGTACTCTTTTTCGGTTTCACTTTCAAAAACTCATGATACCCAACCTGAAATTGGTTGTCAATCCTATTCTAATTTGCATAATTTTTCTGTCTATCCTGTGTTGTTTTCAAATCCTATTTAATCATGATCATCTGATCTTCCATTTCCTTTAATAATTTTGGCCCAATGATAACTCTGTCTATCGGGTTGTCCCAACTAATAGGTGTGTTTCATTTTCTTCCATAAATTGGTTCAAAATGACTTACTTTCAAAGAAGAGCCATAACCATTTTTACAAGCAAATTCCACAAGATGCAAATAATTTTCCCATTTAGTAGGCCGATCCATTACATACATTCTTAACATGTCTTCAATAACCTGATTAACCCCTTTATGTATGTCCATCTGTCTGAGGATGATGTGAAGTACTCATATTCAAATATGTTTCAAAACCTTTAAACAAACCTTTCCAAAAATGATATCTGAATTTTGAATCCGCGTCTGACACAATTGCTTTCGGAATACCATGCAATCTAGCTACCTCTTTCATATAAATATATGCTATTTCAATTGCTTTATGTCCAGTCTTAACTAGTATAAAGTGAGCTGCTTTAGTTAATTTGTCTACCACTACCATAATAACATCATGTTGTGACCTTGTCTTAGGTAATTTCGTGATAAAATCCATACTGACTACATCCCATTTCCATTATGGTATCTGTAAAGGTTGTAACAAACCTGCAGGATGTCTATGTTCAAATTTTACTTTCTAACATTCTAAGCATATAGCTATGTAATATGCAATTTCCTTTTTTCATTCCTGGAAAGTAATAATCCTTCTTAACTATCGCTACCGTATTTTAATAACCATAGTGACCTTCATACGGTAAATCATGCATTTATTTTAAAACCAATCTCTTTACGTTTTCTGAGTTAGGAATGTAAACCTTGTTCTTATACTTAAGTATTCCATCTTCCAGTTTATAGTGTTCAAACTTATGTGATGTTCCCTGTTGCTGCAAACCTGCTTTTACCTGTTGAAAGAATTCATCTGTACTATTTGCCTCTTTTATTCTATCCTTTAAATATGAAGTACTAGTACTGATAGCTATGTGCATCACATGCATTTTCCTACTGAGTGCATCCGCCACTTTATTTTCTTTTCCTTTTATATCTTTAATGTAAAAATCGTATTCACATAGTAGTTCCATCCATATTCTTTGTCTTGCATTCAGATTAGGTTGTTCAAACAAGTATTTTATTCCATGGTGATCAGTTCTTAATTCAAATTTCTTTCGCATTAAGTAGTGTCACCATATATTTAAAGCATTTACTATTGCTTCTAAATCCAAGTCATATGTAGCATAATTTTGTTCATGTTCCTTGAACTTCCTAAACTCATAACAAATAACCTATCAATTTTGATTTAACATACCACCTATATGTGAAATTTCCCACATAAGATCCAAAGAGATGATGTAAACCTCACAATGAAAGAATTTAGGAATAATAGAAGAAGAGACAAGCAATAGAACTTAGATCCAAAGAAACTCTGATTAAGGCAGAATAATTACACATATTACTATTAACAGAATAATGAACTGGTAAATATACAATGCTGAGTATGAGGATTCAAATTCACTAGGAGGAATTCGAATTGGCCTTCATGCACAGATCCATAATCAGTGGAGAGTCATCAATGCCTAACTAGGAGTCCACCTTCTCATCAGTGAAGTCATCAATGCACAAGTAATGATCAACCAGGAGTCAAAACTGAGTCTAACTGAATGTGGTTGGTGTAACTGGCACATGGAAGCACTAATATAGTGAAGGAGGTTCAGTGGAGGGTGCCATAGGTTCTAACTGGAGTCAGAATGGTCAATCTAGTCTCACTGGAGGTCCAACAGAGTGATAAACTCAGTAAAGAGTCAGTTAATCCTTAAATCAAGGAAATAACTGAAGATAACTCAATATAACTGAATATAACTGGACTGGTAGGTGAAGAAGGTGCTCTTGTCATGCCGTGGAGCAAAGGAGGGCGTATTAGTCACTGGGAGGCCTAGAAATGATCTGAAAGAAGCTCCGGGGGCTAGTTTACTGAGGGCTAGGTGCTGGGACTGCTGACCTAGAATGCATGCAAACCCTAATTTTGCATGCATGACTGAAAATGAAAATGACTGGAAAGCTAGTAGGACTAGGATGGAGGATAGGAATATCCTAACACTATACCCTGATAACATGCATTTGTACATACCACAAAATTTTCATTTGGATTCACAATTTTCAAAACCGGTGCACTAGTAAACATCTCTTTAGGCTTCTGAAAACTCGTTTCACATTTAGATGTCCAATCAAAATTTATACCTTTCTTTTGTAAAGAAGTTATAAGATGTGAAATATTTGAAAATACTTCTATAAACCTGTGATTGTAACCTGCTAATCCCATAAAATATCTAACCTTTGACACATTCTTAGGTGTTGGCCAATTCATAATTGCTTATGATCTTTTCGGGGTCAATTGAGATTCCTTCTTTTGATAGAATGTGTACCAAGTAGTGAATCTTTTTTCTGATAAAAAGAGAACTTACTTAAATTAGAATACAATTGATTCTCTGAGTACTTGCATTATTAGTCTTGTAATGTACCAACTAGGATTGACGATACACTAACTAACTCTCCTACAAGACTCAAGGAAAAACAATGAACTCTAGTGACTAGTTTGACTGTAGGAAGGAAAAATCAAAGGAATCTGGAAGGGGTGAGGATCATGCCATATAATAGAACCTTTTCACAATGTACTGGGACCATTAATGTTTTGAACATCATCCAGGTTGAAGTCTACTCCAAGGCCCCTGGGCACCCCAGCATATGCAAACTAGAACTTCAACTGAGCATTGACTGAGAACCAATGGTGAGGTGTTTTGAATTAGGGAGGATAAACATCATTAAATAAAATTCAATTATCATCCTAGGCTCACTCCAACAAGTTTGGTAAGGTTCTGAGGATGTCTCACAAACATACAAGAAAAATTGCCTTCAATGAATTGCACAATTAAGCCAAATTTAGGAATTCCCAAAGAGTCTGAGAGGCACACAAATTTCTGATTTTAACATTGGAATGAGTCATTTGGAATCTTAATTAACATCATAATCACTTCATTTGGGCTGATATTCATTAATTTACAAAACAAGTTCTGGAAACTAGCTCATTTTCATAGAAATCTAGACTAGGTGCAAGAAGAGGTATTGGAATCAGATTTTTATTCAGTAAAACTTCAGAATTGACATCAAAGGTCCATTATTACAGTCATATAAACGCTTAGAATCTGATTTACATATCATATATTTCTCAGGAAAGAGATACATCAAGAACACGTTCTTCCATCAAGAAGACTAGGAAAATACTCATAGATTTGCATGGAGAGCTATCAAATATCTATCATAAGATCGTAATCCTATGGTTCAAAATTCAGGAACTGCAATAAAATCATTGAAAATGTCTGAATTCTATCATCCTCTCATAGGAAGCAGGGGCACATCTCCTAGCTTAGACTAAGGACACATCTCCCAAGTCACCAAGGCACAATTGCACTCAATACAATTCTCCAATTGTCAAAAGATGTGATAGTGGTGTGCTCTCCTTACTTTATAGATGAAATATGACTTGAGGAGAAATTATCTTAGGCTATTTGAACAACACAGATGCATCAGCGCTGCTTTGCGTAGTTTGAACCCCCGCGCTGCTCCTGCTAGGGTTTCACCATTCGCAGCCCCTGACGGCTTGGGGATGGTTCTGCCATTGGATCCTATCCCAGAGGACCGTAGGAATCTCTTGGACACGGCCTTCAGGGTGTTGGTGGCCTCTAACCCCCCCTCCCTCCTCCGCGGCTTCTTCTGGTGATGGCTTCGTCAAGCTTACGGATGCCCCCAAGATTCAGATCATGTCAGCCGCTTTAAGGCTGAAGGCCCTAGCTCCGAGTGAAAGAGGGTTGATTGGCCAGTTCACCGGGATCTATTTGTTTCCTAAGACCATGGAAACCTGGATTAAAAAAAACTGGATTCCCTTGCTCTTTGGGGGCATTCAACACTACTTCTGTGTCAAAGGATTTTTCACAATTTTGTTTGAAGTAAAAGAACATAGAGATCTCATTTTTCAAAGCAGGCCGTACTTCATGGGTCCTAGGGGGATCTACCTTAATCGCTGGAGGTTATCGTTTGACCCTAAAAAATATGTGCCATCAACTATCCCTATTTGGGTCCGCTTGCCTCATCTCCCTTTGCACTGCTGGAATGATGAATCCCTCCAGGAAATCGGGAACTCCCTCGGGAATTTTATTGGCAAAGCCGAACCTAAAGGCCCCCTTTTCTCTTGTGCAAGAATCTGAGTTGAGGTGGATCTGGAGAAGGGACTTCTGGAGACAGTTAGCCTTTGCATGGATGTTTGGGAACATGCAAAGAAAGTTGACTATGAACAATTTCCCTTTAAATGTAAAAAGTGCCATGAATACGGTCACTTCGTGAAAAACTATCCAAAAACAGCTAAGGAGACCCTAGAGAAAATACAAGAAGAAGAGTGGCATCGGGTCAAAAAAGGAAGCCATCACCAGAAGAAGCCACAACCCCAACAAGCAATCAGTTTGAAACCCTAAATGTCGAAGAAGGAGAGATCATTGAACTTGAAATACCAAAAGTGGCTCCTGAGAAAAATGATTCCTTAATCTCTAGTATTATCTCCCCCTCTTTCGTATCAGAGAAATATGATCCAGCGCGGGAAGTTCATGGGATGAAACGGTCAAACAAAGCAAGGTATACCCCTTCTCTGTCTCCCCTGAATCGTCTTCAAAAGGATCTCAAGAGCATCTCAAACCCGTGCCTCCCCTAAATACAAGAGGTAGAAAATCCCATAGATATCATTGTGAGCAAGAAGCAGAAAGAGAAATCGAGCTAGGAAGTCAACGAAGTATAGAAGAAACAAATCTGCTGCAGTCCACCAAAAATATAGGCAAATAAGAAGGTAGGACTCGGACAGGACAACAATCGGGGAAGAGGTAATGAAACTTGTCTCTTGGAACTGTAGGGGTCTGGGCGGTCCTAATAAAGTTAAAGCAATGAAAGAAATTGTTAATTCTGAAAGACCAAATGTCCTAATGATTCAAGAGACAAAAATGAGTGATGTGGAGGTCTTGGCACTCACACATCTCTTTTGGAAAGATTACCATGGAAATGCAATAAGCTCCAGAGGTATCGTGACTCTATTCTCAAGTAAGTACTCCACCAAAGTTGTTAAGGAATGTCAACATTGGATCCTTAATGAATTCTGCAATAAAGATGACAATATCATCTATTAAGTTTGTAATGTTTACAGGCCTACTCATTACAAGGACAAACAAACTTTTTGGAATAATCTCACCACCATAAAATAAGTTATCAAAGACAAGGATCTCATCCTTGTTGGTGATTTTAATACCACAAAATATTAGGCAGAGAAATGTGGTGGGTCTAGAGTTAGAGATCCATTTGGGGAAAATCTGGAAGACGTGATTTCAGAGCTTGACTTGCTGGATCCACCCTTAAAAAATGGCAAATTCACTTGGAGCAATCATCGAGTTGGTGTGGGCCACATTGCTGCGAGGCTAGATCGGTTCCTTATTAGCTCCTCTTTTCTGCAAAAAAACCTCATCCCCGCCTCCTTTGCAGTGCCTTCCACAGTTTCTGATCATAAACATATCTCCCTTTCTCTTTCCACTCCTGCCAATCTTGGTCCAATACCATTCTGTTTTAACCTTTCTTGGCTACATGATGAGAAATCTCTAGTCTTAATAAACCCGTCTCGGAACTATCCCTGCTTTGGGTCTCCTAGCTATGTTTGGGAGAGAAAACTTAGAAATGCTCGATATTCTCTAAAGAGCTGGGAAAAAACAGACTTCAAAAGCCCGAGACATATTAAAAACAAATTACATATTGACCTTGCAGCCTTACAATCTTATATGGAAAGAGTTGAAATCACTCCAACCCTGATTTGCTATCAGCAAGAGCTGAATAATAAGATTCTTAGCGCAGCTAGAAAGGAGGAAGAGGATTGGAGAATTAAATCCATACAATTGTGGCTCAAAGGGGGGGACAACAAAACGGTTTACTTTCACAAGCAGACCAAATCAAGGCTCAACTTTAATATGATCAAAGAACTTAGAGATAAAGATGGATCCAGAATTCTTGACCAGGAAGACATCAAAAACCACATCTTTCAGCACTTCCAAGAGCTCTATTTGGACAATAATGAGGCTGATCCCTTGGCCCAGGAAGATCTCCTCTCTGACATCATGTCTCTCATTTTTTACAACGAAAATAGAGAGCTTTCTAAACCAATTATGGAGTTCGAAATCAAAGAATCCATCTAGTCCTTGCATGCCGATAAAGCTCCAGGATTAGATGGTTTTACTATAAACTTTTATAGAGCTGCTTGGGACATAATCAAGGAAGACTTGAAGAAAATGATAAACTAGACCCGGAAGAAGGATAAGATTGGGGGGGGAACAAACTCCTCATTCCTTGCCATGATTCACAAATACAAGAACCCCTTATCTATAGATCGCTTCAGGCCTATCTCACTCTGCAACACCTCCTATAAAATTCTTGCAAAAATATTGGCCTCTAGAATGAAGAAAGTCACGGGACATCTAATTTTAGATTCGCAGGGTGGCTTTATCGCAGGGAGACAAATCCTTGACAACATCATCATTGTTCAGGAATCCCTACATTCCAACATGGAGCGCAAGTAGCAAGGTATGGCGATTAAACTTGATATGGAAAATGATTTTGATAGAGTTAACCACTTCTTCCTTTTTGAAATTATGTCAAAGTTTGGGTTCTCTAAAAGATTTGTCAGGTGGATTAAGGCTTGCATTAGCAGTCCTTGGATTGCCCCCTGGTCAATGGAAGACCCACCAATTTATTTCAAGCTTCTCAGGGAATCCAACATGGCTATCCTCTCTCCCCTTATCACTACATTTTGGTTGTTGACACCTTGAGTCGAAGGCTTCAACAACTTCATAATACTGGTGAATTAAAAGGTTTGAAAATTGCTAGAGGGGTCCGTGCTACAAACAATGCCCAATTTTCTGATGACACCATACTGCTCGGAGGAGCATCCACTATTATTGCTGATCGTTTTAAAAGAGTCCTCACAACCTTCCTCAATGCCTCAGACGAAAAATTTAATGATCTAAAATCTAAGGTGTATGGATGGAACTACTCCCCTGGCATCATGGCTAGGATATCTAGAATACTTGGGTTTGAAGGAATCACAATTTGGAACTCCTTCAATTACCTTGGCATTCCAATATTTAAAGGGAAGAAAAAGAAGGAGGATTGGAAAGGTCTGATTAAAAAAATTAAAAAGAAAATATCTACCTAGGGTTTCAGATGGTTAAACCCTGCTGGTGAAATTACTCTGATAAAGTCCATATTGTTTGCATATACGATCTACGTTTGCTCTATTTAATTAGATCCAAGTCATATCATTTAGGAAATAAACAAAGAAATTCGTAAATTTATTTGGAAGGGGGAAAAAGAAAACAACACGAGGAAATTCCACCTGATAAATTGGAACATTGTCTGCAGTCCGAAGAATTGTGGTGGAGCAGGGGTGAAGGATACCAACATAATGAACCTCGCCTTGGGTGCAATTTTTTTATGGAGGATTGTCTCGGACAAAGATGCTTGGTGGAAAAAAACACTCTAGAAAAAATACATGAGGGGAACCAGAAGTCGTTGTATTGAAGAGTTAGACATGGAAAAAAAGGGTCTCCTATCTGGGAGCTTTGTAAGAAGGCGACCTTCATTATCAAGGAGAAAATTCACTGGAATGCAGGGAACGAAAAACATATCAAGATTTGGTATGAAAAAATGGGGCTAAACTCCCCCGCAAAATTCCAGCATGACTTAATCAATATCAAGAATTGGTTCGATCTCAACAATATTCACACTTTGTTTGACATCTCCCAGTGGACCACTAGCGGCAGATGGGAAGGGTGGAATAATTTGGAACTTCCTGCTCAGTTTCCATCAGATTATAGAGATTTACTTTCTTTGTTACATGAGAAGAGTCCAATCAATAGATCCCTCAAAGATAGAAGAGGATGGGGAAGGTCTAGCTCTTATACGGTAAAGGATGGATATTTACATGTCTACAACAACAAGGTCAAAAGCAACAAAGATGCCAAATGGGCCAAGGTTTGGTGCAAAGATGGTCTGCCCAAGGTGAATGTACTCTTTTGGGTCCTCGCTCACAGAAAAACATTAACTGCCGAGAATTTGAGAAAACGAGGGATCGAGGGGCCCCTTCGCTACATCCTTGCAAGGAATTAGAAGAATCATTGGAGCATCTCTTCCTCGATTGCAAGTTCTCCTTGGAGGTCTGGAATCACACCTTTAAAAACCTAAACATCAACATTGTGATGCCAACAAATTGGAATGATTTCTTAAAGTGCTGGAAGGATTTTTATCAAGGCTCCTTCACCAAGAAGCCAGATTTCACTAGAGCATGGGAAGCTCTTCCCAGGTTCATTTGTTGGAAAATATGGACGGCTAGAAACAAAGAAACCTTTGAAGGCACGTCCTCGAGCCTTCACATGGTCTTCTCTGCAGCCAAGGCCCTTTGGATTGAAGCCTTATCTTCGCGAGGAATGCAAAGCATTCAACAAGATCTTCTGATAGTTGAAGAACGAAATTGGATGGCTGACTTCCTTATGCCATCCCCCTCCCTCTTCTAGAACAAGCCTCCAAAAAAGCCGAGGCCCTTGGCCTGGCAGTTGAGATTGAACATAGATGATTTCCAGAATTGGTGGGATCAGTTGGGTTGCAGCTCTCTATTCTTTGACGGTGTCTCGAAAGGAAATACAGGGTTGACAGGTGCGGGGGGAGTAATCTATGAATCCAAGGGGAACAAACAGAAAGAGTTTTCCCGGGGTATTGGGAGAAAAACCAACATCGGTGTGGAATGGCTCAGTCTCATAAAAGGTATGGAGATTGCTATAAATATGGGAATTAAGAATTTGACGGTTGTTGGGGACTCCTTAATAGTCATTAGAGAGGCCAGAAACATTATCTCCAACAGGAAAAATCCCTCCTCTAAGATGCATCACTTATTAGCCAGCATCAACAAGGAATTCAAAGAAGTTACCTTTCTACATATTTTGAGAGGCCTAAACGGGCAAGCCGATGGCATGGCTAACAAAGGGGTAGGACTCTCTTATGGCCAACTAATCTGTGACAATGTCATCTTTGAAAATATTTGGATCCCCTAGTCTTTGGCTCCTCCATAGAACTTGGGCTCCTCATCTCCTTTCTTGGAGCCTCCAAAATTTTTTTGCCACAAACTATAGAACTTCTAAATTTTTTTTTTGAGAATCCCAAGTTGGCCTTTCGATGGCCACCCCGATCTCTGTAGGATCCTCATTCAATTCAACATTAATGCCTTCCGGCTAGTCTGCCAGTTGGATGGCATGTGAAGCTTTGGTTTTTGTATAATATAGGACGGGAGAATGATCAACATTCATCCCAGTGTTGGCTCTTGTTGTTTGAACATGTTATCTGTTTGGAGTGCCGGTCTTTGTGCTGGAATGCAGTGTTATTGTGTAGTTGTAGTGAGCATGGAGCATCATATTTTTGGGAATTCGCAGAAAGGGGGTGAACTTGTCCTGAAAAGTGTAAGATGCAGCAAGGCCATTCGAAGCTCTAATGGAGGTTGCAGCTAGGAAAACCCGACGAAGGATGATAGTATGGAATACTTGGGGGGTAAGGCTCGTAGAAACATCTCTGGATTTGGCCCTTGTCGCAGGCATGCCAGGGTTATAATTTTTCATGGGCATGAAGCAATACACGATGTTTCAAAGTGGGATGAGGATTTGTTGAATCGTCTGCAGGATATGGAAACGCAGATTCGCATGGTCCGCAGTGAAAATTTGGAGTTTAAACGGGTTTTGACCCGTCTCTACACTCTGGCTCTAACAACTCATTTTGAGGTGAAGGCTCAGAACAGTAAAGTAGCTGGGAAGATTGAACATCTGGAAGAGACTTTGGGTCTCTGT
Source organism: Larix kaempferi (assembly GCA_027924585.1). NCBI lineage: Eukaryota > Viridiplantae > Streptophyta > Pinopsida > Pinales > Pinaceae > Larix > Larix kaempferi. The sequence goes on along the minus strand of BSBM01000099.1, from coordinate 463,299 downwards.
TACCCTCGTAAAATTTGAAAATCCAATGCTTCGAGCAGCGAGATGGCTGACCTGAACAAGAAAATGGACAAGTTGAAACAATTCATGGTACATGTTGGAAATTTCATGGACCTTAGCTTTGATAATATGGGGGTTGTTGATTTTGAAGGTGCTGTTATGGACATCAGTCTCTAGTAGCAAGATGTTGGTTGGCCTCTTTTTTGGTTATGTTATGTCTCTTCTTCTGCTCTTAAGTTTTTTGCTTAATGATCCTGAAATCCACATAATGGGAGCTTTTCATAGTCTTGAAAAACTCTTAGAGTGCTCCATTTTTCAGTTTTTGTATAAGGAAGTATTGTAATTATTTTTTATTTCTGTATCATCCTTCTTGGACAATTCGTAAGATGCTATAGTTTTCATAGAACAAAAGATATCATGTTAGCTATAAACTTGAAAAGGATGAACTTGGAGTGATGGATGCCTTTCAGTTATGGGAGCAATTTGTCCACCTTGTTATGTAACCGTCATGTTTATATAATCAAAGTTATTTAATTGTTTGTGTAAAAAAAAAAGAAATTATCCTAGGCTAATATGCCCTCATCGATGGATAAGGAAACTTGCTTTCATCATTTTCTGCTTTTACCTTTTCTACTTTACCTTTTCTATCCTGCTTTGCTTTTTACTGCTTTTTCTTGCTTTTCTACCTTACCCTGCTTTTCTACCTTATCCTGCTTTTATATTTTTATCATGCTTTCTGCTGCTTTTCCTCAGTTTTTGCTCCCTTTCTGCTTTGTACCATCTTTATTTCTTTTTTTCTTCTTCTTATTTTCTAGCTTTGGATACTTTCACCTATATTTTCTTGCGAGTTATTTATTTGGTCAACCTTATCCTCTAAGGCGCACTTGTGGAGCATTATACACTTTATTTCAAAATAAAAATACTTATTTGATGAAAAGTAAGTATTCTTAAGTGCATATCAAACTTTAGGAAAAATAAACCACAATCCCTAATTAATTAAATGCCTGAACTTCCAAAATTAAACCCAAGTAAATGAAGTTGTCTCCTCAACCCAAGGGATTGATTAGGTTAGTAACTTAATCCAATAATCATCATTGAGAGGACATGACAGTCCTCCCCTCCCAATATTGATTGTCCTCAATCAATTTCAAACTAGGATGCTGTAAGATGTGTTCTCCTTCCCAAGTAGCATCGTCACTAGGCAGTCCTTCCCATTGCACCAGGAATTCCTTAATGATTATGCTTCTTAACTTCTTCTCTCAAACCTCCAAAATATTTTTCTAGAACTAGCACCAAATGTACTTCATCATCAAGGGGAGGAAATTATTTTGAAACCTTAACTTGCTTCCTTATTTCCTTCTTCAAACAATACACACTACTACATATGGCTCAAAAGTTCCACGACATATTGCCATGAATAATTTAAAATCGAAACTTTCGTGGATAAACAGATAAAAATTTTGAAAAAAATGTTCTTGCCCTCGACGTAAGCACCATAATGTCACTATAGAGACGAACATTCGTCACTATAGCGATGATCGTCGGGGGCGAGAACATTTTTTTTTTACTTTTTAACAGTCATTGATTTTTTTTTTAATTTGATCGTTGTGAATTTTCGTCAGAACCGCGACCCTCATTAATCTATAAATACATGTTCTTAAGTCATATTTCCACAAATAATTTTCTATAGTTGCAACGATCTTTATGCTGATTTTTTGTTCTGTGATTTCAAGAGTCCGGTACTGGTTTGACACATCGAATTTTTGATCTCCTTCGTTTCCCAGGTTAGTTTGAATGCAATGCGCTAGTCTTTTTTGTGGTTGCGCCCTTTGTGTTCCAACTAGGGCTTCAATGCAACAGAGAAAATGTTTATATAGTTTGGGATTTTTGTGTCAAAATGTAATTTTTTAAATTGTCATTTGTGTTAAAATGTAAATTTCTAAATTTTCATTTCTGTTAAAATGTAATTTTTTAAATGGTGGTTTGTGTTAAAATGTTTTTTTTTTGCTCCTTATATGTTTTCTATTGGTAGCCTTTGATTCTATCTAGGTGAATGAAAAATAATATCAAGGAGATATCCAAGCTAGATAGATTTAAAATTAACCATTTCAATGAAATTATGGATTATGCATCTTTTGGATTCATAAATTGTTATGACTTCAAGAAAATCCTAGAATATACCTCTCCCCATTTTAAAATTATTTACATTGACCTTGGGCCTATAAATTTGAATGTTTCCCATGCCCTACTTTAGAACATTGTACAAAAAATTAAAATTGTTTATAAGTCACATAGATAACAAATCACAATAAATATAACATCCATAAACCATGGAATTAATATCATTTCCAATGTTAGTACTGAAATTGGAATGTTCTGATACATAACTTATGTATCGATCACATTTTATTTTCTATCCCTTTCCTACAATCGTTTAACAATTTATCTAGTCTGGTATATAACTAGCAACAACTCACACATAAACCTAGCAAGTTGGAACGCGATGTTACTAGTGATGGTGATGCTAACGACGATGAAAATCATCATCATCACCATCAACACCATCCTGATCATCACCATGATAATAATTTGTCATCATTATCACATCATCATCATCATAAGCATCTTCGTCATCGTCAGTAATCATCATCATCATAAGCATCTTCATCATCGTCAGTAATCATCATCATCATCAAAAACAACACCAACCGCGTTGTCGTCATCATCATCATCATCAGTGACGACGACGACGATGATGATGATGATGATGATGATAATCAAATCATCGTCATTGTAATCAATAGGACCATCATCGTAGATTTCAAGTACACTATCTAATTAGATTTAACTAGCCCCCTCATAGATAACCAATGAGACCACAATGGTGTATCCTTTCAAACTTTGATAGTCATTTGAAAATATCATTATCATCTATATTCATAATCCCATTTGAAAATCCTTTCAAACTTTGAGGGTCTACATCTATATTCATAATCCCATTTGACAATATCATTACAATGTGTCGGAACCTTTTAATCTCTAGTATAACGAACATGAACAATATTACCGACCCCTCAATTTCTTCTACATTAGATCCATTGGCACCATAATGTAGAATTTCTTGCAATTAATAATTATAAACCAACATATGGAACCAATTAACTACTCATTATCCTATGTGTATTACCACTTGGAAAAATGGTGTAACAACTCCTTTTACAAATACACTTACAACCCAACATACCAACCCACTTGGACATTTAGATAGCAATTCATTACTTTATAAGGAAACACCATATCCATTAACATACCAACACATGGATTGAAGTAATATGTAAACTCCTAATTTGTGACATCATTAACACAATTATGTAGCCCCTTTTTAAGGCAATATCTAAATTCATGTTATGTAGAATGAATAGCCATTACCCACCATACGTCAATTCTTAGTGGAACAACATGTAGTAATCCAAGGGAATTACTTAGGTAATCCTCTACACATGCTTAGGTAATCCTCTAATCACGTCCTTTAATTTTCGGTCTCTTTTAATATATATATGCTCTATTCAATTTACTTATGTATTGATTAATGAGTTTCTTTTGTTCTTATAAGCTATCAAAATTTCAAATAAATATACTTGGGAAGAAAACAATAAGAGGTATGTTGAGTTTAAGGCAGCATTGGAGGCGAAGGGTGATGGAAAGTGTTATTTCCCTTGCAATGATTGTAGAGGTTTGCAAACTAGAATACTTTTAAGAACAATAGCTAAAAACATTGTGAGGAGAAGGGGCATACTGAAGGGGTGTATGAATATCATCCCTTGGTAAGACGTTATTCATTACATAATGTAATTCTTGTAATAGTACTGATAATGTATTCACAAAATGTTTTATCATTTTAAATATATGTGTTGTATATTATACACAAATTCTATTGCATTGTTTGTAAATATAAATACAATGCCCCCCAAATGTCGACCGCCAGAGAGCTATTTTCCACATAATAGTTGAAATACTACTTTACAAGGTGACGAGCATGGAGATTAGGCTATTGAAGATTGAGTTCTTAATGATCCTATGGACGGAGATGATCCAAGACACATTTGTTCCATTGGATGAGGAAAACCTCCATGATATTCATGATGTTCCTCTACTCGAGAAGTCCCAATAACCTCTTTATGAACACTCAACAACCAATATTCTATCTACTATATTGTTGTTGGTGAACTTGAAGGTTTTGAATGGTTTATCAAACACTTGTTTCACACAGCTCCTAAGGTATGTAAAGTTGACTATTTTCCTCTATTTTTAGTGTTAATTAATTCGTAAATTAGGGGTATGCAATATTTATGACGTATATTGTTTGCATTTCAATTTTTTTTGTCAATGTTGTAGATTGTTGGGTGAATTTCTATCACCACCATCAAATAATTTACCACGCACATGTTGAGAGGTATTCTTGATTATGAAAGAAATTGGAATGGAGTATCAAGCTATTGATGCATGTCCTAATGATCATATTATATATTATGGACAGTATGCATCAGAAATCAAATGCCCACAATGTGAAATTAGTAGATATCGAACTGATCAAGTAACAAAAGAGGTCCCTCGCAAAGTTCTTCATTATATTCCCATAATTCCATGTTTCCAACAACTATTCAGGTGCCAAAGTATAGCACAGTTTATGGATCACCATGTGAAGAACATAAGTGAAGATGGTGTTCTTCGAATGCCTGCAGATGGTTCTTCATTGAAGAACATCGAAGAAAATTGGCCAATTTTTAAAGATGAACCTCGTAATGTTAGACTTTCATTGGCAGCAGATGGTTTCAATCCATTTAATCTCTAAAAAGGGTTTGCAACTCAAGAGATTTCAATCCCTCTCGGCGCTTGGTAGAGTCACTTTTAAGATGGATCTATGATGGTTCCATACGTGGGCGTGGGGGAACATGGGGGATTAGGAAACAGTAAAATACATGCACCATGTGAAGGTAATTAAGAACTGGATGCTTAAATTAATACTATTATGAATGATTTATTGTAAGAATATACAAAATATAATTGATTTAAATAAATGCATATTAAGAATTTTTTATTGTAAGAGGATATTCACTTAACTCCATTGACGAACTTATGTAAGTTCTTACAAATGATCTATCTCTTACAAAGTTCCACATATTTCAATGCAACGGATCTTGGTGACTAAGATAAGTTCATTGATATTAAATCATCTAGTATTGTTGGGTAGAGTGCAAGGGCCATAGGACTGCAGTGGAGAGGCCATCTCTTACCAACTTACACTGAAATCAATGCAACATAGATTGATGATTCATATACATTCACTGAAATCAATGCGGTGAGTATTGCTGGGTGGAGTGAGAGGGATGCAGGACTGTAGAGGGGAGACCATCTCTTGCAAAGTTACATCAAAATCAATGCAACCGAGATTGATGACATATGTGTTTGTTAAAATCAATGTAGCAAGTATTGGCGGGTGCAATAAGAGGGCCATAGGACCGTTGAGAAGAGGCCATCTCTTATAGAGTTACATAGAAATCATTGCAACATAGATTGATGACTGAGATAAGTTTGTAGAAATCAATGCAACGAGTATTGATGTGCAGAGTGAGAAGGTCGCATGACATAATTTCATAAGTATAGACATAGGCATGGGAAGCAATATATCTTGTAGATTTACACTGAAATTAATGCAATGCTTGCCGTAAATTGATTGTGTAAATTGAAATCAAACATCTCATAACCCCGACCAAAAATGTTTTTTTGGTCAAACGTATACACAAATCTTCCATTTTCTTTAATTTCATGTATCCAAATCTTTTTGATATAGTAATAGTAATAGTAATAGTAAAGTTCTTTTGTCTTGTAAAAATGTATAGTAGTATTGATGTTTGCATAGGAATATATAGTTGTAAATGTTTGCAAAGGCCTTTCTTTTAAGAACATAACTATATAAAAGAGTTATTGTGAATGTGATTTTAATAGAAGCATGCATGCAATAGTTCTTGTGATTGTATTTTTGAATGAATATGAAAGAACCTAATAAAGGTGGGCATTATTTGTTCCAGATTTTCGTGTGTCTATTATGGGCATATATTTTGTCTATTTCTACTATTCATGTGGATCTCCAAGCTTCAAACACTTTAATTTTTAATATAGTTAGGATCTTGGCAACAAACATCTTCCCCACGCGGAAACTAAGAATGGGATTTACCATAGCAAGATATGTTGGATTTAAATTCAAGAAGTATTGCATTTGTGCAATCAGTAAAAATGATTGGAAAATGATAAATGTAAATTAAGTGGAATTCTAATCATTGTTGTAGCGTTGATGGAGGGTATTATTTGAAATCCCAGGAAATTCAGGCGGAAATAAATGTAAGTCCATTGCAATCTCCACGGAGTTCCCTTCTTCATATAGTTCTAAGAAAGGATAGTGAGCCTCTGAGAGGATGGAAGTTTTTGAAGAAGCAACCCAACATTAACTTAGTAAGATATGGACTCATATTGCTTGACTTTAGGAATTTTTTATTCTTGTAAGTGAACGAGAAAGCTGATGCAATCTTTCCTTTCTGTATTGTCTTCTAGATCCACTCGTGTAGTTTTAGTTGATAGATACTGTATATATACATTTGAATATCTATGAATTATATTTTAGTGACTCTATATCCTTTTTTCAAGTATGCGAAATCAAGTTTTATTTTTAATGTTCTGAGAATATCAAGTTTTATTTTTAATGCTTTTAAGTTTCTTGAAAATATATGGCAATCGTCTCTGACATAAGTCTTTTTCGTGTATTTATTATAAGATCCATGGCCAACAACTCTCTGGAGTGTTGGAATTTTACTATGATCAAGCATTTTGGCCTGCAACCAAGGCTAAAATTTTTAGGCAGGGCTAAGCATTGACTAAGTTGATTCTTTCTGTAGCATTGTTTTGTATGGAATTCCATAATGGAAAGTTTAATAATGCGACAATGCAATGTTACTAACTCTGTAATTCAAATATTTTTTGTGGGGGGGAATCAATTTGTTTTTAAAATTTTTGAATCGATCCAAATCATAAGTTGTTTCAGCAACCAACCAGTCTATTAAATTTACAACCGACGTTTGAAACATTCTAGTTTACAACTGATCCATATAGACTATAAAAAACTATCAATATAGACTCCTCTGGGAAAATTATGCGATAGGTTATCTCATAACCGTTTGAGTCGTACATTTCTCTAAAACGGAAATTTTTAAATCAAAATTCAATTGCTACCAAAGTTGCAATTCAAATTTGAATTTGGCACGATTAGTGTTTAAAATTTGGCACTTTATATCCTCATCTGAGCCTATGTTATGCATAGAACTTTACAAACCATATCATATGGATTTCACGTAGTTCGATCAATATCCGAGGAAGGCCGAGTTGTTAAATACGTGAGAAAATGTCTATGGCTTGCAGGTCTGTGGCTTGCATGTTTATGGTTGGGAGGTTCACAGCTCTACACTTTTGTTGATGTTCTTCTTCAATGTTATTGTTCTTCAGATTAAGTGTGTAATGCAATGTTTATGTTTTTAATTTGTGTATTTATATATATATATATATGTATATATATATATATATATATATATATATATATATATATATATGCGGTTGTATATATTTTAAATTTAATTTGAGTCGACATGTTATGTTTTATAATATTTTTTTTAAGAAAGGACACGTGTCAACTCCAGGATGAGAAAGGAAGGAGTTACACATCTGCCCCATCTGGTTTATTTTTTATATATATACTTTGATAAATTAATTTGATTATTAGACCGACAAGTTTTTATTATGTTTTGATTTTTCTTTGATTTTTATTATGTTTTGATTATTAAGCCAACACGTTTTTCTTTTTCTCTACATTCAATTTTTTTTATTCTAATTTGAGTCGATTATAAGCAAAGAAGGAGTTACAGATCCCCCCTTACTAGGTTGTAGAATGCGCCTCTCGACCCAATTAATTCAACTTTTACTTATTTGTAGGATTTATGTGTTGGTATTTACAACACGATTCCAAATTTGAATAGTTGGTGCCTCTACAATTATAATGGAAAATATATTGAATTATTTATTGTGGAGTTAATTATAGAACAATAAGTTAGATATTAGTCTTGTAATAATTGCAAATAAATTAATAATTTAGTAAATTGCAACTATTTTACTTCATAATTTATTACTAGATGCAACTTTTACATATTTGTAGGACTCTATGTGCTATCATTTCCAAATTGGAATAGTTGGTCTGATTATATTAGAAAATATATTGGATTATATATTTACAACTCATTCCAAATTGGAATGATTCGCACCTAAACAATTATAATGAAAATTATATTGGATTATGTATTGTTAAGTTAATAATAGAACAATGAGTTAGATATTAGTTTTGTAATAACTGCACATTAATATATAATTGGATAAATTGCTAGTTCCATTTAGATAGAGGAAATATATATGCATTGTAAACTTAGGGCATCTATGATCTATTAATCTATATCTTTAGTTAGAGATTTGCATTATGATCTAATATCCCTCTAGTTTGAAATTTATGCATTTGGAAATGCAATATGATCTAATCGTATTGTTAAGATGCATTGATTTCAGTAATATTAAATTTTGTATCATTTTATTCGTGTATTGCTTTGATTTTATTAATGTTATTTTTTAGTATTGTTAAGATGCATTGCTTACACTGATGGACATTATGATCTCTTGATCTATGTCTTTAGATAGAGATTTTTTATATGAGCTATCTCTCTAATTTCAAATTTGTGCATTGGGAAATGCAATATGATTTAATAGTTTTATTAAGATGCATTGATTTCATTTATATTACATTTTGTGTGATATAGTGGAAACCCCAATATGATTAAGTTATGGTATTATCCAAATAGATAGAATCACCAAAATTAAATAGTCAAAAACCTTATCTGATTCAATTACCATAGTTATACGAGTAGATAGAATCACAAAAATTAAATAGTCAAAACCTTAATCTAATTCAATTACCATAGTTAGCCAAGTAGCTAGAATAACCATAGTTAAATTGTCAAAACCATAATCTAATTTAGTTATTGTTTTGACTATATATTGGCATCTAATATTATAATGTGGTAATTGTGGTTGGGTATATTCTCCGCGTGCAAATCCACAAAGAATCTAAAGAACTACCTACAACTATAGATAGAATCACAGGTGAAAACATGAAGTTGGGAAACACTTTTTGCTTCTTTTTACGAAGAAAATTGTAAAATTTTAAGTTTTTCCAACTTCAACCCCTCTAAACTCATATTTTCTTTGAGAATTTCACTTTGAGGTAAAATGGTACATGTTATGTTTGTTAGAGATGGCTATTCATTTTGGGGGAAAATATTATATTGTCACAATCTAAAGAGAGTGTACTAATGCATGAACTATTGTTGGGGAATTTGTAAATTTAACCACTATTTGTTATTATTTAATGAAATCGAGTAAGACAAAAAAAATGATGTTTCAACACATTTTGTGATCCGTAAATTTTCGTTTTCATATCATCCTCACTAAGAAAACTAAAAGTACATTTTTGAACAGTGCAGGCCCAACAAATAATATTTAAAATTTGCAGGGGTTTGGCCTCTTCGAAGTTGAAGTTACTAGAAAAATGCAGGAGATTTTTTAAAAACATTTTACCAAAAACTCTGAGTCCAAGAAAATTTCTCAACCGAGAGTTTTCTACCAACTCTTGGCCAAGACTTTTAAACTCTCAACCAGGAATATTGTTTTGCAATATATGGCTCTAATTGAATAAAACTCTCGATCGAGAGTTTAAAATAGCACACTCCAAAATGTCTTTCCCAACTTCACGTTTTCACCCTCACCATAGTTAAATAGTTGAAACCCTAATCTAATTAACATAAATGACACTCAAAAGCCAAAATCCAAGAGTTAAGCATATCTTCAAGTCATTCTTGGAGCCAAAAATACAATAGTTGATCCATTCGTTATGGCCAAAGTTTTCCATCCATTCGTTTTGGCCATTTTGTATGATATCATTCAGTTCATGCCATTTTCTATGACGCCATTCAATTATATATTCAAATTCAATTTCCACAGTTAGCTGAGTAGATAGAATCACCACCATTAAATGGTCAAAACTCTAATCTGATTAGTTACACTTAGGGACATTTATAATCTATTGATCTATGTCTTTAGATGGAGATTTGTGTTATGATCTAACATCCGTCTAATTTAAAATACGTGCATTAGGAAATGCAATGTGATCTAATAGTATTGTTAAGATGCATTGATTTCAATGATATTACATTTTGTATGATATCATTAAGTTAAATAGTCGAAACCCTAATATGATTCAGTTACCACATTTATTTGGGTAGATAGAATCACCATAGGTAGCTAAATATAATGGCATCTATGATCATTGTTGATGCATAATGTGCACACTTTGTTGATTCGAGTTGTTAAATAAATGGCAGTTTTTAAAAACTCATGTTTTTAAGAAGGTAATTCCCGTCGAAGCTGTGGTTTTGAAAATCGAGGGGTACCAAGCTATTCCTCTTACCGATTTCATGCGCAACCTATAAAAATGTGCGATCATGTAGAATGTTCATAATTTGTTGAATTGATGTTATAAATAATTGGCGTTTAAAATCACGTGTTTTTTCAAGAAATAAGGTAATTCCTCTAGAAGCCGTCATATCGAAAAATGAGGGGTATTAATCTCTTCCTCATACATGTTGCATGTGCAACCTATAAGAATGTGTGATCATGTACAATGTGCACACTTTGTTGATTGGAGTTGTTAAATCAATGGCATTTTTTTAAAACTCGTGTTTTTTTTTTAAACTCATGTTTCGGATTGCACGAACCTATGAAAAGGTGCGATCATGTAGAATGTGCATACTTTGTTGATTGGATTTATTAAATAAATGGTGTTTTTGAAAAAGTCGTATTTTTTTAAGAAATAAAGTGATTCTCTAGAAACCCTTATTTTGAAAAATGAGGGGTGCTAAGCTCCTCCTCTAACTGATTCCACTCGTATCCTATAAAAAGGTGCGATCATGTAGAATGTGCATACTTTGTTGATCTGATGTTTTAAATAATTGGCGGTTTTTTAAAAACTCATTTTTTTTTAAGAAATAAGGTAATTCCCGTAGAAGCCATGGTTTTGAAAATCTAGTGTTGCTAAGCTCTTCCTCTTACCGATTACATGTGCAACCTATAAAAATGTGCGATCATGTAGAACATGCATATTTTTTTTATCCAAGTATTTAAATAAATGGCAGTTTTTAAAAACTCGTGTTTTTTAAGAAATAAGGTAATTTCTCTTGAAGCCATGGTTTCAGAAATCGAGGGGTACTAAGCTCTTCCTCTTACCGATTGCATGCGCAGCCTATAAAAATAAGTGATCATGTAGAATGTGCATACTTTGTTGATTCGAGTTGTTAAATAAATGGTGTTTTTTAAAAACTTGTGTTTTCCTAAGAAATAAGGTAATTCCACTAGAAGCTGTGGTTTTGAAAATCGAGGGCTACTAAGCTATTCCTCTTACCAATTGCAGGTGCAACTTGTAAAAATGTGCAATCATGTAGAATGTGCATACATTTTTAACCAGAATTGTTGAATAAATGGCATTTTTTAGAAACTCATGTGTTTTTAAGAAATAAAGTAATTATTCTAGAAGCCCTGATTTTGAAAAATTAGGGGTATTAAGCTCTTCCTCTAACCGATTGCACTCGCAGCATCTAAAAAGGTGTGATCATGTAGAATATGTATATATTGTTCATTGGAGTTGTTAAATAAATGGTATTTTTCAAAAACGTGTGTTTTTTTAAGAAATAAAATAATTCCTCTAGAATCCTAGATTTTGAAAAACGAGGGGTACTAAGCTCTTCCTCTAACTAATTGTACTCGTAGACAATGAAAAAGGTGCGATCATGTAGAATGTGCATACTTTATTTATTGCAATTGTAAAATAAATGTTGTTTTTTAAAACCTCGTGTTTTTTTAGAAATCAAATATTCTTCTACAAGCCGTGATTTTCATAATCGAGGGGTACTAAGCTAAACCTCTTACTGATTGCATGCACAGCCTATAAAAATGTGCAATCATGTATAATGTGCATACTTTGTTGATTGGAGTTCTTAAATAAATGGCGTTTTTTAAAAACTCATGTTTTTTTAGAAATAAGGTAATTCCTCTAGAAGCCCTGGTTTTGAAAAACAAGGGGTGCTTAGCTCTTCCTCTAACCGATTGCACTCGTAGTCTATAAAAAGGTGAAATCATGTACAGTGTGCATACTTTGTTGATTCAAGGTTTTAAATAATTGGCATTATTTAAAAGAATGTGTTTGTTTAAGAAATAAGGCAATTCCTCTAGAAGCCTTGATTTTGAAAAATGACGGGTATTAAACTCTTCCTCTTGTCGATTGCATTCGCAACCTATAAAAAGTGCGATCATGTAGAATGTGCATATTTTGTTGATTTTAGTTGTTAAATAAATGGCGTTATTTAAAAACACATGTTTTTTTAAGAAATAAGGTAATTAATCTAGAAGCTCTGATTTTGAAAATGAGGGGTATTAAGTTCTTCCTCTTACTGAATGCATGCACAACCTATAAGAAGGTTTGATCATGTAGAATGTGCATACCTTGTTGATTTGACTTGTTAAATAAATGTTGGTTTTTAAAAACTCGTGTTTTTTTAAGAAATAAGGTAATTCCTTTAGAAGTCATGGTTTAAAAAATCGAGGGGTACTAAGCTCTTCCTCTTACCAATTGCATGAAAAACCTATAAAAAGGAACAATCATGTAGAATGTGCATACTTTGTTGATTCGAGTTGTTAAATAAATGGCATTTTTTGAAAACTCATGTTTTTTTAAGAAACTAAGTAGTTCTTCTAGGAGCCAATATTTTGAAAAACAAGGGCTACTAATCTCTTCCTCTTACGCATTTCATCCACAAACTATAAAAAGGTGGATCATGTAGAATGTGCATACTTTGTCGATTCAAGTTGTTAAATAAATGTTGTTATTTAAAAACACAAGTTTTTTAATAAATAAGGTAATTCCTCTAGAAGCCGTGATTTTGAGAAATGAGGGGTATTAATCTCTTCCTGTAACGCCCCCTTCCATCATCAAGTGCAAGGAAGGGAAAACGTTAACAACACAGGGCTTCCGTAAAGGCTTAGCCCCAATACTGAGACCCATAACGCATGCAATTTAAAACTTATGGATGCAGACATAAATCCAAGAACTACACAGCGGAATTTAACTTCACATATGCACATAATTTCTTCACGTGTTCATCATACCCATATCCGTCATACATGTAATCAGTCATTAAATATCACATTGCATAATACATGATGCATTTCATTTATTTAACAGGAATAATTAATCCTTCAGATTGAATGTGTAGCAGAACACAGAATGCAAGTAATTTAAATCACAAGAACACTTATCTTGAGAAGTTGATGTCCAAACGACTGGCTACGTGAAGGCAACGTTCCTCCCAACCGTAGATCTCTATCCAGCCTATATTCCTTCAGCTGAGAGATCACCCCCGAGCTGGGCTGTGTATCCACTATGGAGGACTAGCTGGGTTCACTCATAGTCATGGCTTCAGTCAAGCATCCAAGCAGATAGAGGAGGGTAGTGCTAAGCCAGTGAGCTCAACCACAGAGCTACAGGCATCTCAAGTGAACTCAACAGTTAGGCACCCACATTACCTACCACATCCAACACAAGGAAGATCCCCTTCTCTGTTACACAGTCCCTCAGGAAACTCTTCCCTCCAGTGCTCTTCAGGATGGGCATAGAAAGGTCCAGCTGCTGATCTTTGAGATCCTAGCCTTCACTGGGTTTATCAAGCACACCCAACCTCTGCATAGTCAATCCCAACTTGATTTCTCACCATTCTGCTCACCAAATGCTCAAATCCGTCACTCGTTTTCTGAGCTGCAAAAACTGGGTTTCCCCATTGATTTCGGGGTAGCTAATGCTCCCAAATTCGCCCCAAGGTTCATGCTATTGGATCCCCCATTGGATTTCCCCGTCCCATGCCAAATCTGGACGTTTTTGGTCTTTCAAAAACGGGGTTCTCTCAAGGTCGCGATTTCTGGTTTTTCCTCACTGCTGGCACTCGTTTTTTTGGATGGGAATGATGCTAGGTAGTTTCACAATGGACTGGGGTGAGAATGAAGCAACCTCCCATGAGGTTGAGTGACTTCTTACCCAAGCAATCAGAGCCCATGCCCACCCATACGAATTTCAGGGCTGCCCATGCTCCATTGAAGCCATGGGCTGAAATCTCAACCACCTTCTTACAGCAGGCATTAATGTCACCTAGGGAAGTCAATGGGTTCTCATAATGACAAATGGCAGCCTAGGGTTTAATCCCATAGCCCCCTCACCACTCCCTAGTGGATACACGTGGCCCCTTCTCATTCGTTGCCTCCATAGCCAGTTTTTGGTATTTTATTTCCATATTAAACATTTACATCAATTTACAATATCCCATGGCTTAATAGCACGTGGGTAACAAAATATCAAGCGTGTATAATTTAAATAAAATCCGAGCATAAACTAGCGGGGCCTTGGACTTGAGCTCCACGCTAGGGAAACATACATCGCGTATTTACAATATTTACATTAGAGCCAATATTTCCTAAGGGTCAAAATTGGGGTATTACACTTCCTCTTACCAATTGCATGCACAACCTATAAAAAAGGGGCATTCATGCAGATTGTGCATAGTTTGTTTGTTTGAGTTGTTAAATAAATGGCAGTTTTTGAAAACTTATGTTTTTTAAAGAAATAAGGCAATTCCCCTAGAAGCCGTGTTTTTGAAAATCAAGGGGTACTAAGCTATTCCTATTACGGATTGCATGCGCAGCTTATAAAAAGGTGCATAAATGTAGAATGTGAATACTTTGTTGATTCACTTTTTAAAAATATCGTGTTTTTAAAATAGTCGTGATTTTTTAAGAAATAAAGTAATTCTTCTAGAAGTCATAATTCTGAAAAACGAGGGGTAGTAAGCTCTTCCCGTTACCAATTTCATGCGCAACCTATAAAAAGTGCGATCATGTAGAATGCAAATACTTTTTTGATTCGAGTTGTTAAATAAATAGCGTTATTTAAAACACGTGTTTTTTTAAGAAATAAGGTAATTACTCTAGAAGTCTCGATTTTGAAAAACAAGGGGTATTAAGCTCTTCCTCTTACCGATTGCATGTGCAACCTATAAAAATGTGTGATCATGCATAATGTGCATACTTTGTTGATTCGACTCGTTAAATAAATGGTGGTTTCTAAAAATTCGTGTTTTTTTAAGAAATAAGGTAATTCCTCTAGAAGCATGCTTTTGAAAATCAAGGGGTACTAAGCTCTTCCTCTTACCGATTGCATGCGCAACCTATAAAATGGTGCGATCATGTAGAATGTGCATAGTTTGTTGATTCCAGTTGTTAAACAAATGGTATTTTTTAAAAACTTGTTTTTTTAAAGAAATAAAGGAATTATTCTAGAAGCCAAGATTTTGAAAAATGAGGGGTACTAAGCTCTTCCTCTTACCGATTGCATGCACAACCTATAGAAAGGTGTGATAATGTAGAATGTACATACTTTGTTAATTCGAGTTAAATAAATTGCATTATTTAAAAACATGTGTTTTTTTAAGAAATAAGGTAGTTCCTCTAGAAGCCATGATTTTGAAAAACGAGGGTTGTTAAGCTGTTCCTCTTACCAATTGCATGCGCATCCTATAAAAAGGTGCGATCATGCAAAATGTGCATACATTGTTGATATAGAGTTGTTAAATAAATGGTGTTTTTTTAAAACTCGTGTTTTTTAAAGAAGTAAGGTAATTCCCCTTGAAGCCGTGGTATTAAAAATCAAGGGGTACTAACCTATTCCTCTCACGGATTGCATGCACAACCTATAAAAAGGTGTGATCATGTAGAATGTGCATAGTTTGTTGAATTGAGGTTATAAATAATTCTCGTTATTTAAAAGCATGTGTTTTTTTAAGAAATAAGGTAATTCCTTTAGGAGTCGAGATTTTGAAAAACGAGGGGTAATAATCTCTTCCTCTTACTGATTGCATGTGCAACCTATAAAAAGGTGCGATCCTGTATAATGTGCACACTTTGTTGATTCAAGTTGTTAAATAAATGACAGTTTTTAAAAACTCGTGTTTTTTAAGAAGGTAATTCCCGTCGAAGCTGTGGTTTTGAAAATCGAGGGGTACCAAGCTATTCCTCTTACTGATTTCATGTGCAACCTATAAAAAGGTGCGATCATGTATAATGCTCATAATTTGTTGAATTTAGGTTACAAATAATTGGTGTTGCTTAAAAGCACGTGTTTTTTAAGAAATAAGGTAATTCCTCTAGAAGCCGTCATTTTGAAAAATGAGGGGTATTAAGCTCTTCCTCGTATAGATTGCATGCACAACCTATAAGAAGGTGTAATCATGTACAATGGGCACACTTTGTTGATTGGAGTTGTTAAATAAATGACATTTTTTTAAAACTTGTGTTTTTTATAGAAAACTCATGTTTGGGATTGCACGTGCAACCTATAAAAAGGTGCGATCATGTAGAATGTGCATACTTTGTTGATTGGAGTTGCTAAATAAATGGTGTTTTTTAAAAAGTCGTATTTTTTTAAGAAATAAAGTAATTATTCTAGAAACCCTTATTTTGAAAAATGAGAGGTACTAAGCTCCTCCTGTAACCAATTACACTTGCAGCCTATAAAAACGTGCGATCATGTAGAATGTGCATACTTTGTTGATCCAAGGTTTTAAAGAATTGGTGGTTTTTAAAAAATCATGTTTTTTAAAGAAATAAGGTAATTCCCGTAGAAGCCATGGTTTTGAAAATCTAGTGCTGCTAAGCTCTTCCTCTTACCGATTGCATGTGCAACCTATAAAAAGGTGTGATCATGTAGAACATGCATAGTTTGTTGATCTAAGTATTTAAATAAATGGCAGTTTTTAAAAACTCATGTTTTTTAAGAAATTAGGTAATTCCTCTTGAAGCCATGGTTTTGAAAATCGAGGGGTACTAAGCTCTTCCTCTTACCGATTGCATGTGCAACCTATAAAAATATGCATACTTTGTTGATTCGAGTTGTTAAATAATGGTGTTTTTTAAAAACTTGTGTTTTCCTAAGAAATAAGGCAATTCAACTAGAAGTTGTGGTTTTGAAAATCGAGGGGTACTAAGCTCTTCCTCTTACCAATTGCAGGCGCAACCTATAAAAATGTGCAATCATGTAGAATGTGCATACATTTTTAACTAGAGTTGTTAAATAAATGGCATTTTTTAGAAACTTGTGTTTTTTTAAGAAATACAGTAATTATTCTAGAAGCCATGATTTTGAAAAACGAGGGGTACTAAGCTCTTCCTCTAACCGATTGCACTCGCAGCATATTAAAAGGTGTGATCATGTTGAATATGCATACATTGTTGATTGGAGTTGTTAAATAATGGTATTTTTCAAAAACTCATTTTTTTAAGAAATAAAGTAATTCTTCTAGAAGCCTAGATTTTGAAAAATGATGGGTACTAAGCTCTTCCTCTAACTGATTGTACTCGTAAACAATAAAAAGGTGCGATCATGTAGAATGTGCATACTTTGTTTATTGGAATTGTAAAATAAATGTTGTTTTTTAAAAACTTGTGTTTTTTAATAAATAAGGTATTCTTCTAGAAGCCATGATTTTCAGAATCGAGGGGTACTAAGTTCTTCCTCTTACCGATTGCATGCACAACCTAAAAAAGGGTATGATCATGTAGAATATGTATACTTTGTTGATTGGAGTTGTTAAATAAATGGAATTTTTTAAAAACTCGTGTTTTTTACAGAAATAAAGCAATTCCACTAGAATCCATGATTTTGAAAATCGAGGGGTACTAAGGTAAACCTCTTACTGATTCCATGCGCAACCTATAAAAATGTGCAATCATGTAGAAATTGCATACTTTGTTGATTGGAGTTGTTAAATAAATGGCATTTTTTAAAAACTAATGTTTTTTTAGAAATAAGGTATTTCCTCCAGAATCCCTGGTTTTGAAAAATGAGGGGTGCTTAGCTCTTCCTCTAACCGATTGCACTTGCAACCTATAAAAATGTGCAATCATGTACAATGTGCATACTTTGTTGATTTCAGTTGTTAAATAAATGGTGTTATTTAAAAACACGTGTTTTTTAAGAAATAAGGTAATTAATCTAGAAGCTTTGATTTTACTGATACAAATAGTTGTCTTCAATATATGGAGTTTACTAGAAACAAAAAAAACATACCAAAGAAACTCACAAAAAACATCCGAAGCTAAGTCAGACTCCATAAGCATATTTCAAATTGTCTCGAACCAAACAGAACACCACTCCTAAAATCATTGACAAGTAGGATTCCATCCATAGTACCCAGAGACAGCTTTGATAAGCCATTGGCTTCCTTATTAAATCTTATGTAGATATGTTCAAAAGATATATCAGAAAATGCATTAATCAGTGAACGCGTCCTTTTCACCCAATGTTCCAAAAGTAATGGTTTCAACTGATGTTTACTGGAAGCCCAATCGATGATGCACAAAGAATCTCCAAGAATCTGGAGAGAATTAATTCCAATTTTCATAGCAAACCAAAAAATCCCCCATAAAGCTAGAAGCTCAGCTCTTGTATTAGTCCCTCTTCCATATTTTAGATGCAGATGATACAAGTGATCAGTAGTAATATTAAGGACCATACCCGCACCACATAATCTTCCCTGGGATGCTTCATCAAAAAAACCAACTGAGAAAGTATGCTCTTCTTCGAAGAACTATAAATTTATGCTTTCTTTGTTGATAAGAGGACCATTTCCAATCAAAAAACTGGAGATGATTCTTGAGCAAACCAATTCAAAGTTAGGTTTCTGATCCCTAAAGATCAACCCATTACGGGCTATCCAGACTTCCCAAAGCACAAAAAATACAAGGCTAATATGCTTATGCATAATATCAAAGCAATTAGATAGATTATCAAGAAAAAATATCATGTCCCATAAAGGAAGCATAATAAACGTCTTCCTGAGGTCCATCCACATCTTTTGAAAAAAAAACAATGGCCAAAGAGGTGATTTATATCTTCTTGATCCTCACAGCACAACTGGCAGATACTAGGCCCAGATAATCCAAGTTTATGAAGGTTCTGCCACGTTAAAATCTTGTTCTGGATGCATAGCCTAGTAAAACAACTTATCTTAAGTGGTACATTTCCATTCCATAGCCTCTTCTCCCACCAACAAATATCAGAATCACTTATTTCTTCAATAATCAAATTATACGCCAATCGTGCAGTAACTGTACCCTCCATAGAATTTGTAGACCAAATCAGTTGATCTGTCTCCTCATTAATGACAATTCTCGTTGTTCTGATCTTATACACATAAGAATCCCATTTAGCATCCAAAGGACTACTTAATGACAGATCAGAAGTCATTAGCCACTTAATCATTAAATTGGCACTCTGTGACTTCACTGCTTGTTTAATAACAAAAATACCCTTGGAATGTAGCTCCCTGATAAGAAAAGTAGAAATCTTAAATCCATCATCAAGTCCCAGGATCGAATCAATTCCCACATAGGATTGGATGCCTCTACCCACTACCCAACAAATTGAGTGATTAATAATTGGTAATGCCTTGAGCAAACTTTGCCAAACTTCAGAAGCCTGAGAGATGGATTTAATTTCAAACTGTAACCAGTGACTTGGGGGAATCCTATTAAGATATTTGGATTTAATTGTCTTTCCCCAGAGGCCTAGATCAAATAAACTACGCCAAATATTTTTTGCACAAAGTTCCTGATTAAAAGACTTAAGACATTTGATTCCCCAACCGCCCTTATGCAAAGGCAGGGAAAGACTCTCCCAATAGGTGAGATCAAACTTCGAAGAACCAAATCTGCCAACCAAAAGGAACTGAAACATTTTACTTTGAATAGTCTCTATCACCGTAGAATGAACTATGAAAAGAGAGAACCAGTAGACCGGGACACTTTGAAGGATTGTTCTTACCAGAATAAGACGCCCTCCCAAAGATAACCACCTGTAAGACCAAGAGCTAATTCTTCTAATAATATTTTGAATAAGCCAATTCCAATCAATGGTACGATAGCAGTTGGGATTCAAAATGTAACCAAGGTATTTCATACCCGCATCTAAATCTTTCATCTGGAAAGGGATTAAATCAACAATAAAATATTTGATGTCAAGATCATCACACCTGAACACAAAACCAGACTTAATAGGATTTATGAGCATTCCCAACGCATCACAGAAGTTAGAAAGAATCTTATGATACTGTTGCCATTCAAATCTAGTTCCTTCTCCAAAAATAAGAACATCATCCACGAATAATAAGTGAGTAATCGAGAGAGTCAAGCTTTTATAACCGAAATAAGACTTTGTTTATTTTCCTTATTTATCAATAAGCTCAATCCCTCAATATCCATAATGAAGAGGTAAGGAGAAAGAGGACAGACTTGTCTAAGTCCATGATTGCCACTGAAGAAAGGGGTAGGTTAGCCATTAATCGACACTGCGAAGCTAGCAGACGAAATGCGGGCCATAATTTAATTAACTATATCCACCGACAAACCAATCTGGATTAGGATAAAGCATAAATAAGTCCACTCAACTCTATCATATGCTTTTAAGTGATCCAACTTTAGAATAAAAGCATTCAAATTTTGCAGTTTAATCGAGTGAAAACCTTCTTGTGCCACTCCTATTACATCCATAATATGTCGATTCGGCAGAAACCAAAACTGTTCTTTCAAGATAAACCTACCCAAGTATGGCTTCAATCTCTTAGCAATGATCTTCGTGATAATTTTATACATGAGATTACAAAGTGAGATAGGCCTATAATCGATATAGTCCACAAGCTTATCCCTTTTTGGGATTAGAGTGATGTAGCTAGGTAGTGTTTAATCTATCAGGCACCAGTTCTTTTCTCCTAGACTCCTCAATGGCCTCTGTTAACTCCTCACCAATAATATCGAAAAAATGGAGATAAAACTCCACCGTCCACCCATCGGGACCAGGACTTTTTTCCTTGGAAAATAACTTGAGAGTATTGAGTACCTCTTCGACTGAAATAGCTTTATCCACTTCCCTACAGTCCTCTGAATTGAAGAAGCTGGGGAAAGTTTTAATGGTATGCAGTTGATTTTCCATATTTGAGGAGTTATATATAGCTAGTATAAATACCTTTGAAATGATCAATGGCTGGTTTGCATACCTGTGAAAAAATTTAGTATTTTTGTCCCCCACTTTTAGCCAAGTGGCCCTGCTCTTTTGTCTCCATTCTTCCTCAATCTGAGTTAGAATCTTTTCATTTCCGTTCCTCAGTGAAGATAAATTCATCCATACAACTCTAAATATCCTGAATTTCCTACTCAATATCAATAAGTAACTTAAGGTTCTCTGCCTTCTTTTCTTTTTCCCAGCATATGACATCCTCCTTTAATATTGAAAGCTTCCGCGGTAATCCAAACAAATGATACATCTGTACCTTCTAAGATAGTTCCAGTCGGGGTTAAATTTAAAAGGATACACTTTATAGTGTTTGTCAAAATCAAGCTGAAGGATGACCTCCTTATGGTCAGATATTCCCACCGAATATGACCAAGTTCGGTACTTTCCTATAGCCCCACATAGGTCGTCGGACATAAAAAAGTGATCGAGTCGCTTTGCTATACCTGCTTCCCCACATCTACTGTTAGACCAAGTCGGATATAAGACATTCAGCACAATATCAACCAAATTTGCTTCTTCAAACAGGGAAATGAAATACTCTACTAATGAATCCAATATATTTCTCGAACCCCAAGTTTCATTAGGAGCCGTGGTGAAATTTAGGTCCCCTTCCAGAATAAGTGCAGGATCCTTTAGCAGCCCCGACGCCGTAATCTGCTCCCAAAAATATCTGCGATGATGATAGGGACCATAAATGTTCAGAACCCCAACAGTCTGTTGGAACCCCTTTAACTTCCCTTCAACAAGGATACTATTGTAGTCCCAAGGTTCACGTGGTTACCATAGATATATTACATAATATAAGCAAAGCATACACAATGATACATACACAAGAGATGAGTCAGATAGAGAGAACACAAGCCTTTATATTAACCAGCAAGAGCAAAATACAATCATAGAACCAATCTTAACTAGTACATTGGTTCAACAGCCTATATATATATATATATATATATATATATATATATATATATGCAAATACAGTTACATAGCCGTCTGTCGGTCTATCCAACCAACCCGACCTATCCTAGTTGACGCGACCTGTCGGCATGTGCTTCAGAGTGGTCGGGCGGAGGACCTAGTCGACAGGATGACCTAGGCCCCTCCAACATCTCCCCCACCTCAAAATCTTTCTTCGTCCCAAAGAAATGGAGAGATCAAAATTGCAAACAGAGTTATTAAGACAATTATGATGGAGGTAAGATGGAACCAATCACACCAGGTATATGTAGACAGGCTTTAAGAATAACTTCGGCAGAAACAGAGAGATGGTGCTGGAACTCTTCCCAAGTGCACAACAGATTTTGGATGTCGACAGTCAGAGTTGTGAGTTTCGACAAGTTTTCCATCTTGTCGTGAGTGGATGTAGCCTGTAAATGGATCATGTCGGGACCGAATATGATAATTGTTCTTTCAGCAGCAGCAAGTAACTGGTGGAATCGGGGATGAATTTCTCCAATTTTTTTGAGGTCGCCTCGTGCTTGAGACATCCATTGAACTTCTTTTTTTTCTAATTTATCCAACCTCTTATTTTCCATAATAATTTGACTGTCAAGTTTTTCAATAAGGGCTTCCTCTGCAGCTAAGCACTGGTGCTGAAGTTTGTTTAGCAATGTTCTTGTTTGCTGAAGATCTTTGTAAACGTCGCCATATTATACATACCAATTGTTTAGAACTTCAGTAAGTTTTTCTGCTTGACTATCATATTGCTTGAGTAATTTGAGAGCTTCTGAAAAGGCTGTAAACTGATTTGTCATGAGGGAAGCTACCTTGACAACTTGATCCCGTTGTTTCTTGAGAAGCTTGGATTGTAGCATCGACACAAAAGACTCAAATAACAGATATGCTCTATCAAGAGGTGATGTCGTGTCGGAATTGGCTGGAAGCAAGATAACTTGCTGAGCTAAGTTTTCACATTTAGCGAGGAATGTAGTCTTTTCTTCCTGTAGCTGCAGTATCTGATCTTCTGATTCCTATCGGTGACATCTTTGCACTCTGAAAACTGCATCTTCGAGTAAATCAAGCTCTTCTTGGGAGGCCAACTGTGGTTGATAGCTTGTAGTAGCTCCAAATTGATCTAAGTATACAGAGACAATATTTTCTGATTGGCCTTGTTGTGTTTGCTGCATTTGCAGTTGCTGCTGCAATTCTCTTTCTTTGCGTTTCTTCTCTTTGTGTTTCCTCCAGCTACTTTTTTCTTTTTCTTTTTCTTTGCTTATGATGTGTTGTTCAGGTCCCTTATCTTTTTCAGTTGTTGCTGGATGACTGTCGCTGATTGCTTGTGTGCTGGAAACAACTTGTTCTTCCTGGTTTGTGTACTTGGTACTGCTTCGGTGGTGACTGGAGTTTCATGTTCAACAATTCCTACACTTGGTGGAATGTCTGCTTGTATGCTGGATGTATCCATATTGCTTGCACTGATATCTGGAACATTAGTATGTTGTAATGGTTCTGTCATGTCGGCTGCAAAATATTGAATTGCGGCTGGTTCCTTGGCTTGTATGGAAGCCGCTTCGGCTGCTTCTGTCGTGGTTGCTTCTTTGTTGTGTTGCTGTGTAACCGAACTAGACTTGGATTCGTCGACAGGGAAACTCGACTGACTTATTGGGAGTGATGGCAGGTAGAATGATGTCGTAAGTGGACTCAAAGAAGTGGTACTGTCGAACGAACCCAGACTAACTAAACTAGACTTAATTGTATACTCGACATGGGGAGTGACAACTTGGGGGGGGGTTTCACTTTGAACGACTTTCGGTAATGTATTGACTGGGAGAGGAGTATAGACAGTTGTTCGTTGTGAGTAAACTAGACCTAAAGGGTCAGGGTTTCTGATATGATGGGTCTTTTTGTGACCGACAATTTTTGGGACTATCGATGGTAAAGGTAAACTTGCGGTTTGAATGGTGTCGGGGGGAGATAGGTTAACCGGAATAGTGGTTGGATATGCAAAGACTGGTTGTTGAATAACCATCTCGTGCTAGTTGGGACATAGTATCGGGAGGTTTGCAATAAATGTACTCAAAGCGGTGTCTGCTGAATTAATAGGAGCAGGTAATGCTAGAAGGCTGCTTTCTTCTTCTAATGTGGTTGGGGAAGAGGGAGGGGTCTGACTGGTTAGGTCGACCAGAATTTTGGTTTTTTTAATAAGAATTCTAGAATACGGATACTTATCTAGTTCTAGAAATTTTCGGAATTGATCTTCGACAGGTAGTTTGTTCTTGGCTGCATCTTCAAGAATCTGAGTAGCAGTGTCATATAACTCGATCTCGTCTTCTTCCGTAGGTTCTTGAAATGTTCCTTTTCTTTTCCCTTTTCCTTGGGTCGGTATTACCTTGTTCTGTTGAGCTATAATAAGTTCAGCTGCTACCTTTTGTATGTTGTCATCTGTCAACAGATGTTCTGGGTTGTCGGACTTTGTGCTGCTGTCTGATTGTTCCCCGACTTCTGTTGATTCTATGTGCGGAGTCTGGGTAAGTGATAACACCTTAGGGTTAGGTATCGGCTTGGGTTGATAAGTGAAGGTGTTCATATACAACCAGCTTTTGTATGCTTCTTGCTGCTCCATATCACTGAGAGGCTCGACATAATTGAAGTTGATTTTTCTTGCTTGGGCCGGAATAGGTAGTACTTCGTTAGATTATCGACTTAACTCCGTGAAAATTTCACTTACCGAAGGGTAATAATCAAGGCGCCTTGCTGGACCTGTTGCTCCTTGCATGTACCAGATTGCTGTATCATCCAAAGACAGTTGGATGTCTGTTGTCGGAGGTATACTTTGACGAACATTCTGTGGTACTCTCCATCTTGTCGCCATTGTTTTAAGGTCTATAAACCATGCTTCTAGCCAAATTTTAACTGTTGTAGGCCCATGTCGACTTTCTCCAGGTGCAAAACAATGGAAATTCTCCATATGGACAAGTCGTTCCTGCAAGCAATCCTTGTTTCCTTTCGGTCAAAGATGGGTCATAGCAATCCATATGAGTACAAATGGGTAACGGATGCTAGCTCCCTCCCCTTGGCACTTATGGCATGTGTATTTGAGAATATCGGCCAAGAAGTCTGCCCATTTGTATACTTTATCGTTCGTAGCCATATTCTTGACAGCTTCCAACATGTCGGTATTCAAATCTGATCCCCAACCTATCCATGAAAGTGCATGCGACACAATCTTGGCAGCAGTTCTGTAATTGCCATATACAATTTGGCTCACGACTATGCCTCGTTAGTTTTTCCCGGCAGGAGTGTCAACAAACTCGTCGACCAAGTCTACACCTGAACTTGTTAGTACAGCGTCTCACTTATCTGATAGGCCAATTATCTTGTGAATAATTTCTCCATTGATGTCGACCGGGACATCGAAATAAAGCTTGCCATTGTGATACCTTCTAATAATAAATTGTGTAATGACTTCTTTAAGTCCTCCGAATGTATCCAACAAGGGTGCCTTCATATAATGCAAAATTGTGGTTGTCTGTAATCGTCGTGCTTCCTCCCTCCAATGACCATCTGTTTCCTTCCCCCAGTCTTCAATGCTCTTCCATGATTTCTTCCAAGTGGGTTCTACTGCTTTCGCATTCCGAATCATTTGGAGTCTTGTTTCCAATGGTGTTTGTGCTTTTTCCAACTCTCTAACTGTCGATGCAGTGGCTTTGGTAGCTGTTAAAGTTTTTCTGGAAGCCATGGCGGATTCAGGGTTCAAGAATGCGAAATTAGCTTCGGAGGGATCAGGGAGCTCTGTATCCTGGAGTTCAAGTTCTCGGAAAAAGAGTGCCCAAGAATCCTCGAGCTACGGATTTATGGTGGAGTTACTCGGCACGGGTGAACGGGATGTGGAGGCCTATATTGATGGTTGATTTGACGGGGTTATTAAATTGGACTGACAGGCTATCAGCGCCCTGTCAGGTGCATTACTTCTGGCGTCGCGGGTATATCTACCCTTTATTTCTTTTTCATCATGATGTCGCGACACCTTGTTTGATGTGTTATGTCGACGAACTTCTCTAATTGAGTTTGGTCGATCCGGGCTCCAATGCTTCTGTCGTGCCTGATTTTCCTCTGCAAATCGTCGACGTTCTTGTCGATGTCTATAATATCGATGGTTATGCATCAGACTTTTTTCTCTGCTCTTTCCATCCTTCTTCTGCCACTCTCTCGTCATTCTGCTTTTGTCATGCTCTGCTGTTTTTCTTGATTGCTTATAGTACTCTCATTCGGTTACTTCTTAACCGTTTTGTTTTTTTTTTTAATCTTCATGACTTGTACCGTTTTAGGTGGGCGCCATTTACCACTTTCTTGAAAACATTTCCTTGTAGTGTTTTCAGTTGGATTGATCCGTTAGGATTTAATGCTTCGACAATGTAGAGTCCCATCCATTCTTTATGCAGCTTCTTTGGCTTCCCTTTTACTCGGCTATTATAGAGGAGTGCCAAATCTCCAACTGACGAATTCTTTTGTTTGATATTTCTATCATGCCACGCTTTCTATTGTTGTTTTTGGACTCGCTGATGTTCTATCACCAACTGTCGACTTTCATCCAACTTCGACAGTTGTAGTAGCCGTTCTTGTCGAGTATCTTCAACGTCAATATGTAAAGGTATTGCAATGGTCGGTGCTTGTCATCGAAAATGTAATGGGACGACAACTTCTTGTCCATAGACAAGTGAGAATGGTGTTTGACCTATCGTTCTTTTGTATGCTATTCTATATGCCTAGAGAACAGTAGGTATTTTGTCATCTTTCTCTGTATTGCATATTTTCATCAGTCCTTTTGTAAGTGTTTTGTTGAATGACTCTATGGCGCCATTCGACTGAGGATGGTACGCTATGATTATTCTATGATCAACTGCAAATTCTTTAGTCAATGCTTTAATGGTTTTACATACAAAATGCGTACCTTGGTCACTTATTAATGTTATTGGGCATCCAAAACGTGTTATAATGTTTTCATAAAGAAACTTAGTGGCAACTTCGCTTGAACATGTTTCAACCAGTTCTGCTTCTGCCCACTTGGTAACATATTCGACAACAGTGATATATATCGAGCACCTGTCCTTCTCCCCACTACTGGAAATGGTCCAATAAAATTGGTAGCCCAAATTTTGAATGTTAGGCTAGGGTTAATTGGAACCGGTGGCATTTCTGTTCTTGGGAGTGGTCGGCCATGCTCTGACATCTGTCACACTTAGATACAAATTCTCAATAGTATTTATGAACTGTCGGCCACCAAAGTCCGGCTTGCAGGATTTTTCTAGCTGTTATGTCTGCATGATAATGTCCTCCCACCGGTCCAACATGAGCTTCTGCAAGTATATCCTGTCGTTCATGGTCAAGTGCACATCGGCGTAATATATCATCCAAGCCAAGTTTATAGAGGAATCCATTGATCAGAGTGTAGGGGGATGCTTTCATTGCTAATATCTTCCTCTTTTTCTCAGTCATTCCTTCAGGAGCTTTCCCATCCTAGAGAAATTGTGCAATTTCCGCAAGTTCTGAAGGGACTGCTTCAATACAAAACAAGTGTGCGTCCAGTAAGTCATCTTCAATTCCTGTCGGTTCTTCTCCTGTTACGACTCTCGACAGGTGGTCTGGTCCGACATTAGATTTTCCAGGTCGAATGATTACTTCAAATTCAAATTCTTGAAACAGTAATAGCTAGCGGCATAACCTCCCATGATGCAATGGTTTATTGAATAAGTATTTTAAAGCTTGGTGATCTGTATAAAATACAAAAGGGTTAGCCAATAAATAATGATGGTATTTCTGCAGTGCAAATACCATACCTAATGCTTCCCTTTTAGTCGTAGAATAATTTCTTTCAGCTTTATTCAATTTCCGACTGCTGAATGCATTAGGGTAATCCATGCCATCTTCTCTGGGTTGGGTTAAAATGGCGCCAATTTCTATTCCAGATGTGTCAATATGTACATGAAATTTCTTCGAACAATCCGGAAATCGGAGGATGGGTGCTTCGACCATTTTTCTTTTCAACGTGTTAAATGAGATGTCGCATTCCTTTGTCCACCTATAATATCGATCATCTTTTAGCAATTCTTCAAGAGGATAAGTCATATCGGAACAATGTCTGATAAACTTCCTGTAATATCTGGTATGACCCAACAGGATCCGTACTTGTTTCGAATTAACTGGAGGCTTTAGGTCGAGGATAATTTTGATCTTTGTGTAATCGACCTTAATTCCTTCTTTGCAAACTACATGGCCTAGTAATATGTCGATGGGTGTCGCGAAAATGCACTTTTTAATATTTAGCGACAATTGTATCTGTCGACATCGTTCCAACATCAATCGAAGCCATTTGCAATGATATTTTAGCATTGTATAGATTGTCCAATCATCAAAGTATACAGCCATGGTTTTGTAGATATATTCTTGAAATGCTTTGACAACAATTCTTGAGAAGACTGCAGGTGCATTCTTCAAACCGAAGGGCATAACTTTGTACGCGAATGACCCAAATTCACACACGAATGTTGTCTTTTTTTTTATCTTCCTTTGCAATAGGTACTTGGTTGTACCCCAAGAATCCATCCATGAAAGAGTAGCACTCATGCCCTGCAACTTCATTAATAATTTCATCTGCGAAAGGAGTTGGAAAGGGATCTGTGAGTGTTACCTTGTTCAGCTCGCGAAAGTTGACACAGATTCTCATTCGTGTCGGATCTTGTTTCTTTGGCTGAACAACCATCGGGATTTCCCATTACAACTGGTCGATAGGATATATGATTCCTACTGCAAGCATGCTATCGATCTCCTTTTTAACAATATCCTTATATTTATGAGCAAGCTTGTACGGTCTTTTCTTTACATGTCTGGCATTTGGTTTAATATCAATTTTCATCTCCCCCATTTCCTGCACAATTCCTTTCAAGTCTCTATAATCTCGAGCAAATACGTCTTGAAATTCTTCCAGGATATTGGAAATTTCTGTTGTTTTCTCCTCACTCCAGTAATCGTCAATCTTTGCCATTTTCAGTCGATCGTCATTTGAAATATCTACTTCCTTTGTTTTAATCTTTGCGTCCATCCATTTTGGTGCACGACTGTCACTTATCTGTCTTTCACCTTCTTTGATTTGTGTGAAAGTTGGTGGAAAGCCTTTTTCTGACAACCTTTTGGGTTCATCTTTTTCAACAATCTCGGTGCTAAAGATTGTTTTTACGGGCTTCGACATGTCGGGATGATCCTTTCTCCATTGAAAACTTTTTTCGACTGATATCTCCATTTCTAGGCTTAGTCTTGTCGAATGTTGCCTTTCTATCGAATTTATGTTGTAGTAGGTAGTAGGTGGGTGCATAATCTTCTGCTTTTCTGCAAGTGTTAAGGTTTCTGTCGGCCACGGAAATTCTTTAATGCTTCTACTTGCTTTGACCAACTTCTCATCCTGCGGAGAAAACTGGAAGTCCTTGATGAAATTTTCTTTTAAGTCTTTCCAGAAGAAATTTTCTCCTCTCGCTTCTTCCATCTTGTACCATTTGTTAGGTAGATGATCAAGTGTTCTGGGGAAGAGGTGAGGCCAGGCTCTTTCATCTTTATGGCCCAATTTTCTCCATTCCCTTTCGCAACAGTTGATGTGGATTTCAGGATTTTGTCCTTGTGTAAACAGAGGGATATTGGCCTGAGTTGTCAATTTTCTACCTCCAAACCTTTCTATAAAAAATGTTGATGCAGTATTCCAATTTTGGATTTTTGACTGATGGGTGTCCCACCATCTCGTAGCTTGACCAGTAAATGTCTCAACCAAAATTTGTTGTCGGCCTTGCTCTCCGACATGTTTTGATACCTGTTCGACATGTACAGCAGGTGAATCATGTTCTTTATATCTTAATGTCGAATTACCTGATTGTGCATTTCTGTCTGGAACAAGTGTTGGATATGCTCGCATTTTTCGTTCGAATATCTTCGGTGTGTAAGATCCCGAGAGACATTTCTTTATTTGCTTCTTTGAGATTGCTTCCACAGTCCAACATTCTTTCTCATGTAAATCATAGTTCTCTATTTTCCAATCATAGAGTTCTACGTCGGAATTGTATCCAAGCGAGATAGGATCTTCGAGGTGAAGTTCTCCTTGGGTATTTGGGTCAATGCGATCTTCATTATTGTATATCCGGTAAAGCTATCGAACATCATTATCAATTTCTGTAGGTTCCGAACATGGTTCTCCCTGAGATGGGAAGATTGGTACGATAACGTTCTGCCTGTTACCTTTCAACTTGATACAACTTTTGTCTAAGGAAATTGAGGCCTTCATCTTTCGTCCCCAAGGTCGACCAACCAAGGCGGCGAAGGAGCTCGCATCATCCTTGGGAGTGATGATCTTGAAATCTACTATTGTAGTGATGCCTTTGATGGAAGTTTCAACTCCGTTCCATACTCCAATCAGATCAATTAATCCTTGATCTGCGAGCTTTAGATAGATGTCTGATTCCTGCAGTTGTGCTCGACCGAGTTGGTCCCAGCTATCACGAGTCATGATATTCACTTGGGATCCAAAATCTAGTACAACTTGTCGTACATGATATCCATTTATGTAGAGGTCGACTAATGGGTCAACATCATTTTTCTCTTTTTGCTTTAGTCAACAAATGTTTTTAGTTTGTCTTTGCTCGACATGTTTATATTTTAATTTATGCAACAAGTCAATCATTTTTCCTACAGCTTCCTCATTTGAAATTAATCTGAGCAATTCATTGAGAACTTCCTATCGGTTTTATTCAATGTCTTCGTGTGCTGCTTATTCATGAAATATGTCGGATGCATCTTTGTACATAGATTTTTGTTTTATAGGATTTGGGTAAAATCCCCTTTATCGACAATTCTACTTATCTGTGGCTTATATTGACCAATGTGAGTGCCTTGCCTAGTTACAATTTGCAAGTTTTTTGTACGAAGCACATCATTTTTTGAAATACAAGATAAAACGTGGACATTCTTTTTCTTATTTATTTTCTTAATCATGGTAGGGAAATCCTCTAAATAGTGATCGCCTACCCCACACTTTGTACAAAATTTAAGATCAGTTCTTTCCTTATAAAGGCATTCTGCATGCCGATGATCCTCACTGAGACATGTGAAACACGCACCAGGTCGATTAGGTCGAATACCGCGACCTCCACCGCCACGACCATGACTCTGGTATTCTCTGTGTCTATTGTAGCCGTCATATTGTCGATCATATCGACGGTCATTATACCTTGGGTATCTGTCATTCCTGTGTTGATTGTATCGGTTATTTCTTCCATCATTTCTCTCGAATCTATTGTTTGTTGTATTTTTGTTGTGATGCTGCTCGACAAAGTTTGTCTGGTACACTACATGGTATTTTTTCTGATTTTTCAGATTCAGATGACATTCTTCAATTGCATGTGTATTCACTTAACAAATTTGACACCATCTTGCCTTCTTGTTTTTCAAATTGTATGGACAATCATTTGTGGTATGTGAATCATACTCTTTGGACAGATCGCAGAAACATCTGGATTGAATGAGTTTCACTTCTTGTCGTCGATCCTCAATTCAACAAGAATCTTTGGTATGTCCTGAAGTTTGACAAGTTGTACACCATAATTCTAGTCCTTTTAGAGTCATATTCCGGATAGCTTGCTCCATACTTTCAAGGCCTTCGTCGATGTGTCTATCCATGGATACTAGAGGGTATTCATCATCCATTTCGATTTCTAGTGCTACTTTTAGTGCCTCTGCATAAGTATTAACACTTTGTCGATGGACATGTATTCTGATTTTATTTATAGACCAGAAATAAACCATTTGATTAATAGTTTTTCTTCGATTTCATAGTCTAATTTTCTCAGGAGGTCTTTGAAACTATTGTCATACTCCTTGACAATTTCTATTAGCTTTTGGACTGTCATCTTCAGTCGTTCTGCCGACAGGTATGTCGCATCTTCGTTCATGAAAAAGGCCAAAAAGCTTTGTTTGATTTGTGCCTTGGTTGCATTTGGTGACTTTGCTATGTACCCCATGTACCATGTCAGTGCTCTTTTTCTTAACGAACCAACAAACTGCGCAATCTGTCTTTCTTCGCTAATGATTTGATTGGCTGTCCATATTGCCTCATACATAAACCAATGTCTTATCGAGTCTTCATCACCTTCGTAGAACGGAAGATGCGTTGTTGAGTGTGCCATGTCTGTTGGTGTATTTTTTTGAGAATTTGATGGTGGTGTGGGTGGGTTATTTCCACAATTAGAACTTGGTGCTTTGTCAATTTGAATTAGCTGTCTCTCTGGACTTGGTTCTCTGTCTTCAGAATCAGTGACTATAACTTCTTTTGTATCACTAGGTCTGCCTTCTTCTACCACTTCTGTCGAAATCCAGTTAAAGTTCTTCTCAAACGGGATTTCACTGAATCTCGAGCTTTCCGATGTACTCGATGAGTCGCTCAAATTTGGTATTGGCAGGGGGGGCACTTCCTCATGCTCTGAGTACACTAGATGAAAGCTTCTATTTGAAAATTCGGGTTGAAAAGAAACCCAATTTCCTTCCTTCGGTCGATGAATCAATAGTCTATTAATATCATAGCCTTCTATACTTCGACGTTTCCAAATTCCTGACTGACAAGCATGGAGACTGAGATTTTCCTTGATAATTTCTTGCACCCGAACGCTTTGTGTTAAATGAAATGGAGAAGGAGGTGTTACCGTTTCAGCTATCTGACCTTGGAGAGCTCTACCACGCTCTATCCACAAGTATTCATCCATCGGCGATAGGTCTTCTTCGACACCCCGATCATCGCGGGCTTAGCTTGACTCTGGCAGATTTCCTTCTGCGTCTGTCACGACATTTAATCCTCTTGTCCTCTGGAGCGCAATTGCTTGCTCCCGCAGCTCTTCACGTCGCTGCCTCCTATTTTCTCTTTCAATTTTCTAGATATATGGGGTGCTTTTATGACTCAAAAGTCTGTCTTTGTCATATTTTCTTCCACTGCTGGCCATGTCGTCTTGTCATATGTTGATTTTCATCAAACTAGGTACATCATAGCATGCTTCACCACCCCCCCAATGCCGGCCCGAAGGTTTCTAGATCACTGGGGAAGTGCAGACCATCATTTGTTCAAGAAAAATTCCCATTCGCGTTCCTTTACAAATCTTTCCCACTTACGTTCTTTCTCCTTCCAATTAGAGTTTGGAAGGGGTGGGAGCCACGATGGTTGTGTTTCGACAATATGCGCAACGCCTTTGTCGATCAGAAATTTGAACAATAGAGTCGGCAAAGAACACAGAAATTGACAGCTAATTCGGTGAAGAACTTTCTTCTTATTTCATCAACCGAGACACGATCTTCAATCGCCTGTTCTTCACAAAAATCATTTGCAATATTTTTGCACCACTCCGACAGATTCGTGCTTCCTCCATTGATCAGCTTCGACAGCAGCTTCCTCTCTGCTTCATCAACTAGTCTTTTCATCCAGAAGCTTCTTCAAGGAAGTCGGCACAGACTCTACAAATCTCTCATGGGTCTCGGAGAAGAATCGATCTCTCACTTGGCTAATCATCAGCTTGTTACGTCATGCATAGTTCTGCAAATAATTCACGATTTTCTTCTCCCACCAATCTCTAATATCCTGTTTTGAAATCATAGGTCATGCTGCTATTTATTTTTCATGTATCAACCGGAAACGGAACCAAATGTTGTAGTCCCAAGGTTCACATGGTTACCATAGATATATTACATAATATAAGCAAAGCATACACAATGATACAGACACAAGAGACAAGACAGATAGAGAGA
The DNA here is from genome assembly GCA_027924585.1 of Larix kaempferi. NCBI lineage: Eukaryota > Viridiplantae > Streptophyta > Pinopsida > Pinales > Pinaceae > Larix > Larix kaempferi. Next base: position 429,173 of record BSBM01000099.1, on the reverse strand, counting down.
ACACAAGCCTTTATATTAACCAGCAAGAGCAGAATACAATCATAGAACCAATCTTAACTAGTACATCAATTCAACAGCTTATATATATATATATATATATATGCAAATACAGTTACATAACCGTCTGTCGATCTATCCAACTGACCCGACCTATACTAGTCAACATGACCTATCAACATGTGCTTCAGAGTGGTTAGGTGGAGGTCCTAGTTGACAGGCCGACCTAGGCCCCTCCAATAGATACCTGCACATGTATGGTATGATTTCATGTCAGCTAGCATGGGATCCCAAGCAACCAGTGTACCTCCAGAATGTCCCACAGCATCCAGAGCAAAAACATGCCACCGAGGTTTAATTTTTTAAAAATAATTACAAGCATCCAATGAACACTTCATCCTCTCCTGTATTAAAATCAAATCCGGATGAGAAATTTCCAGGAATATTTTTAAGGCAGAACGCTTCGGGCCACTGCCCATCCCTCTCATATTAAAAGAGACAATATTCATCGGGTAACCTTGACATGGGATGCATCATCTCCAAGAGCCTCAGACAACAACAAATCATCAGTAGGAGAAATCTTGTTAATACCTTTATCAAATAGTGAATTGAACTGATGGTTAATATTCCTATTTCCCAATGTGCCATTATATCCCCCCGAAGGAATACGACCAAAACCCTTTTTATTATTCTTAGATTTTCTAATGGTCACGTTCTCATTGAAGATAGATGAAATGGGGATAATGTCAGAGTATTCCTTTGGAGAGGAAGAGTAAGTTGACAGAGGGATACGACCAACTTCCAGAGGCACAAAAGTAGGGACCAAAGAATCGGGAAGGGGGGAGGGTGATAATGCAATGCCTAAGATGTTTCACTTTTCATCCTCCAGAGGGGGAAAACCCATCTGGTCAATCGGATTTTGGGATCCAAATACAGTAGAATCAGTTGAAGGATTATCCCTCAATTGACCAAAAGGGAGATTTGATCCTTCTCCTTCCTGGGTTCCTACAGGTTCCAAATCCCCTAAAAAAGTTTCTTCCTCGGGACCCGCGGATTCTACAGCTCCCCTACGTATAAAAAGTGGATCATAGGAAGGATTGTGCAGGACCCCAGGTCCCAAAATAGTAGACCCATACCGTAAACCCGACGAATTTTTAGAATCAAATTCAATATAGGACAACATAGATTTTTTTATGTCATCCATAGGTAAAAATTTGAGTAGAACCGAAAGGGTTTGTGAAAACTTACCTACGAAGGAGGAAGCCGAGGAATGGTCCAAGGGGATAGGAAACCACTGACCATCACCAATGTTGTTTGAACGCTCAACCTTATCACCTTAACTGCCTGAAGTATCCTCCAAGACCTCACAGTGAGCTTTTGAATGACTTACCTTTCAACATCTATGACATCTGAAATGGATCTTCCAATAATCCAATCTTTGGATAAAAGAGCCTTCTTCCCACACTACCTCCAACTCTCCAGGAAAACCCTCAGAGGGATCAATATCCACCAACATCCGTGGAGAGCGCCTTGTTGAAATATTGTAACTTCAAAGAATATTCTATTTGTACTTTATTATTATTCATCCGGAGATGTTTTATCCTTCGTCGCGATGTTATTATTATGTAAAGTCATTGAGGTAAATCCTCCCATGTAAGTCGGGGAAATAGATCCCCTAAGAGTCATTTGTAATGGGGTGTTTAAGTTCCCTAGAGGGGTCGGCCCAGTCAGCATTAAGTTGAGTGGTTAAGTTGTTGGGGACAACCTAGTTATGGTGAAAAGTCAAGTAGGAGTAGAGTATAAATAGAGGAGGTGTGTTCCTCATTTATACTCACTCATTCACTCACTTGTGAATTGTGCATAGGAGAGAGAGAGATCTGTAAAGGAGGAGAAGGAGCTCTTGTTTGGGGATTACATATTTGTATTTGTTGGTCATCTATATTGAGAAATATTTGCTGGGTTTTCTACCCCGTGAGGGTTTCCCAAGATAAATTGTGTCTCTTGTGTTTATGTTGTGCTTGTTGTTCTTTCAGTGATCATGTATATTCTATTGTTGTGAAATCAAATGGAATACTGATGTTATCTATCTTAGCATATTGAATCTTAACATGCCTCTCAGAACCCATCAACTGTTCTTCCTCCATTAAATGAAACGACCAATAGAGTTGGCCACAGCCATGAACCCATTAATGTTCCAGCACTACAGAGGGAAACCGGGTAGGATGGTCCACAAATGTCACCTTAGAAGTTTCTCTTTACGCAGATCAAAACCACTGTGCCAACAATCCAGAACTAAGGATCCTTTTCCTAACACCCAGAACATGTCTTCAATGTTCCTTTTGGCGTCCTCCGACAAAAATTGAAAGTTTATCAAACCATTCGTGAGCATCAAGACCCTAGGAATATTGAAAATAAATGGTTTCCACTTCTGGCAAATCTAAGTTAAAATCTCTGGCCTAGATAATCTAATATATTCGAACTTTCCCACCAATGCTCGCTGACTTAGTGCCATTACCAAGTCAAAAGTCACATCTTTCCCCAAAACACACAATGACCTACCTTTCTTCTCCTTTTCAAATTTCAGCTTCGTCTCACTCATCTTAATTTTTACCTCCAGAGAGGAAATGTTAGCAGACATCTTCAATCCTTTGCCCACTGACTAAGGAAACTGGTTCTCCCAAAGCTCCAGAAACCCTACTTTCCAAAGAAGGGAATGGTTCAAAAGAAACCTTCTCTGACGAGTTAGTCATAACACTTTTGGTACAATCTCTGACTCGTGAAGAAAATTGTCCCCCATACCTCTCCCCTCCATACTAGGGACCCCAATGGAGTCACGGGTTCTGAACGACAAACTATTGGCGTGCCCCTTAACCAACTCCCGTCATTTTCGGACTGACAACAATACTCAACCATAGGGAGGATAGAGAAAAAACCATGAAACCCTAAAAATACTTTGTTGCCATAAAAACACACTAAACCCTAGAATCTGTCACAAAAATAAACAATGTAAGAAACGATTCCCACTTATTTTTACCTGGTTGGTACTAAGTTCAACACAGAGCGTCGAACGGACTCCAGGGCCATTGTTATTTCCAATGACTGAGACCCGTTAGGGTTTTAACCTCTTTAGGGTATCCGCCATCTTTGCAATTTAACATTAGTATGCATACCATAAGACTCTAGGTGTTTAATATTTACCATCATATTTAATTTAATATTAAAAATAATAAGATATTTACATTCTACTATCATAAATAATTTTCTGAACCAAATTCTTTGAAGTTTTTGCAAAATCAACTTCACAATGAGATTTTACCATCTTCTCTTCATCACATTCAAGTACATATTATTTATCATTCCCATTCCCATGAGAGCAAACCATTTCAAACTGTGTTGAATAAGCTCAAGAAAATATAAAGTTTATAAAAAGGTATCCAAAGACATTATTATGAAAATATGAAGAAAAAAAAGCAATCAACAAATCAATTATGAATAAAAACCAATCTACATGTGAGAAAGACAATAAAAGAGACTTCCAAGAAAACCTCTCAAACATTGTAGAACTTGAAACCTTTTCATGTGGTTATATGACTTTCTTTAAAATATCAACTTAAGGTTTTTGACAAAGCATCATGTTATTGGTATTTATTTGTCTGAAAAGACATTGAAACTTAATACTTGTCAATTCTAAAAACATAAGAAAATGTCTTGATATAACAAGTGTTGCTTATATGCTCAAAGTGTTGATTTTAAAAAGAGAACCATAACAAATGTTGTTTTACCAATTTTTCATAATAGAAATGCAATTACCAAGTGAACATGATAATATAGATTGCAATATTTTTAGTTGTTGATGTGGATGTGTAGTTGTACCTAGATGTCATTAAAGTGATTTTTTATCATTACAACAAAAATACTCAAAACTATGTTTGTGATGAAATTGCAACATGTTTAAGTTAAAAGTATGTCATATACACAGCTTCTTCAAAACAAAGTTTAAAAAAAAACATTTTATAGTTTAAAATAAAATCGCATTTCAACCTCAAATCTAGTTTTGAAAGGGTATTCTACACTCTTTGAACTTTGCAAATGCTTGAATCTCTTCATTACAAAGTGCACACAAGAAGTTTCATTTTTGTTTAAAAAAACTATTGGGCAATTTTCCTCAATAAAACATTATGTTTTCATGGAACACTTCATTCCATATTTTGTGAGAGATGCAACTAGCAATCATAAGATGGTTGTAGATTTGAAGTGATCCTTTCTTAATTGACAAAACTCAGCATTAGCCATGAATATTTTCCTATCACAATTTTAAGTTGAGAGCTATAAAACATATGCCAAGGTTTTATATTGGTTAATTTTTAGGTAATTAAACATTTGCATGCATACTATAGGTTTTTATAGGTTTTTAGAATTTATCATATTTAATTTTAATATTGAAATATCAAGATATATAAATTTCTAATTTTGTGTAATTGCAAAGTCAAATTGTTCAAATTTATTAATAATTGTACTATTTTTCTTCTATTTAATTCGAAGACATTCTCATAAATATGTCAACAAATAAATCGATGCATACATCAAATTAATAATGAGAAAAACAACTAATAATGAGCAAAACCCTAATGAGAAAAATAACTAATAATGAGCAAAACCCTAATTAGAAAAAAACTTGGAGTAAAGATGTCAACAAATAGATTTATGCATACATAAGCTAATAATGAACAAAACCCTGCTAAAAAGAACAACTAATAATGAGAAAAATCCTAATGAGAAAAAAAATTATAAGCTTTTTAAAAGTTCTCAATATTGTGTAATTGATAAAACTATACCTTTTCATGTTAATATAAAATTTTCATTAAAAGATTGAATCAAAGTTTTTTTAATAAAGTAAGCATAAATTAATCAATATCTTTGACAAAGTTTCTAAGCATTATAACAACTCAAATTGAAAAATATGAAAATATAATAAAACTAGACCTTTTCATGTTAATATACAATTTTTATTAAAAGATCAAATCAAAGTTTTTTAATAAAGTACGCATAAATTAATCAATATCTTTAACAAAGTCTCTAAGCATATTTTTCCAGCAAAAAAAAACATACTATTGCTATTCATATATGAATCAAATAATACAAATGTGCATAAGTCTAAGTAATAGACTTATTATATAGTCAATAACAAAACTGTATTCCCTTCACAAATGAACAAACTTCAGAAATTAAAAGCCTTACCCAAAACCTTAATAAAGTTGATCCATACTTTCATTCAAAAAAAGAATACCAAAAAATGATATCCGATCAGATATCATAAATTTGGACCACCCCAGAATCTATCATCATAGAATCAAATGCTCCTCCCAATAGATATCTCCCTCATCTCCAGCATAAGCTTCCTTGGAAAGTGTGTCAGCCATGGAATTATATTGCCTATATATGTGTTCTAGTGAAAAATGTTCGAAGCGCTGCAATATTTCTTTACTCTGTTTGCACCAATATTGATAAAGAGGCATATTGTTCAGATTATAATCTCCATGAGCCCATTTGATGGTCACTCTGTAATCTCCAAAGATCACCACATCAGATGGCCCAAAATAATATGCAACAGTAAGGACACACCAAAGACCAAGGATCTCAGCTTTCATATTGGTTCCGTGACCGCAATTCAGTTTCAAAGTATAATAATGATCCATATTAATGTAAATGACCCCACCCGAGGCACATTTACCACCAATAGTTGCACCATAAAAAAAGATCACTGCTTTCTGTTGTGGAGGACAGAAAGAAGAAATATTTTTAATTTTCACCTTATTACAATCCGAACACTGTTCTAAAATCATCTTAACAACACAATTAAGTGTCCAACCAATCCTTGGGTGTCGATCCTCAAAAATAACCTGATTTCGAGTCAACGAAACTGCCCAAGCAGTCACAGCAGGCAAGTAGGGAAGCACATCAACAGACCTGTACCAATCAAGTGTATTATGTGCAAAGGAAACTTCACCCCACTGAATATTCATCTTAAAATAATATTGAAGTGATAGCCAGAGTTCCTTAGTAAATATGCAATCAACAAAAATATGGTTGACAGATTCTGAACTGTGAAAGCAGAGATAATGTTCGGATATCCACATCATCTTTTTCAGGACCTTGCATGCAAATTCTAGGGTTTGCATGCATCCCAGTCACCAGGTTGATGCCTCCAACACCTTAGCCACCTTATTCTAGCACTCGGGAGCTTCTTACATCAGTTCTTTATCCCTTCTAGTCAGGAAGGCGTCCTCTTCTCACCTACTGCCAGAGAAGGGCACACTTCTTCACCCACCACCTCAGTTTACACTCAGTTAGCTCCGTTTCTCCCTGATTTGAGGCTAGTTTCACTCCTGACTGACTGTTTCACTCCGTTGGACCTCCAAATTGACTAGATGACTTGTTCTGACTTCAGTTAAGCCTCCCATGTGCCCTCCACTGAGTCTCCTTCCCTATATCAATGATACACACTTCAGTTACACATGTTACACTCAGTTAGACTCAGATTGACACCTGGATGACTGGTTGTTGTGCATTGATGACCACCACTGATTGACGATGAGGACTCCTAGTTGGAGTCAAGCTACTCCATGCAGTGATTCAAATGGCCTACTTAGTCAATTTGAATTGCTCACTCACATTGTCAGATTATTGTATTGTAATTATTCACCCTTATTGGGATATTGAGCACTATGCATGTTTTACACAGTTTTACACCATATTTTCTATGTTCATCTGTTGTGATTGATTTACTTGTTCATTAGATCTGTTGTGACTAATTTTACATGGTATCAGAGCCATTTCAGGGACAATATCTCTTTTCTATAGGTGTTCTACAAGGAGATTTGAGTGAATTTACTCAAAATTACAAAAGTTTTGGCATGAAAGATCTCAAGAGCATTTGATCCTATGCATGCAAAGCTTAAAAATACTTCCAATACCACTCCAAAAGCTTGAGTTTCCACATTAATCTTGGATTTGATACATTGGACCCATTCAACTTGTTTGATCTCCAATCCCAGGTGTGATGCAACTCTAAAAGGGTGGATTGTTCGACCTTACTGTTCTTGGTTTCATTTTGATTTGCAGGTTATTGTCTCCATCAATTGCATTCGCTACCTTACTTTTGCAAGCCTTTCTACATCAAAGTGCACTCGCTCCTAACAATGGAATACTATTCTTCAAAGCCTATCCTCACCCCTTTCAATTATTTTGATTGGAAAGAAGATATGGAGATCATGTTACGTTCAAAAGGTTACTATAGAGTCACTATTGGTCTTGAATTGGAGCCAAACACCTTGGCGGAAAGAACCAAACACTACAACAAGCTTGATGAAGCTTATGGTCTTCTTTGTCTCTCCATCTCCAAAGATATTCACTTCCATCTCAGTGGATTGAAGACTCCAAAAGCAATATGGGAGCAACTTGAAACACTTTTTGGCAAGCAGGATGAGCTTAGGGCTTTTCAATTAGAGAATGAATTGATTGCTCTTAATCCTGAGAATTTCGAGACCATCAATGAGTTTTTTACAAAATTCAAGCACTTGACATTGCAGTTGAAGAACAATGGATTTATCAAAGAGGATAAGCAATTGATCCTCTCTATTCTCACCAAGCTTGGTAAAGACTATTCAGTATTTGTCTCTACTTTCAATTCCGGTCGGCTAACTACCCCGAATTGGAAGATGCCTACCTTGAATGCCTTCATTGAGTCCGTCACAAAAGAGCATAATAAGTTGATTCAAATGGAGTCCATAAGCTCCAAAGATTCAGCCCTATTTGTTCAAGGACCCAAGAATTCGAATGGTAAAGGAAAGCAAAAGAAGGAGAAGCCCAAATTCGAACCTCACAAGCAAAAAGAGAAAGGCAAGCAGACGGATGCACCATCCAGTTCGAAGTTCAAGCAAAAGGGTAAAGAGGGTAAGGAAAAATATAAATGTACTTATTGCAACCATGGCTTTCATCCCAAAATTTCATGCATGAAGAAGACTATAGATCAAATGGTCCTCCTTTTGGAAAAGAATAACATAACTCTTCCTGACGTGCAAGGAAGAAGGATAGGAATGATGATCATGAAAGAGGACATGCACTCATGGCAACTGTTTCGAAGCCCACTACTCTTTTGATAGATTCGGGTGCATCGAATCATATGGCTGCAAATATTGATTCTTTTTCTTCATTCGATTCAAACAGCTCCATCCCCATCCATTTGGGAGATGACTCAAAAATTTCTTCAAAGGGCAAAGGTACAATTCATGTAGATCATGGAAGCTTTCAGAATGTTCTCTATGTGCCTTCCTTGGCTTCAAATCTTCTTTCTCTGTATCAAATGACACACACTGGTGAACCGAAGCAAGTTACATTCAGCCCTAATACAGTTGAAATTTCTGATATCAAAAGTGGAAGACTTGTTGCAGTCGGAAAGGCGAACCACACTGCAAAATGATATGAGTTTTCACACTTTATTCCGCTTGCAAAGACGACTACTCTTCGCACACATGGTAATGAGGTTAGTATGCTTTGGCATGAAAGATTTGGACATCTTAATTATAAGTATTTGCTGTTGTTATCAAACAAATCCATGGTAGATGGTCTTCCACAACTCCGTTCCTTGAAGGGAATATGCACTGGTTGCATTATTGGGAAGCACCCCGAGCACAGGTTCGACAGCGGCAAAGCTAGCAGAGCTTCTACAGTTTTGGGGCTGATACATTCCGACATCAGTGGTCCACTGCCCCATATGTCATTAAATGGTTCAAGGTATGTTTTGACATTTATTGATGATCTTTTCCGTTTTACATGGGTATTTTTTCTCAAAAACAAGTCAGAAGTGCTTGGGAAATTCAAGGATTTTAAGGCTTCTGTTGAGACCACCACTGGGAGCAAGATCAAAGTTCTTAGATATGATAATGGTGGAGAATATATCAAGGCCAAGTTGCTACAACTTTGTGCCCAAAGCGGAATTCAGATCCAACATACAGTTCCCTACACACCCCAACAAAACGGTGTACCGGAAAGGAAAAATCGGTCACTGAAAGAGATGGCTACTTGCATGATTGAATCAAAAGGTTTGGCTGCAACTCTTTGGGCTGAAGCAATCAATATTGCTGCATACATGCAGAACCGAGTTCCACATTCATCCGTGAAAGGTATGACTCATTTCGAAGCATTCTTTGGTCACAAACCGGATGTGTCAAATTTGAGAGTTTTTGGCTCTACTGCATGGGCTAGAATTCCTTCCAAGAAGAGATGAGCCTTGGATCCACAAAGTATTGAGTGCATATTGATAGGATATGGGGAAGAATCAAAAGCATACAAACTCATGGATATCGGATCCAAAAATATATGCATAGAGCCCAGTGTGCAATTTGAAGAACCGCTTCAAGATTTGTAACTAGTCAAGGAAGAAATTATCGTTTCACCGCCTTCACCAGAAGAAGATCCGAGCAGCGATAATGAAGGTATGAGTTCTGATATTTATGATATTTTAGCAGCACATGATGATCATGACATATCAGGTTCGGAATCCGGCCATTATGATCCTCCTCAGTTACCAAAGTGGGCCCAAAACACTCTTCAATCTGTCGGTTCGAACATTGGAAATCCTGCTGATCCAAGACGAACAAGAGCAGACTTTCAAAGAGCAGGTATGTCTCTTTCTATTTCTGATCCATTACTTCCTGAGATTTGTTATTTGATGACTGGTTCAGATCCCACAACATACTATCATTCCCACCAAGATCCGAGATGGCAAAGTGCCATGGATGAAGAGTACAGTTCTCTTCAAAAGAACAATACATGAGAGCTAGTTTCTCTTCCACCTGGAAGAAAACTAGTCAAACGTAAATGGGTCTACCACACGAAAGTTGCTGCTGATGGCTCTATCAGAAAATACAAAGCAAGTTTGGTGGCAAAAGGTTTCTCCCAAGTCCAAGGAGTGGACTACACTGAGACCTTTGCACCGGTTGCAAAGATGGATTCCATCCACCTTGTTTTGGCAATTTCCGCATCCAAGCACTGGGAAGTGCACCACATGGATGTGAAGAGTGCTTTTCTACATGGAGACCTTGTTGAAGAGGTATATATGCAGCAGCCATAAGGCTACACATTAGATCCATCATTAGTTGCAAATTGAAAAAATCTTTGTATGGGTTAAAACAGGCCCCAAGAGCTTGGTATGTAAAGATGGACTCCTTCCTTCTTTCTCAGAATTTCAAAAGATGCAAATCTGATCCGAATGTGTATCTTCAGCAAGTTAAAGGTAATTTTTTGGTTATTGTACTTTATGTTGATGATCTTCTCATTATTGGTAGCACTCTTACTTCAATAAACAAGCTAAAAACTGCCTTAAATCTAGCTTTTGATATGAGCGATTTGGGCATGTTGAGTCACTTTTTAGGCTTGGAGATAGCTCAAAATTTTCATGGGATCACTATATCTTAGCAAAAATATGATTCCGACCTGTTATTGAAGTTTAATATGGCTGAATGTAAGGCATCCCCATTTCCATTCCTCTCAGGAATCAGTCTTGAGGAAGGAAATTCTACACCGCTTGCAGATTGCAGTATGTATCAACAGTTGATTGGTTCACTACTTTATTTGACACACTCAAGGCCTGATATTTCATATGCCGTGAGTGTCGTGTCAAGGTATATGCAGCAGCCCCATGAGCTTCATTGGCGAGTAGCCAAGCAGATCTTGCAGTATGTGCAAGGTATGAAACATTTTGGTATACATTATGCTGCGGATTCTGAGCTTGATTTCATTGGTTTTACTGATTCAGATTGGGCAGGTGATAGCATTGATCGGAAGTCCACTTCCAGTTATGTTTTCATGATTGGTCATGGCCCTATTTGTTGGTCCAGCAAAAAGCAGGCAGCCATTGCACTTTCTTCAGCAGAGGCAGAGTATCGAGGAGCAGTCAATGCTTGCATTCAAGCAGTTTGGTTGCAGGGTATTCTTTCCGAGTTTGGTTTTGGTGGCACTACTTCGACTGTCCTCTTTTGTGACAATCAAAATGCTATCAAGATCTCCACAGATCCAGTTCAGCGGCAGAGGACCAAACACATTGAGATTCATATGCACTGCATTCGACAGTTGGTGCATGATCGCACCATCATTCTGCAATATTGCCCTACTGATGAGCAAATTGCAGACATCTTCACCAAGAGCTTCACTGAGAATAAGTTCTCTTACTCCGTTCACTGTTGGGGGTGAGTTCCATCATGGTGGAGACAGATTGATCCATTATTATGTTTTAGCTTGAGGGGGGGCTTTCTTCCCACTGGGTTTTTCCTCTTTCCTCACTTAGCTTATTTTTAGCATTTTTTTTTGGATTATTGTATTGGGGTGACCTTTGGTCTTAGTAACCAGGGCCCTACATTATTTTTTGCACATCATAGTATAGTTTGAGGGGGGGTGTTCGGATATCCACATCATCTTTTTCAGGACCTTGCATGCAATTAGGGTTTGCATGCAAATTCTAGGGTTTGCATGCATCCCAGTCACCAGGTTGATGCCTCCAACACCTTAGCCACCTTATTCTAGCACCCGGGAGCTTCTTACATCAGTTCTTTAGCCCTTCTAGTCATGAAGGCGCCCTCTTCTCACCTACTGCCAGAGAAGGGTGCACTTATTCACCTACCACCTCAGTTTACACTCAGTTAGCTCTGATTCTCCCTGATTTGAGGCTAGTTTCACTCCCGACTGACTGTTTCACTCCGTTGGACCTCCAGATTGACTAGATGACTTGTTCTGACTTTAGTTAAGCCTCCCATGCGCCCTCCACTGAGTCTCCTTCCCTATATCAGTGCTACACACTTTAGTTACACATGTTACACTCAGTTAGACTCAGATTGACACCTGGATGACTGGTTCTTGTGCATTGATGACCACCACTGATTGATGATGAGGACTCCTAGTTGGAGTCAAGCTACTCCATTCAGTGATTCGAATGGCCTATTTAGTCAATTCGAATTGCTCACTCACATTGTCAGATTATTGTATTGTAATTATTCACCCTTATTGGGATATTGAGCACTGTGCATGTTTTACACAGTTTTACACCATATTTTCTATGTTCATCTGTTGTGATTGATTTACTTGTTCATTAGATCTGCTATGACTAATTTTATAGATAAAAAATACTCGGACCTTCCCATCCTCTTTTTACCAAATTGTCTCAAGTTATAAGTTCACCCCTCAATGCACGCCACATGAAACATTTAATTTTGATTGGTATTTTCCAATTCCACGGAGCCTTAAACCACCAATCAGTAGGAAATATGAAATGAGAGCTGATGACAGCTTGATATGCCAAATTTGTCGTGACAGTACCAATTTTAATATTTCCCAGCCATATCACCTTATCACTATCTAAAGAAAGTCTGCAACCAATCACATTTAATCTCTTAACATAATGACTCCATTCAGAAGCATTGTCTCCATCAAAACCCATTTCAAAAGCATTGAACCAATATCTTTGATTCACATGGTGATTCGATTTCCTGATCTTGTTAAGAGTTTTGTAATCAAAACGATGGAGAGTGAGAAGAATCTCATAAGACAATCTAAAACCATCCTCTAAACCAAGGATTGGATCGATATCGACCAGAACTTTTTGACCATTTCCAACCTTCCACGCCAGGTCCTTTACCATCCAATTATATATCTTTAAAAAACCAATCCAAATTATGGACGCACTAGAAAATCTCTTCACAAGGTGTCTCAACTAGCTAATAACATCACCCTTCAAATATATGACAGAAATCACCTTCGACCAAAGAGTAGTTCCAAAAAGTGATCTCCATAAACTTTTCATTCTCGGAGCAATATTGAAAAATGTAAGGTTGCGGATGCCCCATCCACGTGGCAAGTAGGGAGCACAATAGATTGCCATTTAGTCAAAACCAGTTTTCTACGGTCATAGCCACCAGTCCATAAGAAATTGAAATATAACCTTCTTAATCTAGAAAGACTAGACACGGGAATTTGATGCAGCAAAAGCCAATAGACCGGAATATCGGTGAGGACAAACTTACCCAAGATCAATCGACCACCAATAGACAACATTCTAAAAGTCCAGTGTGTAATCCTCTGCTCAACCTTCCTCAAAAGCCACAACCAATCATCAATCCTATATCCATTAGGCTTCAGAAAATAGACAAGATACATGAACCCTTCCTCCAATTGATGAAAGTTATAAGGTAAGAATCTTTTTAAAGCATCAATCCGTTGCTCAGAAAATCTAAAATGATAAACAAAAGATTTTCTAACACTTACCTTCATACCCGAAGGCACATAGAAATTAATGATGACATCCCTATACTTCTGCCATTCCATATCAGTATCCATCCCAGCAAGTAAAACATCATCAACAAATAAAACATGGGTGAAGACCAACTCCTGTGTAAGTTTGATTCCAGAAATATTCCCATCAACTTTTGCAACATTGATCATTCTGCTTAATCCTTGAATGATTAATAAGAAAAGCAAAGGTGAAAGTGGACACCCCTGGCGAATCCCCCTGCTCATGCTGAAAAAACAGGACGAGGCTCCATTGATAAGAACAACGATATTGGCAGAGGTTACACATGCCATAATCCAACGAGAGAATCAACCTTAAAAAAGACCAGTCGACTATGTGATGTGCTTTCTCAAGATCCATCTTCAGAAACATGGCCTTCAACTTCTTCAATTTGACCGTATGCATAATTTCTTGAGTAATTCCGATGGCATCGAGAATCTGGCGATCTTTTAAGAACCCAAGTTGTTCAGCAGAGATATGGACAGATAAGATTGGTTTCAACTGATTAGAGATAATTTTAGATATCAACTTGTATGCCAAGTTGCATAACGCGATTGGGCGAAAATATCCAAATGTAGAGGGCTTCCCTTTCTTTGGAATAAGTGTGAGGAATGTAGAATTAAGCCCACCAAAAATGTATCCCTCAGTGCGAGAAAACTCCACCATCTTTAATAAATCAGGCCCCATAAAATAAAAAAAGTGTAAGAATAGTTCAACAGTCCAGCCATCCGGGCCTGGACTTTTATCCTTGGCAAAACACTTAAGTGCAGCTTTGACTTCATCAAGATTAACTTCTCTCCCTCAAACTTCAACATCATGCTCCGTGATGAAAGCACGATAAAGTCGAGCAACATTAATTTGATGTATTAAATCATTCTGACCAGAATCAAAATATAAGTTACCAAAGTAATCAAGAGCAGCATTTTGAAGTGCATCCTGGCCAGAAATCAAATTCCCCGAATTGTCATTAAGATCCCAAACTGCATTCATATTCCTTCTATGCGAAGCATATGTGTGAAAGAAATTTGTATTACCATCACCATCACTGATCCAGATGGCACGACTTTTGAGTCTCCATTCTTTAGTTTCATGTGTCAATAATTCCTCTTTTTTCCTTTCAATGTGTTTGATAATATCAAACTCTTCTTCCATTAATCCTTCATCAATGTTCTGGCTGTGTAAATCCTGTAACTGAACCTCCAATGAGATGAGATCCAAACGATCATTCTTCTTTTTGTTTTGAATCCATTTTGAGCAAATACCTTTTGGCTGCAATTTCTTAACAAAATCATCAATTGGGTTCAACTTAGACTCATTACCATAATTTATCCAGAACTCCTTAATAAAGCTGCAGAAATCCTCATTACTCAACCAAGAACAGTTGAACTTAAATGGATAATGTATTTTACAGATAGCAGTGTCAATCTGAAAGTAGACCGGCCAATGATCAGAAAACTTGTAATCTCCAACCCAAGATCCGTGCCTTTCCCAACCATTGATAAGACAAGATTTAACTAAAAATTTATCAAGTCTCTTATGAATCCCAGCCGATCCAACCCTCCCATTAGTCCAAGTAGGACCAGGAACGTTGCGAAGAACATCAATAAGATCGTAAGTATTCAGCGCCCCAATGAAAAAATCAGCCATGCATCCTGACGAGCATGAGTGCCCCAAATATCCTCAACACTGCATGTGAAATTGAGATCACCTGCGATTAATAGATTTTGGGTATTAAAAATACCCGAGGCACATAAAGAGTCCCAAAATCTGCCATGATCTTTATATGGACCATAAATATTAAAAATAGTAAGCGGCAAATTCAGGCTCAAGCAGTCACCCTTTCAATAACAAACCCCAATGATTTTTATAAGCAAGAAAATTAAAGAAGCTTGGATTCCAACCCGCAAGTAGACCCCCCGACTGACCCTGAGCATCAATAGCCAAAAATTCCCATCCAGGAAGAATAGAGGAAAGTTTTCTGACAACAGTTAACTCCGAGCACATAATTTCCTGTAACAAGATTAGTTGATGACTAGTAGCATTGAATAAGTGGGATAAGGCCCTAGCCCTAGTGGCCTTTCCCAAACCCTGGATATTTATAGAACTAACATTAAGGAACCATTGGAGGAGGCAAAACATCTCTAAGGGCCTCAATATGTGAAGAAGGGTTGTTATCACCGGAAGTATCCTCAGAACAAGCTAATCTTGAAGAAAGAGGGATAAAAGTCTCAGATGAACCAAATCCACCTTTGCCCAAATCCTTCCTCCGACTTTTACAGATAGTTACATTCATGTACTTATCCGGAGTGACAGGTTTGACATGTGGATTCGAAGAGGGATTTTTCGAATATATGGACAGCGGCAGGAAAGTGTTAAATAAGGAAGAAGACCCAGGATCAGAAACCGACGGGTTCAATTGGCCACCCAAAGGTTCACTACCAGCAAAGTCACGAACATCCCCATCAAGAGGAGAAGGGGAAATAGGGTTTGTGGTCGTCAAGGAAACATGTGGAAATACCAGTTATGTGGCCGACGAGAGACCCAAATTATCATCCGACTGCAAACCCAAATGAGAAGGCAAGCTATTGGATTCCAACTCAGTGTTAGAAACAACAGAAATAGTACCAACAACAGGACTGGTAAGAAGGGGGGAATCCGAGGGAGAAAGATTCCTCTGCTCAGAACAAATGGCCGCCTCAGACAGAGTACAAGGTGTTTTTTCAAAAAATCCTTTGGGGTTAAGTCTGAGGTTTTCCTCCACAATACGCCTATCAAAAGACTTCTCAATATCAATATAGAAATCTAACTCCTCTTTGGGTAATTCCTTCTGTGATAAGGAAATAATAGGAGAATTCTTACCCGATAAAACATGAGCAGGAGTTTGTACCTCCACAACAGCAGCATTGGTCAAAGATGCTAAAACCCCAACCTCCTCCGAAGACGAACCAATACGTAATAAAAGTGGACACCGGGCCATAACATGTCCAGTACATCTGCATTTGAAACATTTAAAGGGCACCCCAAAATAATCCAACCTTTGTCTGAAAGTTAATTTGCCCCAAATGATTTCAACTTCTGTCGGGAGACCTTTGTTAAGGTCGAACTCAACCATGACCCGGGCGACCCTCTTCTCCATCCCATAAAGTGAGGTCTTGTCAGACCTAACAAAAGTACCCACTTTGTTAGCCAGACCAGTCAGAATGCTTTCAATCTAGAGAACCAGAGGAAAACCAGGCAGCAACATCCAGAGAGGTCGTTTAGTTTGCAACTCCTTCAATGGGTCAAAATCCAAATGCCATTTCTTCAAGATCAAAGACCCATCTTTAAACGCCCATTTGCTAGACAAAATAGTCCCAACATACTCCGCCAAGGGTAGAATAAATAATATCCATCCATTAAGTAAAAGGTTGACGCGAGGGGAAAGACCCAACAAGGGAGTCCACTGTTTATCAACCCAATCTAAATAGCTCCTCCTTCGAGCCAGAAGTAAATTCCAAATGACCAACAATGGCCCTACGAGCCAACATTGATCCTATCCAGATTTGAATTTTCCTCAATAATAAATTGTTCTAGACCATCTCTAGCCTTGAGTGCCCTCTGTCTACGGCGGTGTCTGGCACTGGCTCCAGTAGGCCCATTCTTCTTACCAACCCACCCCTTCGAACCACCAAGAATGTTCGAGTCCTCCACCAGTCGAAAAAAATCTAAAGGCCCGGACATAGTGAAGTAAAAAAAAGAAACCCAAAACCCCTTGACCGAGAGTGTACCGGCTGCTGTTCGGTAGAAGGTTAAGGACCATGACGAAAACAGTTGAAAACAAAGAGAAACCGACACAAAACCACCGGTCCACTCCGAAATCCCACCAAAAACTAAAGTTGTCCAGAATGAGACAAGACCCCCGGTTACACCCTAGAGACATGAAAAACACTGCAAAAAAAAATAGTATTTTACTTCCCACTTTTTGTTTAAGGCTTGGTTGGTACTAGAGTCAGCCTAAAAAATTGATTGGACTCCAAGTCGTACTTCAACCATCTGCACTGAAAAACTAAACAGCAAAACCCTAGTGACTGAAAACCTTAAAAGTCTCTAAGCATTATAACAACTCAAATTGAAAAATATGAAAATATAATGAAACCAGAGGTACAAGTGAGCTACGTGAAAATTGCTCTAGTTATATGAAAATTGCTCTAATTATATGAAAATATGATGAAACAAAACTACAAATAGCATTGTCCGTTAAAATTGCTCAAATAAAATTGTTCAAATTAGAAAATATGAAAATATAATAAAACCAAAATTGTTCAAATTATAAAATATGAAAATATAATAAAACCATAGTTAAAATTGTAGTAGGAATTTGTTTGTTATAAACCCATTTTGTATTTAGTATTATGCGATGCATTAAATTTTAGGGTTACAATGTGAATCTGATGCATTCAACATTTTAAAATAATTTCTATAATACTAAATCAGATTTAGTAGGGAAATGAATTTTATGATATTAAAATTTCCTCATTTCATATTTACACACCACTTGGTTGAAGTATGAAATTGAGTCAATGTAGAGAGAAAAAAAGCATTAATTATGTTGATATATTTATATAAAAATATAAAAATATTGATATCAATATAAGATGAGAGAAAAGGGTTGGCAGGTGCAGGGGGGGGTCCTCCTAGACCCCGAAGGAATAAAAAAGAATGAATATGCATGGGCGCTAAGCAAACAAATGAACAACGAGGCGGAGTGGCTTGCCCTGATCCAAAGCCTAACTATCATCAAGGAAAACAACGTTCAAAGTGTTCTAGTAATTGGAGACTCCATGTTAGTTAACAAGAAAGCCCGGGCTCTTCTCAAAAAGTATCACACCCCAAGTAACAAGTTTCACTCCCTCTTCCTCATGTTGGCTAAGAATATGACCATCTCCCTCTACCACATACTGAGGCGCAACAATACCATGGCAGACACTTTAGCCAATCTAGGAGCCACTTTAAATTGTGGGATCCTCAACCAGAGTAGCAACCTCCTAAAGAAATGGGTTCCATAGTGCATGCCTCGCTCCATAGAGCACGTCTTGTCCAAAAGCATTTAATGAACACCGTCATTCTCCAAGCCATCTCTTCCTCGATCAAAGTCAAGATCTGCAGACGGATCCTTTCTCCACCCACCTCGCTCCTCCGACGGCGCACACAATCAGTGCACACCTGGCTCACATGTGAAGTTTTATGGCAAGCGGTCAATAGACGAGACGTGGGCTATTTGAACAACATGAAAGGCAATCAGAGCACCATCTTCTCCCCTTGCTTCCGGCATTCGTTTGCTCTCTGCAGGCAAACAAAATACAGCATGGACTGTGGCAAGAATGGGCCAAATGCTAGAGTTTGTCCTCCGGGGTTGAAGTGCAATCAGTGCAAGGTCAGTATTGGGCAGAAAAGACACCCCTCAGTCATCGAAGAGATGCCGAGTCCAGGGAGCGGCGAAACGGAAGTCCTTCACCCCTCCAAAAGCTCCAATGAAGCATGTCCGTCGTAACGAAGACAATGGTCAAACCTGGAATCACCAGGAAATGGGAACACGCGGGCAAAACGCAATCCCGGTTCAAAACGGATTCATGTTTGATGGCAGTCGTTACTGGCGTCCTATAAAGGTGGAGAAAATTCAGAACTCCAGGGGATTGCTCTTTCAAAACTCCCTCCAGGAAGGATTGCAGCAATATGGCAGTCAGAGAACCAATTCAAGTGAAGCCGGGAAAGCATGGAAGGTGGTAGGTGACAGTTTGGGGCTTGTTCATTTGGACTCCCCGGTTGGCAGAGAAAGTCCCTCCCCAAGGGTACTTTCACACCTACAGGACATAGAAGCACAAGTCAATCGGCTCTGGGGGGGGGGGATTCTGAGCTCAAGAAAGCTCTCTCAAACCTCTCACATATCACTAGCTCAAAAGCCAGCAACACCAACAGCAAAAGCAAAGAATTCTATGAAAAGATAGTGGGAAAGATTGACTCTCTGCACAGTTGTCTGAGAATCGTAGAAGCAAAGGTTGATTGCATCTGGAGCAGCAAAGAGAATAGCCTAGCTGCAATCACAAAGCTGAAAGACAAAGAGGATCCAAAAGCTGGCAACAAGAAGAAGTTTCATCTCACTAAAATCCTCTAAGCACTGGTCATTCTGCAATTTTTCTCCTTACTATAGACATATTTTATATTTCAAGTTGTGGCATATATAGCCCTATTGTCTATTTTGAACTTCAAAAGATTGTTTGGAGGTACCTTTTTCCCTCATTTTTGTGGGTTCAATCTCCCCACCATAATGTAATCCTACCTCTTTTATAATATAAATATATTTGTTTCTGTTAAAAATATATATATATATATATAAACCTATAAATATCATCCATGTACTTTTGATAAAAATAAAGGTTCTTCGTAAGCAAGCACATAAGTGGGCTTTGGGTACGGTTAAGTATAATTAATAACATTATTTGATGAACTTATTCCTGAGAGTTTCCACACGAGCGAGGTAATGCAGGTGGATAAATGGCGGTTTACTCATTGGACACACTTTCAACCTGATAACTTTAGAGGCAATATCATAGGAGGACACATGGCATCTCCATTTTCATTCCAAATCTCGAGGGAGTTTCAACCCATCTAAATTTAAATAATTTATATTAATTCTAAAATTGAATATCAAAGTTTTTATTTTAAATTTTAAAAAGAGTTTGAAAAACTCAACTAATTATTTGTTCAGACATTTATTTCAATATATATTTTTAATTAATGTTGATTAATGAATAATTATATCTATCATAAATGTTGGCCACGTGAATTACTTCAATTCTACTATGTAATTATTTTTTATTTTAAAAAAAATGAATGCAAATAGAGAACTGCCAATTCCTATTGGCCTTCAATTCTACTATGTAATTATTTTTTATTTAAAAGAAAAATGAATGCAAATAGAGAACTGCCAATTCCTATTGGCCTTCACCAGCTGGACTGTGATAGTATATACAAAATGAAAACAAGTTGTCCCGGACATAATAAAAGATAGATATATTGGATAAATACATCCTTTAAATTTTTTATTAAAAAATAGATTTCTTATACAAATTATAAAAAATTTCTTTGACGAGGTATCATTATTAAAATACTGCTCGATTTAGTTCTGGCGAACTCAAATTTAAAAATATACTTAATTAATATATGCAAATTGAAAATGAAAGTGAGATGTCCCAGACTTAATAAAAGATAATAAAAGATAGAAATATTGGATAAATACATCCTTTTAAGTTTTTTATTAAAAAATAGATCCCTTAAATTTGTACAAATTAGACAAAGTATCTACATCATTGAGATACTCAATTTAATTTTGGCCAACTCAAATTTAAAATATGAAAATATTTATCACAAATACATCGTTTAAATTTACATAAATTATAAATGTTTTGTTTTATAATCTCTAAGAACCCTTTGCTAGAGATTTCTAGCTCGGCATTCTAGAAATTATAAATCCTTTTAACCTTGGCATCTCTCGCAGCAATAATACTTTTTACTACAAGGTCATCCCCAAATATCCCAATCCCATATAATCATTCCCAATCTCTGATTCATAGGGTCAGAGAGAAAATGCAAGCTATTGGATAGCTTGTTTTTCAATCAAGATCTCTCGTATACATGTAAAATAACAAAAACCCTAGTTGCTATCGAAAGAACAGCGATGAAACACATCAATCCAAACTTTGAACAGAAGATTCCCAAGAAAAGTTGAAAAATTGTTTCCTTTCAATAAAATATGACAAAAACCGACGCCGGAATGTAATCAACTAATGGGATTTACAAGCAAAATCTGCAGATCTTTCATGGCTTCTTTCTGATGTCCATGGACTCTAGAATATCGCTGCAATAACTCCCTCCCAATTACAAAATATAGCCTGTAAGGCTCAGAATAATGTATTTCCTTCACACAATTCAAAATTTTCTGAATCCGATGAAATGCTATACACAGCAGTACAACACCTGAACAATAAAATTTTCCTTCCCCTTATAATAAGTGAATGACTTCATTCATTTAGACTGAAAAAAAAAAAATTGGAAGACATCAAGCCTCCTATAGAAACACAGAGACACAATCTTTCCTACAGGTGATTTCTTGATTCTCAAGCCAGGAATCCATGAGAAAATACCCAAGACCTAAAAACACAAAAACCCAAACGGAAAAAAAATGCATAAAACCCTAATCTCTGCATACCATCAATGGCAGCCACGGTTAATCATCTCCATATAACTTGTAAACGAGTTTTGCCTCTGCAGCCTCATCTCCGTATTGAACTTTGAAATGAAGGCCTCCACCCGCCTGTTAAGTTCATCTTGGCTAAGAGAAGGTTCTCTCTTCAAGCTCTGGCTGCCAGGGGAATCCTCACGCCCGCGTTGTTTCATTGTTTCGGATTTGCGAAGATTCCGAGCTGGGGAAGAATGCTCTGCATTTGCCGCCCTCGAGGATGAGGACGAGGAATCCCATGTCTCTGATTTCCGAAGATGCCTTGTGAGAGGCGGATGGCGACCTTCTGTAAGGGTTTTCCATGTGTATTCCAGAGTTTCTCCCTTCTTAGGACGAGCAATCCTGAGAGGGGACTTTGCATCCGGGCTTCCCTTGGCGTATTTCCTGTGGGTAAACCTCGATGAAAGCAGAGGCTTCTCCTCCACAGTTGTTGTTGTTATGCAAGAAGCTTCAGGAGACCAGTTGGACCTGGAAATGAAGTTGGCATCCTCGTCATCTTCCTGGATCTGTGTAGTGAAGTGGGTTCCTTCAGTAACCAATGGGTATTGCTCATATGAA
The DNA here is from genome assembly GCA_027924585.1 of Larix kaempferi. Classification (NCBI taxonomy): domain Eukaryota; kingdom Viridiplantae; phylum Streptophyta; class Pinopsida; order Pinales; family Pinaceae; genus Larix; species Larix kaempferi. Next base: position 407,004 of record BSBM01000099.1, on the reverse strand, counting down.
ATGGGTTTTTTCTTCTGAAATCCAATCTGATGGTGGTATTTCACTTCTGAGGGCGGTGGGGATTGGCCGCTATAACTCATTTCCAGTGGCGGTGGGGATTGGTAGCGGTAGCTTATTTCTAGTGGCGGTGGTGGAGGTTCCTTGTTATCATGGGATGATGATGATTCACATTCAGATTCCTCTGTTTTGATCTTGTGATGTAGGCTTGAAGTGGCTGCTATTGTAAGTATGATGCAGTTCAGTATGATGTAGAGGTAGGGAGGGTTTAGCCAGCCAGACAAGGATAACCAGAGAGAAGGAACTGTGTAGCGAATGAAGTGCTTGAGTGATGGGAGACCAAAGTGAACAAATGAGATCAAACCCAGAGCCAGAAATGAGACTTTTAGCAGGATGAAAGTTGTTTTCAGAGAATAATTGGGTGTTCTCCTCGGAGGCAATAATGTCTCCATTGTTAAGATAGATGGAACTCAATACTCACTGATGGAAGCAAGCCACCCCACCACCAACCAAGCAGAATCTAAATCAAATATGCTTGAAACAACCAACAATCATAAACCATAACCAACCACAAAACAAACAAACCAGGGAATCGTTCATGGGCTACTCTGATAATTGCACGAGAACGACAGGAATACAGTAACCAATATCTGCAACGAACCCAACGAGAAATTAGATGTTGAAATAAATCTCTATAGAACAAGGCAAAACATGGATTTTTCTTTCAGAAACAAACAGCATATATAGATTTTTCTTTCAGAAACTTGGAGCAGAAACAAACAACAAACATGGATTTTTCTTTCAGAAACTTGAAGAAAAAAAGCAAAACATGGACTTTTCTTTAAGAAACTACGAGCCGAAACAAACAGCAGACATGGATTTTTCAACTTGAAGCAGAAAAGCAGAGAGCAGAGGCTGCATATGATACCCAAGCCATTCAAGCTGATGATGTCCATGCACTGGTGAAGAAGAATAACCAACAACAAATAATCACACAGAACTGAAGAATGAATAGATTTCTCTTCTGAACACCAAACCCTATGAAATCATCTTCATAGCCGTGGAGAAACACAGATAACAAGGCAAGAACATGCATCGTAATAAGCGGAGATTAATATTCAAATATACCTAACATTCCCGTCTCTCGTCTCGATTCAACGGACACGATCTTGATTTTAGATCTGCTCACCGTCCGATCATTGATAGTCGCTGTTGTATTATCCAACGGACCTCCAGCCAGCCTGATCATTTGGTTGGTTGCTGCATATGGTTCAAATTTGTGGCATAAATTTGAGGAATAAAAAATAATTTTGAAGTCCGGCTTTTTTGGTATATTTAAAAGTATATCTGCCGCGGCCTCACCGACCGTATAATCCATCATGATATTTTATCGTATATCTGAATTATTTAATGTGGGGTGATCGAGAGTCTCTGCAACGGTCACATTTAGCATTTATACACATATGTTGTATGGTCTAAAACCATCACCGAAATTCTGTAAAGTGTTTTACGTGCAATAACGTGCATAGTTGGTAGTAGGGGGGCTAAGCACAACTTCCAAAGTGTAGTTACCTTGGAACTCACAATTAGCGTACCTAGGGATCTAGTTGGAAATGAGTCATACTGATACATAGAAAACAAATATAATCAACTACGTTGTACGTATCACAACTAGTCTTGGAAATTGGAAGGTGAAAACTTGATAATTAATTGGATTTCTCTATGGGTTTGTGGAAATTTTTAATCGGTGAAAATTTCCAATAAATATAATTTGGTTGTTAAATTTCGTTTATCACAACTTTTATCCATGATGGACGCCTGCATTTGAAGACGAGATTTTATTGAAAACAAAAAATGCTTTGTGGAGAGCATTATGGACCTAACATTTAGAATTGTGATGAGAAAAGGGTCTAAGTATTCGGAGATTTTTTTTGAAAAAACAAGGGAATTATGGACCTTCTAAGATTTAGAATTGTGATGAGGCAAGGGTCTAAGTATTTTGAGAATTTTTTGAAAACACAAAATGTTGTGTGGAGGTCATTATGGCCTTAACATGATATAGAATTGTGATGACACAAGGGTCCAAGTAGGGTAAGAATTATGGACTGGTTTGCCATGTGGTGTTGTGTGAATTGAAGTTGTTGTCTGAAAACACAAAATGTTGTGTGGAGGCCATTATGGCCCTAACAAGATCTAGAATTGTGATGATACAAGGGTTTAAGTAGGGTAAGAACTATGGAGTGGCTTGCGATGTGGTTTTGTGTGAAATGAAGTTGTTGTTGCATCCCTAGCTTCTACATATTCAAAGGAAAGAAGAAGGCTAGGAACTACATTGAAATGTGTAAAGTTGGAGCTTGTATACCTATCCAAGGGAGTGTAGTCGATGACAAGGTAGGGATGATGAATGAGTTTATCTTGGTGTGGTTGGAACACTTTGTAATGTGATAGTGAGAGTGATTGTACCATACTAGCACAAAGAGAAGAGATCTAAACTTCAACACTTGGAAGGGCAATGGAGTTGGCACCCAATCGTTTGGAGTAGTTTGTAGTGTGATAGTGAGAGTGATTATACCATAGTGGCATAAAGAGTAGAGACCCATGCTTGAGTGCTTGGAAAGACAATGGAGGTGCCACCCAATCTTTTAAAGAAACTAGGGAAACTAGGATAAAAGGAAAAGGTAAGCAAGAGATAGGCCACTAAATTTATTAAAATATTAATCTTATAGTACACCCACAATTGTTATTAGTGGTTTTATGTACGAGTCTATTATGTTTATTACATTGAAAAATAAAGTAACCAACTAAATTGATCAAGGAAAGGAAATAATGCAAGGTATACTATCATTTATCTTTACTGATCTATAATAATAATAATTAGGTTATGAAAGGTCAAAGGCCCACACCTCTTCACCTCATGACTAGTCAATGTATATTTAAACATTATCACAAGGCTTATTGTAATCAATCATTCTTATTATTCAATATTATATTATATAATTGTAGAGATCCTATGTCAAATCTCATGATAAATATAAATTGTTTATTCTGTTTGTTTTCAGAGCCAAATTGTTGGCCAATTCGTACGCTAAATCCCTCAAGCCATTATGTTGTACCATCTACTACATGGGCCCACTCAAGCAATTATGTAAGAACAACAAATTATGTATTGTCATACATTATTCTTGCCACCCCTGCAATTTTGTACAATGGCTATTCCAAAATACTTTCATGCGTTGTCATTTAATTCCATACCAACACCATGATCTATCATCATATACAATTTCCATACTAGCATTGCCATCTACAGTCATAATCACCATCTGTATATAGTTTGTATAGAGCCATGATCTGAGTTGTACATTGCCATACCAACACCATGATCTATCATCATATACAATTTCCATACTAGCATTGCCATCTACAGTCATAATCACCATCTGTATATAGTTTGTATAGAGCCATGATCTGAGTTGTACATAACCATTATACCAAGTGACATTAGTTGTTGGCTCATCTACTCTTTTAGTAGCTCGCAACTCCCTCTTGCTACTATCTTTGGGGCTTACCCAAGTTCTGCGAGGTTCTTCTATGTTTAGTCCAACAAAATCCCCTTCACTGGCCCTTTCGGCATCAACCTGCGAACAGGTTGAAGTCTCACCTGAAGCGAAGATGGGTGTCTATAGAATCAAGTTTCTGTAACCTGGTGACGTGCGGTTATGCTATGCGAGGTGAAGATGCACAGCTTGCTCCACATCTACTTCACATATCACTCTTTGGCGTGCATCTGCACAACTGCGTTCCTTGACAACCTACAAGCTTCATTGATTTGTTGTGACTACACAGTTACTCATAACTATGCATTAACCATAATATAACAATGCGACTAACTGTGTACTTCGCTATTCTAACATTACAGACTCCACTGAATTATTGTTAGTTCGTCAACTGCGAAACTCTGATTCTTACTTAGCAACTACATAGTTAGCATATTCAACACAACTCCAGAATGTTTATGTATGCAGGTTCTTATACTAAACGTATTCAGTCACATAGGTTCAACACTTAACATATTATTTCCATCATCCATACAAGTGAAAATACATATAAAAGCATGAACATACATAACATGAATTAACTCAAACACAATCACACAACGTTGATATTTACGTGGTTCACCCCTTGGATGGGAGCTATGTCCACAGGAACTGTTGTTTCTATTCATGGGAAGGGTTAACAGTTCCAGTCCGCACACTCAGCTGCAAACTCTTCTCTTACAATAGGTCTCTGCGCACACAACTGCAGAGCCTTTCTCTCTTCGAGATCTCTTAACATGGATCTTACAATGAGTTCTTCAATGTCTATTCTTGCCTAACAAGATCTAAACTATATGATCTTTCCCTCTTAGATCTAACCCTTCCCTATGCAAATTGCCCTTTTTATAGATTGTGCCCGAAGGTCACATCTTTACAATAACTATGGGTTGAAACCCCATAGTACCCTTAACCCAAAAATGACACGGTTCTCCTATTGACCATGATTTTCCATAACTTCGCAGCTACTTCGTTGGAGCTCCATTGTCCTTGGTCGTCCTCTGCGTCGCTCCTGGATATGACAGCCGCTGGCTCTGACTGCGCAGCGTTGACACTGACATTGTGCATCCTTTGCACTTCTCGCCTCATCAGCGTTGTTCATGTATCTGTCAGGCCGACTCTTCTTCCTTAACTGCTCCAAATACCCTTACTGTCCTTTGCCCTTCTGCTTTAACTAAGGGAGCATGTCCCTTTTCTCCATCTTCGCGTTGCTCCATACCCTTTTCTGAGGAATTGCGGAGTCACTTCTCCCCAAAATAGGTCAGTACCAGGCCTCTACGTTCGTACTCCTGCCTCAAAACTGCTATACTTGAGCTATGTTTTGACAAAACTGCCATAGCTCGAACTTCACTTCACTAAAACTGCACCAGCTTGAACTTTGCTTCACCAAAACTACACTAGCTTGAACTTCGATTCACCAAAACTGCGTCAGCTTGGGCCTCTCCCAACAGGCCCCTAACACTTACTTTTGGATCATCTCTGATCCACTTCACTATGACTGCGCGTCCCCTACGGGACTCATCCTTTCAGCGAAGTCTTGAAGAGTTGTGCTTAGCTTCGCAACTACTTCCTTTGTTTCCTGCTCGAAGTCCTAGACAATTTCCAACATCTCCTATGAGATGGATTCATGAGCATGCTCCTTCACTGCACACTCTGTTGTGCGAAGTTCCTGTAACTTCTCTTCAATCTGATCTGACAAAGTGACCGCTTCTTCTTGCTATCACGTCCCCTCCCATCATACCAGCTAGATGGAGAGGATCGTGACGTTAAACCGGGCATCTAGCCCCATGAACTATTATGTAAGCATTCATATAATATAAAAATTCATATGAAGATGCAAAATTATTTTAAAGCACATCGGAAGTAATTTCAATACACATCCATCATACATTCTAGATTTTTATGCCATTCATCAATTTAAGCAATATCAAATTTGCAAATGAGAATACTTATCTTAAACCAAGTAATCCCTGAGCAACCAGCTACGCTTCTGCAACGTTCCACCCAACCGTAGGCCAGTGTGCTCCTTAATCTCTCAGCACCACTGCCACCCCCGAGCTGGGCATGATCTCCACAAGGAAAAGGGAAAAACAGGCTCATCACATAGCCAAAGATACGCCAGAATCAGCCAAGCCAACCAACAGTTGGGTTCTCAGGCTGCTAAGAGATGGGTAGAGGTGAATTACTAGGCTAGTGGCTCAACCCTGGAGCTATGGATACTTCATTGGGCTCATCAAGCCAAATCTGTCCTCTTCCACTCTTGAATCTTCTGCTCACAGGTTCAAATCCAAAACGGGATGCACTTAACAACAAAACCACAATTGTTGGGCATGAGGAAAACGTTTTCCACAGTGGGATGCATGAGATGGGGTTTCAACTAACTCAGAAAAACGTGGGAACACACAAAAATGAAATTGGAAGATGGGGAACAACCCTGGGAAGCCAAATCCATTTTTAGAAACACGTCCTTGGACATTCGGGGGCAAAAACGACCTCCATACAGTCCCCAAATCGCGGCCCTTCTCTCCCAAGCTACTGTAGATGCAAAAACGAACTCCCAGGCATGGAAAAATGCAGGATTTGGATGAAAAACGCGTAGGGGAAAGACCCAGCTAGCTCCAACTGCGTGAGGGGATGAATGCCATGGGTGAAGAGTGGCTTTGGGAATAATTTCGTGGGGGTTTTCTTGCCCAGCAAGCCAAAACTCGATTTCCCAGGTTGTTGTCTTGCCCATACACGAAAATTGACAGCCATACCTCTTTCATCCCAAGGCATTAATTGTCTCAACCAATTCTTGGAAGAATTAAATGATTGGGTGCATGGGACCAAATGGGTAGTTGAGAGTTCATGGGTTTCCTCAATGAAATGGCTTAACACCATGGCTCAAGGGTTTGGTTATTTTCCCTCCCTATTCCTTGTAAAGATCATGCCCCCATCTCTTATTTGTTGCATTGCATAGCTGGTTGTGGGTTTTTCATTAAAATTGCATATTTACATGATGTCTGAATTTTTATTGTGCACGGCTATCACAAGAACCATATGCATTTATTCTAATTGTCGATACATAGAACGATACATCAATGGCGGGGCCTTGGCCTTGAGCTCCTCACTATGACTAAATAACAATATTTACATCATTTACAATATTAATGCATTAGGGTCAAGATGGGGACATTACATTCCCCTCCCCTTGGAATAAAACCGTCCTCGGTGTTCCAACACTTCGGAAATAAATACCCACTTTACATATGTCCAAAATTCACAAAATGTGGTAGGTTTGTCCTGCATTTCACCTTCTACTTGGGTTTTTCAGGACTAAGTCCTTTGGTCTTTACAACCTACTCTTGTTGGCTGGGACCTTCTAGCTCTGCATGAGGACATCGTTCCAAAACAATTCCTTCCTTTTCTTTTCCTTCCAACTGGTCCACAAACCTGGGGAATCTACGGTTGCTACCCCCTTGATATTCTCTTGTTGGGCAGTCACGGAGGCAATGATTTCCTCCACATCCCCAACATTTCATCGGCGGCTTTACCTTTTCCCGGTCCATTTCCTTTGACTCTTCCCACCTGGGACGTTTCTTAATCGGACGATTGGATGAATGCTTCTTCATTGACCCACTTTCCTTTCCCTTGCTGATTGCTCCCAGAATGCTTTTTACCTCTTTTTGCAGATGAATAGAGTCCTGCAAAGCCTCATGGTTTATCTCATTCTATTGCCTCTGTAGTTTGAGCATCTCCCCAAGATTTTCTTGGGTCCTAGCAATTGTTTGAAGAAGACTTTCAGCCAACTCTAATAGCCCTCGGTCCGTTGCCATGGTCAATGGGCACAACTGAACACACCTTGCTTACTAGCAACACTTTCTTGTGTCGGCTGCAACCAATGGTTTCACTTTCTTACTTGTGAAATTCATCATGGGAATTCTTTGTTAGGACAAGCATAACATAAACATTAAGATTAGTCAATTATTTTTCCAATTGACATGGAATGTCCATGCTTTATTCATGGGACTTCCATACTTTCATGCTTTCCCAACATACACATGAACTCATTCATGTTCATCCTTTCACAGGAAATTTAGTATTTCAGCATTCACAATTCATCTCAAGCAATTAAACAAAATCTTTTTTTTTCAACCATGATATGCACTCAACAATCTTTTGTTTTATAAATGCATCAATCAAAAAGGAAAGAGAAGAGTAGGGGTTTCTCCCTCTTAGTATTGTTCTATTATGGAGCCACACCATCGCTGTGGTTTCATGCTCCTTAGTCTCTTTCACTTCAATGTGAATGCTTTGACTTTCCTTTCTTGGCTATGACACTTAGTGTCTAAGGTCTGCATATGGATTTTCAACTAGGGCACCCTTCCCATTATTGCCTACAGAACCTTGGGTTGCTAGGATCCACTTGTATCCCCTAGCACCATCTTTCATTACTGCTCATACTGAGCTCTTTAGGACGGTCACATGTCCAGCTGCATATTTAAGATGCCTTCATAGTCCTTGCTTCCAGCAATACCTACACTCAAACATTGAATCAATTCACATGTTTAGTTCATTTTCATAGGGTTTTTCTCTAAACAAGAGTTTAGGAAATCATAACCAACTCATATACACACGTATATTCATAAGCAAGAAGTTGCAAGGTAATGAAATACTTATCTGTATTGGATGTCTTCACTTTATTCCAAGGGATCCTTCTCTGCTTTACGAGCCTTGGATTTCCCGTGAACACAATAACGAATATTGGGCCAACACATAGGCTACTCCATAATCATTCGAATAGGCAATGTCAGGCCAGTACGCTGACTGGTTTTATCAATTGTTTAAGGGAACGTTTGGCCAGCACGCCGGCTACTCCACAACATCAAGTGGTTAATGCCCAACTAGTCACTCTCTGGACTTACCAAGAACTTTATAGCGTTCAACCAGCTACTCCCTGGATTTCTTAATAATTTATATCGCCCACTCATTTACTCTCTGGATTTACCAGCAATTTATATCGCCCACTCATTTACTCTCTGGATTTATGAGCAATTTGTAGTCTTTTAGGGTCTTGCCTTCCTGCAATGACCAAGGTTTCCAACAAAGAAACAATAGTGTATCAGCTTAGCTGTTAGAAGAATTATACCTGAAATCTTCATTATTCCAAACAAGACATAAATGAAAACGAATACTTATCTGTATTGTGTGTTTCCCCTCTGGTCCACAGGATCCTGCTTCGCTTTGCAAGCCTTAGGATCGCCTATGGACTTGGATATAGTTAATGTTTAACCAGTACACCTCCCCATCGGCTGGATTTACCAAGCATTTGGTGGTGCCCAACCAGTCCCATACCTGGTTGGCCCTCTCCAGTGCCGAGCCAGCACATTTGTCTGGGTCATCGACCAATGGAAGGAAACTGCGCCACCAACCGTTATAGGACAAGGCTCTACTATGGAGCCATAGGCATCTCAGGCTTTTCAGTCAGTCCTCGGCGCCCGCCCTCCCACTGCTGACCCAATAGGTATCTCGGGGTTTTCAGTCAGTCCTCGGCGCCCGCCCTCCCACTGCTGACCCAATAGAGATTTCATGCCTTTACCAATGTCACCACACCTTCTTGCACTGTAACCCTTCACACACATCAACTCTTGGTTTATACAAGGACGCCATTCCTTCTCTTGTGCAAATCGGTGGTTCCTTTTAGGAAATTCATAGGTGACTTTCTTGACTGCAGGTTAACATGACCCCTACTCACACAAGGATGATACCTTCTCTTATTACACAGCTCTTCGGGCCTTTCCATCCCTTCTGGTAATATTTCACGTGAGCATAGAAAGGTTGCCAATTCCCATACAGTCTCCTTGCATACCCTTCTTCACTTTGCCATTTAATGTGCAATATTAATTTGTATCTGTGTAGGCTGACAACACAAGAAGGATAAGCAAGCTCATCAGTATTGCTATTCAATTCTTAACCACATTCCATATCATTCACTACCAAGTATTGAAACACTAGGAATGCGTCCATTTCCTTAGGGTGTAGTCAATATTGAAAACCCTATCATGACCCAGCACCATAAAAGGTGTGCACCCCCTTTCCGATGTGCGCCATGTAGGCCCTAATCATACTCAAGCAGTCTGCAATGATATAAATAAGATAGAGCATGCTCTGCATATTAACCCTAATAATTTAGACATGAATGCTCTTGTCTAGGGTCACAGAATACTCATTCATTTTGCATATGTGTCTCACATGCCTTCTGGACATAGCTTTACCATCTCACTTTCATGGTTTACCGACATGCGGTTTGGCTGAGACATTATCAACGGCGTTTCACCCGAAACCCATTTTCAAAGCATGGGATCCTTCCCATCTAGTTTGGCTTCTGCAGGCCATCACGCATGGTCTTCCTGCAACGTGTCATCCTGGCACACTTCATCAAATAGCCAAACAGTCAACAACATTTAGCAATAAGCTTCAAATATGATTGTTTCATAACCAATCAATAACATTAATAATTAAATTCAACATGAATTTTACAATTCTGTCTCCTACAGAAATTGATTTGCTTAGCAATGAGGCTATCCTCATATTGTTTGGCTCTTGTTCACGGTAGATTCCAATCTTCATCATGGACTTATCCATATTTGCCATGCCCAAAGCAATCTACCTGAAATCTGAAACTTCAATCAACCAAATGCTTTGTAAGTTTCTATGCATATAATAACTTCATTGCTGCCACAGTCACGGAAGCATTTTAATATCACCCAAAACCATCTACTTCCCGTGAATTATTACCATACTAGAGTTGCATGGTTCGATTTCATCATTTTATGCAATTATTCTCTTGATCTTAAGATTGGTAATAGTTCACCACTCCATCTATTATCTAGTTGCAATGAAACATACATCACACTCATGCATCCTCACAATGCATCTCATCATGTGCACCTATATCTATGCATGCACATTTACATCACTCACATAATCTTTTAATGTGTATTCCCTCAATGCATAACCACAAGATTGTGCATAATATATTAATGCACATTTCCTCAATGCTACCTTGCATTAAGTTATGAGTACTATGCTTTCAACATAATTCAAACATAGTGGAAGGAATCTTACCAAATCCTCTTTCCTTATTCATGCAATTTATGCACCAATAACCATTACCTGTATGGTTACCATTAACATCGCCTGATGTTACCTGATCAATTGGCCTCTTACCAAGGCTGCTCAGTCCTTTTGCCAACTTTATGATCATAGATTTATTGCACCATCCTTTCTGCATAAGGTTGTTGACTTCATGTAACAACATCCTTAGCACATTTAGCCATGCTCTTTGTTATCTTTGGTCCTACAACCAATACCAACATCAATAGTGATTATCAACCACAATATTCTCCATTAGTGGTTCATTGCATATGCAAACTTCATTATTCTACCAATGTGCAATATCCCATTTATGCACAAGCATTTCCATATGCACTATGCAATGTTTGTTAAGATGCCATCTAGTGCATATATATCTATGTAATCCCTTACATTTTTTTTAACATTTTTATGCCATATGACAATTTCGTAATTATAAGTATGATAACAAAATAGGGGTTTAAAGAATTCTTCCCTTTTTGATTCCTCATTGTAACATGGAATTCCTCTTTCATATCATGCAATTGTAAAATTGCCCATATTGACAACAAAATTTGCTTGTCAAAACAACCGCTGGCACTCTTCTGCACTAAATATCTATGATAGATGTAGACCTCATTAAAACTATGGTCATGTATCATTGTTCCCTGCTGGACAAGCTTTCCAATGCTTGTGTTCATGCTTCATTCCGACATCAGGTGCGAAAACTACATCCCTTAAAAAATGACAACTTTCACTCCAATTCTGCACATTTTACACAGTTGCATTTTGGTCCAGAATGCCAACTTTAACCACCTGTGGAAGAAAATCTATGAGGAATCATAAAAACTTTTATATCGGACAAAGTTAGTCCATATAACAAGGAACACTCAGCAATTCACGGATTTTAATTCCAGTGCACCATTCATCTTCTATGAATTTCTGGGTTTTACTACTTCTCACTTTTCACATATTTACAAAATTCCAAATTTTGGGCCAAAAATGGCTATCTCCCAAACGGTGCATTTTTGGAAAATCTTCGTCTAACGAAAACTGTCCGTCTTAATGATAATATGAAATGTTTAGTTCAACAAAAATTTTGATTCCCACATCTAGGGTCACTTTTACTGCCCACGAGCTTTTCAAAATCCTGAAAAAGTGGCCTGGAATAGTGCTTTTTGGCCTTCTTGCTCACCCCGACTCTACATCCTTTGGATTTTGGCTCCAAGATTCTGAACTTAACATCGTTCCTGCTTCATGGCCGCGCCTGATCAATTTCAGCTCAAACCGACCTTCCGTCAAGCTTCGGGACTCCGTCCTTCAAAAGTCACTATTATCCATTTTCTGTCAAATTGGAGTGTAATGGGCTTGGGGTCTTCAATGGTTCTTTCATGGCCTTCGTCAATGGCCTCCGAGCCCCACAGGAATCATTCCATTCTGAGCCCGGATTCTCCTGCTATCCAAAAATTAAGTTTTGGTCACTTTACTCTTTTTTTTTTTTTGGGGCTGGTTCGTCGATCGCTCCCGCAGTTGCGGAGCCATTCGCGGAACACTTCCATTGCGGAGCGATTCGGAAAATGCTCCCGCAGTTGCGGAGCCATTCGCGGAATGCTTCCGCAGTTTCGGAACGGTTCGCCGAATGCTTCCGAAATTTCGGGACGATTTGTTGAAGTCTTCCGCAGTTTCGAGGAGGTTCGCGGAAGCCTTCCGTAATTGCGGAACGATTCGCCAAAGCCTTCCGCAGTTGCGGAACGATTCGCCGAAGTCTTCCGCAATTGCGGAACGACTCGGCGAAGTCTTTTGCAGTTGCAGAACGACTTGCGGAATCTTTCCGCAGTTCGGAAGAAAATTCCTTCCGCAATTTCGGAAGAGAATTTCTTCCGAAAATTTCCTTTCGACGCCAAAAACATAGAAAAATTTTCTGCTTTTTCAGAGCATTTCGCCGAATTTTTCCGCGTTGCGGGACAACTCGCGGAATCATTCCGCAAATTTCGGAAGAGAATTCCTTCCGCAAATTTCGTGGCGACTTCCCAAACTCCTCCGCATTGCGGAAAAACTCGCGGAATGCTTGCGCAGTTTCGGAGCAATTCGTCGAATGCTTCCGCAGTTGCGGAAGACATTCGGGAATTCTCTCCGGAACAGACTTAAACGAATTTTTCAAAACAAAATTTTCAAACAAACTTATGAAAAATTTGAAAACTTTCTTTCTTTCAGAGATGACTGTAATGGATTTGGCCCATAGAGGCCCAATGCTGCAACCAGCAGCTCTGATACCATTCTGTCACGTCCCCTCCCATCATACCAGCTAGATGGAGAGGATCGTGACGTTAAACCGAGCATCTAGCCCCATGAACTATTATGTAAGCATTCATGTAATATAAAAATGCATATGAAGATGCAAAATTATTTTAAAGCACATCGGAAGTAATTTCAATACACATCCATCATACATTCTAGATTTTTATGCCATTCATCAATTTAAGCAATATCAAATTTGTAAATGAGAATACTTATCTTAAACCAAGTAATCCCTGAGCAATCAGCTACGCTTCTGCAACGTTCCACCCAACCATAGGCCAGTGTGCTCCTTAATCTCTCAGCACCACTACCACCCCCAAGCTGGGCATGATCTCTACAAGGAAAAGGGAAAAACAGGCTCATCACATAGCCAAAGATACGCCAGAATCAGCTAAGCCAACCAGCAGTTGGGTTCTCAGGCTGCTAAGAGATGGGCAGAGGTGAATTACTAGGCTAGTGGCTCAACCCTGGAGCTATGGATACTTCATTGGGCTCATCAAGCCAAATCTGTCCTCTTCCACTCTTGAAGCTTTTGCTCACAGGTTCAAATCCAAAACGAGATGCACTTAACAACAAAACCACAATTGTTGGGCATGAGGAAAACATTTTCCACAGTGGGATGCATGAGATGGGGTTTCAACTAACTCAGAAAAACGTGGGAACACACAAAAATGAAATTGGAAGATGGGAACAACCCTGGGAAGACAAATTCATTTTTAGAAACACATCCTTGGACATTCGGGGGCAAAAACGACCTCCATACAGTCCCCAAATCGTGGCCCTTCTCTCCCAAGCTACTGTAGATGCAAAAACGAACTCCCAGGCATGGAAAAATGCAGGATTTGGATGAAAAACACGTAGGGGAAAGACCCAGCTAGCTCCAACTGCGTGAGGGGATGAATGCCATGGGTGAAGAGTGGCTTTGGGCATAATTTCATGGGGGTTTTCTTGCCCAGCAAGCCAAAAATCGATTTCCCAGGTTGCTGTTTTTCCCATACACGAAAATTGACAGCCATACCTCTCTCATCCCAAGGCATTAATTGTCTCAACCAATTCTTGGAAGAATTAAATGATTGGGTGCATGGGACCAAATGGGTAGTTGAGAGTTCATGGGTTTCCTCAATGAAATGGCTTAATACCATGGCTCAAGGGTTTGGTTATTTTCCCTCCCTATTCTTTGTAAAGATCATGCCCCCATCTCTTCTTTGTTGCATTGCATAGCTGGTTGTGGGTTTTTCATTAAAATTGCATATTTACATGATGTCCGAATTTTCATTGTGCATGGCTATCACGAGAACCATATGCATCTATTCTAATTGCCGATACATAGAACGATACATCAATGGCGGGTCCTTGGCCTTGAGCTCCTCACCATGACTAAATAACAATATTTACATCATTTACAATATTAATGCATTAGAGTCAAGATGGGGACATTACACTTGCATAGGCTGTAGCTTTGCTAAAGTGTCAGACTCCTTTTCCCTTAATGCGTTTAATTCTTTCTGCAGCCCCCTAGTCTATGCAAATTTATGAATCTTCTGTCTTGGCAATAAAGTCTTCATAGCTGCCTGCACATAGTCCAATTCTTGTTGTCACTGTTGTAGCTCTTCTTGTATATGTTGCAGCTCAAAATCTATCTGCAACGTGACACATAGCCTAGTTGCTTCATCAATCAACTCTTGACATCGCACCACTTCTGCTCTAATGTTCTATGTTGACATTCTCAACTCTTCGCTTCTAGCTTCTTTGACTGCCTGAGGAGTGCCCGATTGTTGTTATGATTCAAGAGTAGCAATAGTCTCCTTATATGCTATCTCCATATCCGTCATCTCTGCCTTAAGATTGTCAACTACAACACCAATCTTAAGTATGGTAGCCTCTACCTCGGGTTCTTCTTGGCACTCAGGTATCTTCATGCAGACTGCTGCGACCGTTTCTTTAAGTCTATGATGCTTCTCTTGAGCAATAGCTAGCTCCTTGTTTTTTTCCACAGATTCTCCCTTTAGCTCCTTATAGGTTTCTTCCAACTGTAAGTGCTAGTTATAAGTAGTTATGTCTCTGTCCCGAATTTCTTCTACAACCTGCAAGTGGCAACATGCCGACATTGAGCTCTAGGTGCTCCAACCTATTCACACCCTCAGTTAGCTCATCGTTTGGAAAAATGATATTGATAGGTTCAATCCTGACTACGCGAGGTCTTGTCGTCAAGGCATGCATCCTTCTCTTTCTTTGGCTTGACTCGCCTGACTTTCCCTCGGAGTCTGATTCTTGTACCAAATCCTGCTGGACTTGTTCTATCTTCGTGACGATGCTTTTTAGTTCAGAAAGGTTATGAATGAGGTTCGCCTGGACCTCTACGCTTTTGCTTTCCTTCAAAGCGAGTGTTTCTTCTAGATGCTCGATGACTCATGTTGCGATGCTTTCATAGTCATCTGCATGCAACTGTGCTTCTCCTTGTGGTTTGCTTGCTTTATGTTTCTTTCTGTGCCCTTTTTCTAGCACTTCACTTTTAGGATCCTTCCTCTTTTCTCTGGACTGCGCCTCAGTAGTGCCTTTATGAATTCCTTCTTGGCCTTTTTCTTTGGCTTGCGTACTAGTCGTTGCTTCATCATCCTGCAGATCTTTGGCCTCGCTTTCTTCCGATGTGGTGTTGATCTCTACCGACGAGTCAAATTTCCATTCCTTCTACCAATCTTCCATAATCAACTCAATCTTCGGTGCATCCAGTTGGTAGTTCCCTTCGAACCATTCTGGGTTCTTCTTTTCATCCCCTGGCTAGATGTATATAAAATGAAGGTCGACATTGAATATGACCCTTCTGATGTACACAGTCGTTACATCTTTCGTGATGCGCGGAGTTCGCTGAATAACATTGCATAACTGCTCATAATAAGTGAACATTTGCTCATTGTTCACGCGTTGTCTATCTGGACTCGCATTTGCCCACATATTTGCATATCTAGTTCCTCGGAAATCTCCCATAAGCAGTGGAATGTATTGACCGTAGAGTGGCTCTTTCCAGGCCACAAACGCGATCAGCATGAGTAGCCAACTATAGTGGAAATGGCTTCCACTTTCCTGAGTTTCTCGGACATCATCCAAGAACTTATTCAACAAGTAAGTAGACCAATTGTATGGAGTTCCATCCTTAGCTTTCGTAGCTAAGAAACTGCAGCGGCCGACACTTCTGATGGTCTGCATTTTCACAAAACTTTCCTTGCCAACAATTGGGCTTTGAAACGCGTGGCTTGATCCTTGATCCCAACTGTAATATATCCACGGCTTCCCTTATGTAGGTTGAACTCCTCTTTCATATGCTTCGTGAGCTCCTTATCTTTTGTTTTTCCCATGAACTCCGTTGCGAGATCAACACCTCGCTTACTAAGATGTGTGATTCTGTGAATGAGGTCGATGTTGATATCAATCTTTCGGTCTAACCATAGGTAACCTTGATGCATGCACGATAGAAAAGTGTGCATTACTACAGTGAGCTCAGGACTTCTCTCAAAGTGGGGAATGTGGAGAAGTTTAAGCAACCTTGATCATATTAGCGTTGTGAGCCAATCCTGTGCATGCAAAGTATACTGTTGTGTGCGCTTGTCAACCTTTCGGCACATGTATTGGTCAAGATGAAACTGCTCGAACTTCAGATCCTGTGGGTCCTTCGCCTTTAACAGATCGTGATCTAAGAATTTGCAATCCGGGATCTTTCCAAGCAAATTCTCATGGATGTGCACATGGCTTGATATCCGTGGTAGTGGGATCTCATACTGAGCATTCCTCACAATCTTAACGGGTGGTGCATCCGTTATTCATGGAGGGATATATTCAGGCGTGAGGTGGATTGGCTTGTCCCGAGGCGGTTCCTGCGGAGGTTTTCTATTCATACTTCCTGCCTTCGGCTTCTTTGGTTCTTTGGCCGGTCCCTTATCTTTTCACTGGGTTTCTACCTTGTAGCGTGGTGAGCTTCTTGATGAGGCACCTTTCTCTGAAACAGATTTCTTCGAGGGAGTTCTCATTAATCCCTCAATTCCAGTTTGCTCAAAGTCTCTCACAACCTCGTCTAGAGTTGACTGCTTAGACATTCACTTGCAAATCACTCGTGCTCTTGCCAGTAAAAAATTAAAATTTACTTGCAGTAAAAATGAAAAATCACAGTAAATCCTGCGAGTCTATGCTTAGCGCTATTTATAGGAGCAACTAACCTTGAGGCGTGCCCACAAACGACTAAGTAGGCATTAAATGCCATATCCGTTGGCCAAATTGCGCTGAGATTTTGGTCCTTTCCTTCAATGAATGTGCACAAACGACCATTTTTGCCTTAAATGCGGAAACCGTCAGTTCCCGAAACACTGTATAATGGTTATTTTTTTTCTCGACCGACATTTTAACGACTAGTTTTCCTTGACTTCTCTAGCGGTCATGCCAAGTGCGAGGTTTTCCAATTTCGTGAATCTTGCAAAAGAGGGACAAAATTAAGCTTCTCTTTGAACTAAAGTGGATATAAAGAATCAATATTTTCCAACAATCACTAGATAGCTCAGCATGTAAAGGAAAAAATATGCACAACCCAAGAAAAGGAGGCTAAAAAAGACTAACAAGTTTGGACATAAATCAAACTAAAATTCAATAGGGTGTTGCGGGTTGCAGGTATACACCAGAGCGGAAATAAAGAGTGATGCGGTCTGCTAAAGGGAAAAGTGTGACAGTGACACACTCTATCAAAGGGTAAAGAGCATCAGGATAACAGTAACACAATGTATTTGAAAGGAAAGTGCGATAGGTGACCAAAAAGTTGAAAAAAAAAGGATTTCTAATCCAATCAACATAAGCAGGGTTTGAAAACTAAAGCAGATTGCACATTGAAATCTAAACAGTCAGATCTACCAATTAGATGTCATCTACCAATTGAAAATTAACTATATCTAATCATAAGAAATGTAAACAAGTAGATCTCTAAATTCAATTCGATACCTAGTGGAGTCGCCAATTTTGTTTCAAGACACTTCATCTATGTGGACAAGGACAAAGCTTTCTAGTCCAAATGTTATGGATCTAGAACAAAACAAAATAGAAATGTAAACCTTTCCCTAGATTTATCAAATTACTTGAATGTAAAGAATCCATACCTCTGTTCGAAGGTTGTCCTCGCTAACCTAAAGCTTTCGCAATCCTACTTATTGATGAAGAGATACTCTGCAAAAGATTCAAAGAAAACAAGAAACAAGTAGAAAACTAAAAGATAATCTGATAGATCTAAGCAAATGACCAAGGATAAATGCTACAAATGATATTAAATATCATTTATGGGAAAGGAAAACATTATTGTATTAATATCAAAGAGGAAATAATTACAACCATATAGAGCCTTGGTGTTGAGAATCCCTTCCAATGGAACCTTGCCTCAAGATGGAAGCTATCAAAGATAATATCTCTGGTCTAATTTATTCATCATTTAGCTACAGTCATTATAACTCCCTTTACCCATGAGGGTGGGATTGCATTTATAGGCTAAAATAGATAAGGAAGAGATGAGAGGATCAAGGGAGACAGATGGAGTAGGATCCCACAAATCTTGGAGGCAAGTGAGATCCACCCTAAATGGCAGGGATAAAGTTCCATGAGGGTCTCTTTCTAGAGATTTCTTGAAACTTCTCTTTTTCCCCTTCGTACAAGAAGTGATGCACCCCATACACAAGCAAAGTGTGGCACTAACGCACCCCATAGTGATGCAAAGTGCATCAATGGGATGGTGACGCACTCTTTTAGAGAGAAAAGGGTTTCACCCTCTCAAAGCAGAGTTTTTTCAAAGGGAAAAAACCTCATGGCTCATATTCCAAGGAGTTTGGACAAGAAATTCAGGGATTAAGGCAAGGAAAAGTGTACATGGTTCGTAATCATGGCGAGGACGAAAATTCCATGTAACATTGTGTGAGGAGCCGAATTCAAAACCTTGGGGAGCATTGATCCTTTAATGCACCATTAGGAGTGAGTGGTCTTGCCATTTTGACAGTAGTGCGACTATCAAAGGAAAATACGCATTGGTGTAGCGTGAGCATTGTTTAGATAAACTACGCTATAGTGCGGGTCAACTGTGTAATATCCATGCTAGCCCTCTGTTTTGACTATTTCTTGGCACTTGTGGACTCATGTTGTGTTTTGGATATGTTGAGGATGCCTGTGGTGATATGCATTCTTTATGTTGATGACACCTTACTGGATGAATCGTAGAAATGTTGCATGTGTGCGAATTTTAGGCATTAACACCTCTCCTCCCAAGATTGCTTGTTCTTAAGAAAACGAAAAAGCATGGGTGAAGAAAACTTGAGCACTACCTCCAAAATGCTATTGCAAGACTGCTTGAAGATTCCTATGAATCAAATAGTGTGTCTCATCGGGCTGCAACAACTTGCTCTCATAAGAAATAAGATTTCCATTCTTCATATATCAAATCTGTGCCTACTCCCAAAGCTTCATCCTCAAGCACAAGTGGTGAAGGAAAATTTAGGGAGGCAAACATGGGCCACCATATCACCACTTCTTCATTCTTTCTAGAACTTTCCCTGAGTTCTCATCCCAATAGGAATCTCCTCTCCTAACTTGGGAAGCTATATTTGTCATCAAATGGAGAGATCCTCCACAAGGTGCATCACACCTAATGGCTCTACTTAGCCTGGTCACATTTTTAGAAAAGGGAGAAACAAAGGTAGTCCAAATCCTTGTCATGTAGGAACCAACTTTGCCTTTCTCAAGCATAAGATCAAGATATATTATCCTAATCCCTCCAACTAATTCACATTCAAGCAATTTATCATACAACGATTGTTTTACCCAAGTGTAGCATGCAAATTCCAAATTGAGATAATGATTCTTTGACATCCTACAATGAATGATAGGTCTATCAAAGGAATCAAATACAAGCTCACCAAGCTACTTGTTGTATGTTATCCCCATGTAAGGATGTGAAGAAATGGATTCATGAATTAATCCAATGGCCATGAATAGAAATCCATAATCTCCAAATTGACAACCAAGAGTTGTTTCCTGCAGAACTTCTTCTCCCATCCAAAGTTGATGATGGCCAAAGAGGAGATTATCAAACTTGGAGAAGATCTTCTTGCCAAGCAATTCACTTCCTTTCTGGATCATAGTGACTTTAGATGCAATTGGTTCAAAATGAGTTCTTGTGATACTTGGTGTAGAATATGCCTCAATATGCATTTCACTTTCACCATTGGGCCTCTCACTAGTACAAAATGAGAGATAAGTGACTAAAAAAATGACAAAAATATGCATATATATGACCAATTTTGATTTGGCGATCACTGGTGGATAATTTCCGGTCTCTTATCACACGACCAAAAATGTGGTCATATTTAGTTTGGTAATTTATAGCTTGATTTGTGATCATTAATTTGGTCATGAATTTGATCGTATATTTGGGTCATTACTTGTCACAATTAATGACCAAATATACTACCAAATTAATGACCAAAAATATGACCAACTTAATGACCACAAGACAAGCTATAAATGACGAATCTAAATATGACCACATTTTTTTTTGTGATAAGAGACTCGAAATTAGCCACCAAAATTGTCATTTGGTCATTTATATGTGAATTTTGGCCTTTTTTCGGTCGCGTATCTCTCATTTTTGGCCACTAATTTAGTCGTTTTCAACCGATATTACAATATCACTAGGCAATAGAGGAATCAAACCACCAACCTCATGTTTGTAAGGTAGGCGCTCTTCCATTGAGCTAGCACCCTTTAAGAATTTGGGAACCTAACTTACAGATTCCTCGATAATGGTAAAAATGATCAATACATGCCTTTGAGTATCTAATGGCTGGAAAAGGATGACGCAAATAAAAAAATGTAGCACACTATTGTTGTTGTCCTTTCTATTTTATCTCTAAAATCACTTGGGTAGGAGTCACAACTGGAAATAGGAAGTCAAAAATGGCCTAGAAAATCAAAAGCGGTAGATCAATCTCCTCTTTCTAATATTGGTGCAGAATGGATTGGCTGGGAATGGTTTGATTCGAGAGTACTCAACGACTTTGACGATTTTTTCAGTTATGTTACGAAAATTATTTCATGGTCTCCACCTCCTTCTCCTCCATTCATGCATTTATAGTCAGTAAAAAATCATGCTTTATTTCATCATATCAATTTCTATGTTTCACTCTTTGGTGAATGACTTTAGACATTTATAACGTTGTACATGAATAATTAATGGAAGAAGCACAACCAAATAAAAAACTAACAAAGCAACAACACTACTAGCTTACCTACTAGGCTACCACTAACAAGCAAGAAAACTATTTTCTAGGCTTAAGAAGGGCATTAAAAACAATACAGTGGAGTGCATGGGTTAAAACTCCAAAACACCCTTATCCGCAAGTAGGTAACCATGAATGATTAACATCATATGTTATAGAGCAAATGTAAAAAAAAAATATCTTGTTACCTAGGTGACTCTAAAATAAGGAAATTTTGATATTTGTTTTGAGAATTTAGGGACATTTTTTTGAGAAAGCTTGCTTATTCAATTCTAACGGAACCCTGAAGTTTCATATCCTGGTAGTTTAGGAAGTGTCAGCTTAAATTTTGCACGGTGGACTTATAGAATAATTTGGATTTATGTTAAATTATAATGCAATTAAATAGACTAAAGCGAATACTCAAATCTCCAGCTTAATGTAGATATACCTCCTACCCATTATTTTGTTGTAGATTTTCATACCCCTGAAAGGCCTTCAGTGAGAAAGCCTTGTAAATCACCAAAAGAATTCAATATTACAAATCTCTAAGATTTCAAAGACCATTTCAAATCTATACAAAATTTCAAAATTTTCATAGATAAAATAAAATGGGAAAATACCTAATTGACCGATCCAGGCTAAACAATGAAGAACTTGCAGGGTATTGTATGCTATATTCTTGTGCTTTCAATGATTCTGGATATGACTCTTTTCCTTTTCACCCTTCATCTTTAGGTTTTTTGAACAATCTTCTCTTTCATTTTTTTGTCTTCATAAAATATTTATATGTTAGTAACACACCAACTCTATTGAGTAGGTTGTGAATGTATTTCTCTATAAATTTTACATAAAATAGAAGGGCATTATTTTCACTGTTTGAAACAGATATGTGCATCAAACATTGTCATCCACCATTTTCATTCTTTATTATACTCTCAGCCATATTTTGTCCCATTGATCTTTGGTTTGCTTCAAGCTGCACACCATTTTAAGAAAGTCATGAATTTGAGTACCTAAATATTTATTTATTTATTTTTGTTGATATATTCTTTGTTTCTCTTTAATGGTTTCATCACCTATTAGCCCCGTGTATACTTTGTTACAATCCTTCGCTTGTAATCCTGTTTAAAAACTTACCATCGCCCAAAACATAAATGTAACTATTGGGTACAAAATGATGTCCATACAAAGTGGGAGCACTAAAAAAACTCCTATTAAAAGCAAGATACAAAAAATAAAGCAAGAATTTAATCTAAATCCCAAAAATTGAGCTCTGAATATGAAGAGTCAGTCGGTCCAAGAGAGAGCGAGAGATGTGTCAAGAGAACGGATCTAGAATATTTGATTCAAATGATACAAGCCTATCATGGTCAACTGGAACCAGATGGTCTAACATCTAAGGACAAATGAAGGAATCTCACCACACAAGTATATATGGAGGAAGAACTAGAAGAGGAGTTGAACTATTTAATGTGTCATTTACTAGAGGATGAGGCCAACCATTATGATCTATATTATATCAACTAAATCCTAGTATGGGATTGGGCTTGGAAATGCCACAGGGTCTCACAGAAGTGGAGGTGGTCCTATTGGTCCACACAAATATTGGGTTGGAAACATAATCACTATATGTCTTCCTCTTCGTTCCCCTAGTAGATGGGAGCACTGTGAAAAAGGAAGTGATCTTCCTGCTAAGTGGAAGCTAGTCCAAGATGTGGATGTGACTAGAAGATGAGGGAGCGAATTTGGAGGGCCTCCTAATGGATAAAATTGCATATGGGAGATCAAACTGTTGTTCAAGTCTTTTGTTTCACTAACATAATTTGTCTAGGCTTTTCAGTAAGACGGCAACTTAGAAAATGCAACAGTTTACAAAAGAGGAAATCCATCATTTGCTTTGTTCTTTCATGAGCTAAGGTACAATGGGACAAGCTAAAATGAGGTAGCCCCATTTGGGAATGTAGGATTTCATTTTTTCTTCATAGTTGAATGTTAGAAAATGAAGAGTATTTCAGGATATTGAAGAGAAACATGACTACAAACAAACAAAACACAAGGATAAAGGATCACCTTATATCGGTTGATAAAATATTTTAGTATCAAATTTAAAGCATGGTCAATATGCATTTCCCTGTTAGCATAATTAGGTGGACCATCATGAGGAGTGAAATATTCTTGCCAAAAAATATAAGCACATTAAATTAATTTATGAATATACTAATCAGCTTATGTATATGACTCTCCATACTTAATATCAATAAAATGGAGCCTTCTATGCAACCATGATTATTTTTTTTTTAACAAGAACGATTAATTTTTTTTATTGATAATTGGAAAAAACATGGTTGGGCCGCAGCCTAAACAACCCTATTTACAACATGTCATTTGTAATAGAAAATCCTACAAACTGATACTAAAGGAGAAAAGAACAATCCCTTTACGGAATTGGGGACATTATAGAATTTTCAGCATTCTTGATCAACTCTGATTGAGCTAAAAGATAGCCCTTGTTTTCCAATGCATCGGCTTCCTTGTTATGCGTTCGGAGAATATGATAAAAGGAGATAGAGCTGAAGTTATGCAGCAGTGAACAGACCCTCTGCAAAATCTGATTGAGCACTGCGTTTTTAAAACTATCTTTCATGATTAAGATTTTGATTAAAATTTCCGAGTCCCCAAAGATTTGAATGGCTTGTCCACCATTCCTGTGAGCCAGCTGACATGCTTTGAAAAGACCCAAAGTTTCAGCCTGATTATTTGTGCTATGGCCAAGACCCCAGCTAAATGTGTCTTTTCTTTTCCCATCCGAACCATAGAGAATTCCTCCCGCTCCAGAAATACCTGGATTTTCCTTTTGTTGCACCATCAAAGAAAATTGTGAGTTTTCCCTGTTTCTGCCACCACTGCTGAAATTTTGTTTCAGTACTTCGGATTCTCCACAAAGGGGTATTGCCTGGACGCTAGTAGTTGTTGTTCCTGTCCTGCTGCAAGGGTACTCCAAGCCATCCAATCTCTTCAGGGAGGAGCTGCTTATCTTGATGAGAGTGGCAGCTATTCAAAGTTTCTATGCAACCATGATTATGGAAAAGGATTGTATATTTAAATAAAAATTTAACAAGAACCTCAAATTTTGTACGAAGAAACAACAAAGAGACCAATTTTGAATTCTAAGGATTCACCTACATAGACACGACCAATTTATGAGAATAAACAAAAAATGAACTTACAAATACTTTTAAGCAGTATATGACAAAAATTACATTCTGAAAGAGGTTCAAGAAAAGAGCAAATAAAATCTCAGATCTAGAACTGTCAGGAGAACTAAAGGAAGGAGATTTGTAATTTGGAATTAAACATAATCATTTAAATCTCTTATGTTCACCATTTAAATATTGTTTAAATTATGTTGTATTTTCGACTTTGCAGATTGAAGACTTCAACATAGATCCACTAGCTTATTATCTCAACATAGTATCAGAGCCAATGTGGACTCTTCTTTCTCTTTTCAACATTGTTCAACAAGTCCTTCCAAGGGAAAGGGCGACTTGACCTAAGAAAGAACATAAAGGTCTTGACCCACGAAGGAGAGATTTCTCTTCCTGATCTCGAACGACAAATAATATTACCATTACAAAAGGTGACCCATCTTTGATGTGTTAAACCTTTGAATTTGGTCCATGTCATACTCTTAAACTGAATGATTCTGTACAAATGATATTTTCGTTGAAATGATTATCTCATGCTTTATTATATATCTATATCTATCTATCGATATATATCTATATCTATCTATCGATATATATATATATATATATATAGTATTAATAATAACTAGTGCAATCACTTAATTTGTGGCTTGTGAACATTGATAGGTCACAAGTTAAGTGCCATCAACAAGTTATGTGTTACTTGTTCTTTATGATTAGTTGTAAATCACATGTTGTTACCTTATTTAGTTAAATGAATTATCTATCACTACTTGTTATCCATTCATTTCCTACGAGTTATCCATGCATCTACTACCAATTATTTTATATATATATATATATAGCTCAATTTGGGGTGGACTACCATATATATATTTTATAATGATTTATTTTGAATTTTGAACAATGCCCATAAAATCAATCTGGACAATACACTTGTCCCATCCTCCTTCAATCGAGGAAAATCGTATATGGTAGTCCACCCCAAATTGAGCTATCTACATGTGGTCGCGACGAATTTTCAAGAATACGGGTTTTTTATTTTTCAAAATATTCTGGTCCAAGGGGAAAATGATCCCTCCAAGGTTTCATTTAAACTCAAATCCATCCCATTTCGTTTCTTCCCCTAGCCTGCTCGGTCAATTATTATCATGAATTTTTATGCATTGCACAACAGTTCCAGTTCTAGAACCAGTGCCTCCTCCTCTGGCTCAGCCATGATGGGTAGCATGTACAGTCAATTTAATCCCATCATGGTTCCCAACAACCCACAAAAGTAATTAATAAACTGGGCATATTCCAATATGAAGTTGACACAAATGCTACACCCTGGCATGTACCACCATCAAGTGTACGTCTGGTTCACTAGAAAACACTGTGGCAGCTAGACGATCTACCTCCAACAGCTCGCATAGACATTGCATAAACCAACGAATACTGTTATTCTAGATTGGAATTGTGAATGAAAAATCCCTACGGGACCTCATCTTCACATACGAGGTTCTAACCTAATGTTGATCAGCTTACTTCATCTCATATCACAAATAAACTATAAAGAAATTGATATCCTAAATCTGCAAATCTTGTATGCAGGTCTGAGATATATAAAGGATTGTCCCTTAAGGAGGTTCCAATAGGGACACCTTCCCATCTAGTTTCACTTCATCCGTTCAATATATAGATTGCATTAAAAAAAAGTAAATGCGTATACGATATGGCCACAAGCCATAGCAAGTAGAGAGACCATGAATTGTTTAACCAACAAAAACAAAATATGTAGCCCAAGGCGTTAGCTGTCAGAGGAGGCATATGACCAATCTACGGGTTAGGGTGGGTTGGTTCCTCCATTTGAATTTCTCATCCAACAATGAAAGCTAGTCTTCGCGTTGAGGTGAGTGACAAATGCACACCTACCCAATTAAGAAAAACATTTGCGAAGATTGTGAGAGATAATAGTTCTTTCAAAATATGGATTTCCTATGCCTGGGAACCAATAGAAGTCTGGGCACTAACAAAGGTTAGGGGAAGCATTTCACTTATGCACCTGCCCACATATGGCCAAAGATACCAATGTTTCCATACTTAGCAACTCTTCAAATTAACACTCAACAATCATGGGCCTTCCTGGTGGTTGCGCCCATCCTGGCCGCCATCCAACATACCTACACCCGAACTAGTGGTTGTGGGTGTCCATGGCCTACAAATAATCCAATGCAGCCTACAAGTCATCGCATAAGGAGCAAACGAGAGACCAAACTAGCTATCAAAACCCTAAACAATTAAGAAAATGAGCACAAAAGAGACCAAACCAACTAGCAAAACCCTAAACAATTAAGAAAATGAGAACAATAAAATATATATTTAACACAAGAAAAAGTAAAACAACAAACTAAGGAAAACCTTAGTTGGAAGGAGGGGCACCAAATCAGAGAGAACCTAGTGAAGCCGAGGAAGGGGAGCAAGCGGCCTACTTGTGGAGGCACGCTCGAGTTGCGGATGTCCGCGTCCAAAATTTAGTAAAGTTGAGCAAGGGGAGTAAGTGGCCTACCGGTGGAGCCACACCCGAGTTGCAGAGCTCTGCGTCCAAAATTTAGATGAAATAAATGATTGAAAGGAGCGTTTAACCCATTTTTGTTTATTTTATATTTTGCATGCTTAGTGGGATGATCGAAAAGGCTCGTGGTCTGGGCTCATGGATTTAGGGATTGTGTAAAAGTTTTGGAAGGTAAAGGTTTTGAATAGATTAGGGTAAAGGTTATGAAATGTAATTTAATTACATTTGTTAATAATTTGTAAATTATTTAAATATAAATGATTTAAATTTGTTATCATGTTGTATTTTTAATTATTTAGTATTTGAATATATATTTAAAATTAAATTAGTTAAATTTTGTTGTTATATATAAATTAAATTATTTTTAAAATTTAAAATTTAAAATATTAATATGGCCTCAATATTGTTCAAGCCTACAAATGCTTACAAGATACATTCATTCCCATAAAGAATGGAATCTCATTTTTTCATCTCCATCGAATGGTTCTTTAAAAGACTTCTACTATTGATACTTGAGTCTCTACTCAAAAGACTAATGTTTAAACCCTTGTGTTCTAGCAACATGAATTACATATAAACACATAAATTAAACTACGGTCATCGAAATGCCACAGGGTAACCAGAATCACTATGAACAATGATTGGGTTCGTCTTACAAATCAAACTTAGTTTTGGGAGTTCTAATAGAGATTACTCCTCATTAGTTTGCATTTACACTTATATTGATTTTGATTCAAGTCAAATCTTCACAACTATACTAACAATAAAACATTATTGCATGTAGCATGCTCTATAACTTAACAATAAAATAATATCTTATAAGGTCTCCTTACCCTTGCTCCAGGAAATCTCAACTTCCACTGGATTATGGAGATTACAGCCTTTCTCTAATACCAAAAATTGGTGCAGGTACAAAGACTCTTAATTTTTTTTATTCTATTTCGATCTTAATGCAACACATAAACTCCAACTACTCAAAGATAACACATCTCCCTAGAGTGTACACCGTTGATTTGGCTTGATCATGAGGTTAAGGTCTTATTCTTTTCTATGGACCAAGCTCAACTTTTGAATAACCAAACCTACCATAGATTCATTTAAACGAACGCTAAGATTTGAACTGGGACATTTTCTAGTTTTTTTTAGAAATGTTTAAACCTTATTTATGAAGTGCCAAAGAAAAAAAAAAGGTTAGTGGAAAGGCACTATTCTTACCTGTTGAAATCACTCTTAACTGGTTTGAAATTTTATATAGAACCACTCACTCAAAACTATTCTCATCATTCGATGTCTTGGTGTGTATTCAACTCAGATTTGAGGTCCAAATTTGTCACTAGTATATCATAAATTCAATTTTTTTGGTCTCCCAGTAACTGTGGTGGAAAATTCATATGTATTTCGGAGGTTGAATTGCAAATATTTTAATCAAACTTCATCCTCCAAAATGATGTATGATATTAACACTTAGCCATATGAATGAATAGGTTTAGAGTTTTTTTTGCACCAAGGAAAAATCATTTACTTGATATTCCATTGTTGAGCTGTACATTGTCCCCCTAAACCACCAGTTTGTCGAAACTTTAATAAAATGTCGAGAGGGTCAAACAATAATGGTTTTTTTCAAAAAAAATATGAACATGAACAATACGATGAGCCGAACACAATGTTGACACCAACTTCACAAAATGACAATTCCCAAAGGGAAAGATGACAAATATCCAAGACTCAACTCAATCGACACACTATGATGATGCACACGATGCAACTTGGTGGATTTGTCGAAGGGATAATACAGAAACAAAAATAGTGAAATAATACATGGACATGATAAGCACATTGTACTGGATATTATATGAACCCATCTACAATGTTACAATTTACTAAATTTTAACATTGCAGATGGATTCAGATACCCCTTAAAAGGGGTCTCTAAAATACATCTACAGTTTTAAAATTTAGTAAATTGTATAAATTCATTTTCAAAATTGTAATTTTGCATTGTCAGAGTGACACAACTAAAAATGACCAAATAAATGACCAATTGTTATGTGGTCATTTTTAGCTTAGTTATGTGGTACTTGAGATATCTCATCTTGGGATCATTTTTATTAATGCTTGTATCATAGATGTATTGAAAATTAATTATGATACATTGGGAAGGATGTAAAGCTTATAAGAAAAGTGCTTATGCTCGAAGAATAGAAAACTACGTATAAGTTCGTTAATGTAAGCGGTGCAAATATGCTTCCTGCAACCCCCTTATTCATCTCGGGTGAGACTTCACTCGCTCTGCAAGTGCTCCTGGAAAGGGTAAAACCTTTTTGGGCTGGTGTTTAAGGGAGTTCCATTGATAGTTGTTGACAACAGTGCGAAGTGAACCCCTGTCGACAGTCGTTGTGTCAACAAATGGTTCCGTTGCCGGGACCCTGAAGAGTAAAAGAAGAGGACATGCTGTGGCACCCGAAGAAACCGGAGATTCAAGAGTGCTTTGACAAGAAGGTAGAAGAATTCGCAGAAGGAGAAAATCGGAACCCTGGACAGACAATGAGCAATTGGTTGTAGAAGCACGTTTATTCGGATATCCACGAAGTGTTTTTTTGCAAATTTCCGGTATTGCTGCATGAGTGGTTGGTGCAATTGACGTTTTAGAATAACCATTTCCAAAAGACTGAGCCTAACCAGAACTGATTCAATAGCTAAAGCGAGTCGACAATAAGCTATCAAGGGCTATTGACTTCTGGGTGGATAATATCCTAGAGGGATACATTACTAAGTTTACAGTTGACACAATCAAATCATATAGCGACGCGGAAAGGAACTTTTTCAAAGGACCTAGGGGGAGATTCCTACTATTGCTCAAGTTGTGGATTAAAATGCTTGTCTGCGAAAAGGGCATACTGAGGATCACTTCCGACGAGTAGAAGATCAGTGTGCGGATGTTGTGGGTATTGCGTCAATGCGAATCCTATAGAAAGATGCGGGGTAGATAGACATGAGAGACGACAAATTTCTAAGGGAGGCTAAGGAAGATTGTGGTACCTTGAGGAGTGGGGTGATATTCCGGCGACTAGAGAAGAGGAGGAGGACTGAGAGAGAGTCTCTTGAAGGGACCAGAACAGAAGACTGCAAAACAGGACCACAAGGGACAAAGCAACCTTATTACGACGAAGGAGACGGTGACCAGGCTACCCCATAAGTAGAAGAGGGACGGATCGTAAGTTACAACATACCTTCAACCCCACGCACTACTCAGGATTTCACAGGAAGAAACACAAGTTATTTGCAGAGTTGTCCTATGTGCAGCGGTAGGAGTAGCACATCAGTAAATAATAACAGTAGGAACGTAAGAATGGCGAACAACGTAAAAATGCCCACTTTCCAGGGGAATGGGACTGAAGATCCTGATCAGTATTGGTTCCCGTACGAAGCAGTATGGACTGTGAAGTAGGTCCAGGGTGAGGATATTAAAAAGGGACAGCTAGCGATGACCCTCAGTGGCCATGCGTTAGACTGGTTTATGAATTTTACTAAGGTACCGACGGGGACTCCACGAAAAACATTGGTGCAGATCAAAGTAGGAACGATTGATGAGTTTAGAAGAACAAAGTCGGAGTCATAGTGTGTCATCGAGCTCAAAGAAATCAAGCAATACCCGAATGAGTCGGTGTGGGAATTTGATCAAAGGTATAAAACATTGATGGTGAAGGTGTGTTTCGGGATGAAATATATGCAGCACAAGGAGTGTTTTTATCGCTGGATTGGTGCCACATATCCGTGGACTATTAATGCAATAGAAGGTAGCAACCCAAGTCGAAGCACTGGAGATTGCGATGAAGCTGGAGGCTTCACCAATCGGTGAATCTGGCATAGGAATGGATAGGATACAAGCGTAGTTGGT
Source organism: Larix kaempferi (assembly GCA_027924585.1). NCBI lineage: Eukaryota > Viridiplantae > Streptophyta > Pinopsida > Pinales > Pinaceae > Larix > Larix kaempferi. The sequence continues at coordinate 376,075 of BSBM01000099.1, read as the reverse complement.
CAATTTGACACTCCAACTGCAAGATATGAGGAAGGGGAAAGAAACCCGCAAAGATATATGGTGCAGTAGGTGCAAGACTGAAGGACACCATAAGGATAATTGCCCAGAATTTCGATAATATTTGCAGTCAGGAGCACCAAACCCCCTCATTCAGGGAGGGATGCCTTGGTGTCGCGTCTTTCAGACCAAAGGGCATCGACCAGAAGAATGTGTGTACCTACAGAAGATGGTGTCAAAGCCAGTAAATCTATACTGCAAATTTTGTTGATCGATTGGCCATGACGAGAAGGAGTGCAGAGCCTGTGACCTATTCCAAGAACGGACAGCCGATACATATTTTATGAAAGGGGAAGAGCAACTGATGGTATAGAAGCAATTACAGTATACCCACAATAGCCTCAGTATAACCAGTCACCGTAGTATGACCAAGGGTAGTATGGGAAACCGTAGTATCAACCACCGTAGTATGGGAAACCACCATATCAACAACCGCAGTATGGAAAAATGCAGTACCCACCATATGGGCCACCGTGTAAAGGTTTTAGAGGAGGATTCTGTGGAGGTCGAGGTACCAGCATAGGACGAGGAGGAGCTGCTAGACGAGGATGAGGACCGATTATATGTTACAATTGTGGACAATAGGGGCATTATCAGAGGATTGCTCGAATCCAGCACCATAGTGCACTTATTGCAACGCTGTGGACCATGGTGTCGAAGACTATTCACAGCTCATCGCAAAATGGAAAACCAAGAACCTTCCCCCACCTCCACAGAATCAGAATCAGAATATGCCACCGGTGGTGCAGAAGATATCAACAGAGGTCAGAAGTCACACTGCATCTATTAGAGTAGTGACTCGAGGAGGAGCTGTGACAGGAGTTGACAGGTCACAAGCGACCATCCGACCAACAACACGAAATCACGTCACATTTGATGCGGAAGTCGAAAGGGACGTCTTCTTGAAAGCGCAGGAAGCAATGAGATAGAGGAGGAAGTCACCTCTTCAGGAAGAAGTTACCTATGATATGCCACCGACGTTCGACACGAAGAAGTCTTGGAGAAAGGCTAACACCTTAAGAGCCTTCTTGGAGATTTTCCTGGAGTTGGCAAAAGATCAAGATGCGTTGGAAGAAATATCCAGCTTGTTGCATCGACGAGAGGGTGCACGCCAGGAGCACACAGTTAATCACATACACAATAGGAAAACGGGAAGAGAGATGCGAATGTCTGCAAAAATTGGAGCATTTGATGTCCACTCAATTATATTGGACCTAGGGTCAGACGTAAACATTCTGACCAAGTAGACCTGGGAAACAATGGGAAAACCACAGTTGGCCTGGTCACCGGTACAACTGCGATTAGCAAATCAGAGTAAGGTGACTCCAATTGGCTGGGTGTGCCAACTTCCAGTTGAAATTGAGGGACTGAAGACATACGCAGACTTTGATGTAATCGATATTGTTGACAACACAAGCCCCTATCAAGTGTTGCTAGGATAGACTAGACGATGGAAAACCAGGCCATCATCAACTTCAAGAAATGGACTATGTCATTCAAAAATCATGAGATGAGGGTAGTTGCACCTCTTGATCCTACAGAAGGGCAGCGATATGTCGAACCAACAAGTGATGAATTTACAGATGGATGGGACAGTTTATACAACATATCCGAAGATTACATTATTCCTACTGCGGACAGAGAGTTGGGATGGCGCAGTGTCAATTCAACATCGTCAGATTCAGATGAGGCACTTGAAAATTGGCAGAATCGGCTACACAAAGTATCGTTCAGGAGGTGTGCATGGATCACACAATTATTGCGATGGGTAGCCACAAAGGAGTGAGCACTTCCAACATATGAGGGATTTCCCAATTTGACTACGTTTCTCATGGAATTTGAGGAAAAAGTGGCGGAACCACAACATCTATTAGCCTTGGAAGAAGACTTGAAGGCTACTCTAGCGCGATGGTGGGAAGCACACAATTCTATTATCACAAATTGGCCACTATGTTGACACTTAATGGAGGTTAGGTTCGGAAACACTGCAGGATACGACAGACGGAAGTATGATGGCAGAGGAGATCCAAAGGAACATGTGAACGCATGTCAAAGCCAATGGGGCTCATAGGAGAAACAGGAATGGGCACATGCATTTTTTCACACACTGGATGAAGTACCGTGGAGTTGGTATGTCGCAACAGAACTGCGATGGGGAACAACCTCTTGGGAACAGCTAACAATTGGCTTTAGCCAAACGTTCAGTTTCTCCAACGAAAATCCCTTCATCCACAACGCATTACAGGAGATCCGTGAGAAGGTATTCGAGGTAGTTCTAACTAAGCAACCAATGGAACTTCGGTGGGCTGCGACATCGGAAATGCTATGGAGTGCTACAATATCACAGGGGAGCCAGACGGTGAGGACGAACCGAGGTCCATATATGTACCGGAGTCAGAAGGAAGTCGCAATGTCGAGGCACCGAGAATGCCTTCCAACAAGTTTCGGAAACCGTTGAAAATAAAGAAAGTGAACATTGGGTCGGAAGAGAATCCGAAGTTCGCAAGTATTGGAGATTATTGGGATGACTCCACCATTGCCAAGATGACTGATCTATTGCATGATTTTTAGGATTTGTTCCCAATGAAATTCTCGAAGATGAAAAGAATTTACAGGGAGTTAGGCGAAATGAAAATCCCCCTGAAACCCGATGCGAAGCCAATCAAGCAGCGGCCTTACTGGTTGAATCCAAGATACAAGGAGCGGGTGCAAGCTAAACTTGAGAGAATCCTGGATGCATGCATTATAGAACCAGTGGAGGAATCAGATTGGATTAGCCTGAGGTGGTCTAGGATAAGAAAACTGGCGAAGTCCAAATTCGTGTAGATTTAAGGAAATTGAATGATGCTTGTCTACATGATCCGTTCCCAACAACATTTACGGACGAGGTGCTCGAAGGAGTGGGAGGTCAGGAAATATACTCCTTTACAGATGGGTTTTCGGGCTATCACTAGATTAAAATCGCGAAGGAGGATCGACACAAGACTACATTCGTCACATAATGGGGATGTTTTCAGTATACGGTGACTGGTAGTTGTTGCATTCAAGGACTACATCCACTAATTTTTGGTAGTCTATATGGACGATTGGACAGTGTATGGATTGGTTAAGGACCATGTCGTGAATCTGAGGTTGATGCTGGAAAGATGTCAACAACACCAGATTTCGCTAAACCTGAAGAAGTGCATTTTCTGCACTCCGTTTGGGATTTTGCTGGGACACATTGTATGCAGGGAAGGGAGGCTCGTAGACCCTACGAAGATTGTGATTATTGTTGACCTACCGCCACCAACAACAGTAAAGCAATTAAGAGCAACATTGGGACACACAGGATACTACCACAAGTTTATTAGAGGGTATGCAGCGATCACAGCACCAATGGAAAAAACTTTTGAAGAAGGATGCCAAGTTCGAATGGAATGAAGAAGGCCAGAATTGTCTTGATATATTGAAAGCCAAGATGGTTGCTGCACCTATACTAGTATTTCCGGATTGGACGAAGGAATTCCACATCCATGTCGATGCATCATCAGTTGCACTAGGAGTTATATTATCCCAGCCAGGAGAAGGAGCGATTGACCACCCGATTGCCTTCGCAAGTAGAAAGCTGTCTACTACGGAGAAGAATTATACGACAACAGAAAGGGAAGGTTTGGCGATGGTATACACTCTACAAAAGTTTCGAAACTATATACTTGGATGTCATTTTAAAATGTTCACTGATCATTCAGCACTCAAGTACCTAGTGAACAAGCCTGTGTTGGGGGGGAAGATTTGCCGATGGCTCTTACTCTTTCAAGAATTTGATTTTGAGATAATTGTAAAGCCAGGGTGACTAAATGCAGGACCAGATCATCTGTCAAGGATAGAATCAGGAGAAGAACCCATGAATATTGACTAAGGGATACCCAACGCTCAGTTATTCGGGGTCGGCATTGTCAATGACCACATTATTCAATTTTTGGCGACAGGAACGACACCGAAGGAATTCACTACAACCAAAAAGAAACAGTTGGTTGTTAGGGCGGTGAACTTCCAACTCATTGTAGGGAAACTATATAAGATGGTACCAGACGAAATAATTTGATGGTATGTCCTTTTGCATGAGCAGGAAAGGATTTTAGTAGAAGCTCACGATGGGATCACAGGGGAACACTATGGAGGATGTGCCACTGCTAGGAAGATCCTTCAAGATGGACTATGGTGGCCGATGCTGCACGGAGATGCGACGGACTATGCCAAAAGCTGCGACGTATGTCAAAGAACAGGAAAACCATCACGCTGGGACGAAATGCCGTTAGTACCACAAGTGACGCTGCAGGATTTCGACAAGTGGGAAGTCGACTTTGTGGGACCCATCAACCCCCAGGGAAAAAGAACAGGGTCACGATACATAATCATTGAAACAGAATATTTGACGCGATGGGAGAAAGATGCACTAGTGAAGGACTGCATAGCTACAACTGCAGTCAGGTTTCTGTTTGACAACATGGTCACCAGGTTTGGATGCCCAAAGATACTGCTGAGTGACCAAGGCACTCACTTCGTGAATAAGACAATCGTAGCACTAGCATAGGAGTTTCAAATTCAACACAAGAAGAGTACCCCCTACCACCCTCAAGCTAATGGAACAATTGAGGCGTTCAAGAAAATACTAGAGTATGCGCTCACGAAGGTGTGCAACATAGACCGAGATGATTTGGATTTAAAGATTCCGGTGATACTTTGGGCATATAGCACAACTTGTAAACGATTGACTGGCCAGACTCTGTTCAAGCTCGTTTACGGACAGCAAGTAGTCATGCCTCTGGAGTATATTGTGCCAAGTTTGCGCATCACAGCAGCCACAAGGATGAGAGATGATGACGCACTTGAAGAATGATTGGCAAAACTGCTGCAAGTCGATGAGGATCGGTTTATTGAAGGATTCCATTAGAATGTAGAAAAGGATCGACAGAAGGCTTGGCATGACCGACACATCAAACCCAAGCATTTTTAGAAATGAGATATGGTTATATTATATGACAGTAAGTTCGCCAAGCATCCAGTTAAGTTGCAGATGCATTGGTTGGGTCCCTACATAATAGATTTTGTCACTAATGGAGGTCTGGTGCAGTTAAAGTTTATATGTCATGTTGTTGCCAGAACTAGTAAACGAGAATTGGTTGAAACCCTATCACCATGACCAGGCGCATAGCAGTTAAGAAACACAATGCATAAGCAAAATAAAATAAAATTAATGACCCAAAAGTGAAAAGCATGACGAGGATGGACGCTCATCGACAATTAGCAAACGGGAATGGCAACATGGAAAAACTGGGCGACGGTTATCACGCGGGAGTGGCAGCATGGTGCTTATCGACGTTTCGCAAGCGGAATCCCACTCAGCACATTATTGCTACGACGTGGGATCACCAGCAGACGATGAAAAATTATGATGACACTTGAGAACGCAATCCGATACCAATGTGAATGATTTGATCATCCTACAACAAGGTCATGAGGGACAAGCATAAATACAAGCGACACCGAGTTAGGAGATCGAAGGCTTATGGGCATTAGGCATGAAATTAATCAGTTGAGCGAGCAATTCCAAGAAAGCGGTGGAAATGGTAAAATTCATTTTGAGCAGAAGCACTCAAGGTGCGCTAAGGGAAAGAACGACGAGTGTGCATGAACAACTAGCTAAGGAAGTGGCGTAGACAATTGGGAGGAACAGAGATGAGGTCTCACCCGAGATGTCTAAGAGTGTGGTAGTAGTTAGAAGAACTGTGGTCCCTACAACCACCAGATAACCAGGGACGGAGGCCCACTGGATCCAACAGCGGAAGGTCATATGTGCGAAACAGATGTGTCAGAGCAATTGGCCTGCTTCTCAATTTGGTGACGTAGATGAACTTTTCCCCAGCCTGAAACAAGCATGAAGCGCACTAGAAGGTGCATAAGGGATATATGAAGAAGGTTTTGAGAGGATGGAGGATGAGTTCGAGAAGTACATAACAGTGAACCAGAGATTGGAGGATGAGTTCGAGAAGTACATGACAACAATCGCAAGACTGGAGGATGGGTTCGAGGAAGCACACAACAACGAACCAGAGCAATACCAAGGGTGTCTAGCTGAGGTGGCTCGAGGGAGAGCCACAAGTTTGTGTTGGGGGCCTGTTGGCACGGGGTTACACCGCATAAAGTGTGGAAGTTGATAGTTGCAAAGAAGGACAATCCACGAAAGAAGGACCATTCGCGGAGAACAAGGAGCCAACGAAAGCGCAAGATTAGTTTAGTTAGTTAGAATGGGTCATGTGGATCGTTTTGTAACCATTTAGTTTCATATAAATAGGAGTATGATTTTAAGCCTAAGGGAAGCATAGTTGAATCAGAGAAAGAGATGTTTTGAACTATGTTGTATCCGCGATAAGATGTTTTGACTGTTTCTGCGAAGGTTCTATCGCAGGTTTTGATGAATGCATGAAGATGTTCGATTATGGTTATATCTTTTGTCTCTGTTTCTATTAAATGATGAATGCAAGTGTTTGCGAAATGTTTAAGACTTTGTGGTTTGGTAATTGTTGTTAATGCGAATGATTGGTTTAACCATGTTGATGCGAATGTTGTTTATTAACTGAATATGTAAAGGGAATGACTGAATGTATGAACCGTTATCATGATGCGAAGACATAATCTCTAGTTTCTTTAGTTGTAAAGTGTGGTTTTGTTGGCAGGCGGTTTGGTAGAGTGCTATCGTAGCATTTCTGATGCTGCGATAAGGCAAAAGATGGCGCGAAGGGCGAGAAGATGGCATGAATGGCAATGAGCGGGAGATTAGTTATGCATTTTGGGTTAGTTATACAACAAAATGTGGGTTTTGGGTCATTTGGACCACATATTATGTAATGTTGAGTCAGTTATACCGCAGAATGTGGGTTTTTGGTCGGTTTGTACTAAGTTAGTTAGATATTGGGTCACTTGTCAAAGTGTCGGTTAGGAAGTTGTTAGTAAGTGGACAAGCATTGTAATGGCGGAAGCCTATATATAGATAAGTGTTGTAGGTATTAGGGGGAGCTGGTTGAAGAGATGTGCATGTTTGGGTTGTTTCTGCGCATTTGTGAGATATTGCCGAGACCTGATCTTTGAGGAGATATTGTATCTAAGGTTTTGCAGTGATAATGTGATATGATGAAACTGTTTTGGTGCAATTCCTGGGTTCTTTCTATTTGTTTATGGTAATGCAATGCCGCACTTCATGAATAATGCTATGTTTCCTTGATGCAATGTTGCTTTACTGTTACTACTGCTGTGATAATGAACGCTGTGATCGAATAATGCGTTATGAATACATGTAAAATGTTTGAGATCCCTGTTTAGTGTTGCAATAGAGTTAGTTCATATAGACGCAACCCTCCTCCTTCCTCGGCGGAAACATGGTCCGTTTGCTCTTCCTGGACACCTCGAGTGAGACCTCATCTGCTCTGCAGGTGTTGCTGGGTGGGATAAAATTTGCCCGGGCCGGTGCCCAAGGAGACTGCGGCATGGGTCGACAGTGAAGTGGAACCATTGTCGACCACTGTCGACCCATGCCGCAGTCTCCCTGGGCACCAGCTCGGGCAAGTTTTGTCCCACCCAGCAACACCTGCAGAGTAGATGAGGTCTCACCTGAGGCATCCAGGAAGAGCAGACGGAACCATGTTTCCGTCGAGGAAGGAGGAAGGTTGCGGCTATATGAACTAACTCTATTGAAACACTAAACATGGACCTCAAACATTTGACATGTATTCATAACACATTATTCGATCCCAACATTCATTATCATAGCAGTAGTAACAGTAAAGCAACATTGCATCAAGGAAACATAGCATTATTCATGAAGTGCGACATTGCATTACCATAAACAAATAGAAAGAACCCAGGAATTGCACCAGAATAGTTTCATCATATCACATTATCACTGCAAAACCTTAGATACAATATCTCCTCAAAGATCAGGTCTCGGAAATATCTCACAGATGCGCAGAAACAACCCAAACATGCACATCTCTTCAACCAGCTCCCCCTAATACCTACGACACTTATCTATATATAGGCTTCCACCATTACAATGCTTGTCCACTTACTAACAAATTCCTAACCGACACTTTGACAAGTGACCCAATATCTAACTAACTTAGTACAAAACCGACCAAAAACCCACATTCTGCGGTATAACTGACTCAACATTACATAATATGTGGTCCAAATGACCCAAAACCCGCATTCTGCGGTATAACTGACCCAAAATGCATAACTAATCTCCTGTTCATCGCCATTCACGCCATCTTCTCACCCTTCGCGCCATCGTTTTCCTTGTCGCAGCATCATAGATGCTACGATAACACTCTACCAAACCTCCTGCCAACAGGCCCCCAACACAATCTTGTGGCTTGCCCTCGAGCCACGTCAACTGCTGGACATAGTACACACTGTGGTTTTTACTTTGAAGTCCTCATACGGCTGTTCAACTGTCTGCACCATCTCCTTGGTTTTCGTAGCCGCTGCCTGACTGTCGACCACGTCGTCTGTGGATGGGTGATCTGTAAGATTTTCCATGACCTGCCGTCGATGCTTCTGTACTACCTACAGAGCTTCACTAACATGCATAATAAATTTACCACCAGTGTCCTGGAACTCTTCTAATTGGGCCGCGCGTATCTTCTCTCGCTCATCCACCTTGGCGACATGGTGTTGTAAGTCTTTCAGCTCTTGAGACTTAGCAACTTGCTCTAGTGGTGGCATTGTGTGCATTGCGGCTTTTAATGTGGCCAACTGTCCCTCTGCTTCCTGTCGGTACTTGTCAGCTGCTCAACCTGCTCGTCCTGAACAATGCGGCCCCAGAATTGTACTGTCTCAGCCGTGAGCCTGGTTGCCTGTGTTTCCAGCTCCTCCATCTGAGTGGCAACTTCCTCAATTGCCCTTCTTCGTTCATCCACTTCGGACTGAGGCGTACCTAGTTTCAGCTGGGCCTTCAACTCGTGATTCTCCCGTCGCAACTAAATAATAGCAACCCCTAGTCGCTGCACTCGGTGGAGCACATCTACCTCTTCAGTGGGCTCCGGGACATGTTGATAAGCTTCTGTGATCACCCGGTCAACTCGAACATTGTCATCCCACATGCGAGCCTTTTCCACAATAAGGAAATCATGTTCCTTTTTCAGGCCTTCAATTTCGCGGGCCTTCTCCGCCCGTTATTCCTTAATGTGTACCTCAAGGTCATCCATTGCCTTCCATGCGGAAGCAGCCCTGGCAGTTAATTCTTCAATGGTGCGCTGTGCATCGGCCTCACTTGCTTGCAGGCGGGCACACATACCGCTGATCTGCCGCAGTCGGTCAGTCGTTTCCTTGCTGGTAGTAGCCTGCAGAGTAGTCAATCCTTCCGTGGGAAAGGCATTCACATTAATGGTCGCTATGTGCAGCTGCTGCAGCAACATGGTTAGTGCCGCATATTCGATCACAATCGCAGTCGGGGGAATCTCCACATTCTTGGCCCACTGCTCAGTGATGATTGTGTCAAAGGTTGATGCTGCTGCTTCCTTTGGTTCCTTGATGGAAACCAGGTCATACAATGATTCTAATTGGGCGGTGATCGCATGGAATCCCTCATCTGCTTTCCTTGCCATCTTATCTGCTGCCACAGAGGATGCAGTATTGATCGCTGCGATCAGGCGGCCTAATTGTACCTCGACGGGGAAAGGCAATCCGTTGATTGTTTCCTGCTCCTGATACCTTTTCGAACGGTTCTCTTCAAGCTCCCGGGCGCTATGATTGGTTTAACCATGTTGATGCGAATGTTGTTTATAAACTAAATATGCAAAGGGAATGAATGAATGTATGAACCGTTAGCATGATGCAAAGACATAATCTCTGGTTTCTTTGGTTGTAAAGTGTGGTTTGATGCATGTCCTCTCCCCACTGTAGAAAATTGGTTCTTGCATCCCCCTTATTCATCTCGGGTGAGACTTCACTCGCTCTGTGAGTGTTGTTGGAAAGGGTAAAAACTTTCTAGGCCGGTGTTTAAGGGATTTTTGTTGATGGTGGTTGATAATAGTGCGAAGTGAACCCCTCTCGACAGTCGCTGTGTCAATAGGGATATTTCTGAGAACCTTCTCATGCCATCCTCCTCTACAACACATAGATTCTTGTGAAGACTCCCAAACCATTCAACATGAAGATAGTGTGTCCATTCATCATAAGGTTTCCTACGTAGGAAACTCATCCATTGCTCCATACAGAAATAATTATAGAAATGAAATTTGGCTCTCCCTCTAGGATCCCATTGATCATGTTGCATTCCTACTAACATATTGGTCACTTATAGAAACTTGTCACTCCAAATGATACAAGGATCCCATATCCATACTAGAAGTCCATCACTTCCAAAGCATATGAAGTTCTTTTTCATTTGATCCAACAATGTTTGGTTTTATTCTTGTACAAGTTGATTTCTTGCATGCTCTGTTATCTCCAACATTATTTTTATGCAAGATGGTTTTCTCTTGCATGGTATTTCCAAATATTCCATGTACTTGCACACCTAATACATGGATGTATGTGTACTAAAAGTATCCAAGGGATTCCATACATACCCTTGCTACTACTTGCATGGTAAGGCAATGTCAGTAAAAGCAAAAAATTATCACAGAAGAAAAAATAATCTTTACCTCGATGAATCTCCATCCTTGCTATGTATCTATCCACCCAACCCATGGATGAATAAACACTTTGGCTCATTGATCCATGTGAAATGCAATCAGCCACCTTCTTCAAAGATAATTCTTCTTTCCATATAGGCATCTCATGAGGTCTCTCTTTCAAGGAATGCATGCCAAACAATTCCCTGCATATGCAATCAAGACTTGTGCATCCTTGGGCTTCCATATTGGTGATGTACTTGTCTACCTAATCCTCGAATAAACAAATACCATTGCTTCCAGACTCAAATGGCATGTCCCCAATGATTTCTCCCATAGCTAATTCCTTCTCTATGCCCTTCTGCATACCAACAAGTGACTAGCCAAAATATCCTTCATCTTTGTTCTTCTTAAGCATTTGCAAATATGAATTTTCCTCATATTCAACTCTCACATGAGGTTCCTCCATAAAATCCATTGTGTCACCTACCATGTGCAAATGATTATCTTCCATGCAGGATGGAGGGTGTGATTAACTCAACTCCTTTATAATTTGATCATTCTGCATTCTTAATTCTTGAAGGGCCCTCTATGTGCTCTTCAATGAATCACTGATGGCCTCTAACTCAGCAGTGAGCCTTTATGATTCTTCTTCTTCCTCCTTGATCACACTATGGTACATTTCAGCCACCATGAGGATATGATATATATTTCAAAGTAAGTTCATGTAACTCTCGTTCTTCTTGACCACTACTTCTTTGAGTGCTATGAACTCTTCCAAAAAGGATTCTACCAACTCTCTTCCTGAATATATCCAACAACATCTTGTCACCAAATTATTGGTGTTAATAAAGTTCTTCATGGGTTCCATAATATTCTCCATGTTCTCCTTGAATGATCCACTCAAATGATGTGGCTCACAAAGAATATCCTCCACCACGGTCACTTCTTCCAATGGTTGACACCTAAGCTCATCTTTCTTGGGGCATAGATCCATAGTACAGGTTTCATTCTTGACATGCAAGTCATCATTCTTGTCTTCAAGTGATTCTGATTTCATGCTATCCTCTTGGCACATTGAGGCTTCTTCATTATGAGAGACATGAGGATATGCATCATGAGTACGCTCCGTCATGATATTGGTTTCAATTTCTTCATAGAGATTTGAAGTAGAGCAGTTTGATGGTAAAACTTCGTTATGCTGCAACATTTTCTCCACTACTCTGCACACATTCTCGAAAATATGTGCTACCCTTCTTTCATTCTTGACATGCAAGTCATCATTCTTGTCTTAAAGTGATTCTGATTTCATGCTATCCTCTTGGCACATTGAGGCTTCTTCATCATGAGAGACATGAGGATATGCATCGTGAGTAGGATCTGCCATGATATTGGTTTCACTTTCTTCATAGAGATTTGAAGTGGAGTAGTTTGATGGTAAAACTTCGTTATGCTGCAACATTTGCTCCACTTCTCTGCACACATTATCGAAAATATGTGCTACCCTTCTTTGATGTGTGCTACAATAGGGATCCATGTTCGGAAATAATATTTCCACCTTGAAAGTGCAGAAGTCTCATAAAGGTAGGAATTTTTGGATCTCTTTCTTGAATGTTTGGTATTCTCGAAAGTACCCAGAAGGATTAACTCCCAATGGATGTCATCCAAAAAACACTCTACCATCAACAAAACTCAGCATTGGTGGTTTGGCACTTCTATCTCCACTGTAAATTGGATTTATAAGGTAAAAATCCTCATCTCTTGTCATTTTCAAACCTCCATCAACATAGATCACCTCTTCTTCTTCATACCAATCATAATCTTCTTCACTGAACAACGACATGGCTGCAACTTGAAGATGTGATACACGATTCCTCTTCAAATGATATTTTATGCAGCTTGGTATTGTTGCTCACAGGTGCAGAGGACCATGCTCTGATACCTCTATAATTTACCCAAATTGATTTAGGCACACTAACTCAAAAATTTTGAAAATTCAAACACACTGAAGATGGGATAGATACAAAAATTAACTAGTTTGGATATAAATAAAAGGTTGATCCCCAAACACCTCTAGACTCTCCCAAATTTTCCTAAGATAGAATTCAGGACCTGCTAGAGCTCAATAAATTATACAATAGACTAAAAAGACTCCCAACTTTGATAGCTACACATTTTATGGGTACATCACGCCTGGGTAGACTCCTTGGGCTAAACCCAATGATTCAAGGCAATTGCACATTTTGTGGAAATACAATGGATTCTAGTGCAAATATGGAAGTGGATGGCTTGTATATACACCAAAATACTATGTCAATAATTATACAAAGGTTTGGACTCAATTTGACAAGGTTTTGGAGGCCAACAAGAAAAGCGCGCTACTTAGGACTGCTCAACTAGTTAATTTCTAAACTAATCCAAATGACCCTAGAGAATCACGAATTTTAGCACTAAATCATGGGAGGACTTCATCGGAGACTTAAAAACCTGCAGCAACTCACATAATAGGTTCTACACACATAGAAGATAGTTAATTACAAAATTATAATGAAAACTAGTCAAATCTAGCATCAAACGAGCATAGGAGAGAATAACCATTGAACAGAGAGATATAATTTGTAGAATGAGAAGTAGTATAATCACATTAACTTGCATAGGAGTACATTAACATTACAGAGCTTAAAATTTAGTAGCAACACTCATGAAATCACTTTCCTCATTAGAAAAATACACAAAACTACAGAAGGCACACTACAATCAATTGATTCTTCACAATGCTAGATCAATGATCCACTTGACAAGAAGTGGAATGATCAAGTATAGATGGACATATTATGAGAATTCATGGATGCCTTATCAGATACAAATCAAAAGAAATCTTGACATGATAGGAGCCACAGGACAACAAAAGAATGTAATGTACCCAATTTGATCACATCCACATTAACTTAAAATTTGCAAAAAAATAAACAAACAATAGATTACTTGGAACAATTGACTAGCTAGTTTGACTGGAATTTTGGAGGAAAACCCCAAACAACACTAGACACTCCCAATTTTTCCCAAGATGAAGTTCAGGCCTACTAGGCTGCAAAGGCCAATACCTTGATAGTGGCACATTTATGGGTACTTCACGCCTAGAGAGACTCCTTGGGCTAAACCCAAGGCTTCAAGGAAATGTTCCACGAGACTTCTATTGAAACCCAAGGATTCCAGTGATCACTGGAAGTACTCATAACTAAGGTAATCTATATGGACTCTACCCACCCTGCTACAACAAGAATACAAGGATTTGGACACAATATGACAAAGTTTGGAGGTCAAACAAATTTATTTAAAGTGTTATGGGCGCAAAAAGGGGCCAGGGCTAGCCCCAACCCTTGGTCCTACCACATAGGTACATGACCGGGAGCTCGAAGGGAAGGTGCCAGCATGGGGGTCACATGGAGCACATGCTCTTTTAACATGTGCTTTTTAAAGAACTTTGGTTATGGCGCTTAAAGTGGGTTGTATGGTTATAATATGGGTTGGAGACCATGTGTTATAACAAACTTTCCAACGGATTACATGCCACCTAATGGGATGGAGCGCCACCACATAAACGGATTGGAGCACCACCATTTGCATATGGGTTTATATGGTTATTATTATAATATGGTTTTAACCATATTAAAAGGGTATTTTAACTATGTTTGTTTATTATTTAATAAAAAGCCCAACCACATGAAAACCAACTTGGAGAAGTTGTAACCAAGGCCAAGATAGGAAAATTAGTTGCAACCAAAGGAATCCATGAGAGTCATGTGAAGAAGGGCAAGGCAACCTATATAAACCCATTCATTTGCCATTTCCCACTCATGCTTTGGAGTAGAGACTTTGTAGCTAAAGGAGAGAATGGAGATTGTGTAGCTCTGCAGGAGGAAGGTACGAGTGTTTATACTCGTTTTACACCGTCTTCAGGCTTCGGAGTTGCTGGAAGCAATCTTGTTGTGTTTTGGGAAGCGGTTCTCTTTCTATCCATTGTCACCACGGTATCATTGTATCATTACTATGTATTTTTCCTTTATGCTGAGATTATAGATCGACCCTCCTATTGAGAAGCAGGCCTGGAGACGTAGTCCATCCTGGACGAACTCCGTTATCAACTTGTTATCTTTATGTGCGTATTGTCTATGCTGTTTGGTTCCCTTCTTATGGATTTGTGAGCTTCATTCACGCACTTTATGCAATTCATGTTAACGTCATAGAGTAGCAAAGATCTTGTTTTCGGATCATGTGGTATCAGAGCAGGACTATTTGACGTTGGATTGTGAGTGTGGATGCTCACGAGGGCTAAACTGCAAGCTGGTGAGGGTACATTAGAGCCTTACAATTCTGAGATCGGACGTGCACACCGAAGGAGGAAGATGGATGATAATGATGCTTGCATCAAGATGGAGGAAAACTTTCACAAGGTCTTCTATATGATGGCCGACAAGGTAGACAAGTTGTTTGCAGACTATGAAGAATGCATGACAAAAGAAAGAAAAGGCAGTGAAGTAAAGAAGGAAGACAAAGAAGTGAAGGATGAAGGCAACGCTTCAGTTAACCAAGGAGGAGGTGGCGAAGAGCCTCCTGAGCCTCCCTCTTCACCTTCAGCTTCAAGCACAAGTTCAAGTGATTCTTCCTCATCTCATTCTCAGCATTGCAAGGTTCCTCACAAAGAGCCTCAAAAGAAGCCCTTATTGAAGCTCGATCTGAAGTTTGATTTGCCCATGTTCAATGGGGAAGTGAATGCAGAGAAGTTAAAAAATTGGATAAGGCAAATTGAGGTCTATTGCCGAGTCTAGCAGATCAAAGAAGAAGATGTGAAGATTCAGTTGGCTTCACTTCGGCTGACAGGCACCGCACTTGTATGGTGGGAAAGCAAGCTTCAGGAAGGTAGCAAACAAATGGGTAATCTTCTCTCATTGTGGTCTGCTTTCATTTCTGCTTTAGATTCTCCTGACACTCTTTTGAAGTACATTGGTGCTCTTCATCATTATCTACGCCATACTTTGCTGTTGTTGAATCCTACTAGTGTGGATGAAGCAAGTGTTCAGGCTACTCATCTTGAGAGCAGGGGGAAGCATTTGCAAGAAGACCATCCGAAGAAGCCTTTCAAGCCCAACAACAACCACAAGTCCAAAAAGAAAGACAAGAGCAAGAAGACAGCTACTGCCAAGAAGGAAGGAGGAAAGCTCCATTGCCAACATTGCGACACTGATGGGCACAATGAAGAAAGTTGTTGGAAGTTGCATCCTGAATAGAGGCCAAAGCATTATGGAGGCAAAAAGAAGAAAAAGACCATTGCAACAGCGCAACAAGATTTGGGTTCCGACTCAGGTGACAAAACCATGATTACAGCCGTGGGAATGCAAGGTAACAAAACTCCTCATACTGGTTCAAGTTCTACTCATGTTTCTAAAGAAAATGATAAAAGAAGAAGTGAGTTGTTTCACATCAAAGTTGTGTCTAAGCATACAAAGATTGAAACATTATTTGATCCGGGTTCTCAAGTAAATTTGATCTCATAATCAGTTGTTAAGAAGTTGGGCATACAGACTAAACCTCACCCCAAGCCTTATCCTCTTGGATGGGTATGTGATAATTCTAAGCTACAGGTGACTAAGCAATGCAAGTTAAGGTTTTCTATTGCTTCAAAGTTGATCGATGAGGTGGACTTAGATGTTGTTCCTCTTGACATCTACGGTATCGTATTGGGAAGCCCATACTTGTATGATCGAAAAGCAGTATTCTTCCGTCACGAGAACAAGTACCATCTCACCAAAAATGGGGTGGAGTACATCGTGAGAGCTCACAGTATGAAGGCTAACACCACTCTTGTTAGTGCAGGACAAATGAAGAGACTCATCAACACTAATAAGAGATACATGCTCATGGTTGTGAGAGCAAAAGATGCTGAAGCATCCGATGCTTTCAAAGGTTGTGATCCTTCTCATAAAAAGGCTATGATTGATATTGTGGCTAACTATGATGAAATATTTTAGGAACCTACAGGTTTTCCTCCCAAAAGGGATATTTAACATGAGATCCATCTCCAGCAGGATGCCCCTCTTCCTAATGTGGGCATGTACAGGTTGTCCGCAGTTGAAATGGCAGAGATTAAGAAGCAGGTTCAAGACTTGTTGGACCAAGGAGTGATCAGACCCAGCTCCTCTCCATGTGGTTCGCCGATTGTGTTGGTGATGAAGAAAGATGGCACATGGAGGATGTGCGTTGACTATCGGGCTCTCAATAAGATCACGATCAAGAATCGATACCCACTTCCTCGCATAGATGACTTGCTCGACTAGTTGAAAGATGCTGTGTTCTTTACCAAGTTAGATTTGCGCAGTGGCTACCACCAGATCAGAATTGCAGAAAGTGATGTGTGGAAGACGGCCTTCAAGACCAAGCAAGGTCTATTTGAGTGGTTGGTGATGCCCTTTGGGCTTTGCAATGCACCTGCAACCTTTATGCGGGTAATGAATGATGTTTTCCGGCCATTCTTAGATGATTTTGTCATTGTTTATTTAGATGATATCTTGGTCTTTAGCAAAACTTGGGAAGCACATGTGGGGCATGTAAAGCAAGTATTAGATACCTTGAAAAAGGAGAAATTGTATGTAAAATTGTCAAAGTGTGAATTTGGAAAAACTTCATTAGTTTACTTGGGTCATATTGTAGGAGGTGGAAATTTAAAAATTGATCCTTCAAAAGTTGATGTAATTGTCAATTGGCCTAAGCCTACTAACGCTACTGAAGTGAGAAGCTTTTTAGGAGCTGTTCAAAATTGGAGGAGGTTCATTCAGAACTTCTAATACATAGCATCTCCTTTGCATGCCTTAAAAAGTGTAAAGAAAGCCTTCCAGTGGGGAGGTAAGCAGTAGAAAGCCTTCGACACATTGAAGGGAAAGATCAGCTCCGCCTTAGTCCTAGCCTTGCCCGATTTGCAGCAGCCATTTGAGATAGAGACAAATGCCAGTGGATATGCCATGGGGGCAGTATTGATGCAGCACCACAAGCCTATTTGCTACCATTCATAGACTTTTACTCAAGCAGTGATAAACTACCCCACTTATGACAAAGAGTTGTATGCTTTGGTTCAGAGTGTCAAGAAGTGGAAACACTACTTGATGGGTAAGGAGACAATCATCCATACCGATCATCATCCCTTGCAGTATCTCCAGTCCCAGACTAAGCTCCAGCAAGCTCGTCATTTCAGGTGGATGGGATTCCTTCAACAATTCCATCTAGTGATCAAGTACAAGAAGGGTACTAGTAACAAAGTGGCATATATGCTCTCTAGACCTCCTATTGTTGCATCTATTGTTTTGAAAAATGCTTCTTTGTCCCATGAAAGTTATATTGAGCAGTATGCTACTGATGATGATTTCAAGGAGATTTATGAGAAGCTAACCAATGGCACACAGGTGGAAGACTACTATTTGTAGGGAAAGTTGCTCTATCATTTGGGCAAGCTATGTGTTCCTATCAGTGAAAGAGTCCATGTAATATGAGAAGCTCATACTTCTCTTGTATCAGGGCATTTTGGGGTAGGTCTGACTTTGGCTCATTTGCAAAGACTCGTGTATTGGCCTCGCATGAAAGACATTGTAACAAAATATGTAAAGGGGTGTGTGATGTGCTCTACTTGTAAGCCCAATAATGGGGCTGTACTCACCACTTCCTATTCCTTCCCATCCTTGGGAAATCATTTCCATGGATTTTGTGGGGGGTTTGCCTATGTCTAGGAGGGGTCATGACTACTTTTATGTGGTCGTGGATAGGTTTACCAAGATGTGTATTCTTATGCCATGTAAAAAGCAAGTCACTGCAGAGCAGGCTTCTTCTCTCTTCTTTCAGCATGTATGGGTTCACTTTGGACTTCCTACGTCCATTATCTCAGATCGGGACTCCCGATTCCTTGGAGAGTTTTGGAAAAAGTTATGGTGTATGATGGACACCAAGCTGAAGAGGAGCACCGCTTTCCATCCACAGACCAACGGACAGATAGAGGTAGTCAAGAGGACAGTTGTCCATTTGCTTCAAGCCTATTGCAACAAGCATCCTAAGTTATGGGATGAACAGATCCAGTATGTGCAGCATGCCTACAACAGGGCTATGCATTCTTCCACTCAGAGCTCACCATTTGAGACATGCTTTGGGTACTTTCCAAAGACTCCATTGGACTTGAATTATGGGAGAGAGGTTGGTTCAAGCACTTCCAAGGATGAAGACAAAGCCTGCAGGTTCATTCAGAGAGTTCAACAGGTACATCAAGCAGTGCAAGAGCAGTTGGAGAAGAGTCAAGCCTAGTACAAGGCTTGCCATGACAAGCATAGAGTTGATCATCAGTTTCAGGTGGGAGATCAAGTGTTGCTTCACATTAGCAAGGAGAGGATGAATGGAGAAGGCAAGAAGCTCAAGCCCATCAGATATGGTCCCTTCACCATCTTGGAGAAGATTGGGACGAAGGCTTTTCGCTTAGAGCTACCGCCATACATGCAAATCTACTCAGTGGTGAATGTGGAGAACTTGAAACTTTATGAGCCTCGCATGATCATGGATGAAAGGGAGAATGTCTCATTGCCATCAGTTGATGAATTTGCTCTTGAGTACATGGATGAGCTAAAGGAAGATGTCATCTTGGACAGAAGGACAAGGACTTCTCGCAGAGGTGATGTTGAGTATCTTCGAGTGGGTATCAAAGGAACTCATCCAAGCAAATCCAAGTGGATTGAGAAGGAGAAAGTGAGGGAGCAATTCCCTCACCTATCTGTTGATTAGTAAAGGCTTTTGGAGGCCAAAAGCTTCTCAGTGGGGAGGAATGATCCAGGAGGATCCAAGAAGGAAATTTTTGTGAAGTCCTCCAATATTAGCAAAACTAGCACCAGATTGAAGGGATTGTCGAGACGATTCCAACGGCGTTTGTTTCACCTCAAACGGACTCCGTATGAGAAAGTTATCGCGTTCTGTTCTATGAGGTCAACATGGAAAATTGGCAAAAAGAGGTGCCACGTGGCACCACTGACAGGGTGACACGTGGCATCCATACTGTACAAACATGATGAAATGGAACCACTGGAAGGGTGACATGTGGCATCCGTACGGTACGGAAAATGTGATATAGCAGGTGTACGGACCAATCACAAGGTGACACGTGGCAGTACGGATCCAAGCTAGCATACTGCTGATTGGGCGTACGGACAGTGACGTGGCAGTACGGGTAGTGACTGGGCGGTTGACTGGATGCCGACTGGGCATGAGGTGGACCAATCCCAGGCCACCACGTGGCAGCACAGCATTGGCCAATATGTCTAATACAAAAATTATGGCCTCCACGGGGTTCGACCCTGTGACCTCTCCTGCATAAGCGCTCCGCCTTACCTTTGGGCCACAAGGAGTTTCATGTATAAGCTATGGGGAAAAATTTATTTAAAGTTGTATGGGCACAAAAAGGGGCCAGGGCTAGCCCCGACCCCTGGTCCTACCACACAGCTACATGACCGGGAGCTCGAAGGGAAGGTGCCAGCGCGG
This sequence comes from Larix kaempferi, assembly GCA_027924585.1. NCBI lineage: Eukaryota > Viridiplantae > Streptophyta > Pinopsida > Pinales > Pinaceae > Larix > Larix kaempferi. The sequence goes on along the minus strand of BSBM01000099.1, from coordinate 355,799 downwards.
GGGTCACATGGAGCACGTGCTCTTTTAACATGTGCTTTTTAAAGAACTTTGGTTATGGCGCTTAAAGTGGGTTGTATGGTTATAATATGGGTTGGAGACCATGTGTTATAACAAACTTTCCAATGGATTACATGCCACCTAATGGGATGGAGCGCCACCACATAAACGTTACATGCCACCACATAAACGGATTGGAGCACCACCATTTGCATATGGGTTTATATGGTTATTATTATAATATGGTTTTAACCATATTAAAAGGGTATGCCATTTTAAGGGTATTTTAACTATGTTTGTTTATTATTTAATAAAAATCCCAACCACATGAAAACCAACTTGGAGAAGTTGTAACCAAGGCCAAGATAGGCAAATTAGTTGCAACCAAAGGAATCCATGAGAGTCATGTGAAGAAGGGCAAGCCAACCTATATAAACCCATTCATTTTCCATTTCCCACTCATGCTTTGGAGTAGAGACTTTGTAGCTAAAGGAGAGAAGGGAGATTGCGTAGCTCTGCAGGAGGAAGGTACGAGTGTTTATACTCATTTTACACCGTCTTCAGGCTTCGGAGTTGCTGGAAGCAGTCTTGTTGTGTTTTGGGCAGCAGTTCTCTTTCTGGCCATTGTCGCCAAGGTATCATTGTATCATTACTATGTATTTTTCCTTTATGCTGAGATTATAGATTGGCCCTCCTATTGAGAAGCAGGCCCGGAGACGTAGTCCATCCTGGACGAACTCCGTTATCAACTTGTTGTCTTTATGTGCGTATTGTCTATGCTGTTTGGTTCTCTTCTTATGGATTTGTGAGCTTCATTCATGCTCTTTATGCAATTCATGTTAACGTCATAGAGTAGCAAAGATCTTGTTTTCGGATCAATGGGGCACATCACCCAAATCTATCTAGGGGAACATCTCCCAACCCTCTGAGAAGCAAAGCTCTCAAGACAAATATTAGAAGTGACAAAACATGTGCACTGGGGTGCACCAACTTCTTTTATAACATGAATGGATCTCCAAAATACATTGAATGTAGTCATCTATATCACTAATGCGCCCTCATTGACTAATTTTAGCATCTACAACGTTAACCTTCCCTTTTCCTTGCTTTGTTTCCTTTCTGCTTTGGATTGCTTTTCTACTTTTGGCAACATCTTGATTTTCCTGGATTTTCTCTACTTTCCTTCTTTTCTTGTGCTTTTGCCTGCTTTTCTACTTATACTTTTATGGACTTTCCCACCTTTCTGTATTCTTACTGATTTTTAGAGTTGCTTGATTTTGTGCTCACTGCTACCTTCCATCGTTTTAGTGGCTTTGTGGATTTTCTATGATATTCTTCTAGTTTCCATTGTGGATGATAACTCATAGGGTCCACAAGACCACTTATTCGCCCTCCTTGGCCACCTAGGCACATCCACTCAACACAAAATTAAATAATAATAAAATAATTACAAATTAATCATGGCACACTGTAGCTAGGTTATTCACACTAGCTAGTGCAGAAATGCACTTACTAAGAGTTGTGGAACTCTTTGTAAGAGTTCAGTACTATGGGATGCATGCATGCAAATGAAAAACAATAAATAAAATGAAAAATAACAAAATTCAATGCAATAAATAAACATCTAAGCTAAAGCTTCAAGCATCCATCGATTAAACAGTCGGCACACATAGATTACGAAGAATGTGCATGGGCCTTTGTAGCCATAGAAATGGTGGTGCTCCAGGTCTTCGAGGTCTCTTACTCTCCACCGAATGCTCACAAGTGTTATAGATTAAACTTGCACCTCTCCGTCCGTGATCACCTTGAGCTGTTGATCACACAAAAGGACAACTTGGATGGAGGAGAATGTTGACCTTAGATGATACTTTGAACTCACTCCATTTTCTGACATTACTGGGAAAAACCCAAAAAATATTATTTTGAGATATGAGCACTACTCTACTCAAAGAGACTAGCACCCATACGCTACTCCAGTGTATAATAGTAGCGCCCATATCCTAGTATACGCTACTCCTTCTTAGCATAGTAGCGCTCAGCATTTTAAACTCGATGAGCGCTAGCTGGTAAGTACTAAAGTAACACCCTATACGCTACTTCATTGAACAAGAGTCGCGTACATCTTAAAAGATGATTAAAAAATAAATTAATTTCTCGAGGAGGATTAGTTTTTGGTAGTTTCCTAACTCCCCCAACTTCTTCCATAACTATACATCGACCTGAACTACTTCTCTAATCTTATAAATACAAAGAAGATTAAAAGAGAAGGGTTAGAACCTAGATGGTGAGATGGATTAATGGAGAAACTTTGAGACATAGAGAGAAGCTTGCATTGGAGGAGTTGATGTTGAAGATATCCAAGCCAGAGAAGAGCCAGAGCCCAAAATCAAGTTGCAGGAGCCTGTTTCATGATCAGGTATACTTGTACATCATTCTACTTTTGACAATAAAGGTTGAAGTGTCTTTCTTGTTCCAATTTAAATGTCTTCTGTAATGACATCTTGATTTGGATCTGTTTTGGTCAATGCTGAATGTTAAACATTGTTTTTGTTTCTTTCAAGCTTTATATATTGTCTAAAACGCTTTGAGAAAGGTATTGTTATTGCAGGTTTACTGAAGGGAAGGTGGATTTGGAGGTTGAACACAAGATCAAGTAAAGGCTAGGATCAAAATTCAATTGAAAGGTGTGTTACCAAGATCCATAACTTATTTCTTTTCATAAATATATTTGCAATATCATCAATACACTTACCTGTCACCCCAACCAAGTTGATAGCATTAGTTTCCTTGCTATAGGGTAGATTTGCCCGCTAACAGACTGGCGACTCCACTGGGGATAGTTAAGTTTTGGCTCTAGGAAACCTTGTTCTTGTTTGTCTTCCCAGGTTGTTTTGACTTCTTTGATGTGTTAAGAAACCCTGTAGGTATCCCTTGCCTGTTTCTTGCTGCTTTCATCAATCTTTTGGTTGGTTTCAAAGTCAGTTTTTTAAGCTTTTGAGATATGAGCGCTACCCTGTGGTACACACAGTAGCGCCCATACGCTACTGTTCTATACATACAGCAGCGCCCATATCTAAAGGGGCACGAGTTTCCCTACTGCACAGTAGGGTACACTTTTTGAAGCATTCTATTTTTGGTTTGCTTGACTTTTAGCTTTTTGGTGGTTTGTTGACTTTGCTGTGGGATCTCCGTGACTGGTGTATGAGGTTTTTAACTGTTGTTTAAGTCATAGAACCTTTTATTGAAGTATTTTTCCATCTTTTGAATTGCTTGTTGACCTTTGGAACATTTGGATTGTTTGTGACTTTTTGGAAGACTAGGTTGTGTTTGGTGTTGATCACTTCCACTTTTTTAGGCCCTGACTACCTATTGCTAGCTTACAAATCTGCATACTCTTGTATCTGCTGTTTGTGGCAACATTTGTCTTCTCTCTACTCCTCCTATCCTTTGTTTTAGGGTTTGGTCCGTTGTAGAGCCTCTAGGGTGTCTTCTATTTTGGTCGATGTCCATTCTTCCTGGACTTATTGTCTTTTGCTGGTTGCAAGGGCATTTAAACAGTTGTAGGCTGAGCCATTTATCAGTTTCTTTGTGTTAGTAGGGCAGCTTGCTTGTCTACTTTTTCTTGGCATAGTGGTCTTGCTAGGGCTAGATACTTTAGGTCAGTACTTTTGTGTCTTTCTCCTTTGTTTTCTCCCACTTTGTTTCCAAGTTTAGAGGCTTTTTCTTTGCCAAAAAACCTGTAGATCAAGTCTTTTTCGAGCTAGGGTTTCGATAGCTATAAGCCTAAGAAATTTTTAGCCATACTTACACACATTGCACATAAAAGTTTTATTTTGCTTTCCATTTTTATATAATTCTTTTTCGTTTATAGAAAAAGCAAAAAAAAATTTGGTATTTTAAGTTTAAATAAAACTTGTTTTTGTTGTTACAAGATAACTTAGGATATTTTGTACAATTTCAAAAAGAAAGCAAATTTTTTTTTAAGTAGGTTTGCTTAGATTTTCAGTTTTGGAAAGAAGTAAATGAAAAAATGAAAAGAGCTTTTGTTGTAGAAAGTTTTTAATGCACTTTTGTTTTCTTGTTATAACCACGCCACACAAAAGCACTACCCTTTTTGAGTAATAACAACCCTAAAATTTGTTAATAAAATGAACTAGAAACATTTTTTCTTTTAGGGATACACTACACCAACTAGTTTTGGTTAGGATCTTGAGTTTAAATCACCTTAAACCACTCAAGATCACACATTGCGCAAAAATTGTAGTAAGACTATCACAGGTAAACCCACCTCACTCAAAACTTGCCTGGGATCTATGCAGTAGGTCATTGCAAGATCAGATTGTTGGGAATACCCCTCCTACTTTCTGTTCGAGCATACGCTAGGATCAGATTGCGTATTGGGGACTCTTTCGAGTTTCGGGCTTAGCTACCCTGCCCACGCTTTCTGATTCGACCGGTGACTGTTCCCCCAGGAGTTTTCGGTGTTGTGGTATCCTTAGTATCTGACTCTAGGTTCATACACAGGTGACAGCAGAGGGTATATCTACTGTACCTAAGATAGACGTGGGAGGAAATCCCTTGCAGGTCTTTGGGAGGGCGGTTAAGTGATTCCAGCGCTTGCACCCTTAGTCATTGTATTGTGGACCTCGGGTAACTGTCTTTCTTCCTTCGTTGATCTGTTCTGGGCCCTTATCATCCTAGACTCTTCTCCGGAAGGCATCTTTGTTTGCCTGGTTTGTATACTTAGGAATTTTTAGTTGGCGTGTTGTTTTCCCCCTAGTTGTAGTGGCCACCAGGTTCTAGTCTGTTATTTTATATTTATAATCACGGAGAATCAAGAGCTTTGTAGATCGAGGAGGTTTTAAAACCTTCCACCACTTAGAACAGAACCTTTACAGCCAGCTAGATGATAGCGGGTAAACCCCGGTATTTCTTCAGAAATTACTCCTGAAACTGAATTTCCTGAAGAAATTCTTGTAAGAGAAAACCTTGAAATTGAGGTTCCTAAGGAACCACTACCAGGTACCACAGATCAGCAACACTTTAGTACAGTTGAGGTGGAATATCTTACTTCTGTGAAGTATAGTACTCCTTTCAATCCTCCTTTAACCAATACTAGAATTTCGCTTCTGTCACCTGTTGGTTTCCAGCAGCCCCATTTCAGTGCAGATAATTCCTTACCCGGACATCTGATGTCTAACTTAGGAGGTGAACAGGGAGTTCCCCAAACTCCCACTTTAGGTATGAACACCAACACAGTAAATCCCTCTTTTACTGCTACACCAAGTCAGGCACAAACCACATCTGTGTCTACTCCATCTTTTAGTTTCAACACTGGTACATTAGGTATGCCTAGTCCGACAATGATGGCATCTATTCCTACACCTACTGTTGGACCTATCAGTACAGCCAACTGTGCAACACCTCTTGCTTCTCAACCGTTATATCAGATTCCTAGTACTTGGATTTCCACACCTGTTGTAGGACCAAGTGATTCTGCAAACATGCCAGTCATGGGCACTATGACTGCATCGTCCACATCAGCATCTACTGGTTTCAATACCTTTGTAGGCCCTAACATGAACCAATGTAGTATGCCTGCAAGTAATGTCCCTTTTTCCTTACTCTCAAGGGGAGGGGGTAATATCTTTAACCAGCAATATGGCGGGGCTAACACACAACCACAGTGGACGAACCCACAAAGCACTAATCCACTTTCATGTGGGTGGGGAAATTTTAATAACTCTTTCACACAACAACAACAAATGGCAGGGGGTAACCCCTACCAAAAAGTAGCTTGGGGAAACCCCTATCAACAGATGGTAGGTGGAAACTCCTATCAGCATATGGCCGGAAGCAACCCTTATCAACAGATGGTTGGGGGCAACCCCTACCAACAGTTCATGGGTCAAACTATGGGTAGTTCCCCTTTTGCGACCCCAATGTATCAAGTACCGTCTTACTGGCCTCGTCTACCATTTCTGGCAACTTTAAATTTGCCATATCTTTCCAAAATGACGAACGATCCTGTGTGTCATAATGCTGCATGGCCATCAGTTCCCACCAAGTTACCTTCAAACATTCCAAAGTTTGAAGGAAAAGCAGGTGAAGACCCTGGTGACCATGTCACTACCTTCCACTTATGGTGTTCCTCAAATTCGTTAAATGAAGATTCCATCAGATTGAAATTGTTTCAAAGGACCTTAACCGGTGCTGCAGCCAAATGGTACATTGAGTTACCTGCAACAACATTCTCTAGTTTTGGGGATCTCGCCACAGTCTTTTTGAACCACTTCCAGCTTCCTGTTCGGTATGATGCCGGAACAGACCTTTTGTCTACTTTTAGACAAAATAAAGCCACTCACTTATCTGACCACATTCAGGAGTGGCGAAGACGGAAGAGGCTCATTAAGGCCAACATACCTCCGGAGTTCCTTCTTGAGTGGTACTTGAAATCACTCCTTCCTTATATTTCTAAGGAAGTAGCTACATCTGGAGTATCTAACGAGCAAGAAGCCATATTACGGACTCAGCAGTTAGACCTCGTGTATGCACAATCTGGGTTACTGTATGAGATCATACCCGACGCATCATGATCGAACACCGATCCGAGTAGACCAAAACTTGGACCACATGCTGACGGCATAGTGGGTTCAGTTGACTCTGCAGCTTTCGAAGCGCTGACTAAACAGGTTCACGCCTTATCAGTCAAACAATCGACTGCAGATGTTTCTTTCGTCACGACCTCTCCTTCTACTTTTGAGCCTGTCAACTAGGTTTAGAATAATCAAAAGGGCCCTCGGCAGCCCAATAACAAAAAGAAGGGCAAGAAAGGAGAGGGGAACCAACAAAATCCCAAAAAAGACAATGCCGAAGAGGGAAACAAAGAAGAAAAGAAGGTTAAGTTCCCTTGTAAACTTTGCAAGCAGAACCACCTTACTCACCAATGCCCTCTGCTTGAAGAAGCCCAGAAGCTCTTAAGAGAAAAGAAGCCTGCCATCTTGAAAGATCCATTCCCTAAAGGGAAGGGCTCAACTTATGGCACCTCAAAAACTGGGGGCACAACACATGCAACGGTTGATCAAACATTTATTAACATGGTTAATTCAGATGCACTATTGTAAACCAGAGCCAGGAACTATACCCCGGAATCACAGAAAAAAGATAAGGAGATTCCAGAATCTTCCACTCCACTTCACATACCTGTGGACCCAATGCCCAAGATCCCGAAAGGTGTCTTGAAACGGGCATCGCACAATCCCAACACACGGGCTGCTTCTAACTACAATGTGGTTGAAGATTTAGCCTAGACCCCTTGTGCCACGTCTACTTTAGAAGTTTTGCAAAGTTGTCCTTTACAACGGAATGAACTTCTGGTAGCCATTGGGAGTATGGAATCCTCTAACATGTCTGCGCGATTTGATATGACTGATGTCAAATACCGGTTTCCCTATCACGTTTCCCTTCAGATTGAAGTCGTTCATGGACCAATGACCATCAGGCGAGCTGTTGTAGATGAGGGCGCGTCGACTTGCGTAATGTCAATTTCCTGTTGGAAAGCTCTAGGTTCTCTTGAGTTAGCCCCTTTTAACACACTGCTTACTGCATTTGATGGTAGAACTTTCTGTCCACATGGAGTTTTGCCATCATTTGATGTCACTTTGGCCGGTAAGAGAGTTGCTGTTGAAGTAGAAGTTCTGGACGCTCCGCTTGATTACAATATGTTATTGGGAAGGAGTTGGACTTATGCCATGCGAGCCATTGCATCGACAGTTTTTCGAGTTGTTATGTTCCCATTTGAAGGTAAGATCGTTATAGTCGATCAACTTTCTTTTACTCAGAGAAACAACCAGACTTCTTTGGAAACCACAGTTCCTTTAGTTGATCAAACCGCCCCAGTTAATGAGAGTTTAGGAGCAGGGTTGTATGGTTCGTTAATAGGCACTTTCGATATCCCCTCCCCTGTTCTTTTTATGCGTTATGATGTGGGGACTGCTATCGAAACATTCACGGTTGGTTTAAGAACTGATCCTTGGATCCTCCCTACTACGTCAAAACCTTTTGTGCCTCCATCCATTGCAGAAGTGGACTATATGGAAACTCAACACGCTGCAATGGAACATATCATGACTCCACCAGTCTTTGTTGAGTCAGATATGGACTATGCTCCGGCATGGTCACTGAATTCTACTCACTCGTTCGATTGTTGATACAGTTTTTCCATCTGATGAAGCCATCTTGGAAGTTATGATGGGCCTGGACCAACCTTGGGAACATATGCATCATAGGTCCTACATGCTTCCAGATCTAGATAGGATTGAGAGAGGAGATTTCCCTGTGAGACCCGGTGGATTGGTTGATTTTTCATATTCTCCTTCTGCTTCGAGAGCTGTTTATGCTAAAGGAAATATGGCTAATATTTCAAGAACAATTCCAATCAACATTTCCACCAAACTCGGGGTCGTGGAAAACATTTTTATTGGTGCAGATTGTTCTCTAGAAGAGATCGCTCTGTATACAAAACTTTTTAAAGAATTCCGCGACGTTTTTGCCTGGTCATATGAGGAGATGCCAGGTATTGACCCAACCATCGTGGAGCATGTCATTATGACATATCCTAATGAAAAACCTGTGAGACAAAAGCTCCATCCCGTGAACCCTAGAAAAGCGGCCGCCATTAAGGTGGAGGTTGAAAAATTGCTCAAAGCCGGTTTCATTTATTCGATTGATATGACGGAATGGGTTTCAAACCCCGTTTCGGTTGATAAGAAGCAAGGTACCATTAGAGTCTGTATTGACTTCCGGGATTTAAACAAAGCTTGTCCGAAAGACAACTATCCCACACCATTTATCGATCAAATTATAGATGCTTTTGCAGGACATGAGATGTTCTCTTTCATGGATGGTTTTGCAGGTTACAATCAGATAGAAATCAAACTCGAAGACCAGCATAAAACAACTTTCATTTGCCCATGGGGGACCTTCGCTTATCGGAAAATTCCATTCGTCTTGAAGAATGCTGGAGCTACCTTCCAACACGTAATGAATTTTTCTTTTCATGATATCAAACACATTGTGGAACCTTACTTGGATGATCTCCCGGCGCGATCTCGAAAGAGACGGGATCATCCATATCATCTTAGAAAAGTGTTTGAAAGATGCAGAAAATATAAGATTTGTTTGAATCCGAATAAGTGTGTGTTCTGTGTCGAATCGGGACGTTTACTGGGATTCATTGTCTCTAATCGTGGCATAATGGTCGACCCGCTTAAAGTAGAGGCGATTGTAAATCTGCCTCCTCCTCGCACCTTGCGACAACTTCAAAGTCTGTAAGGCATGTCTAATTTCTTACGGCGATTCATCATAAAATACGCTAAAATTACCAAAGGTTTTATGAGGCTACTCAAACAAGACTCCTACTTCGTGTGGGATGAAGCTGCTCAAGCATCCTTTGAAGCTTTAAAAAATGCACTCCTTCCAGCACCCTTGTTGAGCCCGCTAGATTACTCAAAAGATTTTCTGTTATACCTGGTAGCGTCTCTTAATACAATTGGTATAGTTTTAGTTCAGGAAGATGATATGCTCTAGGAGCATGTTGTCTACTATCTTTCTCACGCATTGATAGACCCTGAGGTTAAATATTCGCACGTTGAGAAGTTAGCACTTGCCGCGGTCTATGCGGTACAGAGGCTTCGTGACTATATACTTTTATGAACTACTACTGTGATAGCAGAAATCAATCCTTTCCAGTATGTTCTCACACGAAGAATCATCGGTGGGAAATATAATAAATGGATTGTAATACTACAGGAATTCGATTTGGTCTTCCAATCAGCCAAGTCGAAGAAATCATTAGTGTTCGCTGAGTTAATCTCAGAATTTCCAAGTGACCTAGAACACATTGAGGAAGAAACATCACTACCTGATGAACATATCTTCCTCATTGCCTCCTCCGACCCATGGTACGGAGATATCTTAGTATATCTCCAGACTTTGAGGTGTCCCACCAATTTTTCTCAAGAAGAGCGACGCAAGATCAAAATCCATGTGAAGAACTACCTTATCATCTCAGATACTTTATATCGACGTGGGGTAGATTCCATTTTACGACGCTGCTTAACTCGGGAAGAAGCCGAAGCAGTATTAAATGATGCCCACAATGGAGCTTGTGGGGGACATCTTTCTGGGTTGGCAACAACTCAGAAGATACTACGTGCCGGATATTTTTGGCCCACGATCTTTAAAGATTGTGTGGAACTGGTGAAACACTGTCGACCGTGTCAGTTTTTCATTAAGAAAATGAGGGCACACCCAGCTCCTCTTCATCTTATAATTACAGCAGGTCCCTTCACAAAATGGGGGGTTGATTACATGACATGCAATCCAGCTTCGGCTGGAGGACATCATTACATCATCGTTGCCGTTGACTACTTTACTAAGTGGGCAGAGGCAATGCCTACTGTTAAGGCAGATGGAGAAACTGCCACTTATTTCGTGTTTAATCAGATCATAGCACGGTTTGGCATATCTAAAGAGATAGTGACTGATCACGACAGTCATTTCCAAAACAACATGATGACTGAGTTGCATACAATGCTTGGTTTTCGACAAGAACATTCGTCTTCATATTATCCACAGGCGAATGGACAAGTTGAAGCAGTGAACAAAACTTTAAAGATTATACTACAAAGAACTGTTAATGCCAGTCGAAATAACTGGCACATCATGCTGTACCCGACTCTTTGGGCTTACCGAGCTAACGTTAAGATTGCTACCGGTTTCTCTCCCTTCCAACTTGTGCATGGGATAGAAGCAGTCGTACTGATTGAATGCGAGATTCCTTCGCTAAAACTAGAAGTTCAGTTACTACCAGACACTTCGACACTAGAAGAGCGTTTGTTACACTTAGAACATTTGGATGAGTAGCACCGCGACGCGCTCACAACAAACGAGGTCCACAAAAAACGAGTCAAAGGACAGTACGATAAATTCGTCAAACCTAGGGTTTTCATTGAAGGAGACTTGGTCCTACTTTGGGATCAAGATAAAGAACCCTTAGGACCTGGAAAATTCAAATCCAGGTGTCTCGGACCTTTTATAATTTGCAAAGTATTGAAGAAGGGTGCCTATGAACTGTTAGATTACGAAGGTAATAAGTTGGCCAATCCTATAAATGGGCTCTACCTGAAGAAGTATTATGCTTAGGCTGAAGTACTTTTTCTTGTAACATAGCCGTATATTTTTGTAAAGCTAGTTTTGTTATTAGGTAATCTTATGTGTGTTTCGTTTCGTGTACCAGATGTCAACCGAACACTTCCTAGGATTTGCTGATGGCGCCAGTCGCCACATCTGTCAGTTGGCTACAGCAGCTTGGGTCATTTATTCACCCGCTGGCTAACTTGTCTCTTCGGGGGGGGGGGGGTTTGTTTGGGTCCTACTACGAATAATGTGGCTGAATACAGTGCAGTTAGAACTTCTCCGAGATGCTCTCAGTCATGGCATTTCACATTTGGAGGTAAGGCTTGACTCACAATTAATTGTATTTCAGTTAACAGGTGTCTATCAGATTAGGGATCCTGGATTGCTACGTCAGTTTCTACGAGTTATACTTTTGGAAAGACAATTTCATTCTATTAGATATGAACACATTCCAAGAAGTTTAAACACATTAGCTGATTCATTAGCAAATTATGTGTTAGACTGGCATTTGCATCATACACCTTCATAAACAACATTGCACACATAAAATTTAAACACATACACATGTAAATAACCGATACTGTATATAGTCGATACTGTATCAAAAAATATGAGTTTTGAGTCACAAGTCTATCAAGTCAAGTCATAAAAGTACAAAACTGGGCATAGTAGCCTCAAAAATATATACATAGAATATATTCCTCTCCTATGGAGAAGGAGGGACCTCCTCATCATCTACTGCATTGCGATAGCAAATGACAAGCATAGCTATTTTCCGCAGCACCCTAAGCCATGCTGGGGGCACCCCAACAACATCTTCCTGCATATCAACAGGTATCTGATCCATACGGCATGCAGGAACCTTGTGAATCAACCGACCTATTTTTCTCTCCAGGGTTCCCAACATAGCATCTGCTGTAGTAATATCAGCTGGCCTCACAAAGATGGTAGGATGTCCCTTAGGACGAACATGCCCAACATCTGCATGTGACACTTGATTAGAACTTCAAAATTCATTCATAAAAATCAAATACTTGAAAAAGTTTGAAAAAATCAAATAATTCTCAAATTTTAAACATACCAATATCTCCCTAGGCTCCACCTGGAGGAAGCACCAGCTCTGGATCGTGATGGAAATCCAATCCAGCATATGGAAACTGCTCGAAAGCGGGCACTTGCCTCTCCCACCACCCACAGAAATCATCATTATGATAACAATAGTGACTTTCCCCACCACCCTGGCGGAGGAATATGTCACCCCAACGGCCTAGTCTGGGCTCACGGGGGTTAACCTGAGGTAGAGGCATCCCCAAACTGATAGCAGGCATCCTCTCAAAGAAGAAAGTACACAAAATACTACCGTACCCAAAATTCTTCATTGTGCCAGATTTGCAACCTGTCAATTGAGACTTCATGTTTGCCAGTAAACTAGTACACCAATCATAGACATGACCGTGTAAGCATTGTACACCAATATGCATAGAGTGCCTGGAAGCTAAGTGTTGTGAAGCACTACCTGCCACTCGGTTGATCATGCTCACTATCACTTTCAAAGGGAGACAGTCAATAGTTGAAATCAAGACTTGGCTTCCTGATTTTTTCACTCCGGCAACACAATATGTATTCACGTATTCTTGCACTGATCTTACACCCACACGAGAAGACCCTTTCAGATTGATTACATCTCCTCTCCTTGAGAGACCAATAATAAAATATATGTCATCAACAGTAAGCTCCAGAGTGTTCCCACAGATGACAAAAGTATTGGTATCCACATCCCAATACTGAATAAGTCTTCGAAACAGTTTGTTTAAATCCATCATGTTTACGGTTCGGTAAAACTTCAACAAACCATATCTTCGGAGAGCGTGGAGGGTGGCCGGATCTTGCATGGACAACCTATCCATGTCCTCATGCTCCCTCTCCCTCCATTGAAGGACCATCCTGCACAAAAAACCAAAATTTTTTGAGTCTCGGCGCTTGTATGTAGGTTTTCAAGAGTGTACGCTACTGTGTATACTACACAATCGCGTATGGGCGCTACTCTGCTTCAGCACAGTAGCGCCCATCGTGTTTATATGCTACTGCTGTGGTTACATAGTAGCGCCCGCACATCAACACTTGTGAGCATCACGTTGCAAGCCATTTTTTGCTCAAAAAATGAAAAATAAACCATGGAAATGCAAGCAAGGTGAATTTTAACTTACTTGGCAGAGGAATAACGACGTTTGGATGCTTGGTTCGATCGCAATGGAGATTTGAAATTTGAAAAAGGTTGCCCCAATCCTTGCCCTACAAAACAAAATTGAAAATTGATTTTTAAAATGAAATTATATATATAAATTGGATTTTGATTTTTACCCATATTTGTTCATTTTCTATAGTTTCAAAACTTTCAAAAAATCCCTAATTAATCAATTGAAACACACAATATGGTATACTACTAATCCAAGCTCAATTTTCATTTAATTTTTGTCGGATTCGTCTCCTAAGTTTCAAAATTCTTGATGATAGACCTTGTCAACTAGCTAAGTATTGCAATTTCATATATCATTCGAGATTTTTGCCACATCGACTAATATTTTGTTGAAGACCTAGTTTTGGCAGAGGATGAAGATATGATCCTAGAAGCTGACCTTTAAGTCATTTTAAGCTCTTGTTTGGACTATCTAAACCTAAACAAGATTGCCGAGCAAGCTTGTCCTCTTCGAGCTCGTTAAAGTAATCGAAGGCTCATCCATTTAGGTATAGAATTACCCCTTTTCCGGGCCTTGGTGGATAATTTACGGAAAAGGTATACTCTAGGTATACTCTTGTATGCGCTAGAAGAGTTCTTCTTCCATTGTTTTATACTTTTTCGGGGGAGGAGACTAACTGTATGAAAAGGACCTTTTGGAGCCTTTCTTTAGGGTTTTCAGGCTCTCTAAACATGAAAATACCAAGCGAGCATACACCTACTCGGGCTTGATGTGAAATCCACGAGAGGGTAAGTAGAGGATTGTTTAAGTTTTTCAGACTCTATAAACAGGAAAACAATGGCGAGCATTAATCTGCTTGGGCTCGATACTAAAATCCATGAACAGATATATGGAGTTATTGTTTAAGTTTTTCAGACTCCTTAAAATTGAAAACACCGGCGAGCAAGAACAGATCTCGGCTCGATATTAAAATCCATAGATCAGTAAATATAGAGTAATCTTCTATCTCTTCTTCGAACTCTGTCAACAATGAAGAAGGTCCCGAGTCTTCCTCCCATGGGCTTGTTAAACTATGTACATGGTTGGATCTATTGAGTTTTCATTCTTTCTTGGACTCATTAAAACAACAAGAAGGTTATTCTTTTATCTAAAAAGAATAAGGGATGGGAAAGACATATCATATCTTCATTGTCAAAGGTAGTTTCAGTCAAGTTCTATCCTTGAACACAACACCTATTTGAGTCTATTTTGTCGGTTGGGTTTAGTTTTTGACCTCAGGGTCAACCTTTCCTTCGAGTTATTTACTCCCCCGGTTGGTTATTCTTCCAACCATATGGAGGGTCTGCTAATGTCTCTTACATTTCAGACTTTTTATTTACCCCATTATGTCAGAAACTGCCTGAGTCACATTGTGTCGTGCTCAATGTTCAAGGATATACCCTGTGTCGTCCATTCTGCAGTTTACCTTGACCTCATGTGTCGGCCTTCCTAGTGTTAGTCTTGTTACATATTATTCCATATCAGCTCTTACCAGTTGAGTGTTCCTTGAGTTGGATGATGGAGGATGCCTTAAGGCCTCCCTTCCAACGGACTTCTTCCCATCGACATCAACTCATTATTTTGGGATTGAATTTTAGAGTTTCGGTTAGTACCTTGGAGATTGCAGTCACCAGTGGCAATTTTCCTCGTTGTTGAATGATGAGAATACATCAATGTCTCTTCTTCGACAGGATTCCCAAGTGTTCGACTCCAAGTCCATCTATTCACATTTGGTGAATCGTACTTGGTACCTTGGACCCCATCATCATTATCGGTGGAAGTCCTCGCGTTTGTTAACGGTATACATCAATGACCGGTAATCAAACGATACCCCCCATGTTCGACTGTCAGCTCATCTATTCACATGGTTAGGGTTTGTACCTAGAGTTGTTTTGGATGAAGACCTTGGGATTTTGGATGACATTACCTCATTTTTTGTTATCACCCAAGTTGCGCAAGACTGAGCCTCACTTATATTCGGCTCTCCATGAGACATAGATCCAGTTTGTTGTTATGGCTATGATCTCTTAGTTTGACATGGATCCACGCTTGTATTTCAAGTGGCCATGCTTTATATACATCTCCTTGTTATGTATAGAAGATCATGTTGTATCACACTGCACATCTATATAATGTCAAAATGTAATTACTAGCTGACCTTGATCTTTGTTGCATGTGTTCTTGTAACTTGTTTTCTGCAGTTCTTTGCTCCTCCTCTGGATTTGGATTATAATGTATTTCGGCCATCGTTTCCCCTCTGAACTCACACATTAGGGGGCATCTGTTATAGATTAAACTTGCACCTCTCCGTCCGTGATCACCTTGAGCTGTTGATCACACAAAAGGACAACTTGGATGGAGGAGCATGTTGACCTTAGATGATACTTTGAACTCACTCCATTTCCTGACATTACTGGAAAAAACCCAAAAAATATTATTTTGAGATATGAGCGCTACTCTACTCAAAGAGACTAGCGCCCATACGCTACTCCAGTGTATAATAGTAGCGCCCATATCCTAGTATACGCTACTCCTTCTTAGCATAGTAGCGCTCAGCATTTTAAACTCGATGAGCGCTAGCTGGTAAGTACTAAAGTAACACCCTATACGCTACTTCATTGAACAAGAGTCGCGTACATCTTAAAAGATGATTAAAAAATAAATTAATTTCTCGAGGAGGATTAGTTTTTGGTAGTTTCCTAACTCCCCCAACTTCTTCCATAACTATACATCGACCTGAACTACTTCTCTAATCTTATAAATACAAAGAAGATTAAAAGAGAAGGGTTAGAACCTAGATGGTGAGATGGATTAATGGAGAAACTTTGAGACATAGAGAGAAGCTTGCATTGGAGGAGTTGATGTTGAAGATATCCAAGCCAGAGAAGAGCCAGAGCCCAAAATCAAGTTGCAGGAGCCTGTTTCATGATCAGGTATACTTGTACATCATTCTACCTTTGATAATAAAGGTTGAAGTGTCTTTCTTGTTCTAATTTAAATGTGTTCTGTAATGACATCTTGATTTGGATATGTTTTGGTCAATGCTGAATGTTAAACATTGTTTTTGTTTCTTTCAAGCTTTATATATTGTCTAAAACGCTTAGAGAAAGGTATTGTTATTGCAGGTTTACTGAAGGGAAGGTGGATTTGGAGGTTGAACACAAGATCAAGTAAAGGATAGGATCAAACTTCAATTGAAAGGTGTGTTCCCAAGATCCATAACTTATTTCTTTTCATAAATATATTTGCAATATCATCAATACACTTACCTGTCACCCCAACCAAGTTGATAGCATTAGTTTCCTCGCTATAGGGTAGATTTGCCTGCCAACAACAGGTAGCCAAGACTCAACTATGGAGGGAAACTCAAGCTCAAATGAAGGCTAGGGTTTATGTAGGAATTTTGGTAGAGTTTCAGTAAGGAAGAGTGAATGGATGTGAAATGGGGGCCTCCACCACCTTTTTATAGAATTTTTGGTCGGTGGTATTTTCCCCTTGGTTTTGGGAAAACACTAGTATTGGTAAGTGGTTTGTGATATTTTCCCTCCTTTTTCTTGATTTTAAATATTTTCCCCATTATTCTTTTTCTTTTCCTTTACTTTTGGGGTTTTTTCCTATTTTGAAGGATTTTTCTTAATTTTCTTGAGGGAAATAATTATTTTTTGCACATATGGTTGTAAACTTAGGGATTTTGGGTTGATGGAGGCCAAATGTTAGGAAAAAGGATTGAATAGGTTATGTGACTAGGGGGATGGATCCATTTTTTGGTGTTAACAGATTTCCCCCTGATATGTGAGGTCAAGAGCTCATCATATGGCCGATAGACATCATAGGTTCTGATTTTTTCTAGAGTAGTGAGCATAATGGTGGTGGAGAATGGAGAATGTTTGGGAGAATGGAATAAGTGCCTCGCACAAACTACAATGTCCATAAATACAAATACAACTCCTCAATAATGGATGAGGTACATATAGTCTCAAATATATGGACGATGCAGGAATACCCATGCTCATATCAATTTCTCAAGATATATAAATAATAATGAATCCCAAAGGGGTACTTGAACTATACATAAATAACTGGTGTGTACATCATAATGGTCTAGAGGGGACTCAAATATGGAATGTACTCATCGTCCAACCATGATCAATCTGAAGAAATGAAACATGGAAACAATGGCATTCATGCTAAATGTGGTATCACATTAACTGATGCTTTGTTGGATTTGAAGGGGTCCAACAACTGGATGGTCTTAATGAATGAGAGTCAGAATCACAGAGGTACACTAGAATGCATGTGAACTAGATACTCTAGTAAGCATGTAACTCAAGTGCTTCCAAACACTGCCGCCAACGCAACCCAAATATCCACAAGAAAAAACTACTGGAAGGGTTCCAATGAGTCTCACCAATGTGCTAGAGTCAGGGGACATCTAGGGTCTTCTACCAATAACTGAAAGGACCAACTCCCTGTACGAATATCAATGGTACAATGATGGAGTTGGAGTTGAGCACGTGAGAAAAAAATGTTCTAAGGGGTAGTGAGGACTCCCCTCATATGGTCTATAGGAACTCACCACTGATGGTGATAAGGAAAAGGTACAGAGGTCTATACTCTGGAATAGATGTGTTGGCGTCAAAAGAGGGAGACCTGCAACTACCAATGAAATAAGGTTTCCTTGATAGAAGTGCGAGGGATACAACCAAGAGATGATAGAACTGGAAATGTGTTTGATACAATATTGGGGATACGAGGGCCACTGAGGAATGGGACTCAAACATCCTTTGTTCAAAGTATGATGACAGGGCTGATCTGGAATCATATGAAACTAACCTCGGGGGAGGGGGATCATAGATTAGGGGATCAAGAACTATGACTGCAATGGGGGATACTCAGAGGGGGGAACTGATAGGTGATATTAGGGGAACTCCAAGGATGACACATCGCAGAGTACTCTGAACAAACATGATCGTATTAGGGAATGTTTCCATAATATGGGATTACATGTGATCTACAGGGGCGTCGAAAGGCATCATTTGGGCCTTCTTCATGGTTTATCGAGCTCAAAGAAGGGATATAAATGTGCTCGAGATGGTATCGTTGTGTGAATTTGGATAATCCAAAGATGGTGGATGCTCGGTGGTGCTTGCATTTTTAGAGAGTCTGTAAGTAGTAAGAAGACTCTGAGGATGGTCGTTTTCATAGTTTAGTCCCCAAATACCGAAAAATCATAATAGTATGCAATGGAGAAATATTCTAGCCGAAGGGACTAGAGTATTCCTTTTTCTTAATTAGTCCATCCGAACCAAAAAAGGGGTAAACATATAGTGGATAGAAACCCTTTCAAATAATTTAACGAGCATGAAAGGAGGCAAGATTGCTTGGTGATATTTTCATTATTTAAGGAGTCAGAAAAGAGCTTAACAGAAAATCCCTAAGTGCCTTTTTCGTAAATGATCTACTTGATTCGATAAAGGGGTAAAAGTGTACCAAAAAGATGTGAACATCACACAAGGAGGAAATGTTCAAATGAGGGGATAAGTATGAGTGTACCATTGAGAGGGTGGTTAGAACACTGATGGGGCTTGTGAAGGGCTGTAATAAAGGGAACTATACAGGGGTACACGGAGGCATCGAAGTACGTGATGGCATGAAAATCGAGGTGGGGGGAGTTAAAGGATGGTCCCATAAAAAAGGTGAGTGAGAGCGAGAAAAGGTCTCAAGCATCATCCTGGGAACATAATATTGATTCTGGTGGTGTGAACGGTTTGAAAAATGGAGTTCGGAGGACTCTAATATGGTCGTAGGGAAAAAAAGAAGTCGTAAGTGTCCATAAATGAGGTGGAGCTCACCTTCCACATGTCATTTTCACTTTTGAGAGTTGGATATGTGTGGAGGGGCCCGAGAAAAGAACTGTTGATTTCTCCTGATTGGACCAACAAGATAAACTTCTACAACTTCCTGGTAAGCCTTTGTGTCATTCTTGTCAATTTTAGTGGTTTTCTTTTGGATTTATGACCTTTGAGGGGCCTCTTTGATGTGTGTTAGGGATTCAAAATTTGAAGCACGCCTTTTTAGGGGAAAAGCACACTCTAGAGCATGCCTATGGGCTAGACAGGCGTGACCTAGTGCGCATATTTTCCCTCAAAAATTCTGCTCCAGAGCGCGCTTGTCAGAGAAAAATATGCACTATGGGGCGCACTTTTAGGCCCGACAGGTGCGCTTTGGTACTTGGGTGAAAAAATTTACTCTTAGTGCTGACTGGGGGTCTAGTGTGGGATTGTAGTATACTGTGGGTTAACTGGAAAAAGAGAGAACTTGTACCACTACTCGGAGATATCAATGAAGACTAGGTAGTGCAGGAATCGATGGCCCGTTGTGGGTTGTTGAAGTTTGTGAGAGTGCCCATCATGCGTGTGGCCAAGCTAATACTAAAAAATATGTTCGAGTTTTGGGATAGCGACATAGGGAATTCATGATACAGGGGGAGTGGATAGAGATGAACTTGATTGATGTGTACTTTTTGACAAGGCTCTCGTCGTTGGGTATCAAAGACATGCAACCGATACGACCTCCAGATGTCTCAATGGAGGACATGATGGTATGACATTTTTACGCGACAACTGATGTGTATGACAATGAAATATTTATTTGTGATATCGATAGTTTGGAGATGCAAGAAATAGTGACTAAGGTGGTGCGGGTGTTGGGTTCGAAGGCACCCCACAGAGTGTTGAGTGGCCAAATGATGCTAGAGGAGCAGGTACTAGCAAGGATTTACTTAGGATGGGGGAAGATGTATTTGAAGGTTGTTCGATAGGAGCTTAACAATGCGAGCCGTAGGGGAGGGGATTTATGTTTCCCATCATTTGTGTCCCCCTTCTTCTTCGAGTAGGTACCAACACTGTAACTACATGTTGCAGTGCGTGACGGTGGGCCGACCAAGCCGAGAATGTAGTGGTGGGGCGAGATGAGGACCCTTTGTTGACTCAAACCCAGTCGACAGGGGTTCCACTCACTGTTGACATCCAAACCACCACGATCTCACTGAGCATCGGCCCAGACAGGTTTAACCCCATTCGGAAACACCTGCAAACCATATGAGGTCTCACCCGAGATGTTCAAGGGAGAGTTGACGGAACCACGTTTCCGCCGAATGAAGGAGGATGTTTGTGGCTTAACTATTTAACTTGTTGCAACATTTCAGAAATAGATCTATGCGATTAACTTCGACATTACTTATATTCATAACATCATTCAACAGAAACATTCATCACATCAGATACAATAGTAAAGCATTAATTACAGCAAGAAAGCATAGTATCATTCATATATCGCAACATGCATTACCACAGACTGCAAAATAGCTCTGTCATATCATATTAACTTCGCAAAAACCCAGATACAACATCTCCGCAAAATAAGAACTCGTAGATATATCTTGATCTCATATACACAATCACAGATGCATATATCCAAGATGATTCAACACAAACAACTCTATGTCTATATACAGGCTTCCGCCTTTACATTGCTTGTCCACTAACTAACAACTTCCTAACCAACACTTCAAGCAAATGATCGAAAATCTAACTGACATGGTCCAAATGACCCAAAAACCCGCATACCGTGGTACATTTGACCCAAAAGTACAAAAAATAACATCCTTTGTGTTTCGACTTTACGCCTTTTGTGGTATCGTAGCACTCACGGTGCTGCGATAATGACCCATCCTAACCACCTTCCAACAGACCCCCAACACAATCTTGTGGCTCGCCCTCAATCCATGTCAGCAGGACATGGTGTATTTTATGGTCTTGACCCTGAAATCCTTGTACTGTTGCTCGACCATCGTCATCTGCTCCTTTTCCACCATAGCCATCGCCTGACTGTCGATCACATCCTGGGAAGATGGATGCTCAGTTAGCTTTGCCACAACTTGTTGACGACTTTCTTGTACTGCCTGGAGGACTTCACCAGCTTTTGTCATGAACTGACCGCCAACTTCCTGGAACTCCTCCAGCTACGCAGCGTGCTTCTTCTGTCGCTTGTCGGCCTTGGTGACACGTTGCTGCAACTCTTTTAAGTCCGTAGACTTAGAAACCTGCTCCATTGGCGACATCGTGCGAATTGCTATCTTTAGTGTTGCCAACTTCCCCTCCACTTCCTGTCGAAAATTAGTTAATTGTTTAATCTGCTTGTCTTGAACAATTTGGCCCCAAAACTGTATGGTGTCGGCTGTGAGTTTTGTTGCTGCCATTTCCAGTCCCGCCATCTGTGTTGCTACTTCCTCAATAGCTTGTTTGCGGTCCTCCACTTGTGCTTTTGGTGTAGAAGGGTCTACCAGGGCTGTTATCTACTGATTGTCATGCCGCCGATGGTCAATGACAGCCCCAAGTCGCTGTAGGCGTTGAATCACATCCAACTTTACGGAGGGCTCCGACACATGATGGCAAGCCTCAGCAACAGCCATCTCTATCTACACATTGTGATCCCATAAAGTGGCCTTCTCCACAATGAGGTGATCATGTTCTTGCTTCAACTCTTCAATTTCCCGAGCCTTCTCAGCCCATTCTTTCTTGATATCCTCTTCCAACTCGTCTACAACCTGCCACACTGTAGCGGCCCTCCCTGTTAACTATTTGACCGCTTCCTTCGCAGCTGCTTCACTCTCTTGCAAGTGTAGGCACTTACTGCTGATCTTGTGCAGCTTGTCCGCCATTTCCAGGGTGGAAACCACCTCCATAGTTGTCAACCCTTTCGCTGGAAGTGCGTTAACATTGATGGTCACTTTCTCTAACAACTGCAGCAAGGCCTTCAAAGCCTCGTCGTCAGTCACAATTGAAGTCGAGGGAATATCAACATTCCTGACTCGCAGCTCAGTGCTGATTGTGCCAACTGGCTGCGCCAATGCTTCTTCGGGTTCCTTCCTCGAAGCCATATCACACAAGGAATCCAGACGAGTAGTGAGCACATGGAAACCTTCATCTGTCTTCACTGTCATCGTTTTAGCTGCTGCGATGGATGCATTAGTGATTGCCAGTATTAGTCGGCCCAACTGCGCTTTCGACGACAAGGGCATCCCACTGATTGTCACATGATCCTGGTTTCCTTTTGTTTTGCCTTCCTCAATGTCCTGGTCAATTTTGTCATCCATCGGTGTCCTTGTCGATTCCTGATCTGAGTCATGGTGACTTTGCAGGTCCTACACCAATAGTCGATCATCGGGGCCTATTGCCGGTACTCCAGTGTCAATCTCCGCCAACCCCATGGGTTCTCGCCATTCATTCAGCCAATCATTCACAATAGCATCCAACTCTTCCATCATCACCTTATAAGGGGTCAACAACCATTGCTTGGTTGGATCGCGTCTAGCTTGCACATAAATAGCATGCGGCCGAATTGCAAACACCATAATTGGCTTATAATTTGCCGCAGCTTCCTCAGATAATCGAGGCACCTTTATGGCTGCATCATAGAGAATCTACCAATAAAGCTAGAACTGTAATGCACAGTCCTGAAGTTTCTCTTGCTCAAGTACCCACCATAAGTTTTGATATCGCACACCCAGATGCTCTTTCGCAGTCGCGACCTCCATACCTTGGTAAGTGTTGGGCTCCTTCCAGGCAACAAGTGTGATCAAAATTAAAAGCCAACTATACGTGAAGGATCCCTTCCCAGCTTGGACAATGATGGCATCCTCCGCCAACTGGTTTAGCAAAAACAAGGACCAATTCATCTAGACGCCTGCCGCGCATTACTCTACACATGCCACGATCCCTGAATTGCACTGATTAGGTCGACCGCTCCGGACCACTTTCCAGGATAATATCTTTGCGCTGGTGAGAATAGCCTTATCATTGACACTATTGGTGCAATAACCATAGCCATCCCATTCCAAGCCATAGCGCTTAACCAACTGCGCCACCCTCTTTTTGTCGTTCTCTTTCCCTCGAAAGTATTGTGACGGGTCTACCCCATCTTTGGGAAACCCGGTAATGCCCGCAATCAGATCGACAGTGACCGGAATCGCTCTCTCCAGCCACATTGTACCATCGTGGAAATAGGCCAGCAGCTGCTTCACGCAAGCATCAACCTCCGGCAGTCACTTGAAATGTGGCATGTTAATGAGCCCCAACAATCCGGCCTAGTTCAACCCCCATGCCCAGTCTTACGGAATCGGCATTGCGGTGAGCTGTGACCTTGGCACATAGGGGCCCGACGTAATTTCTGGATAGGCAACCATATCATGATCATCATACCTCAGGTGCATCAATGCCAACCCAATATCAGGAGAGCACTCCATTCAAGAAGGGAGCGCTGGCATCCTCAATGTATACTTCTGATTTTTGTTCGCCTTGCGAGGGGTTGCATCCGACCGACTGGGGGGGACATACACAGGGATGTCGACAGTAGAGAGCCCCTCCCACGTAGTGGACTTGTCAATTCTTCGGCTGGACTATCCTGTATGCACTTGAAACTCCTCCGCCACCACAGTGGATGATCAAAGCTGCCACTTGCTCTGCGGGGACTCGGAATGCTGACCCCCTTGACGCTTCATTGGAATTCTAGTAAAGGTCGAGTCTCCTGGCATGATGACGACCTCTTCTTCAACACTTACTGGTTGAGCAGGGGATTCTACGCCACTGGAAATGTCAACCACCGGGTTGCTCGGCAAGCCGCACTAGAACCCTTCTTGGCTTAACAGGCCCTCACCTAGCAGCTAGCAATCACCTCAATTTCATCTTCCTACTGCAACGCTAATCCAAAAGAATCTAACCCGAACTCCCTCAACACTCTGGAGCATTACTCCACAACACTACTCAACTCCACAATCAATGACTGAACTCATTTGCTACGAACAGGTGCCTTTCGACCATTCTTGACCCGTTCTTATAGCGTCCAACCGAATCCTTTGTAATCATAACTAAATATTGCATTAAATTGGACTAAATCCTATATTCATGACCCAAATCCATCGTCGATCCTATCAGCTGATCGACTAGATCCGTCATTAATGCTCATCATTCGAATGGGCGCCATTAATTAATTGTCTTAACTTTTGGCATTTATTACTGATCCATCCCAGTCGCGACCCTGCCAATGCCGTGGACCGCTCCTAACTTGCGGCACAAACCTCCCTGCCTGCCCATTCTTGTCCCTACGGTGCGCCATCCTACCACTGATCAACCTGCATTTTTTTTTTTCGCCGATGCGACTCAGGTATCATGCTGCTCCAAGCCCGACCGATAAGGCTTCAACCTACTACCATTAATTAAATTTGGGAGCATCGCTCCATCCAACTGCTGCAACTGTACTGCGCCTCCTGAAGTGATGCTACTGATGCAATATGGACCAAGCCAATGCATCTGTAATTTTCCTAGGTTTTTCAGAAACTTACTGTCATACAATAGCACCAAGTCACCCTGCTGAAACTGTTTGTTTTTTATGTGGCGATCATGACAAGCCTTTTGGTGATCCTTCCCCACACCCTAGTGGAATCCTACCATAAAGCGATCTTCTTCCATTTGCAGTAACTGCTCTAGATGTTCTTCCATTGCCACTGCAACATCCATACCTATTGCTGCTACTACCCACAAACTCGAAACGATGTACTCCATAGGCATAATTGGTTCTTGTCCATACACCTACTTGAATGGTGTCTGTCCCTTCAACCTTTTACACGTGGTGTGATACGCCCACAATACTGCTGGGATTTTTAGATCCTAGTCATCGCGGTTCACGTTGCACACCTATGTCAGCGCATGCTCCAATATCTTGTTGAAAGCTTCCACCATGCCATTTGCTTGCGGATGATACGGTCTACTTTTCTTATGTTGTATCTGCAGTTCCTCTGTTAATGCGCTGATGGTGCGATTGAGAAAGTGGCTGCCTTGATCACTCAGCAATATTTTGGGGTAGTCGAAGTGAGTGACGATGTTGTTGAACAAAAACTGCGTAGTTGTGGCCGCGAAACAATCAACAACTGGTGCTACTTCTTCCCATTTGGTCAAATAATCTGTCGTTGTGATGATGTATCTTGCACCAGTGTGCTTCCCCGGTGGGTTGATTGGTCCCACGAAATCCACTGCCCATTTTTCAAATGGATGCAGTGTTAGTTGAGGCATCAGCGGCATCTTATCCCTCCTGGATGGCTTTCCAGTTCGCTGATAAACGTCTTAGGACCGCGGATAGTCTGTTGCATCGTTGTGCAGAGTGGGCCACCAGAGCCTCGCCCGAAGCACCTTCTTGGAAGTCACACGACCGCCATAGTTCCCCCCAGCCACTCTTGCATGTGCTTCAACCAAGATCTATCCTTGCTCATGAGGCAAAACACACTGCTGCGGTATTTCATCGGAGCCCAATTTGTATAACTCGCCTGCAATGAGCTAGAAATCCGCAACCTTGACCACCAACTGTTTCTTCTGACTAGTGGTGAACTCTTTAGGTGCGGTACTTGTTTCTATAAATTGAATGATTTCTTCAAATTAGCCATCAGTGACCTCAACCTTAAAAAGTTGCGCATCAGGCAACTCGTCTTCAATGTTACCTGGCTCCTCTCCTGTTTCAATCCGCGAGAGATGATTAGGGCCAGCATTCAACCGTCTTGGTTTCACAATTACTTCAAAATCGAACTCCTAAAAAATAAGTATCCAATGACATATCTTCCCCCCCAACATAGGCTTATTGACCAGGTATTTCAATGCAGAGTGGTATGTCAACATCTTAAAATGTCCTCCCAATAAGTAATGTCGAAACTTCTGCAGTGTATACACCATCGCTAGGTCTTCCCTCTCCGTAGTGGTATAGTTTCTTTCTGTTGATGACAACTTCAGACTTGCGAAAGAAATGGGGTGATCTAGATCCCCCTCTCCTGGATAGGAAAGCACCACTCCCAAGGAAATAGATGATGCATCGACATGAACATGGAATTCCTTAATCCAGTCCTGAAATACCAGTATAGGTGCCGAAGCCATCTTAGCCTTCAACATCTCAAAACTATCTTGACATTCGGGGCTCCACTGGAATACCGCATCCTTCTTCAACAACTTCTCCATAGGGGAAGTGATCGCTGCATAGCCCCCGATGAACTTACGATAATACCCGATATGTCCCAATGTCTTAACTGCTTAACATTAGTCGGCAGTGTTAAGATCAGAATGAGCACAATCTTTGCTGGGTCAACTAACAATCCTTTCTTGCACACAATGTGACCCAAGAGTATGCCAAACGGTGCACAAAAGATGCACTTCTTCAAGTTCAGCGATATCTGATGTTGTCGACAGCGCTCCGGCATCAATCGCAGGTTTTCCAGATGATCATAGATCAAACCATAGACTGTCTAGTCATCCATGTATACCTACAAAAACTTCTGAATGAAATCCTTGAACATAGCAACAACAACCTGTGAGAATATCACAGGTGCATTCTTCAACCCAAATGGCATCACTGTATACTGAAAACAACCCCATTCTGTCACAAAAGTCATCTTGTGGTGGTCTTCTTTTGCAATGTGGATCTGATGATATCCTGAGAACCCGTATGTGAAAGAATACATCTCCTGGCCGTCCACTCCTTCAAGTACCTCATCGGTAAATGGGGTTGGAAAGGGATCATGTAAGTAGGCATCATTCAACTTCCGTAAATTGACACAAATGCGCACTTATCCAGTATTCTTGTCCTACACAACCATAAGACTGATCCTTTCTGACTCTTCAACCAGTTCAGTGATACTAGCATCCAACATGCGATCAAGTTCTACCTTGACCCTCTCCTTATGGCGCGGATTCAGCCGGTAGGGTCGCTTCCTGATCGGTTTAGTGTTTGGTTTCAATGGGATCTTTATCTCCCCTAAATCGCCCAAAATGCCTTTCATCTTAGAAAACTTCGTAGGAAAGAGGTCTTGGAATTCATGCAACAAGTCAGTGACCTTTCCCATCATCTCATCATCCCAATAATCTCCAACTTTCGCGAACTTGGGAGTGGTCTCCATCCCAATATTGATCTTACGAAGCTTCAAGGGCTGGCTGATCGGATCACTTGGTGCATCAGGTGCTACCCCATTGTGACTCCCTTAAGATTCTGGAATGTTGACATTCCTCGGATCATCATCGTCTTCGGGCCCACCAGTGATATTATAACATTCCATCATTGATTGCATCTGGAAGTGCGTGTGTGGATCCGTAGGATATGCTACTGGAACAACCTTCAGAACCACATCGCGGATAAGCTACAAGGCATTATGGACATCTGGGTTGGGATCTGCGAAACTGAATGTATGAGTGAAACAAACTGTCAACTCCAACCAAGTAGTGATTTCTCCTCGCAATTCAGCTGCAGTGTACCATGATCGCGGCATTTCGTCCAAAGTATGGATAAATGCATGGACCCACTCATCTCTTGGTCGAGATGCCCACAATGTATGACACTCCATCAAATGACTTCCAGGGTTATCCCGACCATCATATTTCCCTGTGTGGTAAACCTCGGTATCACCGAAGCGAACCGTCATCAATATCCTGCATTGCGGCCATTTGCCGATTGATTGCTTATGTGTCGCCCACTAGCGTGCTGGAGCAGACTTCAATGCTTCCTCTAATGCCAACAGTTGTTGTGGTTCTGAAACTCTTTCCTCGAACTCCGCCAGAAATTCAGACAAGCCAAGTAGCCCCTCATATTCTGGTAGTGTAACTGTTTCAGTCGCAATGCGGCATAACAACTGCATGATTAACCTGCACTTACGGACTGACACTTCATGCAAGCGGTTCTGCAAATGTTCTAAAGCGTCGCCAGAGTCGGAAGACGCAGAACTGTCATTGTGCCATCCAAGCTCACCGTTGGCAGTTAGATGAATATAATCTTTGAAAATATTGAATTCATGGTCCCATCCGCTGGGATCTTCGTCCTTTACTGGTTCAATGTATTTGCGTTCTTCATCTGGATCCAATGGGGCGATAACTTTGCGATCGCGGTTTTTGAAAGTCATCATCCACCGCTTGAAGTTGATTACCCCTCCACTATCGTTAGCCCATCCAATCCCCAATAACACGGGATAAGAGCTCCCCCCTTCAACTCCTTCGATGACATCAAAGTCAACATAAGTCTTCATTCCCTCAATGTCCACCACTAGGCATGGAACTCTCCCAATCGGTGTCACCTTGGCGTGTCTAGCTAGCCGGAGCTATACAGGAGACCAACTCAGTGGGGGGCACCCCATTTTCTGTCATGCCTGCTTGGTCAAGATGTTAACATCCGAACCAAGATCTAGAATAATTGAATCAACTTCATAGTCCCCAATTTGGATATTCATTCGCATCTCCTTATCGGTCTTTCGTTGCTGTAAGTAGTTTACCGCGGACTCCTGCTGTCCCCTAGTTAGTCACTGCAATAATCCCTCAATCTCAGCAAGAGCAGCGGGATCCCTTTCCAATAATCAATATCTCTCAAAAAATTTCTACAAGGTTCCAGGCTGTGCCAATGGACCGACTTCTGACGTAGCATCAAAGACAGGGGGCATGTCGCAAATAATAGCCTTACCGTGATCCTGGTCCATCGCTCGACGTGCTTGAAAGAATGTACCGCACTCGGACTCAATGTCAAATGACACCTTCTTCTACCCGACCAATCAAATGAGTGGATGTGATCTATCCCCTTCGGTTGTTGCACCTCCACAAGTGATAATTGCAACAGCCGCATCTTGTGGTCGGGGCTCCACAGAAATTATCGCAACACTCACACCCTGATTCTGATTCGGCGGTGGATTTCCTGGTTGGTTCACATTCTAGTTAGCATTCTGATTTGGATGTTGGTTATGGTTCTGCATTGGTTGTTGCACCTGATTCTGTACCGGATGCTGTGCCTGGTTCTGATTCTGCAATTTTGGAACATTCCCTGCTTTCCATCGCTCAATCAATTGTGGGCAGTTTTCCACTATGTGATTTGTAACAAAGAAAAACGTGCACTGCGTCTGCAATAGTGGGAAATCCCGGTGATAGTTTCCCCACACCGCGCAATGATAACACTGAATAGGCCCACGACCTCCTCGTCCTCCTCCACGACCAAATCCTCCTCCACGTCCGCCCCAGAATCCTCCATGGAATCTGCCCTGCTGTTGGTACCATGGTTGATTGAATTGCTACTGCATCGGATTTGGTTGCATGCCTTGCCCTTGCTGCGCATACTACGGTTGATGAACGTATTGTGGCTACTGTGGAGCCATTTGCATTGGAGCATATTGTGGCATAAACTGCTGTGGTTGCTGCTGCGGTACAAACTGCACCTATGGTTGAAGTAGCGACTGGACTACCTGTGGCTGCGGTTGCGGTTGTTGTACGACACGCTAGTCATCCTTTACATAGAATGGATCATACTTTCTCTCATGAAGCAACCCATATGCCCGGCAATCTTTGTCTTCATGTTCCACAGATTTACAGAATGTACAATACAGATTCATCAGTTTTGTGACCATCTTCTGCATGTATTGGCATTCCTCATGGCGGTGCCCATATACCTGACAGACGTGACACCATGGCATGCCACCGCCACTCAACGGATTCGGTGCTCCTGAAAACAGATAATTGTGGAAGTCTGAGCAATTATCCTTAGTATGTCCTTCTCCTCGACATTGCATGCACCAGACTTCTTCTAGTTGTTCCTTTCCCTTCTTAAGATCTTGCAGCTGTATGGTCAGGTTAGCCAGCTGTGTTTGAATCTACGACATCCTTACTGCATTTTCACCAATTGGCGATGCCTCCAACCGCATTGCAATCTCCGAAGCTTCACTTGGCGTTGTAATGTTCTGTTGCATCAACGGTAGTCGAATGTGCAGAAGCAATGTCGTGATGAGCCATTCTTTATGTTGGACAGTGCTCATATCAAAACTAATCCTTGCCATCAACGTCTTGAATCGTTGGTCAAATTCCCACACCGTTTCATTGGGATACTGCTTAATCTCTTTCAGTTCTATAATATACTGTGCTTCAGACTTGGGTTTTTTGAATTCTGCAATCAATATGTTCCTGATATCGTCTAGCGTCTTCTCCGGAGCTCCTATAGGGACTAGAACAAACTTCATAAACCAATCTAATGCGCGACCTTGCAAAGTTGTCGCTAGATGTCCTTTCTTGGCATTATCATTAGTAATCTGCTTTATGGTCCATACCGCTTCACATAAAAACCAGTACTATTCAGGGTTATTTGTCCCATTTCCATGGAACAGTGGTAACTTCGCATCCTCGCTCGCCATTCTGGGCTTTCTTCCTGCAGTTGCTGAACTACTATCAATCAAGTTTTGTTGACACAGTGGAGTCGAGGTTGTATTTCTCCCTGGTTGACAGATAGTGAGCGGAGGTGTGGGCACATGGATGCTGGGGTTTGGTCCTGCCTCTATCCTGGGTGTATCCTGGTTTTCCTTGTCCAGACTGTGAGGTCGCTTCGTCCCGTATGGTCTTCCTTCGAGGCCTTGCGGTTCGATCGCAGCAGGACCTTCTCCTGTCCTTTGCCTCTTTTCCTATTGAAACCTTGCTCCTCCCCTTGTAATACCACTTTCTTCCTCGGCTTCATTCACAGTCTCGTCATGACCTGCACCCATCTACCCCTTATCATTCCATGTACCACCCCCTGCTGTCGCGATACCCACGGCCCCCGCCCACCAAGATGTTTACTGATCTAGATGCATTTTCAATATACCCTTCTCGCAAATAAGCATCTTAATGGATAGTTGGAGAGACAGCAGAAACCTTCCCTGGGGTCCACGGAAGAAATATCTTTCAGCTTCACTATAAGACTTTTGTGTATCAACCGCAATATCAGTGATATAACCTTCGAATATGCTATCGAGCCACACTTCGATAGCCCGTGATGCCTTGTTGTCGATTTCCTGCAGTTCTTGGATCAGCTCTGGAGTCCAGGTCATAGGCTCACCGCCTTGGAAGTTCCTCTTCTGGAAGGTCAACTTTTCTAACCACTCGAACAAAATGACTGGGAATTCGCAGAAAAAATATTTGTGCGGACCATCGTGAATATATCTTTCCACCCACTGGTCTACCGTCAATCCAGTGTTCCGACTTTCTTCTTTAGCAAATTCCTGCAACTTCTGATCGAACCAGTTCTGTATCTCCGGTTGCGTCAAATGCCACAACATATCCTCCTTTCACTTCGCACACGTTCCCGACAACGGAACCATTTGTTGACTCAAACCCAGTCGACAGGGGTTCCACTCACTGTCAACATCCAAACCACTACGATCTCCCTAAGCACCGGCCCAGACAGGCTCAACCCCGTTTGGAAACACCTATAGAGAAGATGAGGTCTCAACCAATATGTTCAAGGGAGAGTTGACGGAACCACGTTTCCACCGAATGAAGGAGGATGATTGTGGCTTAATTATTTAACTTGTTGAAACATTTCAGAAATAGATCTATGCAATTAACTTCGACATTACTTATATTCATAGCATCATTCAACATACGCATTCATCACAACATATATAACAGTAAAGCATTAATTGCAGCAAGAAAGCATAGCATCATTCATATATTGCAACATGCATTACCACAGATGAACAAAAGAGACATAGGGATTCCGCAAAATAGCTCTGTCATATCATATTAACTCCGCAAAACCCAGATACAAAATCTCCACAAAATACAGATCTTGCGGATATCTCTTGATCTCAGATACACAATCGAAGACGCATATATCCAAGATGATTCAACACATACAACTTTATGTCTATATATAGGCTTCCGCCTTTACATTGCTTGTCCACTAACTAACAACTTCCTAACCAACACTTCGTGCAAATGATCGAAAATCTAACTGACATGGTCCAAATGACCCAAAAAAACCGCATACCATGGTACATTTGACCCAAAAATACAAAAAATAACATCCTTTGTACTTCGACTTTGCACCTTTCGCGGTATCGCAGCACTCACGGTGCTGTGATAATGACCCATCCTAACCACCTACCAACACCCGTGGGGGAAAAGTTCTGGTGGGTCGATTCTTCACTCGGGAGCTCTTTACATAGTGGTGACAGTTACTGGTAGTCATGGAGGACTACCCCTATGTAGGGATGGACTTCAGGGGAGACACAAATATGCTACGTCCTCTTGGGTAGGCATGGGGACTTGACAGTATGTATGCATTTACATTTACAGTACCATGTTTTGTACTTCGTAGCATATATGGTAGCTATAGCTTTTGATATAGTGATGGTACTGATGACTTGAGCATGTGTGTGTAGATGTGGGACCAGTACCCCCAGTGGGATATGAGAGACGTAGCGGTAGAGTAGAGTGTATTGACCCTCTTGGTCGCAGACATCGACGTCAATGGAGTGTTTCAGTGACTTTGGAGTCGCTGCGAGTGGGGATCAATCGACTACTAGATGGGGTCGTGGATGATGATTGGCAACATATGGATGAGTACCTCATCACTATATGATACCAGGATTCGTGGGAGTGGATTCCGATTATGCTGCAGATCATAGTCATGGTGGAGACTATGAGAGCCATGGACCAAGGTGATGCTCCTTTGGATGATGAGGATGAGGACACTAACGAGGATACTAATGAGGAGGATGAGGACTATGAGGAAGAGGACTCAAACGAGTAGTAGGCAGCGTATGGAGCTTCCCCCTAATGTTATGAGCATGGGAAATTTTGTTGTACTTGACTTTTATTTATGACAACAAAGCTATTGGGGCTCCTCTATGCAAATATGCCTATGTGATTATATAAACATTATGAAATTTTATATATATCTATATGCACATGGATGCAATTTTTATGTATTTTTTTGATGTTGATGAGCCTTTTATTTAATGATGGCCCCTATATGATATTTATGTACATGTGAATGCAAAATGATATGATGATGCATGTTGATGATTTACTTCCTAGATGCGGTGATTGATATGCCATTCTAGAATGTCATTAGCCATCTGGTCCACAACACTATTTTGATTCCGTGGGACATGTGTGAATGTAATGAATTCAAAGTTTATTATCAATTGTTTAGTGTACAAGAAATTTATAAAAAGGAAAGGATCACGTACCATGTAATAGTTGTTGAGCTGGGCGACATGGAGTTGGGAGTCTAAAAACACATGAAGGTGACTAACGCCCAATTGGAGGGCGAAGATTAAGAGATTGGTCGAGACACTATACTTAGCCTAGTTATTGGTGGCAGTGCCAATACACACTCCGCCAAGGTGGATCAACTTATGTGCGGGGGAATATAACACCCAAGCTGCCAAGGCGAGGTTAGGATACCATATATTTGCGCCATAAGTGAAACTCACATAAACTAAGGGAGCAGGATCCATCTGGTACCAATCATGGAAGCAAACCGTAAGGCTCAAATGGTAAAAAGTGGAAAACAAAAAGAAAGAAAATTGTACAAATTGAACTGATGTGCCAAGTGGGGTTAAGTGTAGAATCTCTTGAGGTACAACCCATTATGAGGGTTGGTCAAGAGGCGTCCTTTGTAATAGGTGAGGAAGTATTCCTCCTTTCTAAGGAAATTTTTGATGATGTACTTTTCCATAGAGATTCGAACTGCCCTTTGTCATTCTTGTCACGGGCTTGGTTGTAAACCAACACAAGGTCACCTTCTTTGAAGGTGCGGAGATGGACACAAGTATCATAATAAGCTTTAGATCAATGCTTGGCAGCCTCGATCATCTGGAGGGAAGCCCGACGATATTCGTCTACCTACTCCAATAACCGTAAGCACTGCTCGAGTGGTAAGGTGTCTAGAAGGAGTTCGAAAATGATGTGTAAGGATGGGATCTGACGCTCAATGCGGAGAACATAATTCATGCCATGGAAAAAATGGAATGGGGCAAAACCTGTTGCAGTTTTGGTAGATGTGCGATATGCTCATAGGGATTGAAAGAGAATATGATGCCAATTGGATTTATGTTTATCCATCGTACATTGAAGCATAGTTTTAAGGATCTTATTGAAAGAATTGACTTGGTTGTTTCCCTAAGGGTAGTAAGAGGAGGTGTACTGGTGTTCAAATTTCATAAGGGTGGACAATTATTTCCAAATGACATCTTCAAAATGATTTCCGTGGTCTAACATGAGTTGCTTGGGGACCCCACAACGTAATTTAAGAAAAAATGTGTCGATGTCTCATCCTAACAGTTAAACATGGGCATGGAATTGACCCACTTGGTGAAGTAGTCGATTTCCACGATGATGTACTCATGGAAACTAACTGAAGTCAGATTACACTTCATGAAATTTATGGCCCATTTTCAGAAAGGGTCGATTGCAATCAGTAAAAAGAGTTGTCCAAAAATAAATAGCATGGATAACCTTTTGGGCAGTGGCCATTCCGTAAAAATGGTTTTCACAGGATCTACTATGGCATTTATTCAACACCTACTCAGCCTCATAGTGGGTGAGGAATTGAGGTAAAATGGTGTCCATGCCACACCGATAAAGGAGTACATCACATATAAGGAGGTATCGAGAAGTTTGGTGGCAGATACAACGTAGATCATCGCGACTGAAGAGCGATCTAAATTTATGCGTACGTAGATACACTAGTATGTATCTATTAGTATTCTATGGTTCTAATACCATGTAAGAATTTCTACAAGCCAAGATATTGAAACAGAGAAGTCCTCACTAAAACATTTCTCAAAGATTTGCATAATTAAGAAGAAAATACTACGCAAAAATATGTGAGACTGAACACAATTAAGGTAAAATACAGGATTAATATTATTGAATAATAAGAGTACAATAAATAATACATATCAAGAGAGAAAATATAATGTCTTTAAGGAAAGTTGAAAAGATCACAAAAGGAAGGCTTACTAAAAGCTAAAAAACCCCTAGGTGTCAAAAGAACCTTCCAAATCAGTAAAGAGGCTCACGAATTAGCTAAATATAATATGGAATCTAATGAGTGATGGAAATGGAATGTGATGATAAATTTTGGAGAGAGGGAAGAGGTGGAGGTCGAATTGGCCAAGTAGAGATAGTTTTCTAGTCAAACTAGATTTACCTTATCCACTAGAAAGCATAAAAAACATAATAAAGATGTCTAACGCAGGAAGCCACCTTTCTAATCCAGGAATAGAATAAAATAAGACAAAATATCAAGAAATATTATCTATATTCTATCCAAATTCATCCTAGTGACTCGGGATGGCATGTGGTCCACTAAAAGACAAAAATATGGCCAACTACCTGGTCAATCGCCTAGGAAATTAATAAAAAATTATTAATGTGGTTTATCCTAAGTATTAAGTGGGTTTTTAAATCATTCCAACACCCACACTTACGCCTAACTTAGAGTGAATAACGCATGTGTAGGGCCCAAGAAACAAGGCGTATGGTTACTCTGTTACAAATATTATGCTCATGTAAATTGAGGAAACAGGGAAAACCTCATGGGAATAAAACCCTCCCTCAAGAATGGACATGTGCACACCAAAAAATTGTTTATGTTGCTTCAAAATCAAGTAGGTGTGATGCTTTATCAAATGTCTAGAGGTATCTTCCTTTTGGGAAGAATAGAAATATGCTCAACTAGCTGAGGTACATAGCAAACTGCATAATGAAAAATGTAGCCATGTAGGCCAGCTCCAAAACATTGATGTAAGAGTAGAAGTGGTTGCTCATAAAACTTGAAAATTAGAATGATATCAGGTTCAAATGAGGCTTGTGATTCTGTAGCTAGGGTTTCACCCTAGCTTGTGCAAATGAGCACCTACTAAGGAGAAGGGCCTCCTTAGTAGCAGTTCAATAAATAGTAAATTAAAGTAGTAAAACAACATGAAGTTTTAACCTAGCATGAGCATGAACAGAAATAAAAAACAATGACAAGGTGATAGAAATTTTCCTTTGCATTAAATTTACCTCAAGTGTTGAGGTTGGTGGAACTCTTGCAGTAGTCTAGGAGGGCTGCTTCCGTGCTCCAATGGGTTCCTTCTCCTTCTCCAAGGTGTTTGAATAATGGGCCAAAGGGGCACTCAAATGGGAAAAACTAGCTCAAATGGTAAGCTAGGGTTTCAAGAGTGATTTTGGCAGAGTGAGGATAGGGAAGATTGTGGATGTGAAATGGGGAGCCTCCATCACCTATTTATAGGTTTTTAGTGGTGGAGTGTTGACCCATGGTTTTTGGCACCATATGGTTTAGGTCAATTGTATAGGGGTTTTGCTTCCTTTTTCCCTCTTTTTCCTCTTTTTTTGTATTTTTATTCCCTTTTATTTGATTTTTGGGAATTTAGGGCCCTTTTAGAGGGTTTTTGCTATTTTTGGAGGAAATTTAAATTATTTTTGGGGGAAAATGGGTTTTTTGGCCTTTTGGAGGCTTTTTAAGGTTTTGGAGGCAAATATGGTAGGAAATATAGACAAATGAGTCATGTAATGAGGGAGATGAGATGGTGAGCACTTTTTGGGTGTTAACAAATTGCCCCCTGATGTGTGAGGGAAGAAGCTCATCATATGGCCGATAGACATCATTAGTCTTTTATGGTTTTCCTGGGGTGTGGAGAGGAGAAGAAACGAACCA
The DNA here is from genome assembly GCA_027924585.1 of Larix kaempferi. NCBI lineage: Eukaryota > Viridiplantae > Streptophyta > Pinopsida > Pinales > Pinaceae > Larix > Larix kaempferi. Next base: position 318,825 of record BSBM01000099.1, on the reverse strand, counting down.
GAGCCCGGAACAACGGTCCCGAACAAACTGTAAAAACTGAAAATACATGACCTCAATAATGCATGAGGAATAATCTCAATATATGGACGAGGCGAACATACCCATGCTCATATCAAGATATATAAAAAACAATGAGGCCCAAAAAAGGGGACCTGAAAGATACATGGAGAACCATTGTGTACATCATAAGGGTCCAGAGGGGACACAAATCTAGGACATACTGCTGGGTTGACCATGTTTGAGCTGAAGAACTGATACACTGGAATATCCGTAGTCATGCTGAGTATGGTACCAAAGGAATTGATGAACTGGAAGATCATAATGATGAGGATTTACACCCTCAATGGTACACTAAACTGGAGCTGAACTGGGTACTCAAGGAAGCATATAAGTGGATGGATTCTGAATACAATCGCCAACGCAACCCGGATATCGATGGGAACATATAACTGGGTGATCCAAGGTGACTCACCAATGTGCTAGAGTCGGGGGAGGTCCGGGGTCTTCGACAAATAACTGAAGGGATATATACCCTGAACGAATCTCAACGATGCGATCAAGGTGTTGAAGTCGAACATGTGAGAAACAACCATTCGGAGAGGCACTGAGGACTCCACTCAAAATGGTCCATAGGCACTCACCACAGATGGTGATGAGTCCAAGGCACAGGGACCTCTGGGTCTATCCTCTGGAATAGATAGGCTGGCGTCGACAGAGGGAGACCTGCAACTACCAAGGCAATGATGTTTCCTTGATAGGAGCATGAGGTGGAGAACCGAAGTGTGAAAGTACTGATGGGAGGATGAACATACTGGGGAGGTGGGGAATGACTGGGAAAATAGAGTGGGTGGGCTCAAACTTCCTTTGTTCAGAGTATGATGGCGGGGATGATCGGGCAGCATATGAAACTGACTGGGGGGAAGGGAATCATAGATTTAAGGGACTAGGGATGGTGACTGGGATGAGTGATACTCAAGTTGGTGTAAGATGGCAGGAGACTGCAGAATACTCTGAACAAAGGCGACCTTATTGGGGGTGCTGCCGAGATGATGGATCATAGTGCCGAGAGGCACCGGTGGGGACTTCTTCATGGTTTAAGGGGATGGAAGAAGTGTGCTCAAAATGGTACTATTGTGTGGATTTATACGATCCCAGGATAGTTCGTGCTTGTGGTTGCTTTCAATTTTAAGGAGTCTGAAAGCGTTAAGAAGACTTTGAAATAATGGAATGGTACCGTCGTGTGGATTTATACGAGCCCAGGACGGTGCATGCTTGCGATTGCTTTTAATTTTAGAGAGTCTAAAAGCAATAAGAAGACTCCAGGGGGGTTCTTTTTCGTGTGTTAGTCTCCAAGGCTCGAAAAAGCATAAAAGGATGCAATGAAGAACTATTCTAGTTTATGTGACTAGAGTATTCCTTTTTCGTAATTAGTCTACCAGGTCTGGAAAAGGGTTAAACTTATACGAGATAAACGCCCTTTCAGGTACTTTAACGAGCATGAAAGGAAGCAATATTGCTCGACGATCTTTTCATTCTTTTAGGAGTCAGAAAAGAGATTAACAGAAACTCCCTAAGTGCCTTTTTGGTAAAGGACTTGTCCGGCTCGAAAAATGGATAAAATTATACCGAACAAAAGGAATGGCCAGGAAAGGAGAGAGTGTTCAATCAAGGGACATTGATGAGAACCAAGAATGAGGGTTGGGAGGGAACACTGGTGGGCCTCCTTGTGGGATGATGAATGGTGGCAAAATATCGAATAATTGTAGTATGACTGGAGTGAATGGCTCATGTATAAATGTGTAATAATTCGATGGCGACCGATGTGGTGCACAAACCGAGGTAGCAAGGTGTCGGGACATAATGTTGGAACTATTTCTGGTGAGAGCGAGAAATGATCTCAAGCATCATCACGAGCTCGAAAAAATGAATCCGGTAATATAAAAAGCGTCAAAAATAGATGACAACCGAGGTGGCGTGCAAACTGAGATGACTAGGGGCTGGTGAAAAATGCCCAAAAAATCTGGGGGTGAGAGCGAGAAATGATCTCAAGCATCATCATGGGATCGAAAAATTGAATTCGATGGTATAAAAAACGTCAAAAACAAATAGCGGCCAATGTGGCATGCAAACCGAGGGGACGACGAGCATGTTAAAAAGTGCCCAAAAATTTCGGGGGTGAGAGCTAGAAATGATCTCAAGCATCATCACGGGCACGGAAATATGAATTCGACGGTGCAAATGGTGCGAAAAATGGAGGTCATAAGGACTCTGGAATGGTGAAAGGAAATAACTAGGTTAAAAAAAAATGGTTAGAAATAAAGGTGAGCCCACCAAGCCAAGGATGCAGTGGTGGGGAGAAATGATGACCCGCGGGGGAAAAATACTAGGTGCATCAAATAAAATCAAATATACAAGTGATATGTGACCTCAAAAATGGTTGAGATCATGCATGTGAAAAAGTGAGCAGGGTTAATGACCTGCCCCCATGCTATGTGCATGGGGTTTATGATTGTGGATCACATATGTGTTGGTTTGAACGATGGGCTTATGGACGTGTTGAGATAGATGTGATGGGGTAGGGTCAAAATGATTGATCATGCCCTCTATCCTTGGTTCAAGGTAATCTATTATGCCCCCAAGCTCAGAGGTGTCAATGCGGTGCAGATGTTGTTTTAGAGAGGGATCAACAGGGAATTGACCAACTACTGGAGGGGGGGTGTACCATGAGGCTGTGGGCCGTGGTGGCATGCTAAAGTGATGATATGATGATGGGGGATTCCCCTTGCGGGGTGGATGCCCCCAATATCGTCAACGAGAATGACAATGATGATGAGTAGGCAAGGTATCGGGCCTAACCCCATGCTGTGGACATGTGGTTTCCTCTTTGATTTGAAAAGGTTGAATATGTGGGTTGGAGGGATCAATGGAAGGGGTCGATCGGACATAGGGGTATCCATTGGAAACCATGTAAATTGTGTTAATATCTTATGAGGAGGAAGATGGTGGGGGATGAATTTCCTCAATGAGAGAAGGGGATATCTCTAGGTCGACATTATTCAATTCGTATAGTGCTACTTTATAATTTAGGATATCGGGGCAGTGATGTGAGTAATGGCCGTAAATACTGCATATTGCACAAGGGTGATTGGTATGCAGTGATTTATAGCGAGGATTAGGGGTAAGGTCGAGTTGGACAATTGGGATGTTGGGGTCATCGTCAAGCATTTGCATGTGCTCTTGTAATGCGGGTAATTGTGGACATTGATTGGTAGCATGGCCCAACTCATCACACAAAGAGCATTTGGGAGGAGCGCGAAATGTTGGAGGGTTTTTAGTGGCTTTAGGCGTGGGCAGAGTGGTGTAAGGTTGTGGGCCTCTACCCCTAGTGTATTTGGAAAGAGGGGGTGGGTTGGTGGATGAGGAAGGAGTGGAGGTGGTCAACTAGCAGTGGTAATGGGTTGTACGGGAAGTAAGATGACATTTGGTGTTGGAGGGGAAGCGGGAGGTGTGAGATACCACACATGTAGTCCTAAAGTTAACCCTGGAAGGTTGAGTGTGGCCATAACCAGGGCGCTTACTACACTCGAAGGGGGAAATAGGAAGGGGATTTTATGGATGGGTGTAGCACCAACATGACTAGGTACCGACGGTGGTTGTTGTAGAAAGGGCAGTTGATGGTTGGGTGTTTGTGTATTGTGGGAGAGGGTACATAAGTCAGATATTTCGGTCACTGGTGACGGGGGTGGAATGGATTGGAATGTGGAATTCATTGGCGTATCTGAGTAGACTTCAAGTCCAACTGAAGAAACGAACAAGGTAGATGCACCGTGAATTGGTTGTTCAGCCATGGGAAGAACGTTTTTGGGTGCAGTAGGGGCATTGGGATCGTAATAGGTGAGTTGATCAATCTTGACCACGCGTCCTTCATGGGGGAACATCATGGTACGAAAAATGGATGAGGCCACCACCCACATGGCGTACATGTAACTATGACCAAGTAAGAGGTTATAATCAAGTTGGGCATTGATGACCTCTATGTCAATAAGCACTGTTTTACCAGCCAACTGGACGGGGACATTAGCTAAGAGACCTTGGGGTTGAGCCGAATGACCGTCGTAGGCTCGCAACGTAGTGGTGGACTGCTGGAGAGTAGGGGATCCCAACTTTTTCCAAATGAATGTGGACATAACGCATGTAGAGGCACCCTCATCGATGATGCACTGATGGATGATGAGATTCCAAATAGATACAGAAACTTGGAATGCTAATGTGGAAGGCAGGCGTGGTTCAGATTGGTCCAAATCAAAGGCCATCATTCGTGAATCAGTTGGGTTGATAGCACCAATAGTTGATAACAAAGTCTTGCGCTGTGTAGGATAGTTTTTTAAGACCTCTAACGCAGACATGGCTGCGGGGGATTGAGCTAAGTCATCCACGATGTTGTAATTAGACGCATCACGACTATTGGGGTTATTATTGTTGCGGTGAAGTGGGAAGTGAGGGGATTTTGGGATGCCATCTAATGGATCCAGAGGTATTCGCAATGAATAATCGGTGGGAAGAGAGTTGGTGTTTTTGTCAGTGGGAGGGGCTTCAGGGGTGGAGCCCTATTGGTTTCGACGGGTTTGAAGGTTGACATCGGTGGATGATATCATTAACAAGTGATGGGTACCTGAGTCTAGCATGGGTTGATCAGGAGTGGCATAAGTGATTTGCTGTTGTGGTGACGCGTTTCCTTGAGGGGGAGCTAACGGTTGAGTCTTCACCACTCCTTGGGTTGGTAAAGGATTCTGTAACACCAAGGGTTGAGTTTGAGGTGGTGGGGGGTTAGGTGGCGCCTGAGGAGTTGCGTGCCCTTAGTGATGGACATCATCAGTCTAGAGTTGTTGAGCCCAGGCAAGCGTGTGTGTAATAGCCATAGACCCCGCAAATAGAACAAGGATGGTTCATTCTCAAATTAGGGTTTTTAGCTTGTTTGGGCCGCCTGTCAGGGTTTTGATTGGAAGGTGCCGCGTTATTATTGTTTGGGGGGTTAGGTGGCTGTCTGCCTTGGTATGGAGGGAGCTTGTTCCCGCGGTTACGTCCTTTTCATGGTTTTGCTGGCCTTGTTGGCATTGGTGATTTTGGTTAGGTTGCAGATTTTGTTGCGTGTACACTTGCCCTTGGGTGGTAGGTGGTTGCTGGAGTTGTGCAGGTGTGGGATCAGGCTGCGATAGATAATATGTGAGTGGAGGTGGTGTAGGGGCTGGACCTTGTGGGGGTTGTTGATACGTCTATGTGACGGGTTGTGGATGTGCCGCAGGTGCTGCTTGTGGCAGATAATAAGTGGGGGGGGCTTGAGAGGATACCGGAGCGTGCGCGACCTGCGGGTTGTAATATGGTTGAGGCACAACCGGAGGAACGTAAGCGGGGGATGCGTGGCCGAAGCACTGAGGTGGACATGAGAGTCTGTGATAATGGTGGTTCTGTGCCATGGGAGCATATGAATTAGTTGCTCCAAAGTGGGACGTGGCCCGCGAAAGGTTAGGGCCGGTACTAGTACGTGTTATGGAAAAGGGATGGTTATGCGATGCAATACGACCTATGATGCCATTGGTGGCATGGGATGCCCCCGGTGCATCGTTTCGGGAGGAATTACAGCGGGGGGCATCGAGTATAATGGTATATAGGTAACCAGACTGGGCGTAGATAAGGTCAAACTGCTGGGATTTTAGGATGGCCTCTTCTTCGGATTGGGGTCGCTCGGATGCCACATCCTTGGAAATGACGGGAAGGAGAGATTTTAGAAACCAATCTAAGAAGATCTGGTCATCTAACTTGATTTTGCACAGGCTTCGGGGTCGATGCCACTCATGAATGTGGTTAGTGATGTGGGTGGCCGTATTTTGTCTTCAAGACAGTAGGATCTCAAATCCCGTGTCATAGCATACAGGAAATTGAAAGAATTGCAGGAAGGTCAAGGCGAGGGAATTAAAGGTGGCATGGGTCCCATGGGGCTGCTCGATGTACCATTTGGCTGTAGAGCCAATGAGAGTGCGTTGTAACCGACGGAGGCAGACAAAGTCATCCACTATGGAGTTGGAGGAACACCATAGATGGAAGGACATAATGTGGTTCTGGGGGTCTTCACCCGCCTTGCCTTCAAACTTAGGGATGTTTGATGGGAGCTTGGTGGGCATGTGAGGTCACGTAGGATCATGTCTGATGGGATCATTAGTCAGTCTGGCCAGGCCAGGAAGGTTGAGACTAGCCATGAATGGAAAACTAGTAGAAGGATGTGACATGCTGGTGGTGGCGGCCATGTTAGGGCCGATGCCCCCAAGTGTAGGGGATGGGTTCATGTTGGGGATGTTACCACCGGGCGGGGGAACGAAGGTGGTATTGGAGGGTCCGGCGCCGCCAAGTGTAGTGTGAGTCACTAGTGGGGTTGGGTTTTGTATGTTAGCCACTGGGATCTACACAGTGACCAGAATGGTGGGTTTGGGCCCCATCGAGGGCATACCCAAAGCAGGTGTGGTGGATGGGGTGGTTGTGGACGCTCCACCAATGGTCCCTACAAAGAAAGGATTGGAAGTCATGCTAGCCATGGGGCTGGTTGGTGCAGTGTAATTGGGGTTCTCGGACTCTGCCTCATAATCAAATGTGAAATGAGGGGTGTCAGAGCCGGGGGACGGAGCTATATGTCATCGATGAGTAGAGTCAAGTGACAAACCTCGAGGTCTATGACGAGTGGTATAAAGTGATGAAGCTCCACATATGTGACTGGTGATGTCAAGTGAACTGTGCTGCGGGGGCTCACCCCGGAGGCACCGAGAGTGTCTCGGGGACTCAATGGTGACAGATGGTGTCAAGTATCTCGGGGTTTTGTTGAGTGAAAAAATAGCTCAAAAACCCTAATGCAACTGAGTGTGCAGAAGGAGAGCGCAAAAAATACAGCACTCAGGCCAACAACCAGCTCAAAACGCTCACTGTAATAGCTGTGCTACAATAAGTGGAGCGTCAACAACAATGGTCAGAATACCAACAAGCAACAGGTTTCCTAAAAAATAAAAATAGTGGAATCACTAGACCAAAGGGATGTAAGGGAGCATGCAAACACCTAGCTAAATAGTATTCTGACTCAACCAGACATATCCTCTACAAGGTGATGAAATCCAAGTCAAACAATATGGATAGTAGAGCCAAGTGTCTAAAGATATCCCCCTACTAGGAGGGACACCGGGTAAGACAATCCTAGAAGAAAGGCAACTAAGATACCCCGTTCATGAGACGTCCATAAAAGGTGAATCTGTAGCTCCGATCCTATCACCGTGTGGGCCTAAAAGGAATCACCACACGTAAACCAACGAGTAGGTGGCCTTCGGTTGCTGAATGGATTGCGGTATTCCACTTAGGCCTCTGGAACCAGTCTGGCTACTTCAACCCTCCTAAGGGAGAGGCCCTCTGATAAACTGGTTGTGTCCGTGTCAAAAAATACTAAGGGATTTTGGTTCCCTAATGGACAACAACTATGTCTCAAGTGTAAGCGAATGAGGGGTGTTATTTGGATGCCTATCCCCCTGTCCTACCTAACTACAATATTCTTATGTGTTCCCCAGGTGGGGTTAGAATGTTGGTTGTGTTAAGTAGTATTTTAAGGCTTACTTGAATTAGGTGACAGAGTGTGTGCGTGTGAGGTAATGAACCCAATCAAAAGTGCCACGGGGTGGGAAACTTTTTTAACCAATAATAATAATGCAGAAATATAACTTGCAATGCAAAATTTTCTTTTTTCAATGTAAATGATTAAACTTAAAAAAATCTGTAAATGGAACAGAAAGCAAACTACAGAAAAAGGCTGTAGGTAAGTGTGGTTGCAGATAGAATAGGTGGCTGTGCAAGTGCAGAAAATATTGCAGCAAAGTTCTGGGTTAAAAAAAGGGTAAAAATGCAGAAAATAGATCGCGGGTCTGTGACTGAAATGCGCGGCCTGGAGTGCAGCTGTATGGGTGAAACCTGCAATCGGATCGCGGGTCTGTGGTTGAAAGGCGCGGTTTGGGGCGCAGCTGTAGGGCTGAACTCTGCGTTGAGATCGCGGGTTGGTGGCCGAAAGGCACGGTTTGGGGCGTGGCTATAGGGATGAATTCTATGGGTGAATCGCGGGTATGGGGCCGAAAGGCGCGGTTTGGGGCACGGCTATAGGGGGAAGAGCCGCAGTCGGATCATGGGTCTACGGCCACAATGCACGCTTTGGAGCATGAAGAAGGGGTAGAAAGCCGTGGTCGGATCGCAGGTCTGGGGCGAAAAAATGTGGTCTGGAACGCAGGAAAGAGGCAAAAGGATGCACTCGGGTCGCGGGAAAAGAGCAAATAGTTGCGATCTAGATCGCGGAAAAACGACAGAAAACTGCGATCTGGGTTACGGCTGCAAAGAACAGAACCGCGATTTGCGGCGGAAAACCCAACTGGATGAAGCCATAGCCGAACAGGGAAAACAGAAAAATACTTGCAAAAAATCAAAACTTTTAAAAAATTTTAACCAGAAATTCAAAGGAACACTAATGGAATCGCCAAAACTGTAGCTAGGGTTTTCACCCTAGCTTGTGTGAATGAGCACCTACTAAGGAGAAGGGCCTCCTTAGTAGCAGTTCAATAAACAGTAAATTAAAGCAGTAAAATAGTATGAAATTTTAACCTAGCATGAGCATTAACAGAAATGAAAAACAATGACAAGGTGATAGAAATTTTCCTTTGTATTAAATTTACCTCAAGTGTTGAGGTTGGTGGAACTCTTGCAGTAGTCCAGGAGGGCTGCTTCCGTGCTCCAATGGGTTCCTTCTCCTTCTCCAAGGTGTTTGAATAATGGACCAAAGGGGCACTCAAATGGGAAAAACTAGCTCAAATGGTAAGCTAGGGTTTCAAGAGTGATTTTGGCAGAGTGAGGATAGGAAAGATTGTGGATGTGAAATGGGGAGCCTCCATCACCTATTTATAGGTTTTTAGTGGTGGAGTGTTGACCCATGGTTTTTGGCACCATATGGTTTAGGTCAATTGTATAGGGTTTTTGCTTCCTTTTTCCCTCTTTTTCCTCTTTTTTTGTATTTTTTATTCCCTTTTATTTGATTTTTGGGAATTTAGGGCCCTTTTAGAGGGTTTTTGCTATTTTTGGAGGAAATTTAAATTATTTTTGGGGGAAAAGGGGTTTTTTGGCCTTTCGGAGGCTTTTTAAGGTTTTGGAGGCAAATATGGTAGGAAATATAGACAAATGATTCATGTAATGAGGGAGATGAGATGGTGAGCACTTTTTGGGTGTTAATAGATTCTAGAGAAATTAGCTTCAAAAAATTATAAGTAAAATAAGATCCAACAAAATTTGAATTGTCTTGAAACTTTGAAATAGAAAAAGTTCTAGTAGCTCTATCACTGATGAACAAAGGTTCCAAAATATCTATGGACATGAAATATTTTCTAAATTCAGATCCAAAACAGGTGCTATCAGGTCCAAAAGTGAGGAACAAGAGTTCATAGAGTGCCAAGACAATGGCAATGTCTCCATCTTCAGTAGAATAATGAGGGAGTGCGCTAGTCTGCTTAGATGAATAAGCAGAAGGATTCAGATCATAAATAGAGAGTGCATGCAAATCAGTCTCAGAGCATGATACATCCCTCAAAACATCCAAATTATCATAATAGTGCGCACCATATTCCTGAGAAGTGATCATAGGATCAACATAAACTAGTAATGTATCCTCAAAATCAACATTAGAAGATTGATAGGAGATCAATGGGTGAATAGAATATTCTTCAACATGTGCAGATCTAATGTCTTATTCATGTGAATTATCTTCATTAGAGTGAGAGAAATCATATCTTATTTCAACTTCAAGAGAAACATAAGAAAGATGATCAATTCGAACTGTATTAGTTGTTGAATTTTGTGCCATTTCTTCTTCTTTCACAACTTCATCAGAGAAAATTGAGGTAGAGACATTAGTGACTTAAATTAACATATTTGAGGAGGTATCTATGATGGATTTTATCTCTATATGGATGATCTCTTCCTCATATATCATCTTTCCAAATGCTCTATCCAATCTTGTCCAAAGATCACTTAGGTATTCAACTTCATCAATGAGGTAGCGCATTCTAGGAGGAATTTCCAAACACATTGCTCCAAAATATCTATCATAGTCATTGTATTAAATTTGCTTCTCTTCTAAGGGTTGTAATTCTTCAAAACATCCAATAGATATCTCATTGAGAATTTTTCCCTTAAGATATGCACTCATGTTTGGCTTCCACTCAGCATAGTTGAATGGTGTAAGAAGAGGAACTGAATTCGAATCCATGAAGTTGTATCTGCAAAACTGTTGGAATATTCCCACCATCATTATTTATATTTGCATGCTTTGCATGCATCGTGCATGCATCCAGTCATTAGTATGGTAGTATCCCCAGCACCTGGAGCCTATTTTCAGCCCCCTAGAGCTTGTTTTAAGCCTTCAGTATCCCTCCTACCTACCTAGTGTGCCATTGTTTCCTCACCTGGATGAAAAATGTGCCCTACTACACCTACTTGGATTCCAACAGTCAGTTCCAACATTGATTGCCTAGTTCATGCATTTATTGCTCAGTTTAACTGCTTGTAGCTTCCAATTGTCTGTATCAGAGTGTCGCTTGACCTACTGACAGCCTCATGCGCCCTCCTTGGAGTCTCCTTCCCTACATTTGTGCTCACATGGCTCAGTTAGACTCAATTAGACTCATTTGACTGATATTTGACTATTTGTGACTACTACCATTGATTGGGTGATGTCTCCAATGCTATCTAAGCCACACATTGAGGAGAATTCGAATGACCTTAGGTGTATTCGAATTCATTTGACAATGTTGAGTTTGTATTCAGTTTTAAAATGCCATCTTACAACTGATGTATGATTATACTGTAGATTTCACCATTTCTGAGTTTATGAGTGAATACTGATTCAATTATTCTTCTTCTTCTTCTCCGTAATTCTTGAGTGGAATTAGTGAGGTTTTCTATAGCTGTGAGATCTATCCTGTAGAATTTCACATGGTATTAGAGCTGGAGTTGTCTATTTGAATTGTAGCAGTAGCAACAGTTGCAACAATTCATTGAGCAGTTGCCTTTCATTGAGCACTAGAATCCTCTGGATTTTCACAACAATTCCTGGTGCAATTGTCTTGAATTCACTGGAGCAATCCAGTGAGGTCTAGCTATTTTTCTAGCAATCACATGCTCCATAATGATCTTTATATTTTTGGATTTGTTCTCACCATGCTTGGTAGGAAGATCAAGTTCAAAAAGCCTCCAGATTCGTTTGCATCCATTGTTGGAGAAGTCAAGCACGTGTTTTGAGCATGATACACTTATTCCCAAGAGGAATATACCTCCAGAAGTTGATGAACAGAGAATGCTAGATCCAGATCCACAAGAACCTGAAGATCTAGCACCTGACAGTGAAGATGAGCGAATGGTTCATCCAGATCTACAACTTGATGATCCTCCTCTTCCGAGATGGGAAGCCACAACTCTTAGATCTGTCGCTGATCTTGCTGGCGATCCACTTGATCAAAGGAGAACCATATATGATCTTCAAAATGGAAGTTTTCATCCTTCTCACATTGATCATTCTGACATTGATCCATTTCTTGCCGATAGATTCTTCTTCAGTGGAGAAGTCCACTTACCTTTTGGGGTGAGTGATATACATGATTGAGTATCCTACCATAGTCTATTTTTTTTGGGGGGGGGGGGATTTCTTCCCACTGGGTTTTCCCTCTTTCCTCACTTTATTTATTTAGATTGTTGTACAGGGTGACCTATGGTGTCAGTTACCAGGGCATACCAGTTTTCAGTGACTTTCTCATAGTTTGGCTTACAGGGGGGTGTTGGAATATTCTCACCATCATTATTTATATTCGCAATCTTTGCATGCATCCAATCATCAGTATGGTAGTCTCCCCAGCACTTGGAGCCTATTTTTAGCCCCCTAGAGCCTATTTTTAGCCCTCAGTAGCCCTCCTACCTACCTAGTGTGCCTTGTTTTCCTCACCTGGATGACAAATAAGCCCTACTACATCTACTTGGATTCCAACAGTCATTTCCAGCATTGATTTCCCAGTTCATGCATTTATTGCTTAGTTTAACTGGCTGTAGCTTCCAGTTGTCTATATTAGAGTGCCACTTGACGTACTGACAGCCTCACACGCCCTCCTTGGAGTCTCCTTCCCTACATTTGTGCTCACATGGCTCAGTTAGAGTGAGTTAGACTCATTTGACTGTTTGTGATTACTACCATTGATTGGGTGATGTATCCAATGCTATCCAAGCCATACATTGAGGAGAATTCGAATGACCTTAGGTGTATTCGAATTCATTTGACAGTATTGAGTTTGTATTTAGTTTTACAGTTCCATCTTACAACTGATGTATGATTATACTGTAGATTTCACCATTTCTGAGTTTATGAGTGAATATTGATTCAATTCTTCTTCTTCTTCTCGGAAATTCTTGAGTGGAATTAGTGAGGTTTGCACTAGCTATGAGATCTATCCTGTAGAATTTCACATGGTATCAGAGCTGAGGTCGGCTATTTGAATTTTCGCAATAGTAGCAGTTGCAACAATTCATTGAGCAACTATCTTTCATTGAGCACCAAAAGCCTCTGGATTTCCATAGCAATTCCTGGTGAAATTGTCTTGAATTCACTGGAGAAATCCAGTGAGGTCTATCCAGGTGTGAAGGATCCAGTCACATGTGCTCATTGTCCTAAGGCAATGTTCTCTCAATTTGTAGCAAATCTACATCAACAATTTCATTTGTTTTGCAAGTTATTCCATCTTTAGCAGATTCGAATTCAACAGCTACTATGGATCTCCATTGTTTTTGCAAGTTATTCGAAGTTTTCTGCAGTTGCAGTAGTAGATTTGAATTCAACAACAACTTCCATGGATTTGAAAGCAGTTCCTTATCTCTCTTCATTCAACTATGATGAATAAAAACCAAAGATGACAACATATCTGAACATATATGGTATTTTCAATATGTGTATTGGTTTGAAGAGAGATTTTTCTTCCTATGAAGAGGAAGAAGATTGGATAGATGATTGCGACAGAGCCTCAACAGCAATATGTACTGCTTTGCTTTCCAATATGGAGTACCTCATTAATCCTGTTGAACATCTGTTAGGAACCCATGTCAACCCTTCTATTTACTTTGTTAGTATATTGTTGTTGGACACATATGCTTTGTAATTCGTCCCGTAGTATTTGTTGATCCATAGTTTGCCTTATTATTGTTGGACGCATATGCTTTGTAAGTCATCCTGTAGTAATTGTTGATCCATATTTTGTATTGGCCCACGGTTTGTATTGACACATGGTATTGACCCATGGTATTGGCGCCTAGACTTAGTATATAAGTTTGTGTTGAGACCAATGAAGGTACTGTGAAGTTATTTGTATTGAGCTTGCTCAAAGGAGGTTGCCCCCTCGAAGTGGCCTGTGATCAATATAAAAGTGATTATGAGTTCTGTTATTTCTGTTATTTCGTGTGTTTTCATTAATTAATTATTGCAGGTTCTTCACATCTGGTATCAGAGCACTTTCTTGGGCTCGCTGGGTGAAATTTATGCCAATTTTTTTTCCCGCATCTGTCGCAGCTTCGGATCTGGGGATAATCCCTATCCACTTAACTGTGGGAAGTACTTGGGCATAATCCCTAAAACCTATTGTGAGGAGTACCACAAGAACCCCGAAGTAGCTGGGCCATTGAGAGGACCTGCCAGCGAAAAGGGCAATGACCCCTACCTGATTGACTAGTTCCCACCCGTGAGGTAAACCAAGAGCTGTTGTTTGTGGCAAAGCGGTTATCAGTTTTACCTGATCCGTGGAGTGAGGGGTACTACCCCAATACGCAAGCCATCAGACAACATTGGTGGCCGAGTGAAACCCCTGAACTGATAGGAAGCTGCACATACCTGGGGTCCATATCTATTTTCAGCTGAACTGTTGCCGATCACTTCCGTGCCGTTTTAGATCCATTCCGAGCTGTTTCAGATCCATTCCGAGCCGTTTAAGATCCATTTTGACAGTCGTTCCAGATCCAGTTGTTTCAGATCCAACCATTTTTTATCCATTCGGCGTCGTTTCAGATCCAACCGTTTTTTATCCATTTGGTGTCGTTTCAGATCTATTTGTTGCCTATCCCTTCTGCACCGTTGCCGATCCATTCCTGAAAAAAAAAAAATTTGTTTTTTCGCCATATCTCCCTTGTTTTAACTCCGTTTCCCTTGAAACTTCCCGGACACCCCTGTAATCCCATTCTTCATATTTCATTTCTGAAGCCCCTATCCCAAATTCTACTTCCCAAAGCCAGAAATCTCACATTTGTCTATTTTTAGGGTTTTCCATAACTTCTTCAATTTTCACCCACTCACCTCCAAATTTTTCCATCGTGTTCATTCCTTATTTCTGCTTCTTTGTCCCTCTTTGAAAAATTTTCTCATTCTTTCACCTCGCTTTTGAAATCCTCATTTTTTGCTTCCCTGTCCATCAGAAAGTGTCCAAAACCTAGTCAAACCCCAATTACCCATCCAAGTTTTTCCCAAATCCAAATTTTCCTTTACTAAATAAGCTTTTATTTATGTTTTTCTATCCATTCCCTAGAAAAAAAACTCCTGGCTATGGTTGTCACTCGCGTAGGAGCAAAAACCATGGAGGAAGCACTTGCAACCATCCAAACCAAAATCCAAGATCTGGATGAAAAATTTCTCCGCCTCCATATTCAGCATTCAGCCATGAACAATAACCGATAACAAAAATCTTCTACAACCGATGGGTTCTCTTCTTCCAGCATTTTCCGTGGTCCGAAGCTTGAATTTCCTCGCTTCAATGGTACTGATCCGACTAGATGGATCTGTTGTGCAGAACATTATTTCAGTCTGCATAATACTTTTGATGTCCAAAAAGTTCCACTTGCATCCTTTCATTTGGAACAAGAAGCCCTTCAAGGGTACCGTTGGTACATCAAGGCTCATGATGAGCCAAAATGGACAGATTTTTGCCAGCTCCTTTTGCAACGATTTGGTCCTAGTGCTTTTGATGACTTCACCGTAGCACTCACTAAACTTCATCAAATTGGCATTGTGAGAGAGTATGAGATAGAATTTGAGAAACTAGCCAACCACACAGAAGGATTGTCTGATGACTTCTACAGGAGTTGTTTTATCAGTGGTCTTAAGGAAGAAATCCACCTAGAGGTCAAAATGTTCTGTCTCAACACAATGATGGAAGACCTAGGGTTGGCTAAGTTGGCAGAAGACAAGATTTCCGCCCAACAATGCTCCAAACCCACTTTTGTTCCCTTCCAAAATATGGGTTCTCAACGACCTCCCATTTCGCCAGCTCCTCGACCAACTCCTATCAAGCATTTATCCGAAACAGAGATGTAGGCACGTAGAGAAAAAGGGATTTGTTATAATTGTGATGAAAAATTCACTCGGGGACATAGATGTGTTCAACAAAAGCTCTATCTCTTGGATGTGGATTCTCTGCCTGCCTCTGAAGTTGGTGAAGAAGCTCCATATACACTGGATGATCAGGTCAACATTCAGGAGCCGCTTATTGAATTCCCATCTCAGGAAGACCACCCAGATATATCTCTCCATGCTTTATCCGGCGTCACGACCCCCCAAAACATGCGGGTCAGGGGTTACTTCAAGAAGCTTCCTGTTACAATACTCATTGATTCTGGTAGCACTCATAACTTCATTGACCCTCGGATTGCCAAACATGCTGATTGTTTTGTCCATCCTTGCTCCAACTTTGAAGTCATGGTTGCCAATGGGGTAACCTTACCTTGCAAGGGAAAGTGTCACAATGTGTGTATCTCTCTGGAAGATTATAACCTGCGCTTTGACATGTTTGCCTTGTCCTTAGGTGGATGTGATGTGGTTTTGGGCGTTCAATGGTTATGCATACTTGGCCCCATCTTATGGGATTTTGCTGCACTTTGGATGTAGTTTTCAGTCAATGGGACACAACACAAATTTATGGTATTACAACCAGGGTCTCTCCTCATCATCAGTTCATATCACCTGGAAAAGATCCTTAAGAAGAATTCACATGGTGTCATCGCTCAGCTCCATTCCATCCAAATGCACCCACCAATGGTCTCCACTACTTCCTTGGATAGATATGCAGGTGTCTTTGTTGCTCCAGTAGGCTTTCCGCCTTCAAGAGACCTTTCTGGTAAGCATTTAGCCGTATCTATATCTCAACAGGAAATGATGGCTATTTTTCCTATAGTACAAAAGTGGCAGCTATCCCTATTGGGAAATTATTTCTGCATCAAGACTGATCTCCAGAGTCTAGAACATTTTCTGGAACAACGGGTCTCCTCACCAACACACCGGAAATGGGTTATCCAACTCATGGGTTATGCCTATGCGATCACTTACAGGAAGGGTAAGGATAATATGGTGGAAGATGCTCCTTCTCGCCAATTTGATGACCCAGTTTCTCTTATAGCTATTTCTTTGGTTGTTCCAAATTGGTTGCAATCTGTTCAACAAGGCTATCTCTTCTATGAACTCCATGCTTCTTCATCGGCATGGCACTCTGGGTCCCTCAAAATCTATGACCGGGAACAATGTAACTTCTTTTGGCAGGGACGGAAAATGAAAATTCACCCGATGATGGCTGAGTGTGATACTTGCCAGGTCAAGAAGGGTGAAATGACACTCCTTTCGTGACTGCTCGAACCCTTTCCCATCCCTACACAGATGTGGACATCTATTTCTATGGATTTCCTAGAAGCTCTCTAGTGGTACAATACCACATCTAAAAGGACACCATATGAAGCAGTTTATGGATAGGCACCGCTAGTTCTTCTTCCATACACGCTCAGTAGCTCCCCAGTTTAGGCAATTGACTCGATTCTTCGAAACCGCAATCAGATACTTCTCATTCTACAGGACAATCTTCACATTTCAAGAATTCGATTGAAACAACAAGCCGATCAACACCGTTCTGAGCACACTTTTCATGCAGCTGATATGGTCCTTCTTTGTCTACACCCTTCCAAGGAATACTCCTTGAAACTCAAAATGCATCAGTGGGCCGGAATGCAACCTGAGGATGCTACAGGGGAACCACTCCTTCAGATTCTACATCAATTTCCACATCTAAAGCTTTGAGGACAAAGCTTTTTCTCAGGGAGAGGGGATGTTAGGAACCCATGTCAACCCTTCTATTTATTTTGTTAGTATATTGTTGTTGGACGCATATGCTTTGTAAGTCGTCCCGTAGTATTTGTTGATCCATATATTGTATTATTGTTGTTGGATGCATATGCTTTGTAAGTCGCCCCGTAGTAATTGTTGATCCATATTTTGTATTGGACCATGGTTTGTATTGACACATGGTATTGACCCATGGTATTGGCACCTAGAATTAGTATATAAGTTTGTGTTGAGACCAATGAAGGTACTGTGAAGTTATTTGTATTGAGCTTTCTCAAAGGAGGTTTCCCCCTCGAAGTGGCCTGCGATCGATATAAAAGTGATTCCGAGTTCTGTTATTTCTACTATTTCGTGTGTTTTCATTAAGTAATTATTGCAGGTTCTTCACAACATCCAAGTGATAACTGGATAATATTGGACAGATTATTTGGAAAGAAGGAAGATAACGATGTTAGCCATTTGGAGAACAAGCCCAGTAATATTTCCTTCAGTGATCTCTCTATTCATGATTCGGCCTCTTTCATCTCTCATGATGAAGTTGTTCAAGATGAAGTAGAAATACAAGACATGGTATCAGGAAATATGATTGCAAAAGGTGTTGCAAACCACAATTCGAAACTCTATGAGTTCTCTCACTTTCTACCTCTCTCCAAACAATCTGCTCTTCACACAGATGCAAATGAAGAGAGTAGGCTATGGCATGAAATTAACACAACTGATGAAATTGATCCATTTTCTAATTCTAATTCTAAGCAAGATATGTCAGCTACTACTCTAGAAGTTGAAGAGACTTTTGAAATCTCTACTTCCCAAGAGCTTGCTGATGTGCAAGATGATGATCTATCGAGTGTTTTGGAGGTTAGGTCATATTTTGGAGGTGATGCATTCGCCCTCCTTGATCAAATGCTTCCTATGAACTCCTATTTGGTCGTTGGCACATGTTTTCAGAGTTTCACCGAAGATGGAAGATACCATCATTCGCTTGGGTTCAAGTCTCATGCATATCCTTGTGATTTTGGTTTTGATCTCACCCCTGTTGGTTCAAAGGAGATCATAAGAAACCATTTTTCAATTCTTGGAGCTGATTTGAAGTCCAATCCATCACTATTATGTCATGGTTCATTTGGTTTTGATATCACCCCTGCTGGCTCAAAGGATATCACAAGAAACCATTTATCAATTCTTGGAGCTGATTTGAAGTCCAAGATACCATCATCATATCATAGTTCATTTGGTTATGATCTCACCTATTTTGGTTCAAAGGATATATCAAAGAACTATCTAAACATTCATGGATTTGATTTTACCTCAGTTGGTTCGAATCACATGCTCCATAATGATCTTTATATTTTTGGATTTGTTCTCACCATGCTTGGTAGGAAGATCAAGTTCAGAAAGCCTCCAGATTCACTTGCATCCATTGTTGGAGAAGTCAAGCACATGTTTTGAGCATGATACACTTCTTCCCAAGAGGAATATACCTCTAGAAGTTGATGAAGAGAGAATTCTAGATCCAGATCCACAAGAACCTGAAGATCTAGCACCTGACAGTGAAGATGAGCGAATGGTTCATCCAGATCTACAACCTGATGATCCTCCTCTTCCGAGATGGGAAGCCACAACTCTTAGATATGTCACCGATCTTGTTGGTGATCCACTTGATCAAAGGAGAACCATATCTGATCTTCAAAATGGAAGTTTTCATCCTTCTCACATTGATCATTCTGACATTGATCCATTTCTTGCTGATAGATCCTTCTTCAGTGGAGAAGTCCACTTACCTTTTGGGGTGAGTGATATACATGATTGAGTATCCTACCATAGTCTATTTTTTTGGGGGGGGGGATTTCTTCCCACTGGGTTTTCCCTCTTTCCTCACTTTATTTATTTAGATTGTTGTATAGGGTGACCTATGGTCTCAGTTACCAGGGCCTACTAGTTTTCAGTGACTCTCTCATAGTTTGGCTTACAGGGGGGTGTTGGAATATTCTCACCATCATTATTTATATTTGCATTCTTTTCATGCATCCAATCATCGGTATGGTAGTCTCCCCAGCAATTGGAGCATATTTTTAGTCCCCTAGAGCTTATGTTTAGCCCTCAGTAGCCCTCCTACCTACCTAGTGCACCTTGTTTTCCTCACCTGGATGACAAATAAGCCCTACTACATCTACTTGGATTCCAATAGAGATTTCCAGCATTGATTTCCTAGTTCATGCATTTATTGCTCAGTTTAACTGCCTATAGCTTCCAGTTGTTTATATCAGAGTGCCACTTGACCTACTGACAGCCTCATGCACCCTCCTTGGAGTCTCCTTCCCTACATTTGTGCTCACATGGCTCAGTTAGAGTGAGTTAGACTCATTTGACTACTTGTGACTACTACCATTGATTGGGTGATGTCTCCAATGCTATCCAAGCCATACATTGAGGAGAATTCGAATGACCTTAGGTGTATTCGAATTCATTTGACAGTATTGAGTTTGTATTTAGTTTTACAGTTCCATCTTACAACTGATGTATGATTATACTGTAGATTTCACCATTTCTGAGTTTATGAGTGAATATTGATTCAATTCTTCTTCTTCTTCTTCTCTGCAATTCTTGAGTGGAATTAGTGAGGTTTGCACTAGCTATGAGATCTATCCTGTAGAATTTCACATGGTATCAGAGCTGAGGTCGGCTATTTGAATTGCCGCAGTAGTAGTAGTTGCAACAATTCATTGAGCAGTTGTCTTTCATTGAGCACCAGAAGCCTCTGGATTTCCACAACAATTCCTGGTGAAATTGTCTTGAATTCACTGGAGAAATCAAGTGAGGTCTATCCAGGTGTGAAGGATCCAGTCACATGTGCTCATTGTCCTAAGTCAATGTTCTCTCGATTTGCAACAAATCTCCATCAACAATTTCATTTGTTTTGCAGGTTATTCCATATTCAGCAGATTTGAATTCAACAGCTATTATGGATCTCCATTGTTTTTGCAGGTTATTCGAAGTTTTCTGCAGTTGCAACAACTTCTTGCAGTTGCAGCAGTTTCAAATTTTTCTGCAGTTGCAGCAGAAGATTCAAATTCAACAACAACTTCCATGGATCTGAAAGCAGTTCCTTCTCTCTCTTCATTAAACTATGATGAATGGAAACCAAATATGACAACATATCTAAAGAGATATGGTATTTTCGATATGTGTATTGGTTTTAAGAGAGATTTTTATTCCTATGAACAGGAAGAAGATGGGTTAGATGATTGTGACAGAGCCTCAGCAACAATATGTACTGCTATGCTTTCCAATATGGAGTACCTCATTAATCATGCTAAACATCCAGGTGATAACTGGACAATATTGGACATATTATTTGGAAAGAAGGAAGAGAATGATGTTAGCCATTTGGAGAACAAGCCCAGTAATATTGCCTTCAGTTTTCTCTCTATTCATGATTCGGCCTCAATGATCTCTCATGATTAAGTTGTTCAAGATGAAGTCTAAATACAAGACATGGTATCAAGAAATATGATTACAAAAGGTTTTGCGAACCACAAGTCGAAACTCTATGAGTTCTCTCATTTTCGACCTCTCTCCAAACAACCTGCTCTTCACACACATGCAAATGAAGAGAGTAGGCTATGGCATGAAATTAACACAACTGATGAAGTTGATCCATTTTCTAATTCTAATTCTGAGTAATATATGTCATCTACTACCCTAGAAGTTGAAGAGACTTTTGAAATATCTACTTCCCATGAGCCTGTTGATGTGTAAGATGATGATCTACTGAGTGTTTTGGAGGTTAAATCAGATTTTGGAGGTGATGCATTCACCCTCCTTGATCAAATGCTTCCTATGATATCCTATTTGGTCATTGGAACATGTTTTCAGAGTTTCATCGAAGATGGAAGACACCATCATTCGCTTGGGTTCAAGTGTCATGCATAGCCTTGTGATTTTGATTTTGATCTCACCCTTGCTGGTTCAAAGGAGATCATAAGAAACCATCTTTCAATTCTTGGAGCTGATTTGAATTCCAAGCCATCACCATTATGTCATGGTTCATTTGGTTTTGATCTCACCCCTGCTAGTTCAAAGGAGATAATAAGAAACCATTTATCAATTCTTGGAGCTGATTTGAAGTCCAAGATACCATCATAATATCATAGTTCATTTGGTTATGATATCACCTATGTTGGTTCAAAGGAGATATCAAAGAACTATCTACACATTCACAGAGTTGATTCTACCTCAGTTGGTTTGAATCACATGCTCCATAATGATCTTCATATTTTTGGATTTGTTCTCACCATGCTTGGTAGGAAGAGCAAGTTCAGGAAGCCTTTAGATTCACTTGCATCCATTTTTGGAGAAGTCAAGCAAATGTGTTTGGAGCATGATCCACTTCTTCCCAAGAGGAAGATACCTCCATAAATTGATGAAGAGCGAATCCTAGATCCAGATCCACAATAACCTGAAGATCTAGCACCTGACAATGAAGATGAGGGAATGGTTCATCCAGATCTACAACCTGATGATCCTTGTTACACCCAAAATCTACTCATCATGAGATTCAGTGTATAAACCCCTGAAGATACTTGGACTAAGTAATCATCTTGGGAGGATTTGTACCCAATTGTGCTTAGTTTTGAAGGTTCATTGTAGCCTGCACACTAGCAACATGCGACGTCGTACCTTGCTCCATTACAGGGTGCGACGAAGTCAGTTAAGTGCAAAAAATAGCTTCTTCGAGGTCCATATCAAAGCTTGTTGACTTGGGACCCTATCCCTAACCTCTTGGAAGAGTTGGCACTCGGTTCCTAAACCTTTGGAGAGATCCCTTAAGCCTCTCCTACCATCTCTCAACCTATCCTATCCATACCCTATCCATTTAGTCCTATATAAGTGAAGCTCACTCCCATCCCAAAGGGAGGAAGGCTATGGTATCTACATGCTGGTGAAATCATTCTTAGAACACCTCCACTCACCTATTGGAGAACTCATACTTCCTTGGAAGGATATGGCAATTGGATTTGTCGGAAAAGGGATACAACGTTAAGCCTTGGTTGTGGTTCTATATCTCTATCATGTACTCCTCTATTTGCAGTAATACAAATTCTTTCCACCAATGTTGTTCATGTGTGTAATGATATTGAGTAGTTTACCTGCTTAACTGTTTACTTAGGTCTCTTATTGTATAGATGTATTTTACTGGTTTCTCTTATTTCTTGTCTTGATAGGTCTTGCAGCTTGGATCTGACGACCGTGGGACGTGGATCAACATTCAGGAGAAAGGATCACAAAGTAAAAGGTAAGACATATAGTACTCAATCCTTAAGTAGATCTACGAAATGCATTGGTAGTCTGTTCTATTTGTTCTAAAATCACTTTGAGCTAGGGAGATCCGGCTTGTGTCCTCTCGAGTGGATTGTCCGATAACAAATCTGGCGACCATACTGGGGAGTATAGAAATTGGTCAGTAGTTGTCAATTTGAGGGTCATTTTCAGTTGATTGCTTGACACAAGCCTTTTTATTTTTTCCATTTACTTCTTGGAGTTGATTTCACTATCAGATCTTCATATTGAAGACTCTGATCTACTTCCTTTGAGTTTATACAACACATTCCCAAACCATTCCATGGTTTATTGTTGAGAGATCTGATTCATTTTTGAATCTAGACTTCGCCTGTCGCACCTGGGCAGTGGAAACAGAGCGACATTGTGTCTTTCTGAGTCCCTGTTCTTTACCTCTTAGTTTCTCGTCGCACCCCTTGCATTGGCAGACTGCGATATCGTCGCACTTCCCGTGTAAGCAAACTACGACGTCGCACTATGTACAAACATGACAGTCTGGACTTTGGTTTGCTGTATGAACTCTCTCTGTGCTGCAACATCCAGCTAGGGTTCCCATTTATGATTTGTGTTTTGAGTGTTTGGTTCTGTTTGGATTGATTTTGGGTTCCATTTTGGACAAGTTTGAAGACCAGTAGTGGTGGATACTTTTGTCTCTTCCTCTTTCATCCGCCCACCCTTGCATTCCCTTCTTTCCATCCCTGATCTGATCAGTACATTAGATAAGCTTCCAGACCTCATTTAAATTTGTTTTGAGCTTTGCTTGCTTAGTTTGCTTGCTGCTGCTTGATTTTGAGTTAAGTGTGTCTTTCAAGCTTGATTGAGTGCTTATCTTTTCTCGAGTTTTCTGAATGTGTTAGTGCTGCAAGTAGGGTTTTCTTTTCAATCATTTAGATATGAAAGCTCAGTTGTTATCAAGTTTATTCTTTGATGCATCCATTTAAAAGTTAAAAAGTGCTTCTTTCCCATCATTTCTTGAATGTTATTGAAGAAAATGGTTGTGCATTGGAAAATTCTCGTTTATGTTTTGGAAAAGTTAAATGAATGTATGATCTATTGTGTTTTTCTTGAACTATGAATCGCTCATTTTTTTGAAAGACTCAAAGTACGATTCGATTTTTGTGAAATTGACTCCATGCTAAGGAAAGATAGATGCATTTTTAATTTTTGTTGCTTTTAGACCTTTGAAAGCAAAATTGAAAAACTTGCGTATTTTATTTCAGAATCCTCTCTTTTCATTACCTAGTGTTGTTTTGATTTGAAAAGAAAAAGAAAAGAAAAAATGTTTTGATTTGGATAGTAGTGTTGTGATTTTTTGTGTTTCGTTGAAAAAGGAAAAGAATACTTTCAATTGTCAAATTTGTTTGAATTGGGAATTGTGTTGCATTGAGTTTGTTTTGGCAATACCATTGGAAAAAGATTTCTCCTTCCCATAGCTAGAATTTATTGAAAGAAAATAATATTTCGTGCATGTAGCTAGGGCTTGCATTATGCTTCCAATTATGTACTCACCTCATGCATTCACCTAACCGTCCAAGATAAAATTAACGGTAGAACTAGGTAAAATTTTTAGCAACTTGTGTGTAAGTTAGAGATGTGTTCCGGCGTCGTTAAGCGTGGTAGCTGTCGTTATTTGCTAGCACTGTATCCCGGGGGTATTGTAGTCTTCCACGTACTTATCGGTATATCGAGCTCCTTCACGTACCTACCAAGTACCATAATCCGTACTTGGCGTATATCGAAGGGTGTATCACGTACTCGGTAGTATATCGGAAGGTCTCTTGCTGAACGGTTGTGCACTAGACATCACCACTACGGATTTGAGCTCCCACGTACCTTGCGTATATCGGGAGACACCACTAGGATTCCTGAAACCAAACGAGTTAACCATTTGGCCGTCTTGGCAAAGCAATACACTGAGAACAACACTCAAGGAGATTAGCACGCACGCACGGATTTGAGCTCCCACGTACATTGCGTATATCGGGAGACACCACTAGGATTCCTGAAACCAAACGAGTTAACCATTTGGCCGTCTTGGCAAAGCAATACACTGAGAACAACACTCAAGGAGATTAGCACGCACGTACTAATCGGGTATGCAGGCAAGGGTACGGTCCAAATCCTCCTTGTCGCATCATATTGTTGGACCCTGTAGTATATCGCGGTTTGTGATGCCTTGATAATACCGTGAGGTTACCGACTTTTGAATCCACTCTATCACATAAGTTTGCTTGTTGCCTTAGTTTGAGCAGGTTTTTCTAGACTACTTTTCTTTAGCATACCCTTAGGAGAAACGCTATTTCAGCCATCCTGGCTGATTATCCTGACGCTTTGGTGGATTTTCCCTAGAGAAGGTCCTGTAGGATCTTAAACTTATCACCCGAATGTCCCCTTAATTCGGAGGTTATTTCGAGGGTAAGAATGGATCAGTGTAACACGGTCGTAGTTACTGAAGTGGAAAACCCCACTTTGAATGTTGGAGGACTTTTGTTTCCACAAACTCCTCTAGATTCACCTGCCTCTCATCCCCCACAGGATGAAGGAGCACAAAACCCCACTTCACAAGACCTTTCTCCCATCATCTCGGGAGAACCTGGATCATTGGAATGGATAAACCGACCCCAGGACGACCCTACTGTAGTTGTTGGTCCTTCAACAGCTTACTGGACATCTTCTACAGACCACCCAGTGGCTCATTTTGCCATCTCATCCCCACCTAATTGGACTACTCCAGAGTTATCTAGGCCTTACTATAGGCTTGACCCCACCGATATTTTCGGCCCCATCCATGAACGTTTGGAATAGTTACATATTAGAGGTGATGAGCTTCAAAGACAAAGTCTCGAGCAACACTTTGAAGAGTTTCAAAATAACCATTTCCAAATACGATTTGACGACGGAGACATCCCAGTTCATCCGATATCTTTCGGATCACCTAAAGCACCCCACCACGAGACCACTAATAAGACTGGTCAACCCTCACAAGATTCCAGTCCTGCACCTCAAGTGAACCAACCGGTGGTGGGACAACAGTCCAACACACCCGTTACCACCGCAGTTGCTTTACCAATTCCTCCCCCACCTCAAAATTTGAGGGGAGGTTATTCCATTCCCCCGGGTTATCTTATTGGTAATGTTATTACTACGATAGCTAGTCAACAACCTACGTTGGTTCAACCTTTGAATAGTGGTCAACCTACTATGGCTGGGGGGCAACCCTCATTTCCTAACCAGAACATAGGCGGTG
Organism: Larix kaempferi; assembly: GCA_027924585.1. Taxonomy (NCBI): domain Eukaryota; kingdom Viridiplantae; phylum Streptophyta; class Pinopsida; order Pinales; family Pinaceae; genus Larix; species Larix kaempferi. Next base: position 292,993 of record BSBM01000099.1, on the reverse strand, counting down.
GAATCCCCAACAGACTTTTTGTTGGACCTTCCCAACCCGCTAGACCATCCACCATGGGATTATCTCATGTTGGGGGGCCGTCCAATGTAACTCAAACCTCATGGAGTCAAGCGTATCTAGGTCCTTTTAACCTTGTGCTAGGCCACTCTAATCCGGGAAACGCACCATATGGGATACCCTATCCCGGGAATCCATACACTCTATGGAGACAACAACCTGTGTTGCAACACGGACCCCAACCGACTATCCCTCAAGTACCACCACCCCCGATCGACCCTCCCCCACCCCCTACTCGAGGTGGCGGGCCCCCACCTAACCCTAGTGGAGGTCCACCTTATTTTACCAACAATATCCCTCACCCTTCCGGCGGTGGCGGGAATGGTCCACCCCCCCCTCTCGACGGAGGTGGCGGGGGACCATCCTATCATGGTGGAGGAGGACATTTCCCTTTCGGTTGCAGAGGTGGTCCACCACCCCTCCAGGTGGAGGCGGTGGAGGACCTAATTACTATGGTGGTGATGGTGGTGGTGGAGACCCTCATCCTTCCGATGGTGGAGGTGGTGGGGGTCCTTACCTTCTGGCGGTGGAGGTGGTCCCCCACCCCCTCCAGGAAGAGGCGGTGGTGGGCCACCTTATTATGGTTATGGACCCCCACCTCCTCCTGGTGGTGGCGACAGACCTCCACCGCCTCCCAATGGTGGAGGTGGACCCTCATCTTATTGGAATGGACCACCTTATGGTGGTGGACCTCCTTACAGTTTGGGCGGCACACCCCCCTACGGTCAGTTTCCTCCTGGTACACCTTACGGTCAGTTTGGTCCTTACACACCTTATCCGTATTATCAATACGCACAACCTAACCCACAGCTGCCCTTCCTAGCTACTTTGGACCTGCCTGACCTATACCGTTTAACCAACAATCCTATTTACCACGGATCTAACTGGCCACCGATTTCAGTGAAACTTCCATTTGATATCTCCAAGTTTGATGGCAAGCCGAGTGAAGACCCTAAAAACCACGTGATGACATACCACTTATGATGTTCATCTAATTCCTTAATGGACGATTCAATTCATCTTAGATTGTTTCAAAGGACTCTCACAGGTTTGGCTGCCAAGTGGTACATTGAGTTACCACCCCACTCTTTTCTTGATTTTGGTTCTCTTGCCATGAACTTTTTGACACATTTCCAGTTGCCCATATGGTATGAAACTGGTACCGAGCTTTTAACCTTGCTCCATCAAAATACTGCCACTCATATTTCAGATCATATCCACGAATGGCGAAGGAGACAACGTCTCATTAAAGCTCCTATTCAAGATCAGATCCTAGCAGAATGGTTCACAAAATCCCTCATCCCTACCATAGCAAGAGACGTTGCTATGTGGGGTGCTGTCATCGAAGAACAGGCCATCTCAAGTGCCCATGTACTAGACCTAGTCTACACTCAATCCGACACTTTGTTTGATATTCTGCCTAATGCACCCCGTGACGTTAATGACCCTGCAAAACCACATAAGGGACTCCAAGCCGATGGAATCATTGGTTCCCTTAACACCCAACCTGCTACTAGCACTGTTGGATCATCCAATCCGACTCAGGCTGGCCACAGCCCCACCAAGTCAACCCCTCCTGCTGTAACTGAAGAGGTGAATTCTGTCCAATCAGCTTCATCTCAGAAGTCTAGCGGTAAAAAGAAGAACAAGGGGAAACCCAAAAAGTATTCCACCCAACAAGATTAAAAGAGCACTCCTGACGATACCAAGCAAAAACGGAAACTAAAGTATCCTTGTTTACTGTGTGGAGATGACCATTTCTCCAAAGAACGTCCCCATAGAGACGAAGTACAAAATTTTCTTAGGGGAAAACCAACTCCCGCAGTCCTCAATGATCCGTTTCCTACTCAGAACTAACAGATGATTGCTCAAACCCCCCCATCCCAGGGGGAACCATCCAATACCACGCATGTTCTCATGGTGCGTAATGAGACGATCAATTTGAGCACTCGCTCGCGATCTTACGAACCGGTCCCTTCGAAGGAATCTAATGGAAGTAATACTAAAAAAGATTCCGACTCCTTAAATGATGTCACTTTACCATCAACTTCTTTGACCATTGAGAATCCCTCCTTAGACTTGATATTGCGACCGCCCAAGAGTACGATTCAAAAAGTTGTTTTCAATCCCAACGCTCGGGCAACACAAAATTACAATATCGTAGAAGACTTGGCACAACCTCCTTGCACCATGTCTACCTCGGAAGTTTTGCAGAATTGTCCTAATCAACGTAAAACTCTCCTTGCAGCCATCGGTGCAGTCGACCCCAATTCCTCGAATACCATCATGTTCTGACTTGACAACTTTAAGTCGAGGCTCTCACACCAGCTTGCATTCCAAGTTTCTGCAAACATTGCTGGGGAGATTGTCCATCGTACCCTTTTAGACGAAGGTGCCTCCACTTCTGTCATGTCGATCGCCTGTTGGAGAGCCATTGGATCCCCCGAATTGAATCGTTCTCCCACCACATAGAAAGCATTCGACGAGCGTGGCTTTCAACCTCATGGGCTCTTACAAGCTCTTGCAGTTGAGTTGGGTGGAAAGATCGTAACCGTTATCGTGGAAGTGGTCTCGACCCCGTTAGATTATAATCTCTTGGTTGGTCGCAATTGGTTTTACACCATGCAGGCGGTAGCCTCTTCAGTCTTCCGCATAGTACAGTTCCCCCACCAAGGACGAATTGTTACTATCGACCAATTAGATTTTTGTACACCAGACGCTACTACTCATCCTAGTGACCATATTCCTTCCATTAGACAGATGTCAAAACAGTATGAGAGTATAGGGGTTGTCCTTTTGAAAGATTCATCTCTCATGGGCATTTTTCCAGCCGCGGACCCCCCTAATCATGTTGCTATAGTGAACATGATCTCCATAGAGATTTTATCTCACTCTACCGATGCTTGGCTTGTACCGGATGAAGCCACAACACACCTGCTTGGAGATATAATGCCTCTTTCACCCGCTGAACGTATTTACGAGGCTATCCAATCAGCATCGGAGGACCATTTAACAGTGGCCTCTCAATCTTGTTCTCTACGATGGACGTCATCTCTACATGATCTCTTACTTCGGAATTTTTATTCAGATGAGTCTGTCACCTACCCAAATTTCTGAGAATTATTATTTTATTTGCAAAATACTTTATGTTAATTTAAATTACAAAGTTTTGTAATTATGATCAGTTTTGATCATGGGTGAATGTAATTACTGAATATTGTTATTTAAATAAATTAATTAGGAGACAAACACCCAAGAGGACTGTTGAATGAGTGTTCACTGACCCACTAGGAGGAATGGGACAGATGGCAGCAAATTCACTTCACCACTAGCTGTTGGTTATGGGACAACAACCCCTAAAAATAGGGCATTATCCCCCAGGTGGAGGGAGTGAGCAGGCAACTCATTTAATGACCCAGTAACAACTGAAAAAGGCCTAGGCAGCCTATAAAGGGAAATTCGAATTGAGTAGGCAGGTCTTGATCAATATTTATGCAGAATATTTTCCTCATGTGAATTAGGTGATCACAAGAGAGATTCGAATAGGGAGGTTAGTGGTGGCTATAATCTTAAGTCTGCATCATTGCTGATCAGAACCAGAGATGTTGGTGCAGATCTATTGGACTGCTAACTATTGAGGATTCTGAAGTTATTTGCTACAACAAGAAGTTATTGTTTTCACAAATTAAAAGTATCGTTTTCTTCTCTCTCTCTATATAGTATAGTTTGCTCATTCTATTATTTCCTGTAGTATTCAAAAGTAAAATCGTTAAAGCATATTTATATTCTAGTTTCAAAATAAACAATATTGTTATCATCATTCACATGTTGTAAATGCAAATATTTACACAGTCATTTTATATCATACACTATAGTTTCTTACTTCATTCACTGTTAGGATAGCTATAGTGCAATCTTTTGAAATTAATACAATCTCTAAAATTGTTTTCTTATCACTGTATTATATCACTATTCAAACGAGAAACAGAGTTCGACCTATAGTTTCCATCACCAACGAATTTGAACTATCTTTCAAATGACATTTTATTGCATAGCTTTTATTTGAAACAAGTTTCTCATAACCTAAGTGTAGAACGAAAACCACTTGACAATCTACAACAATATATTTGCTAACTTAGACGATTTTTACAACAGAAAAACATTACTTTCTACATAGACTTTGAATCGAACCCCAGTCGATACCTTAAATCCTATTTAGATTTTCTTTTCAAACTCTTACTTTATTTTCAAACAAATACGAATTAGGGTATGACCCTAATTGTTTCCTTTGCAAACAAAATTGAAAAGTGTTTCATCATTTTAATCTACATAGTTATCTTCATCGACGAAATCCTTAAACCCTATTCTAGCTCAAAGAAACACGACATTAACCAACAGTATCAAGTCGAACAACACAGACATCTACACAAAATATTTAGCATATTATTTCATTTCTGAGAAGAGAAGTGTCATTTACACAGTGAACGAGCCCACAGCTCTATTTCAAAACTTAACCATTGAAATCATGATTCTCAGAATGAGATTTTACAACATGTTTTGCAAACAAATTATATAGAGTCTTTTTCCATTTTCCAACAGATTGAAAGAACCCAAAATTCTCAAGTATTGACGAGTTAAAACTCCAGTCGGCAACAACGATTTTCAAAATATAGAAACTAAGTATCATTTAATCAAAAGAGAGTCTCGGCAACAAGCAAAATATGTTTTTAAACATAACTTTGAATAAACAACCACGACGAGTCACGACAGGACCTCCAACTCCATTCTTGAAACCCATCAACCTCAGTTACAGGGCACCTATGAGGGTTTATGGAAAGACCCGGAGCTTACCATTGGAAATATTGCCAACTTTACCAAACCATTGCTCGAAACACACCTTCATAACCTGCAACTGACACAAAAACAATAGCTTAGACGACGGATATCTTCTCAAAATGAAAGATAAACCGAATGAAATTTTATTTCGTTCAGGGAAAACTTACATTGCTTTAAGTACCAAAGCTTTCCACTTTAACCAGCTACAAGATGATCCCACACTAAAGTTGAGATGAGAAACCCTCGGTTGTTTTACACCAAGGCAAACCCTGGACTCAAACTATAATGACGAGTTCTAGAACTACCAATTGTTAACAATTTAAACTAGATACACGGTCTATCAACAACGCCATTGCAGAAGGAAGAGAACTGTAACCCTCTCAAACCAGAGGTCTCAAGGTCGAAACCTCATACAGTTTCTACACCAAAATTTTGGCAACTTGTGGGCCACACCGCCAAGACCAAACGCAACAATAAACAACATACACTCTTTGTCAACCAAGACATCAGCCCAAAGCTAGGGTTTGATCCAACGGATAACATCGATGTTGATCAATGATCAAAAGCATGCCAACACTCCATACATTGGAGTGAACAACTACCCAATTAATTGTTCATTCATTGCCAATACCACGTTTAATCTATGATGGGTGTATCGATAGCCAACTCGGATAACTTGCAACAAAGGTGTATTACATGGCACTACTACATTCACCGTTTGCTGGATTTGCATTTATGTGGAGGCTCATTGAATCCATATTACTTACAGTCTAGACGGCCATTATTGCATACCGATTTCACAATCACCAACACAGATTCGTATCACTGGCGTATCCATCAACCTGTCAATCATTTAATACTGTCAGAACTCATTCCCATCGTTATGATTACAAGCTGTTACACTATGTTATGACATTATAGGATATGGTTCTTCTAACCTAAAGTTCTTATGGTTCCAAGTAACGATTTCATAAAACATGTAGGTTATTATAATACCAACGTTCGTATCTATGCATTTAGACATACCCTTAGAACTTAACAAACTAATAGACTTGATGTTTCAAATTTCAAAGATCGCATGGTTTCCAAGACTTTGATTCTTATCACACACTACTATATTGTTTAAAAACCAACGATAAACATATATTCTCATAACCCAAGGTTTATATCGTAACACTAAATTGATAATATTGTATAGAACAATAGTTCAAAGTTTATATAGTCCCAAGTTTTTAATTATGGACTTAAATAATAATGAGCTATGCCTTAAATTTTAGTTAAGGAAATAACTATAGTCTCCCTTGAAATAATCTCATCTTTGCCATTTATACAAGTTAGATACAAGCCTTTAAAAAGGGTTATAAGTATCACTAGGGTTACGAAGGGAATAGCCCTTACTTAAGAAGATTATTTTGTGACCCTTGGATGTGATATTACAAACTCTGTTATCGAAACTATAAAAATATATAGTTGGTATAACAGTCTTTCAAACGGATACAATAATTTTTAGAATTAGCTTGAACACTGATCGATGCTATGAGTTCTTACCTTACTCTATCATATAAACATTTAATGACTTGCGATATATGTATTACATCAACGATGGAAAGATAGAGATGACATTATAACTAGCTAGTACAATATAAAACCATCATCAGAATGACATACATACATGACATGATTTAAACATCATGGAGTTGTCAGACAAAGGTTTAAAACATTAATTGTAGCACTGAAACCCATACCTGCTCACTTCTGAAGAGTCGCAACAGAAATTATAATATTCTATTTATTTATGACGCTGAAACTGAACTACACGTACTTCATTCTTACCTGTTGTCTACACATAGGACATTCAATAAGTTTTAGCATTGCAACTAAGTGAGCTCCAGGGTACCTCGTAGGACACCCTTATGCAGCAAAGTCAAAATGTCAGTATCTTTGCAAAAGAGAAAGTGTCGCATCATTTTTCCAACCTGTTTATTTCATTGTCATCATAATCATGTTACTAGTTATGTGATAACAACTGTCATTATCTTATTGCTGTTAAGACATAAATTAAAGCATGCTTAGTATTAACAATTGTACAACTAATGCTGTCATAATCGCAATTAATATTTCCGCAATTATAATTTGTCATAATTAATGTTGTTATAATTTTTTTAAATTTTTTTATGAAATTTGAGATGTTACATGTGGTATAAGAGCATAGATTCGAACTCTAGGCCTGAATGAGGTCCAAAAACACGCAACAAAAAATTTTCATACAGTAGAAAATTGTACTAACTTGAAAATTTGATTATTATGTTATTCAGAAATTATTTTCAGTTACAGGTATGGAGAACTCAACTGAACACTTAAGCAACAGATTTCAGCCAAACAGTCACAGTTCGGGACAACACTATGTAGAGAAAGGTCACGGGTAAATAAATAACAGTTCAACATAACTGTTACGTGCCTTTCAAGAATTAAAAGTAGAAATCAAATCTGTGAAACAAGATAATGAAAGGATTATGCAAGCACATGAACAACTAAATCAAGTGTTGTTTGAACACAACCAAACATAGGAACAAGAGAGAAACAATGAATATATTTCCAAAGTTGAGGACATGCCTCACACTGATAAAAATCAGAACATAAAAGTCAGTAAAGTAAAAGACAGCTCAACCTCATCAGGAGATGCTATTGAAGTACGCAAAAGGAAGTGTAACTATACCAGTGACAACAGTGAAGGAGACTCCAAACCAAGAAGGAAAAATCATAAAGAATATGAGGAGATTTCTGGAGAATTCAAGAAGATAAGACCTCCAAATTTCAATTGAGAAACTGAAAAAGGTGAGACAGCTGAAGCTTGGCTGTCAGGGATGAAGAAATACTTCCAGATCTACAACTATTCAGAGTTCTTATAGGCAAAGATGGCTATATATAATTTGATCGGAAAAGCGGACATCTGGTGGCAGGACATCAAAAGGGTAAAGGACATCAAATATAAAGATGTAAGCTGGAGTGCTTTCAAAATATATTTAAAAAAGAAGTATCTATCTGAGCAGTACTACAAAGAAAAATCTAAAGAGTTCTACGATTTGAAGTTAGGAGGTATGGATATGAAGGAAATGAACAGTAAGTTTCTGAACTTACTGAGATATGTACCATACCTCATAGAAGAGAAACCAAAAATTCAAAGGAACTTAAGTTGTTTACCTTTCAACATTAAAGACAGAATTGAGTACGACAGTCCTAAAACATTGGAGGAGGCTATGAGAAAGGTAGTTTTCGTTTATGATACCAATTGGAAAAGAGAAGGAATGTCAAACTGGAAAAACCATAAGCCCAACAATTTTGAACAGAAAAAGAAAAATTTCAAATTCAATGGAAATTCCGGATTTCAAAGGAAAAACTCTCAAAACTGGAATTATCAAGGGAACAATTCCAGAAATAATTCACAGAAAAATTCTACAGCACCCAGAAATGCACCTAATACTTCCAAGACCAATGAGCCAAAGACACATATTAAATGTTTTGAATGTCAAGGCCCTCATTACGCATCAGAATGTCCCTTAAGGAAGCAGAAGACAAATACCATCAACTCTATACAGACTGAACCTACTATTGGAGACGTAGCAAGGGAGATGCCAATAATTAATGCATCACTTGACAACAGGAAAGCAGATCATCAAATCTCCATGGTAGAGATTGAAGGTATGATACATGACCATCCTGTTATTGTTTTAATTGACCTGGGTGCTAGTTTAAGTTATATATCACCAGATATTGTGGAAAGTCTTAAACTAAAAACTGAAAAGTTTCGTAAATCATGGCTAGTTAGACTAGCAACTGGAACAAAGAGAAAAGTATCAGATTTTATAGAAAACTGTGTGTTATCCATGAATCATTTACAGACACAAATCAAGTTGAATATTCTACCTTTAGGTTCTTATGATATTATAGTTGGGATGGACTAGTTAGAAGCCCATCATGTTATCTTGGACTGTTATGGAAAAAGTTTTACATGCTTAAATGACGAAGGGAAAACTGTAGAAATAAAATGAATTCCAAGGAAGGTAACCCTTAGACAGATTTCAGCCATGCAAGTTAAGAGGGAAGTTAGGAAGGGATGCCAAATGTTTGTAGTAAACGTGGTAAATGATGAGTTTATGGATAAAGAGGACAAACTGAAATTAGAGGACATACCTGTCCTAAAGGATTTTAAAGATGTATTTCCTGAGAAGATTCCAGGATTACCACCCAAAAGAGAGTTAGATTTTACCATAGAGTTGATACCAGGAGCGGTACCAAACTCTAAAGCTCTGTACAGAATGAACATACTGGAGTTAAACGAATTAAAATCACAGTTGAAGGAGCTTATTGACAAGAAGTATATTAGACCCAGTGTGTCTCCTTAGGGAGCACCTGTAATCTTTCTTAAGAAGAAAGACGAAACTTTAAGACTGTGCATAGATGATCAAGCTTAATAAGATGACGATCAAGAATAGGTACCCATTGCCCTGCATAGACAATCTATTCGATCAGCTTCGTGGAGCAACTATATTTTCAAAGATTGATCTAAGATCAGGATATCATCAAGTACGGGTTAAGGATGAAGATATTTTCAAGACAACTTTCTGAACTTGATATGGACATTACGAGTTCGTAGTCATGCCGTTTGGCTTGACTAATGCTCCAACTGTATTTATGTGTTTGATGAATAATATTCTACATAAATACTTAGACAATTTTGTAGTTGTGTTTATAGACGACATTTTAGTGTACTCAAAAAGCAAAGAAGAGCATGATGAACATTTAAGGATTATCTTACAAGTATTAAGAGATCATCAACTATACGCCAAATTTAGTAAGTGTGACTTCCACAAAGACAAAATTCAGTATCTAGGACACATAATTTCAGCAGAAGGAATCTCGGTTGACCTCGAAAAGATAAGGGCCATTAATGTTTGGATTGTTCCTAAAGATGTGTCGGATGTAAGATCATTTATGGGCATTATGGGGTATTACAGAAAGTTTATAGAGAATTTTTCAAAAATTGCCAATCCCATAACTTCCTTGCAAAAGAAAGGGAAGAAATTTGTCTGGGATCAGAAGTGTGCTGACAGCTTTAAGAAATTAAAAGAACTATTGATGACAACACCTATCTTGAGGATAGCTAACCCCAACAAGGATTTTGTAGTTTGTACAGATGCATGCAACGACGGACTCGATGGAGTCTTGAAATAGGAAGGACATGTGGTGGCATATGAATCTAGAAAGTTGAAAGTACATGAAAAGAATTACTCTACCTATGATTTAGAGTTACTGGCAGTTATTCATGCCTTAAAAATGTGGCGTCACCACCTTATTGGCAGGAAATTTACCTTATTGATAGATAACATGGGTCTGAAATATTTATTGGATTAGACAAACCTGAACGCTAGACAAACTAGATGGTTGACGTTCTTAAGTGAGTATGATTTCGAAATTCAACATATTAAAGGGAAGGAGAACAAGGTTGCAAATGCCTTGAGTCACAAGGCAAAACTAAATTTCATTTCAGCAATCAGTCCGTATTCAACTGATTTGGAAAATCAGATTTTGGAAAAAAGTGAAACGGAGGAAGAATACAAAAAAATGAAGGAAAGGACAGCCAACAACAATTCTGAAAATTGTATGGCAGATTTCAGAATGAAGGAAAACGATTTATTACTATTTAAAAACAGATTGTATGTACCAGATATACCAGAAATAAAATTTCTGATATTAAACGAGATGCATAAAAGTCACTATTCTGGTCATCCAGGGTATCAAAAGTCCATTACTATGCTAAGAAAAGAATACTATTGGCCCAGAATGAAAGATGAAGTAGTAGAGTACATAGCTAAATGTTTGGATTGTCAAAAAGTGAAGGTTGAACACCAGCATCCTGCTGGATTATTACAACCGTTACCAATACCAAGTTGGAAATGGGAAGTGATCAACATAGATTTTATTACTGGATTACCTAAAAATCAGAAACAACATGATTCTATCATGGTGGTGGTGGACAAACTCAGCAAGGTAGCACATTTCATACCGGTGAAGACTACTCATAAAGCTCCAGATATTGCAGAGATCTTTATGAAACAGATTTTTAGACTACATGGAATACCGAAAGTAATAATTTCAGATCGTGACTCGAAGTTTACAGGAAACTTCTGGAGGTCATTGTTTAAGGGATTGAATACAACTTTAAATTTCAGTACATCATTTCATCCACAGATGGATGGACAGACAGAGAGGGTAAATCAAGTGTTAGAAGATTTATTAAGAATGTATGTTAAGGATCAGCCTGGTAAGTGGGAAGATTATCTGCACTTAGTAGAATTTGCTATTAATAATCATTATCATGCTTCAGCTAGACTTAGTCCTTTTGAAATTCTTTATGGTAGGAAATGTGATACACTTGTTTTGTGGAATGATCCAGTAAATAGAGTTGTTTTAGGACCTGAATTTTTGCAGGAGTTAGAACTAATTGTGAAACAGGTGCAAGGACATTTAAAAGCTGCCCAAGATAGGCAAAAGAGTCAAGCATATTCAAAAAGAACTCATAAAGAGTTCCAGGTTGGTGAACATGTGTTCCTTAAGGTAAGACCGAAAAAGAGTTCACTGAATTTGGGGAGCCGTGCCAAGTTGGCACGCAGGTATTGCGATCCTTTTAAAATATTGTCCAAGGTTGGAGCAGTGGCATACCAACTGGATTTACCACCTAATCTGAAAATACATAATGTTTTTCATATATCGTTTTTAAAGAAATATGTGCATGATAATACTCATGTTGTAAACTGGAATGATGTAAAAGTGGGACAAGAGGGATATTTTCCGGTGGAACCGGATTGTATCCTCGGAAGGAGGGAAACTATTCTCCGGAATCGCAGCATTGGGCAAGTGAAGGTGCAAAGGAAGCACCTTAGCCCAGAAGAGGAAACCTGGGAGTTGGAGAGTAGTATGCGGGCAACATACCCAACTCTGTTTCAGGAACACTCAAGGAGTGATTAGCCAACATCGAGGACGATGTTGATACTTAAGGGGGGGTGTATGTCACCTACCCAAATTTCTGAGAATTATTATTTTATTTGCAAAATACTTTATGTTAATTTAAATTACAAAGTTTTGTAATTATGATCAGTTTTGATCATGGATGAATGTAATTACTGAATATTATTATTTAAATAAATTAATTAGGAGACAAACACCCAAGAGGACTGTTGAATGAGTGTTCACTGACCCATTAGGAGGAATGGAAGCTATTGGAAGGTATGGGACAAATGGCTGCAAATTCAATTCACCACTAGCTGTTGGTTATGGGACAACAAACCCTAAAAATAGGGCATTATCCCCCAGGTGGAGGGAGTGAGCAGGAAACTCATTTAATGACCCAGTAACAACTGAAAAGGCTTAGGTATCCTCTAAAGGCAAATTCGAATTGAGCAGGCAACTCTTGATCAATATTTCTGTATAATTTTTTCCTCATGTGAATCAGGTGATCACAAGAGAGATTGGAATAGGGAGGTTAGTGGTGACTGTAATCTTAAGTCTGCATCATTGTTGATAAGAACCAGAGATGCATGTGCAGATCTATTGGACTGCTAACTATTGAGGATTCCGAAGTTATTTGCTACAGCAAGAAGAAGTCCCATTTCCTAAGTTTCTTCCTCTTGGTGGTTCAGTGAACAGGCTCAGGGGTCCTAAGATAGTATTTGGCTATTTTCAGGAATTGGTTGGGTGGAACAGTCTTCTTGGGCTGTTTGTTGCCCTACAGATTTTCTCAGGTTCTACATATTTTCTATTTATTCTCAGTAAATAATTCTATTCTGTTTAACTAGTATTTTTTGTTTTTCTGTTTTCGAAAAAGAATCTAATCCTAGAATTGTTTAAGTCTGAATGTTTAAGTTTATTGTTGAAGTTGAATTGATAAGCCAATATCTCTATTTTTCCACATGCTGTTTTGAAGCATCGTACTCTAGTAGAGATACGCAAATTAAAAATAGATTGGAGGATAGGAAAAAGCCATAGATTCGAATAGATATGACAGTGATTGATTTATGGTTTATTATTCTGTTCTATATTTAACAATAATAAATCTTACTGTTTAATTTAAAATTTTCATATATTACTGTATTGTTTTCACAAATTAAAAGTGTCGTTTTCTTCTCTCTCTATATATAGTATAGTTTTCTCATTCTATTATTTCCTGTAGTATTCAAAAGTAAAATCGTTAAAGCATATTTATATTCCAGTTTCAAAATAAACAGTATTGTTATCATCATTCACATGTTGTAAATGCAAATATTTACACAGTCATTTTATATCCTACACTATAGTTTCTTACTTCATTCACTATTAGGATAGCTACAATGCAATCTTTTGAAATTAATACAATCTCTAAAATTGTTTTCTTATCACTGTATTATATCACTATTCAAACAAGAAACAGAGTTCGACCTGTAGTTTCCATCACCAACGAATTTGAACTATCTTTCAAACGACATTTTATTGCAGAGCTTTTATTTGAAACAAGTTTCTCATAACCTAAGTGTAGAACGAAAACCACTTGACAATCTACAACAATATATTTGCTAACTTAGACGATTTTTACAACAGAAAAACATTACTTTCTACATAGACTTTGAATCGAACCCCAGTCGATACCTTAAATCCTGTTTAGATTTTCTTTTCAAACTCTTACTTTATTTTCAAACAAATTCGAATTAGGGTATGACCCTAATTGTTTCCTTTGCAAGCAAAATTGAAAAGTGTTTCGTCATTTTAATCTACATAGTTATCTTCATCAACGAAATCCTTAAACCCTAGTCTAGCTTAAAGAAACACGACATTAACCAACAGTAACAAGTCGAACAACACAGACATCTACACAAAATATTTAGCATACTATTTCATTTCTGAGAAGAGAAGTGTAATTTACACATTGAACGAGACCACGGCTCTATTTGAAAACTTAACCATTGAAATCGTGATTCTCAGAACGAGATTTTACAACATGTTTTGCAAACAAATTATACAGAGTCTTTTTCCATTTTTCCAACAGATTGAAAGAACCCAAAATTCTCAAGTATCGATGAGTTACAAGTCCAGTTGGCAACAACGATTTTCAAAGTATAGAAACCAAGTATCATTTAATCAAACGAGAGTCTCAACAACAAGCGAAATATGTTTTTAAACATAACGTTGAATAAACAACCACGACGAGTCACGGCAGGACCTGCAACTCCATTCTTGAAACCCATCAACCTCAGTTACAGGGCACCTATGAGGGTTTACGGAAAGACTCGGAGCTTACCATTGGAAAGCTTGCCAACTTTACCAAACCATTGCTTGAAACACACCTTCATAACCTACGACTGACACAAAAATGATATCTTATACGACGGATATCTTCTCAAAATGAAAGATAAACTGAATGATCCCAGCTACAAGATGATCCCACACTGAAGTTGAGATGAGAAACCCTCGGTTCTTTTACACCAAGGAAAACCATGGACTCAAACTATAGCGACGAGTTCAAGAACTACCAACTGTTAACAATTTAAACTAGATACACGGTCTATGAATGACGCCATTGCAGAAGGAAGAGAACTGTAACCCTCTCAAACTAGAGGTCTCGAGGTTGAAACCTCATATAGTTTCTACATCGAAATTTTGGCAGCCTGTCGGCCACACCACCAAGACCAAACGCAACAATAAACAACAAACACTCTTTGTCAACCAAGACATCAGTGCAAAGCTAGGGTTTGATCCAATGTACAACATCGATGTTGATCAACGATCGAAATCATGCCAACACTCCATACATTGGAGTGAACAAATACCCTATTAATTGTTCATTCATTGCCAATACCACGTTTAATCTACGATGGGTGTATCGATAGCCAACTTGGATAACTTGCAACAAAGGTGTATTACATGGCACTACTACATTCACCGTTTGCTGGATTTGCATTTACGTGGAGGTTCATTGAATCCATATTACTTATTGTTAAAATTCAATATGCTAATACAAAAAATAGCATCATTACATTCCATTTCACAATAATGGCATATACAGGATCACTGAAGAAACAACAAGCATAACATAAACACAAGAGACACAGATTTATCCTGGGAAACCCTCATGGGGTAGAAAACCCAGTAAAGCTTCCTCAATGTAGATGACCAACAATATACAAAGATGCAAACCAAAGACATGATCTCCTCCTCCACCATAGCAGACCTCTCCTCCACAAGTGCGCCTCTCTTAAGTGAGTGAGTGTATCAAATGAGGAACATACCTCCTCTATTTATACACTACACTGACATGTATTTTACACAAGTACAAGTAGGCTCGTATTTAACCATTAGGTTAAATACCCTATTATAACTAACTGGGCCGACCCCCACATGGTGGGTCTAATAACCCTACCCCCACATGGTGGGTCTAATAACCCTAGTTACCACAACCAATTCGGAGGAATAAACATCTCCGGATTCATAGTATAATAACATCGGAGGTATGGAACATCTTCGGAATAAATAATATACAAATATAATATTCTTAGAAGTTACAATATTCAACACTCCCCCTTAACGAGAAGGATATTATAACAACATCTGCAGGAGCAAGGAGTCATTGACTACATCATCTATATATCATCGGAAGCTTTCTTCAATTCATCATCATCAGTAACTCAACTAGTTACTGGAACATCAACATCATCAGAGTTGATATTATTCGATCATCAGCATCGTCATCATCATCATCATCACACGATCGACGGCATCGTCATCACATGATCATCAGCATCGTCATCACACGATCAACAACATCGTCATCATATGATCAGGATCGTCATCACACGATCAGCAGCATCATCATCATACGATCAGCATCATCATCACACGATCGGCAGCATCGTCATCACACGATCATCAACATTGTCATCACACGATCAGCAGCATCGTCATCATATGATCAACATCCTCATCACATGATCGGCAGCATCGTCATCACACGATCATCAGCATCATCATCACATGATCAACATCGTCATCACACGATCAACATTGTCATCACACGATCAACATCGTCATCACAAGATCATTAGCATCGACATCACACGATCAACATCGTCATCACACGATCATATTATAGGATGATCAATCCTGCTCTCTTTAGGACATAGGTCCATGGATGATACAATCCAGATCAAGTTCCAGGATGATCAATCCTTATCTCTTTAAGACAAGTCTCATGTCTAGGGATGATCTAATCCCAACCACAGTGCCAGTCCTTTTTCATACTGGATGTGACCTAGATCAGATCTAGGATTTACCGCCACAGAGCCAGTCCTCTTTCATACTGGATGTGTCACGTCTACAGAGCTAGCCCTGTTTCATGATGGATGTATCACATCTATAGAGCCAGCCCTATTTCATGCTGGATGTATCACATCTACAGAGCCAGCCCTATTTCATGCTGGATGGATCACATCTACAGAGCCAACCCTGTTTCATGCTGGATGTATCACATCTACAGAGCCAACCCTGTTTCATGCTGGATGTATCACATCTACAGAGCCAGCCCTGTTTCATGCTGGATGTATCACATCTACAGAGCCAGCCCTGTTTCATGCTGGATGTATCACATCTACAGAGCCAACCCTGTTTCATGCTGGATGTATCATATATACAGAGCCAGCCCTTTTTCATGCTGGATGTATCACATGTACAGAGCCAGCCCTGTTTCATGCTGGATGTATCACATCTACAGAGCCAGCCCTGTTTCATGCTGGATGTATCACATCTACAGAGCCAGCCCTGTTTCATGCTTGTTGGCCCGGTTTTGCAACCAGGCTTAGTGCTATGGGCACCTGCTAACTAGTAGCAGCAGTTTCAATGGAAATAAATAACAATAAACTAATTAAACAAGACTAACCATGGATCTATGCAAAGATATTAAGCAAATAACAAAAATAATTTAAAATCAAGAACAAGATAATGTAAAATAATGAATTTGTATTGAAAGAATGGGGCAAGCAAGTGCTTGCAGAATCAATACCTCTAATGATGAGGTTGAATGGCTCCAAGGATGAGCAACTCCAATCTCCAATGGTCTCTTCTCCAATGTGGTTTGCAATGGCTAAAATGCTCAAGGGAGATTTCAGCAGCATAAGGATGAGATAATGGATGGATGTGAAATGAGGAGCCCCTACCACCTTTTTATAGGTTTTGGTGGTGGGGAATACCATTTGTGGTTTTGTGGAAACCAAATGGTATTGACCAACATGGTTTAGGTACTTTTCCCTCCTTTTTCCTTTTTTGAATAAAAATAATATTTTAATTCCCTTTTTAATATTTTTGGGAATTTGGACCCTTTTTGAGGGTTTTTTATGCTTTTCTTGGGAAAATAATCTTTTTTAATGGAAAAAGGGGTGTACTCAGGTCTTTTGGTGACCTTTTGTTGGTTTCAGAGGCTCTGATGGTGAAAAAGTGGATAAATGGGTCATGTGAATAGGGAAATGAGCTAGTGAGCACTTTTTGGGTGTTAACAGATTGCCCCCTGATGTGTGAGAGCAGGAGCTCATCGTATGGCGGATAGACATCATAGTTCATTTGGCTTTTTCTGGGGTTTTAGGGGAGAGAAGAGACTGGTTGGAGACTGGAGCCACGGCCCTTGGAAGCTGCAAAAACAAAAAATATTACATGGCGTCAATATGAATGAGGTATAATCTCTGATAAAGGACGAGGCGGGCATTCCCATGCTCGTATCAAGACATATACAAAACAATTAGTCCCAAGAAGGGGGATCTAATACGTAAAGAAATATAGTGGTACATCATAATGGTCCAGAGGGGACATTATTGTGGGATATACTCGTGATAATGGCTGATCTCAATAACTGATACACTGGAATAACTGTTGAACTGCTCAAACTGAAGGTGTTCAACATCTGTATGGACTCAATGACTGTGAGCCATTTATGGGAAGTATTTGTATCTGTATACTCGAGGGAGTATAAAACTGGGGTACATCTGAATACTGTCGCCATACGCAACCCGGATATCTATAGAAAAAATGTAACTGGCTGTATCCATAGGCAGACTCTCAAATGTGGAGGAGTCAGGTGGTATCCGGGGTCTTCGACTAATAACTGAACTGACCAATACCCTATGCGAGTCTCAACGATGAGATCAAGGTGTTGAAGTCGAGCATGTGAGAAACAACCATTCGGAGAGGCACTGAGGATTCCTCTCGAAATGATTCGTAGGCACTCATCACAAATGGTAATGAGTCCAAGACACAGGGACCTCTAGGTCTATCCTCTGGAATGAATGTGGTTGTCGTCGACAGAGGGAGACCAGCAACTAACAAGGCAATGATGTTTCCTTGATAGGAGTACGAGGTGTAAAACTGAAGTGTTGTAGTACTGATGG
This sequence comes from Larix kaempferi, assembly GCA_027924585.1. Taxonomy (NCBI): domain Eukaryota; kingdom Viridiplantae; phylum Streptophyta; class Pinopsida; order Pinales; family Pinaceae; genus Larix; species Larix kaempferi. Next base: position 274,643 of record BSBM01000099.1, on the reverse strand, counting down.
TAGGACTGACATACTTGTGGGAATGGGAAATAACTGGGTCAAAAAATGGGTAGACTCAAACTTCCTTTGTTCAGAGCATGATGACATGGTTGACCTGGAAGCGTATGGAACTGACTAGTAGGTGCAGGGATCATAGCTTTTTTAGGGACTGAAGGGTATGTACTGACTCCGGGGGGGGGGGGGGGGGGTGAAGCTGATGGTAGCTGTCGAGGGAGTTTTAGAGTGACATACTGCAGAATAATCTGAACAAAGGCAACCAGAATGGGGAAGCTGCTATGTGAGAAGACATCATCTGTTGTGGCGCCAAGAGGCACCATTGATTCCTTCTTCGTAGTTTTGATGAGCTCCAAGAAGAAATAAAAGTGTGCTCTGAAATGGTACGGTCCTGTGGATTTTGTGAGCCCAGGACGGCTCATGCTCATGGTTGCTTTCATGTTTTGAGAGTCTGAAAGCGGTAAGTGGACTCTATTGGTGTTTCTTTTTCGTTAGTTTAGTCTCCAAGGCCCGAAAAAGCATAAAATGATGCGGATGGAGTACTCTTCTAGTCGATGTGACTAGAGTATACCTTTTTTGTAATTAGTCTACGAGGTCCGAAAAAGGGGTAAACTTATACCGGGTAGACGCCCTTTCAGATACGTTTAGCGAGCATGAAAGGAAGCAAGATTGCTCGGCGATCTTTTCATTGTTTTCGGAGTCAGAAAAGAGCTTAACAGAAACTCCCTAAGTGCCTTTTTCGTCAAAGGGGTTGCTCGGCCCGAAAAAGGGATAAAATGATACCGAACAAAAATGGATTGATGAGGGCGAGAAAAGGTCTCAAGCATCGTCATCAGTGCAGAAAACTGGATCTGGTGACATAAAGATTGTCGAAAACGGAGAACGGCCGATGTGGCACGCAAACCGAGGTGACGAGGGAGCATGGAAGAAATGGCCGAAAAATCAAAAGGTGAGAGCGAGAAATGATCTCAAGCATCATCACGAGCGCAGAAAACTGGATCCGACGATATAAGGCATGCACCAAATTGAGAACGATCGATGTGGCACGCAAACCGAGGTGACAAGGGGGCATGGAAAAAATGCCCTGAAAATTGGGACGTGACAGCGAGAAATGATCTCAAGCATCATCACGAGCATGGAAAACTGGATCCGACGATATAAGGCATGCCCCAAACTGAGAACGGCCGATGTGGCACGCAAACCGAGGTGACAAGGGGGCATGGAAAAAATGCCCTAAAAATCAGGACGTGACAACGAGAAATGATCTCAAGCATCATCACGAACGCGGAAAACTGAATCCGGTGATATATGACACGTCCAAAACGGAGAACGACCGATGTGGCACGCAAACCGAGGCCACGAGAGAGGCCAAAAAATGGTCAAAAAATGGACCCCGTGAAAACGGAAAAAGGAAGGAACCCGCATGAAGTTCTCGCGGTGCTGATTCCAACGGTACCAACGGTTTGAGAAATGGACTTCGTATGATACCGCAATGGTTGTTGGAAAATTGGTGGAATTTCTATAAATAGGGCGTGGGGCCCAAATGACTTGTCATTGTTACGTGCGAGTTTGATAGAGCTGTCAGAGCTTTTTCTCGATTTCCGGGAGATTTCACCGTTGGTTTTCGATTCAGCGAGTTGCAGGTAACTCTATTTCCCTTAGCCTTGTCAATTATGTCTTTTTTGTTTAGCGGCGTGCCCCCGAAGGCCGCGAAATTCCACGTTGACTCTCCAACGTGGAACCGCGCGGGTTTCGGGGCTGAACCCGCGATGAACCGCGCGGGTTTTAGGCTCACAGTCGCGATGTTCATCGCGACTGTGAGGTCGGAACCCGCGATGTTCATCGCGAGTTCATGGGGGATAGTCGCGATGTTCATCGCGACTGTCCGGCCAAAACCCGCGATGTTCATCGCGGGTTTTTGCATGGATCCCGCGATGGTCATCACGGCTTTTTGTGGAAAAGACGCGATGGGAATTGCAGCTTTTTGTGTAAAAGCCGCGATGGGGTTTTTCTAAAAATTTTATTCTGGGGCTAAAAATTTCTTCTATTTTTCTGGCAGGATGTTGAGGAGACCTCAGTCCTCGTGGCGGGAGAGGGAGATCGATGGTGATCTTATGTTGAGGATTGAGACTGATGCAGGGGTGAGACAGACTCTGGCTATGAGCGGACTTTTGAAGTTCGCTCAGATCCCCCCTATTCGTTCAGTGAGGCGGCTCCTGAACAAACTTGTGAGTTGGTGGGTGCCAGCAGAGGGTGCCTTCATTATTGGGGGTGAGAGGTTAGAGATTACTCTCACGGATGTTTATTTTTTGACTGGGTTGCCTCGCTTGGGTGAGGTGGGTGATATCATGCCGAGGTTGCCTCCAGGTATAGATATGGAGGACCTTTTACAGACTTTCTGTTCTGATGATGCTGTTTTACAAAACAGCTCTATTAGTCTGCGATCCCTGCGTGAGTGGGATATGCGAGCTGTTGAGGCCTGCGTTCTACGGATACTGGGTGCTGCTGCGCCACATCGTATGTCTGGGGGGCAGACGATGATGGTGGACTCTGTTCTTCAGGGTACTTATTATGCCTGGGGGCAGATGTTTCTGGCTGGAGTCCGGAGAGATCTGGACAAGGCCATTAGAGAGGGAGGCGAGTTTTGTTACCCCTCATTTTTATGTTGTTTTTTCTTTGAGCGGGTGCCGACCTTGCTGCCACGGGTACCCATTCGTGCTGGTCTTCTGAGTGAGCCGTGTATGATGAGATGGGGGCAGATGATGCCTCGTGGCGGCGGTGGTGTCCGCGGATTCTTCATGGAGGATTTTTATCAGCAATGGGAGCAGATGCCTCTGGTTATTGAGGACTACCCTTATGCAGGCATGGACTACCGAGGTGACCCAGAGATGCCTCGTGCCCCAGGACAGGCCTGGAGTTTAGACGGTATGTTTTGTGTTTTATTTGATATTATATCATATGCTGTATGATTTATCATTGATGATTATTGTTCTATAGTATGTGATGGCTTACTTGCTTTGTGCAGATGTGGGTCCAGCGCCACCGCCTGACTACGTGGCTCGGCAGGGGCGGGCGATGGTGGTCGCCCATCCACCTGTACCTGTACCTCCTCCGCGTGGTGGAGGATTTGCAGCTCGTGGGCGAGGGGTTGGCCCTCGTGATGACGCCATAGATGGTGTCCGACAGACTTTTGCCCGGATCCTAGCTGGGCTTCCCGAGGATGGTTGGAGAGACCTGGATCGAGATATTTTGCAGGGTTGTTTCGGTGCACCGCCTGAGTGGCAGTCGCTCCTATTGAGGACAGCGGTGTTCGTGGCGAGGCACAGGGATGGTAGACGGGATGATCCGGCAGGGCCGGCTCAGGGGAGGATACGTCTGCGGGACAATCCAGCGGGGCCGGCAGAGCCGAGAGTTCGGGCTCGTCATGACCCGGCGGGGCCAGCAGAGGAGGATTCGGAGGAGGAGCCGGAGGAGGAGCCTGAGGATCCTCGGGATCCAGCTGAGTAGACGATACTGTATCTGCCCCCAAATGCTGATGAGCATATGGGGAAGCATTTTTTGTATGACAGATGTATTTTTTGTATATCGGGTGCTGAGGGCACTTATGACATGTTGACTATTTGATTTATATATATATGTGGATATATATTTGGATATATTGTCGTGTATGCACGTGGATGCACCTTTGTCTTTTGTATATGCCCATGGAGGCACCTGTTATGCACGTGGATGCAGTATGTTTGTTGATTTATGTATGCCCGTGGAGGCACCTGTTATGCACGTGGATGCAGTATGTTTGTTGATTTATGTATGCCCGTGGAGGCACATGTTATGCACGTGGATGCATTATTGTTTTTTGTATATGCCCGTGGAGGCACATGTTATGCACGTGGATGCATTTTGTTTATAGATATGCCCGTGGAGGCACATGTTATGCACATGGATGCATTTTGTTTATGGATATGACATGATGTGACTGGTGTGCCAGTCGAGGACATTGTTGGCCATATTATCTGCTACACTACTGAGGTGTCTTGGGACATGTGTGAATGAAATGGATTAAAACTGTCTAACCATTTGTTTAGTGCACAGGAATTTTTTGAAAAGACAGGGATCGCGTACCTGGTAATCATTGTTGAGCTGGGAAACTAGGAGCTGTGAGTCCAAGAAAACGTTGAGGTGACGGATGCTCATTTGGAGAGCAGCGGCCAGGAGACCGATCATGGCATCGTATTCAGCTTGATTATTGGTAGCGGCACCTAAACATACTCCGTCAATGTGAATTAACTCATGTGAAGGGGAGTATATTACCCAAGCTGCGGAGGCGAGATTGGGAGACCAGCGGCTTGCACCATCAGCGAAACCGACATGGAAAAGTGGAAAAGGCTCCATCTCTAATGATGAGGTTGAATGGCTCCAAGGATGAGCAACTCCAATCTCCAATGGTCTCTTCTCCAATGTAGTTTGCAATGGCTAAAATGCTCAAGGGAGATTTCAGCAGCATAAGGATGAGATAATGGATGGATGTGAAATGAGGAGCCCCTACCACCTTTTTATAGGTTTTGGTGGTGGGGAATACCATTTGTGGTTTTGTGGAAACCAAATGGTATTGACCAACATGGTTTAGGTACTTTTCCCTCCTTTTTCCTTTTTTGAATAAAAATAATATTTTAATTCCCTTTTTAATATTTTTGGGAATTTGGACCCTTTTTGAGGGTTTTTTATGCTTTTCTTGGGAAAATAATCTTTTTTAATGGAAAAAGGGGTGTACTCAGGTCTTTTGGTGACCTCTTGTTGGTTTCAGAGGCTCTGATGGTGAAAAAGTGGATAAATGGGTCATGTGAATAGGGAAATGAGCTAGTGAGCACTTTTTGGGTGTTAACAATGCTGGATGTATCACATCTACAGAGCCAACCCTATTTCATGCTGGATGTATCATATATACAGAGCCAGCCCTGTTTCATGCTGGATGTATCATATATACAGAGCCAGCCCTGTTTCATGCTGGATGTATCACATCTACAGAGCCAGCCCTGTTTCATGCTGGATGTAACCTAGAACAATTCTAGGATTTGTCACATACATTTTGAACCGAGGTCCAGGGATGATCCAGTCCTATCATGTACCTTTTGAACCGAAGTCCAGGGACGATGCAATCCTATCATGTACCTTTTGAACCGAAGTCCAGGGACGATCCAGTCCTATCATTCAATTCTCGGAGACCTCATGTCTACGGCTCAATTCAAAGGACCATAGTCCGAGGACGATCCAATCCCCTTACCTGTTCATTCAGGATTTAGTTCTCGGAGACATCATGTCTACGGCTCAATTCAAAGGACTAAAGTCCGAGGATGATCCAATCCCCTTACCTGTTCATTCAGGATTTTGTTCTCGGAGACATATGTCTACGGCTCTCTTTAGGACTGAAGTCCAGGGATGATCCAATCCCCTCAAGTCCACCAAGGACTTCATTCTCGAAGACATACGTCTATGGCTCTCTTTAGGACTGAAGTCTAGGGATGATCCAATCCCCTCAAGTCCACCAAGTACTTCATTCTCGAAGACATACGTCTACAGCTCTCTTTAGGAATGAAGTCCAGGGATGATCCAATCCCCTCAAGTCCACCAAGGACTTCATTCTCGAAGACATACGTCTACGGATCTCTTTAGGACTGAAGTCCAGGGATGATCCAATCCCCTCAAGTCCACCAAGGACTTCATTCTCGAAGACATACGTCTACGACTCTCTTTAGGATTGAAGTCCAGGGATGATCCAATCCCTTCAAGTCCACCAAGGACTTCATTCTCGAAGACATACGTCTACGGCTCTTCTTTCGGACTGAAGTCCAGGGATGATCCAATCCCCTCACACGTTCACCAAGAACTTCATCAAAACATGTGTCAATCATGTATCCTCATCATCAAAACATGTATAAAAAAACATGTATCCTCATCATCAAAACATGTATAACAAAACATGTATCCTCATCATCAAAACATGCATAACATCTATCATCAAAAGCATGTATATCTAACCTCAAAAGCATGTATACATCTATCATCAAAAGCATGTATACATCTATCATCAAAAGAAAAAATATAAGATTCCTAAATCTAAATAATTCTAAGTAACTAGGTGCAGTAAAAAAGTAACCTCATCATTGATGAGACAAACTTGTTATCAGATACTATACTACTCCCCCTTTCGAGGAGGGTCCTTCTGGACTATACCAAGCTTGTCTCGGAAGTATTCAAACTTTACTCGAGACAGAGGTTTAGTCAAGATATCAGCAATCTGATCCTCAGTGCTTATATACTCGAGCTTGATAGCTCCTCTCTGCACCATATCTTGCAAATAGAAGTATCGGATCTCTATGTGTTTTTGACTTATCGTGGAATACAAGATTTTCTATCTTGATGCAGTTTTGAATGTCACACATAATCATAGTGGAATTCATTTCTAAGTCAAACACTCCATATAAAAGCTTCTGAAGCCACACTGCTTCACAGCTAGCAGAGCAGACAGCTATATATATATTCTGCTTCAGCAGTACTGAGAGCCACACTAGATTGTTCCTTGCTGAACCATGAGATCATGGCAGATTCAAGACTATAACATCCACCTGATGTACTCTTTCTTTCTGAGGCACTTCCTGCCCAATCGGAATCTGAGTAACCATGTAAACTGAGTTCATGACCTCCAAGATAATATAGACCAAAAATCTAATGTACCTTTTAGGTACCTCACTTCATGCTTTGTAGCTATTAAGTGCACCTTTCTAGGTTCTACTAGATACTGACTTAGGGTATTTACAGCAAAGCATATATCTAGCCTAGTATTTGTTAAATACATCAATGACCCAATGATTTGTCTATATAGGGTTAGGTCCACTAAATACAATGAGTCATTAACTAACAACTTCACGTTGGAGTCCATGGGAGTGGCCATGGCTTTATACTCCAACATATCAAATCTTTTTAGAAACTTCACAGCATACTTACCTTGATTTAAAAGATTCCTTTTGGATATTGCCATACTTCTATACCTAAGAAGTATTGCATTAATCTGAGATCTTTCATTTTCATTTCTGCAGCCATTTTCATGACCTGTTTCTCATTCCTTGTCAGAAAGAGATCATCGTCATACAATAATTGTATGATAGGTTCATCATCCACAACCTTAAGGTAAAGGTTAGGAACAACTTTACTTCTAGTAAAGCCCAATCTTTGTCATGAAGCTGTCAATTGTCCATTATTCACACTCAGAATTGAGTGATCTTCTGCATATCTATCTGTGCCATCTCTCGTCAGATTGGTCTACTAATATGATCCTCAAAATCATTCGAACTCTGTGGTGAGTTCCTTCTTGTATCCATGTCATATGTGTATAGAACCCATATTCAACCTTGTAGCAAAGGTTGAGATCCACATCACCCATGATGATCATTAAGCTCATTAATTGACTACCGATCCTGGGAACCCATACAGAACTTGATTACATTATTAAGAGAATGGTCTTATCTAGTCCCTTGGAGCAAAACATCTCATCATGATTCTCTTCCTCTTTCTAAGAGAATCTCTTAACCACAAGATTTCTATAGTGTGTTTGATTTGTAAATCTTTTGTTGAACATCCATCGCTTGTTCAGAGTTCATCATTCATCATGATCTTTCCTACAAATCAAAATTAAGTACATGATTAGTAATACTTCATAATCATCAAATCATATTGATATGATAACCTATTATGCATACAGATATCATTTACATAGTTATGCAACTATTTTGACCAATACTTTGGCACAACACTTTCCCATATCCTATATGCATACAGTCGCTATCTAGATGCCTTCCATCTCTACCAGAACATACTATCGAGAGTGTGCACAACTCTCAGCATGTCAGCAAAGAGGTTTCATTCTAGACAAGCAACAATGGAATGTTTGTCCAATTTACCAATCATATGCATATTAGTAGTATACTATTCAATGCTTTATGAATGTTTACACTCAACATGATATATTCTAGGAATACAAATATGCATACAAGCAATATCATTTACTATTTCTAATAACAACCCAAATACTTATCTTTTATGTTTGTGTGGTTGCCTCCCGCTTGATCTTCTGTATGTCTTCTGAACTTCTATTCATTCTGTACCACTGTGCATGCTCAAGTGTACACTAGTGTCATCCTCATGATCTCATACACAAACATACATTCATTAGTATATTCTCAATATTATCAAAACATTCTAATTCTAAATAATATTGAATATGATCATTAGTATTCAGGGTTTCAAGGAAGTCTTCTTTTACTCATGCATATTCTTGTTTGATCTAGCTAGTTAAATCATCAACCAAGATAAGAGACATAATATGCATAAACCCTTGATTACTAACCAATCATACCAAGTATACTTACACAAGGTAAGATTCTAACATGACATAGGAAAACATACCTGGATTAGTATACTTGCTTAGTTATGTACAACATACCTAAACAATCTCTTCAATGATTTAGAGATCCTGAGCTAGAACCTGCATGTCTCGTAGGTTAAACATGATATAACAAAGTCATACATACCTCATGAGTCTTTGTATTCATGTTGTCATGGTCATGGAACTTGATTTGTCTTTTGTGATGTACCTGTGTCTTGTTAGGAGACAACATCAACCTCACACAACACCATAATGCATAAGTACAATCATATAGCCCTAATCAATGAATGTCTTCGATCATTCACATGCATTCATATCGTTACTAGGGTGATAAGACAATTAATAACATTAATCAAGATTGTACTAATAAATAACATGAAGACAAACACATTATGAACTTAATCAAGAATCAGATTTCAAGAAATACCTGAACCTCCTTAAGTCATACCTATCGAGACTTTTTGTAGTCTTCTTATGTAAGGCCTTAGCCTCAACTCCCCTTGAAACTTGATCTGGAGCTTGATTAGGGTTTGCTAGAGAAACCCTAAAAATTCAATCTTTGACTTTCACACTTATGAATGGATGGAAGAATGTGTCTTGCTGAGATGATCAACCTAGTATTCTTCAATTCTGAAATCTCCAAAATTTGACCCCTCAAAATTGCCTTTGAAACTTCTGGATCTTCTGGACAGGAACCCGAACTATGGTTTTATGAAGCCCACCCTTCTGTCCAATCAAAAGGTTCGATCCAAGGCTCTAAGCTCTTATTTTTCTGAGGAGCTTCCATCCGTGGACTCCGATTCCAAAAATTCTAACTTTCTCTGAAACCCTAAATTTCGGAAGCCATGAATAAAGGTGCTCCAAAAATAATTTTGTTTTGACAGAAATATGCACCTGATTGTTTCTGCTATAACTCTGAAATTTCTGCTCCACAGGGTCTGAAAACCTTTTCTGCAGTAGCCTGACCTATCATCTTTCCATCCTGACAGGTCTGACCTCAATTGGATTTTTTGAGAGAGAGTTATGCCAAGTGTCGCAACGTGACCTGTTTATGGGATAAAACAGGAGAGCAAAGTTGTACGGCGTGCCACGTGTCACTATTTGAACTTCGGCCTCTGAAAATTTTTCCTGAGATATCTTGACCTGTTATCTTTCCATCCTGACAGGTTTGACCTCAATTGGACTCTCTGAGAGAGATTTATGCCAAGTGTCGCAACTTGACCTGTTTATGGGATAAAACAGGAGAGCGAACTTGTACGGCATGCCACGTGTCACTGGTTCACCTTCATCCTCTGAAAACGTTTCTTGAGATAGTACAGTCTGTGTAATACCTATCACTTTTTACTAAATTTCATTTGGAGCTTCCTAGCCCAAGTTATGACCTTTTTTCCAAGGTCACCTGATTTTGACTGAGATCTGGAAGAGGCCGAAACCCTAAATTGTACTGATCATAACTCATAAATTAAAACGAATATGAGGGTGCCCTTTGGACACAAGGTACCTGGGGATGTTATCTACGACCTATAAACTTTTTAGATCCTGAAACTTTGCATAAATGGATTTATAGCGAAAGTTCCACGATGACTGGTTTTTTCTATATAAAACCCTAACCTTCAAATTGTCGCAAGAGAAGCAAGTGTCGTAAGTGCCATACATTACCTTCCTTCAGGTTAGCTCTGATACCATGTTAAAATTCAATATGATAAGACATAAAATAGCAGCATTACATTCCATTTCACAATAATGGCATATACAGGATCACTGAAGAAACAACAAGCATAGCATAAACACAAGAGACACAGATTTATCCTAGGAAACCCTCATGGGGTAGAAAACCCAGTAAAGATTCCTCAATGTAGATGACCAGCAATATACAAAGATGCAAACCAAAGACATGATCTCCTCCTCCACCATAGCAGACCTCTCCTCCACAAGTGCGCCTCTCTTAAGTGAGTGAGTGTATCAAATGAGGAACATACCTCCTCTATTTATACACTACACTGACATGTATTTTACACAAGTACATGTAGGCTCGTATTTAACCATTAGGTTAAATACCCTATTATAACTAACTGGGCCTACCCCCACATGGTGGGTCTAATAATCCTAGTTACCACAACCAATTCGGAGGAATAAACATCTCCGGATTCATAGTATAATCACATCGGAGGTATGGAACATCTCCGGAATAAATAATATACAAATATAATATTCTTAGAAGTTACAATATTCAACACTTATAGTCTGGATGGACATTATTGCAGACCGATTTCACAATCACCAACACAGATTTGTATCATTGGCGTATCCATCAACATGTCAATCATTTAATACCGTCAAAACTCGTTCCCATTGTTATGATTACAAGTTGTTACACTACGTTATGACACTATAGGATATGGTTCTTTGAACCTAAAGTTCTTATGGTTCCAAGTAACTATTTCATAAAACACGTAGGTTGTTATAATACCAACGTTCGTATCTATGCATTTAGACATACCCTTAGAACTTAACAAACTCATAGACTTGATGTTTCAAATTTCAAAGATCGCATGGTTTCGAAGACTTTGATTCTTATCACACACTACTATGTTGTTTAAAAACCAACGATAAACATATATTCTCATAACCCAAGGTTTATATCGTAACACTAAATTGATAATATTGTATAGAACAATAATTCAAAGTTTATATAGTCCCAAGTTTTTAATTATGGACTTAAATAATAATGAGCTATGACTTAAATTTTAGTTAAGGAAATAACTATAGTCTCCCTTGACATAATCTCATCTTTTCCATTTATACAAGTTAGATACAAGCCTTTAAAAAGGGTTATAAGTATCACTAGGGTTACGAAGGGAATAGCCCTTACTTAAGCAGATTATTTTGTGACCTTTGGATGTGATATTACAAACTCTGTTATCGAAACTATAAAAATATATAGTTGGTATAACAGTCTTTCAAACGGATACAATAATTTTTAGAATTAGCTTGAAGACTGATTGATGCTATGAGTTCTTACCTTACTCTCTCATATAAACATTTAATGACTTGTGATATATGTATTACATCAACAATGGAAAGATAGAGATGACATTATAACTAGCTAGTATAGTAACAAAACCATCAGCAGAATGACGTACATAGATGACATGATTTAAACATCATGGAGTTGTCAGACAAAGGCTTAAAACAGTAATTGTAGCATTGAAACCCATACCGTCTCACTTCTGAAGAGTCGCAACAGAAATTATAATATTCTATTTATTTATGATGATGAAACTGAACTACACGTACTTCATTCTTACCTGTTGTCTGCACATAGGACATTCAATAAGTTTTAGTGTTGTAGTTAAGTAAGATCTAGGGTACCTCGTAGGACACCCTTATGCAACAAAGTCAAAATGTCAGTATCTTTGCAAAAGAGAAAGTGTCGCATCGTTTTTCCAACCTATTTATTTCATTGTCGTCATAATCATGTTACTAGTTATGTGATAACAACTGTCATTATCTTACTGCTGTTAAGACAGAAATTAAAAGCATGCTTAGTATTAACAATTGTACAACTAATGTTGTCATAATCACAATTAATATTTCCGCAATTATAATTTGTCATAATTAATGCTGTTATCAAAATTTTTAAATTTTTATGAAATTTCGAGATGTTACAGAGTCCATCATGGAATTTATGAACGTTGACAACAGTCCGTGGGATGATCTCCACCACAGGTCATCTTTTCTTCCTCCTTTGGAATACATATAGGACAACATCCATACCCTCTTTTTACCAAATATCTACCCGTTCCCTCATTCCCCCATCCTTACATGTCTTACGGACACGGAGGGCAACTTGGCCAACATTGATCCAACCACCCTGGTGGACATCTCGATGAAACCTGGTATATTGGAACACATTCACATAGGCCAGAAGTGTTCCCCTGAAAAAATCGTTGCTAGCACGACCTTATTCAAGCAATTTTTAAACATATTTGCTTGGTCCTATGAGGAGATGCTTGGGATAGACCTTGCAATTGTTTCTCACGAAATAAAAACCTATCCTGACATCAAACCTGTACGCAAAAAATTGCAACTGGTACACCCCCGGAAGATTGCGACAATTAAGGCAGAAATTGAAAAGCTCTTAAAGGCTGGTTTTATTTATCCTGTTCCATTGATGGATTGGGTCTCAAATGTCATCCCTGTGAAAAAAAAGCAGGGCACCATTCGCGTCTGTGTCGATTATCGGGTCCTTAATCGGGCTTGTCCAAAAGACAACTACCCGACCCCCTTCATCGACCAGATTATTGACAATTGTGCCGGAAGCGTCATCTTCTCATTTATGGATGGCTTTTCTGGTTACAACCAAATTGAGATCAACCCAGCCGACCAACATAAGACGACTTTCATCTACCCGTGGGGAATGTTTCTATACCGCAAACTCCCATTTGGCCTTAAAAATACTGGCGCCACGTTTGAACGGGCTATGTTGTATGCCTTCTCATGGACTTTGTGGAACCTTACTTGGAAAAAATCCCTGCTCATTCAAAGCAGCGCGAGTTCCACATTGATTAGACGGCCATTTTCCTCAGATGCAGACGGTACAATATCCGTCTGAATCCTCATAAGTGTATCTTTTGCGTTGAGTCCGGACGCCTCTTAGGATTTATCGTTTCGAAGGATGGGATCTGCATTGATCCCTTAAAGGTGGAGGCCATCATCAACCTACCACCCTCGACGGATGTGATGGAACTTCAAATTCTTCAAGGGAAGGCGACTTATTTAAGACGTTTTGTTTGCAATTTCGCGGAGAAGACTCAGGGGTATATGAGACTGCTCAAGAAGGACGTCCCATTCATTTGGGATGACGAAGCTCAAAAATCCTTTGATAGTATCAAACATGCCATCACGCATGCCCTCGTGCTCCAACTGCCTAATTATTATCGAGATTACATCTTATATCTCGCCGCTTTTGCTACCACTATCGCCATGGTTTTTGTACAGGAGGATAAAAATTCCCAGGAACATGTAATATACTATGCAAGTAAGGGTCTTGCTGACGCTGAAACTAGATATTCACATGTCGAAAAACTCGCATTCGTGGTGGTCATCGCCGTCCAGAAGTTTCGGCACTATATCTTGCTCCGCACCACCACCATCATCGCCGAATCGAACCCCATGTACCACGTATTAGCACGTCAGGTGCTTGGGGGCACGTATTCATGATGGATCGTAATACTGCAAGAATTTGATCTTCTTTTCGAGAAGGACAAGTCAAAGAAGTCTTTGGTGTTTGCCGAGCTCATTTGCGACCTTCCCCATCCTGATGCAGAAGTTGAGCACAATGACTCCTTTCCAAACGAATCATTGATTCTCACTAGTACGACTGATGCATGGTATGGAGATATCTCATTGTATCTTCAAACCCAACGCTTCAACCCTCAACTCTCTCACGACGACCATCGTAAGATACGTCACCATGCAAAGTATTATTTAATCATTAATGATACTTTGTATCACCATGGCATTGATTCAATTCTTCGACGTTGTCTCACTCATTATGAGGCTGAACGCGTTCTCAAGGACTGTCACACTGGGGCATGTGGCAGTCACCTCTCTAGGATGGCTATAGCCTAGAAGATTTTGCGCGCAGGATATTTCTGGCCTATTATCTTCAAAGATTGTATTGAGGCCGTAAAAAAATGTCCTCCTTGCCAACACTTCCATATGAATAAGCGCACCCATCCCATCCCATTACACCCGGTTATTTCCGTGGGCCCCTTCGGAAAATGGGGCATCGACTTTATACATTGTAAGCCTACCTCGGTCGGGGGGCATAGTTACATCATTGTAGCTGTGGATTACTTTACAAAGTGGGCCGAAGCTATGACTACATACTAGAACAATGGAAAAATTTCCGCACTCTTCATGTTCAATCATGTAATAGCGCGGTTCAGAGTTCCTAAGGTGATTGTTACCGATCATGGTTCCCATTTTCAGAACCATATGGTTGATGAACTGAGTGACAGGTTGGGTTTTCACCATGAAAATTCAACACCCTACTACCCGCAGTCCAATGGACAGGTCGAGGTCATTAACAAGGTCTTGAAAACTATGGTCCAAAGTATGCTAGGAACACATAAGTCCAATTGGTAGAACATGCTCTTTTCAACGTTATGGGCCTACTGAACTTCTGTCAAAACCGCCACAGGCTTCACTCCTTTTCAATTGTTATATGTATTGAAGGCTATCCTACCTATAGAGTGAGAAATTCCATCTCTACAACTCGCTGTCGAACTTCTTCCTGTCAAGGAAGAACGTCTCTTGCACTTAGAAAAACTTGATGAGTCTTGCCGAGATGCCGCTCTTGCTAATGAAGCGCACAAGAAACGCATCAAATCCCATTATGATAAGTCAGTTGAACCTCGTATCTTTAACAAGGGTGACCTGGTCCTCACCTATGACCAGAAGCATGACAAACTAGGAGTAGGAAAGTTCGAATCCATGTGGCATGGACCTTACATTGTCAAACGTGTTTTGGAGAAGGGAGCTTACGAGCTTGAAGACTATGACGGAATCTCTTTGGGTGAACCCCGCAATGGGATTTACCTGAAGAGATACTACACCTAAATTCATCATGCTTAGACTTTCTTGTATATACTGTACATGGCGTGTTTTTTATGATTTTGTGTGTGCTGTGACGCTTTTGTTTTTGAGTGTCTTTAGATCTCGTTTCCGCTCCTTATACCATGTTCTGTTTGCGTGTGCAGATGGAAACGTGCTATGGATTCGCGGACGGCTCTTGCCGGCATACCCGTAACCTTGCTTTGGCAACCTAGGTACTATATTCCCCAACAAGTGAGCTCATTAGCTCAGGAGGAAGTTGCCTAGGGTTTGCGACCAACAATGCTGCAGAGTATCAGGCAGTAATCAGAACCCTAGCTAACGCCATTTCCTTGGGTATGAACCACATTTTCATCTGCATGGATTCTCAATTAGTGGTTTCCCATCTTAACCAGGTTTACGCCATTCGTGATCCCACCTTACTCCGTCTCTTCAGACGAGTACGTCTCCGGGAAAGGTCATTTGAATCTGTTCAGTACCTACACATTCCACGAGAGTTAAACACAGTTGCTGATTCGATGGCCAACTTCATTTTGGATTGGTACATCACACACACATAACATTCATAATATGTAAAAGCATTCACAACATGTAAATAATACAATGTATAAAAGCAAACATGTAAACAAGATCACATTACTCATCATTTTAAAAACACATAATGTATAAATCGTCGAGAGTGTATGTATATATATATATATATCATCAAAAAAAGTAGTGCCGGTACAAAGTCTGAAGCACGATGGATTTCAGTGAGTCTCTACAAAATATGAAGCATCGTAGCTTTCAGTAGTACAAAACCCGAGGCCTCTAAGCTCTCAGTACGAGTATAAGAGTGTCATCAGGCCTGACGCCTGACCCATACACCACCCCTAGCATGAACAACTCATTGTCGCTGGGTGAGGAAGTAGTCCACAGTCTGAGCCACCTTGCGGAGTAAGGCGTTGAAGCATACAGACCCTCCAACCCCAAACCTCTGCATAGGTCTCTGTAAGTCATCAATAGCTGGCTCGGGTACCTCCACGGTCAGCTGGGACAAGTTCTTGTACACCTCCTCCATCTCCTCGATGGTAGCATGAGCACCTGGGGGCACAACTGCTTCCCCACCTCTATCTCTCCTCGCTAGGAGAGAAATTCCTACTGGTCATACGGGCCCCACATCTTCACACACATGTTATATACTTGTCAGCACTACATAAAAAAAATGATAAAATATACAATACTAAAAATACAAAAATAGTTTTGTTCTCACCTATGTCACCCCATGCTGCACCCTATAGCATCATCAAGTCGGGATCCTCTTGGAAGTCCGTGCCGCTGTATGGAAATTCCTCGACCATGAGTATTTGGCCTTCCAGCCAACTAAAGAACTTAGGACCAAAGCTGATGATGGGTCCTCCACCATGACGAGTCATGACCTCAGTCCATCTGAGCATGTGGGGATCTCTAGGCTCCCTGTCATCTAATACCACCTGTGAACGTAGGAGAGGGATCTGTTCCAAGAGGAACGATATCACGATTGACCGATAACCAAACTGCTTGAGCTCTCCCCGCCGACACTTGGTCAGCTGAGCTCGGAGGTTTGTGAGGAGACCCTCGCACTAGTTGAAAACCATGGGGGACATGCAGTCCTCCTCATAAAGCATCTGAGTCCGAGTAGCCATGTGTGGGGCTTGGCTACCCGCCGCTCTAGTAATAGTAAGCAATATGGTATGCAGTGGGAGGCTCACCACATCGCTGATAAGAATCTTCCACTGGAAGGTCAAGAAGTAGCGATACAATGTTGTGACACCATGTCATAAACTATGCGGTCACTGGCCTGTGTTCTAGTAAGATGCACAGGTTCCCCTCTCCGGGACAGACCTGTGAGAAAATAGATGTCCTTAACATCTATTGTGAGGATGTGCTCACCAATCACAAAATATTGATCGGTTGCATCCCAACTCTGGAGCATGTGTGATAGCAATGGGATTTGGTATCTCATCCCCTGAATCTCAAAGAACTTGAGCAAACGATAGTTCCTCAAGGAATCCACACATTGTGGATCATTAGCAGCTTGTTCATCTTCTATCTCGTGTTCTGATTCTCGCCACTCTAAAACCATGTTGGCTAGCAAGCAACCTACGAAAAAGGGCATTTAAACACTGTTAGGCCTGCTTCAACCTTCATAAGTCCATTTTTTTATTCTTTTTGATGTTTGGAATTTGCAACTATGCCGTTGCATTGTACGTTTGTGTACAGTGCGATGTCATTGCACTTCACCCATTTGAGGCTTGCGGCGACTCGGTCTCATTGTAGGTCCCTAAAGGGCCAACTGCAACGAGCCAAGAGCGTAGTAGCCCTCCATGAACTCATCAAAAAACCCAAAAAATGAACCTAAAAGCAAAATCTAATCCACTAGAAAGTTGCTGGATGAAGTTTAGGCCTACCTGATCAGGACGGTTGGTGAAATGGCGGATTGTAGCTCCTGGAATCGGCAAAGGAATTTTTGGCTCCAAATTGGTACTTCTCCTCCCAAATTGGCAAATGAAACATTGAAATCTATTTTGGCCCATTTTTCTATTTATAAATAGAATGGAATATTCCTTTTCAAATATTTTGATGCTCTTGGGCCATTTATCATAGTTTTTGACCATTTTTGTCATACTTGAGGCTATTTGACACATTTTCTAGTGTGCAGGAGTTGTAAGTGGTCTTTTGTGTCGTTTCTCGTGTCACAACGGTCATCACAGGTATGAACACTCCCTTGAATGTTTTGTCATTATTTTTGCAACGGTTAGTCTGTAATTATTGAGTGATGATGAGTTTACTCTTCATTTGTTCTCGTACTCACGGAAATATGAGAACAAGTACTGAGTTATGATTTATCACTTTTCCAGGCTCGTTAAACTTCCATGGAAAAGGACACCCCTCGGAGTCTACCGTTAATCTTTTTTAAGGCTCCCGAAAAACGAAAAGATTGCCAAGCGAACTTGTCATGTTCATGCTTGTTAAAGTATTTGAATGGTCATCTTCCTGGTGATAGTTTACCCCTTTTTCGGACCAGGAGGCACTAATTACGAAAAAGGTATACTCCATCCAATCATGACTGGAAGAGTCCTCTCTTGCGTTGTTTTACCCTTTTTTGGGCGATGAGGATAACTTTACGAAAAAGGACCATCGGAGTCTTCTTTAGTTCTTTTCAGACTCTCTAAACATGAAATGACGACCGATTTTACCTTCTATGGACTCGTTAAATTTTCACATTGAAGGGCCCGTCATGGGACGAACCCCTCCTATCCTAGGTTCAAAAAATATTTGGGATTGGACTCATCTATGAGATGAGCTATACCGAGCATCTGGTTACCCTCATCAAGCTCGTAAAAAACACATGAGACACTCATCATTCATAATGGGGAAAAAGGAAAGTGTTTGTGTTACATACCTTATTAGTGGCAGCGTGTAGTCGTTCTTGAACATCTTACTCATCTGCATTTGCATACAGCACTTGGATCATATATTGGCCCTCGAGTTCCACTTATTTCTTGAGTCCTGTTACTCCTTTGAGCCATTCAAAGAAAAGCTTCCATCATCAGTCGCTTTGAGAATTTGTGTCGCACTCGTCGTGTCAATACTGCCAAGTCATGCCATGCCCATGTTCAAGAATATGTCTATCATTTATCATCTGTATTCAGTACACCCTCCATCACGTCGGTCTACTCTGAGTCAGTCTTGCATGTTACTGTACCATCCGATCTACCTTATACATTTTTGTCGTGTTTCATGTTGATTGATGGGGTATTCATCATGGCCCTCCTTCGATGGATTCATCCTTGTTGACTTCAACACATCATTCAAGGATTGAATTTAGAAACCAGCCAAGTACCTTGGCCCTGCATGCCTCAATGGCAGGTTACCTCGCTTTCATCATGAGTTTACATCATTGAATCTTGATTGAAATATTTCATCTTGCGTTCGACTTCAACTCATTTATTCACGCTTGATGATATGCACTGTGATACCTTGGGAATCATCGACATCAATGGTGATCTCCCTCTCACTTGTTAACGGTCTACATCAATGGCCGGTAATCAAGTGGTTTCTACCATGTTCGACGTCAAGACATTTGTAATCACATGGATAGATTCGTATCATTGCGGGTTCAGCTTGAAGACCCCGGGGAGTCATGTTTTACCCAGGTTGCGATGGAGTTTGTATTGAGTTATATCACACGGATCCACTTTTGTATTGGTCGTGGCTGTTTTATCATCTCATCATGGATCTATGCTTGTGTCTAGTAGCCATGATTGTGTTCAGTCGGTCATTACTACCATGGATCTGCAATGTATTGGTCGGCAGCCATGTTGTACTTCATATGAGATTTCCAGTTCAGAGGCAGTTGTACTGCAGCAGTGTCCTTCATCTGACAAGTCTATTGCCATTAATTCTATCAAAGCACTTCAGCTGTCTATCTTCAACAGCTTCATGCTTTGGGGGGCATTCTGTTACACCCAAAATCTACTCATCATGAGATTCAGTGTATACACCCCTGAAGATACTTGGATTAAGTAGTCATCTTGGGAGGATTTGTACCCAATTGTGCTCAGTTTTGAAGGTTTATCGCAGGCTACACACTAGCAACATGCGACATCGCAGCTTGCTCCATTATAGGGTGTGACGAAGTCAGTTAAGTGGCAAAAATATCTTCTTCGAGGTCCATCTCGAAGCTTGCTGACTTGGGACACTATCCTTGACCTCTTGGAAGAGCTGGCACTCGGTTCCTAAACCTTTGGAGAGATCCCTTAAGCCTCTCCAACCATCTCTCAACCTATCCTATCCATACCCTATCCATTTAGTCCTATATAAGTGAAGCTCACTCCCATCCCAAAGGGAGGAAGGCTATGGTATCTACATGCTGGTGAAATCATTCTTAGAACACCTCCACTCACCTATTGGAGAACTCATACTTCCTTGGAAGGATATGGCAATTGGCTTTGTCGGTGAAGGGCTACAACGTTAAGCCTTGGTTATGGTTCTATATCTCTATCATGTACTCCTCTATTTGTAGTAATACAAATGCTTTCCACCAATGTTGTTCATGTGTGTAATGATATTGAGTAGTTTACCTGCTTAACTGTTTACTTAGGTATCTTATTGTATAGATGTCTTTTACTAGTTTCTCTTGTTTCTCGTCTTGACATGTCTTGCAGCTAGGATTTGACAACTGTAGGACGTGGATCAACATTCAGAAGAAAGGATCACAAAGTAAAAGGTAAGACATCTAGTACTCGATCCTTAAGTAGAGCTAGGAAATGCATTGGTAGTCTGTTCTATTTGTTCTAGACTCACTTTGAGCTAGGGAGATCCGGCTCCGCTCAAGTGGATTGTCTGATAACAATCCTCCTCTTTCGAGATGGGCAGCCATAACTCTTAGATATGTCGGTGATCTTGTTGATGATCCACTTGATCAAAGGAGAACTAGATCTGATATTCAGAATGGAAGGTTTCATCCTTCTCACATTGATCATTCTGACATTGATCCATTTCTTGTCGATAGATCCTTCTTCAGTGGATAATTCCACTTACCTTTTGGGGTGAGTGATATACATGATTGAGTATCCTACTACAGTCTATTTTTTGGGGGGATTTATTCCCACTGGGTTTTCCCTCTTTCCTCACTTTATTTATTTAGATTTTTGTATGAGGTGACCTATGGTCTCAGTTACTAGAGCCCTAATAGTTTTCAATTACTTCCTCATAGTTTGGATTGCAAGGGGGTGTTGGAATATTCTCACCATCATTATTTATATTTGCATTATTTGCATATATTTTGCATACTGCATGCATCTAGTCATCAGTATGGTAGTCTCCCCAGCACATGGAGCCTATTTTCATCCCCTTAGACCCTCTTTTTAGCCCTCATTAGCCCTCCTACCTACCTAGTGCGCCTTGTTTTCCTCACCTGGATGACAAATGCACCCTACTACACCTACTTGGATTCCAATAGTCAGTTCCAGCATTGATTGCCCAGTTCATGCATTTATTGGTCTGTTTAACTTCCTGTAGCTTCTAGTTGTCTATATCAGAGTGCCACTTGACGTACTGACAGCCTCATGCGCCTTCCTTGGAGTCTCCTTCCCTACATTTGTGCTCACATGTCTTAGTTAGACTCATTTCACTGATATTTGACTATTTGTGACTACACCACTGATTGGGTGATGTCTCCAATGCTATCCAAACCACACATTGAGGAGAATTCGAATGACCTTAGGTGTATTCGAATTCATTTGACAACATTGAGTTTGTATTCCATTTTATAGTGCCAGCTTACAATTGATGTATGATTATACTGAATATTTCACCATTTTTGAGTTTATGAGTGAATATTGATTCAATTCTTCTTCTTCTTCTTCTCTGCAATTCTTGAGTGGAATTGGTGAGGTTTGCTCTAGCTGTGAGATCTATCCTGTGGAATTTCACAAAAACAAACTTTGAAACTTATGCTGGAAGACTCGTATGAATATAAGCTATGAGCTCCCTAATATATGATACCATATTATAATTCTATGGTTCTTATACCATGTAAGAAATTCTACAAGACAATATCTTGAAATAAAGAAGTCATCAATAAAATATTGCTCAAAGATTTGCATAATTAAGAAGAAAATACTAAGCAGAAATATGTGAGACTGAACACAATTAATGTCAACTCCATGATTAATATTATTGAACAATAATATTATAATAAATAATACATATCAAGAGAGAAGATAGAATTCCTTTATGGCAAGTTGAAAAGCTCACGAAAGGAAGGCTTACTAAAAGCTAAAAAAAACCCTAGGTGTCAAAAGAGCCTTTCAAATCAGTGAAGAGGCTCACGAATTAGATAAGTATGGTATGGAATCTAATGAGTGATGGAAATGTAATGTGATGATGACTTTTGGAGAGAAGAAAGAGGTGTAGGTCGAATTGGCCAAGTAGAGATTGATTCCATGTCAAACTAGTTGCTA
This sequence comes from Larix kaempferi, assembly GCA_027924585.1. NCBI lineage: Eukaryota > Viridiplantae > Streptophyta > Pinopsida > Pinales > Pinaceae > Larix > Larix kaempferi. The sequence goes on along the minus strand of BSBM01000099.1, from coordinate 252,599 downwards.
CCTTATCCACTAGAAAGTAAAAAAAGCAGGATAAATATGTCTAAAGCAGGAAGGCACCTTTCTAATAAAAAAATAGAATAAAATCAGACAAAATATCAGAAAATATTATCTATAATCTATCCAAATTTATCCTAGTGAATCAGGATGGCATGTGGTCCACTAAAAGACAAAAATATGGCCAACTACCTAGGAAATTAATAGAAAATGGTTAATGTATTTTATTCTAAGTATGAAGTGGGTTTTTAAATGTTACAAAAGTATCCATACCATGTGTCATCCGACGAAATGGTGAATAGGTTTTCATTTGGAAGGTTAATTGTGATCGGAGATGACACCGATGAAGAGGGTAGGTTGGTCATGAGTTGTGCCAAGGGGAGTGCCTTAGTACTTTTGGGTGTAACGAATTCAAGGTCATACTCTTGAGGGATAACGATCCACTTGGCCGCTTGGCCTTGAATGAGACGATGTAATACCCCATTTTGCCCCCTATGAAATATTGGCTTTTAATGTAAACATTGTATACATGTGACGTATGTTTCCCTAGCGTGGAGCTCAAAGCCAATGCCTGTTATGTGGAATTCTGCCCTACGGATAAGTCAAAATTCCCTTAGGCTAAAGCAGACTTAAACTAACTCTAGGCTAAGAACAAAACGAAACAAATGCAACCTTGAATCCCTAGATCTAACAAACATCTCAGTATTAGAATGCTGAAGAGAATAGAAGGAGTATAACTGACCTTATATCCAAGCGCTTGTTTTTGATGTTTGCTTCAAGCTCCAAATCCTCACAAGTGAACCTGTTAAAATGGAACCAAAACACAAGTATGCACTATTCTCTAGCAACCTGAAACATGAGTTAGAATCTAAATCTATAAAAGATACAAATCATATCATTAAAACAAGATTAACACAAATGATTTGGGAAAACAAGACAAGTTATTCCATTACAACTTGAAGATTACTTACAAAGGGTGCTTGATGTCCAAGCCAATCCTCCAACTCCAAGTGTCTTCTCCTCTAGCTATCTCCACAATGCTGCAAGACCATAAGTTTGGTGCTCTCAAGAGTCCTCCCCTTTTTCCAATGGCATGCCTCTCTTTTATAGTGAATGGTGAGGTTAACCAACAAGAGAGATGGGTGGATCTAAGGAGAGATAAGTGGATCAGGGTTTCTAATCGAAGGAGATGAGTTGAGATCGAATCAAGGAACCCAATCTTCCATTATCTTCGAAAATCCAAAATCCCACAAGCCAAGGGCAAAAAGATATTAAAAGGGTACCGCGTTTTGCAAAGTCTGCAGAACGCGGCACTGCCGCGCTTTGAGGAAAAATCAGCACGCGGTAGTGTCTAGTACCGCGTTTTGGGAAGATAGCAAGGCGCGGTAGTGTGTAAAAATAAAGTCCAAGGTGGGTCAAAACTTGTCAGGGTGGATTCACCTTCAAGGTTGACTCATCATCTGTCTCTTCTGGATGGTTTAAAACAGTAGGGAAAGTGTCGTCGACTTGTTTTGTGATGGGGATGCGACACCGTGAAATATAGAGGTATAACAGATGCCCCCTAAAGTGTGAGGTCAGAAGGGACTGATGGCCGAAAGACTTTACGAATATAATGTGCAGAGATAGCATCGAGGAGAGCGACACGGAGCTGAAATAAAAACAAAGTGTTAGATATACCACCGAGGCGGGCATTCCCATGCTCGGAAACAAATGACTCAAAGCATGGCTGCCGACCAATACATTGCAGATCCATGAGTACTGAGAAAATGTAAACTGTGGACAGATCATGGCTACTATGAACAATCGTAGATCCATGAGACAATAATGACACAGCCACGACCAATACAATAAGTGGATCTGTGTGACAATACAAGAGACATCTCCATCGCAGCCTGGACACAGTCAAGATACAGTGATGCGCCCAGGGTCTTCTACCCGATCGCATAAGGATACGAATCTAACCATGTGATTACAAGGTGTTGAAGTCGAACATGGAGGAAACCATTTGATTACCGGTCAATGATGTGGACCGTTAACAAATGCGAGGGAGATCATCAATAATGACAATGATGCCCAAGGTATCAATAGTACATCTCAACGAAATGCGAATGAATGAGTTGATGTCGAGCATCCGAGAGATCGCTTGATCAGAGGTCAATGAGGTGAACCTGCTGTCAAACACGAGGAAACCTGCCATTGAGGCATGCAGGTACCAAGGTACTAATGGTTGATTTCTAAGTCTAATTCCTGGATAGTGATTTGGTGTCGACAGGAATAGACTCGTCGAAGGTGGGACATAATGATTCCCACATCATCGACACGAAATCGGCACATATGATGGGATGATGAAGTAATGGAGTATGTACTGACACAGCGGAGGCCTGACACAATGAATGACTCGATACAATGCAACCCTTTGAACATATAACGGCATGTAACAAGACTTGGCAGCAGGGATTATTGATAAATAGAGAATAGACACCAGATGAGTGGACTCGTGGCCAGGGAGACGACCCATGATGATGACTATGACTCAATGAAAGACGGATACCCAAATATAGACAAGAGATGGACACATGCCATGTTCAAAGGTAATGACTGACAAGCTGCCATAGATAAACTTGACTTGTTTCCCCATATTTCCCCGACATGATGGACGAGTACCTCTTTCTTGTTTTACGAGCTTGAAGAGGATAACAGATGCTCGGTGTAGCTCATCTTGTGGATGAGTCCAATCTCACATGTTTTACGAACCTGAGAAAGGAGGGGTTCGTCCCAAAGTGGGTCCTTCGATGTTAATATTTTAACGAGCCCAAGGAAGGAAAACTCAGTAGTTTTTCATATTTAGAGAGCCTAAAAAACTTAAAGGAAGCTCCATAATGTACTTTTTCGTAAAATTTAGTCCCTCGGTCCCGAAAAAGTGTAAAACAATTCCCGAGAGAACTCTCCCAGCCGAGATTGACTGAGGTATACCTTTCTCGTAAATAGTCTAGACGGGCCGAAAAAGGGGTAACCTATCACCGAATAGACGACCTTTCAAATACTTTTACAAGTGTGAAAGAGTCAAGATCACTTGGCAATCTTTTCAATTTTAAGGAGTCTGAAAAGAGCTTAACTATGGACTCCTATGGTCTTTTTCGTAAATTTCAAATTATTCTGGTCCGAAAAAAGAATAAAATACAACCAAGATAATACTTTCCTCATCGTTTAACGAGCATGAGTAAAGTTGACCGTACTCGACACCGTTTACTTGCATTTGACAAGCACGAGACAGGTGTGAAAGCGCTTGGAATCTTTTTCAAGTTTTAAATCCAGAGCACGAAAAAGATAAAGTGGGCTCAATATGAAGGTCAAATTACGAATAAAAACCAGTATGAATGCATCCCATTTCTACCGCAGATCCTGTCAATAAATGCTCAACAACCGGGCATTAGCAAATGTGAACAAGGGTTTGTGTATTTGAAATAGTAATTAATTAATTAAAAAATGTGAAAAAATGCTATATAAGGCATGGTAAAAATAGAAATTACTATTCATTTGTGCTTTTTACCCAAAGGAGACATTTTTACCCATTTTGGAGCAAAATTTCAAGGATCGATACCGAGAGTTCTGGGACACCATTGCGACCGCCGTCTGCGCCAGGTAAGAGTGCTTGAGCCCCTCTTTCATTTCATGCAAGAAATTTTTGTTTTCACCGGGAAAAATTTAATTTTTTGGCAAGCCCTTTTAGGCAAGAATCGCCCGCCGTACTACCGCGCGGGTCCCCTATCGAAAAACGCGGCACTGTTGAACAGTGCCGCGCTGTAACCCCAAAATGAGGCGCGGCACTGTGGACTTCCGCGCGATAGGGTGTCCTCCAGGCGCGGCACGTGCGAAATTTAAGTTTAAAAAATTAAATTTTCTCCAATTTTTTGCTGAAAGTAAGTTGTCAAATAGTTACTAATTGCTTTGTTTGCCTTTTTGCAGGGATTTGCAACTTATTTGGAGCAAAATGGTGAGTTGGAAAGAGAGGGAGCATGAAGCGAACAATTTCGCAGCCGAAAATGACTTACCAACCGTGACCGCATTGCGAGAATGTGGTTTGCTAAAGTTTTTCAAGACCAAAGGGATCCGCCAACAACCTAAGATCCTTACTCACCTTGTCCAATTGTGGGACCCCGATATCGAAGCTTTCCGAGTGGGAGAGCATGTGCTTGAAATCCAACTCGAAGACATCTACTTCCTCACGGGCCTCTCGAAAAGAGGGGCCCGGCCGAATTTTACCGGGTACACCGCTTCAGAATCAAGCACGGATGATTTGATTGCTCGATATTGTCAGGCGGGTTCGAGTAAGAAGAGTGGGAAAGTGGCCATAAAAGAGGTCACAAATCTTCCTTTTAAAACTTTGTTATTCACTATTACACGTGCAGCAGGAAGCGTGAGCCCACATCAGGCAACCCGCACACAGGTAAATCTCGCAGCAGAGTGCATGGGAGGAACAGTTTTCAACTGGTGTGATGCAGTGTTGTCCAACATGAAGGAACAGGTGCACAAATGTAGAACTGGGAAAAATACCCAGTTTGGGTATGGGAGCATCCTGGTTACTTTCTTTCTGGCAAGAGTGCCATTACTGCGTCCACAGATATCTATGCGTCCTCGCCCACCTACTGAGCCATGGATGGCTCGATGGAGTGACTATGCTGGACGCCTTGGGGGACCTCAGCGGCTAGCCTTTGGAGAGGACTTTTTCTCTTGGCTAGAGGAGCAGATAGTCATGATTGACGACTATCCCTATTCAGGGGTAGATTTCCGTGAGGATATCGACTTGGCTTTGCCAGAAGATGATGACTGGGACAACTCTGGTATGACCTTCATGGATATGTATTTTTTCTTTTTGGATATTTAATTTTTATTGCTTTTTAGAATGTGTAAAAGACGCCTAATGTATATTCGTATGCATGTTGCAGACCGTGGACCACAGAGGCCAGCCGGATACTCTCCACTACGTCGTGGTGGTGTCGATCGTCCAGCTGATCCTGTCGAAGAAGAAGATGAAGACGAGGCAGGAGGCGTCCGGGATATTGAGAGGAACCTGCAGGGATTGACCCATGGTATCCCTGCCATGCGGATGGATGATGTTCCCTACCACCTCCAGCGGCATACTGTGGACGTACCTGGACGTATCAGTCGACTTCTTCGGAAGGTGGTTCGAGCTGTGATGTGTTACCACCAGCAGCGGGAGGAGTCCGATGAGGGACATGATAGGTCTCCTAGGTCTCCATAGATGGTCTTTCGATCTCTTTGCGGCATGTACACGATATGTAGGCTTTGAGGGCCAATTTTTGTATATGGGATTTAATCCCCAATTTTGTCTTTGACACAAACTTTATGTATTTTGGAACAAACACTTTTATATACAGTGATATGGACCTATTTATGATCTAAATATTTACAATGACTTGTGCATTTTATTTTTTATGATGTGTTTATGTATGGGCAAGATGCCAATCCAAAATGTAATTAGCCAATGAATCGGCAATACAATTGAATTCTCTCGGTATGTGTTGATATGTGATAAAATCAAATGAACGTTTCAAGAGGCGTACTCTTCGAAATAAACGAAGCAATGTAGGATCGCGAACTGTGTAAACACGGTTTAGATGAGAAACCACGAGTTGGGAGTCTAAAAAGACCGATAAGGAATCAATCCCGAGTGAGGCAACCTCTGTCAAGAGACCAATGACTGCATGGTACTCTGCGATATTGTTGGTTGCGGGACCTAAACAAATGGCTCCTGAAGAAATCAACTCGCCAGTGGGGGAATAGATCACCCATGCTGCGGAAGCGAGATTCCGGGTATGTCGGCTTGCACCGTCAGCGAATCCAAAGTAGGTAGACATCTGCGCATAAAGGCACGAGTCAAAGTAAGAGTAGATACATGAGATCCATGCGCACACTAAAAATAAAGCAAAAAGCAAACTAAGTACATTATGTACAAGAAGTAACCTGCGTGGGGTAACCTCACGCGTAGAAACGCTTGAGGTATAGCCCGTTGCGGGGCTGTGCCAATGGCGTACCATCACAATCGACTAGTTCATAGGCTCCTTTTTCTAAGACGCGTTTTACAATGAAGGGGCCGTACCACATAGATTCAAGCTTACCTTTTCCAAGCTTATCATGCATCTGATCATATGTAAGTATGAGGTCACCCTCATTGAAGATCCGAGGTTGAACGGATTTGTCGTATTGAGCTTTGACGCGTTTTTTGTGAGCTTCATTAGCCAAAGCGGCGTCGCGGCGGGTTTCATCTAGCTTGGCTAGGTATAGAAACCGTTCTTCTTCGGAAGTAGTGTGTGGAAGTAGCTCTATGGCTATCTTGAGTGATGGAATTTCACATTCAATCGGGAGAATGGCTTCCAGGCCGTACACCAATTGAAATGGTGTAAACCCAGTAGCACTTTTCACTGAGGTTCGGTATGCCCACAGTGCTGAGAACAGAGCTGAGTGCCAATTGGATTTTTGGGTACCCACAATGCGCTGAATCATTCGTTTCAGGACCTTATTGATGGCTTCAACTTGGCCATTAGCTTGTGGGTAATACGGGGTTGAGTTTTCGTGGCGAAAACCCAGTTTGGCACTTAGTTCTTCGATCATATGATTCCTAAAATGGGAACCATGATCGGTCACAATAGACTGTGGGACACCGAATCTAGCTATGATATGATTGAATATGAACTGCGCTGCTGTTTTGCCGTCTTCAGCATATGTAGGCATCGCTTCAGCCCATTTTGTAAAATAGTCCACAGCTACTATGACATAGCTATGCCCCCCGGCTGAAGTGGGCTTACAGTGCATAAAATCAATGCCCCATTTGGAGAAGGGGCCGACGGCAATGACAGGATGGAGTGGAGCAGCGTGCGAGCGCGCTTTGCTATGAAAGAATTGACATGGCGGACACTTCTTGACTGTTTCAATGCAGTCTTTAAAAATTGAGGGCCAGAAGTATCCTGCTCGCAGTATTTTCTGGGCCGTAGCCATCCCAGAGAGATGACCACCACATGCTCCAGCGTGGCAGTCATTGAGAACGCGTTCCGCCTCATCTAAGGTCAAACAGCGTCGTAGGACAGTGTCGACACCACGTCGATACAAAGTATCGTTCATGATAAGGTAATATTTTGCGTGATGTTTGATACGTCGTCGCTCATCGCGGGTGAGATCGGGACGGAAGCGTTGGGTTTGGAGATATAAGAGAATATCCCCATACCACGGATCAGACGTGCTAATGAGGAACAATGATTCATCGAGAAGAGAATCAATGGGCTCGGATTGCTCGGTAGCACGGGGCAAGTGACAAATTAACTCAGCGAAGACCAGAGATTTCTTAGACTTGGCCTTGACAAATTCCAATTCAAACTCTTGAAGGATGACAATCCAACGGGAGTACTTGCCCCCAAGCACTTGTCGTGTGAGGATATAGTACATTGGATTGAAATCGGCGATAACGGTGGTCCGACGGAGTAAGATGTAGTGACGGAATCTTTGGACAGCAAATACTGTTGCCAGAGCCAACTTTTCAACATGTGAGTAGCGAGTTTCGGAGTCGAGAAGACTCTTGCTGAGATAGTACACCACATGTTCTATGCCGTTGTGGTCTTCCTGGACTAACACCATACCAATGGTGGAAATCGAGGCTGCGAGATAAAGAATGTAGTCCTGTGTGTAATTGGGGGGTTGAATCACAGGATCTTTGGTTAAGGCTGCCTTTAAATTGTCAAAGGAGCGTTGGGCTTCATCATCCCATATGAAGGGAACATTCTTCTTGAGAAGCCGCATGTAGCCTTTTGTTATCTCGGACAGATTGCAGATAAAACGGCGTAGAAAGTTTGCATGCCCTTGCAAACATTGAAGTTCTGGAATATTGGTAGGTGGAGGCAGGGCTATGATAGCTGCTACCTTTGCGGGATCTAGACGTATCCCGTCTTTGGAGACTATGAAGCCTAACAGTTTTCCAGCTTCTACACAGAAGACGCACTTATGCGGGTTCAAACGTATATTGTAGCGCCGGCACCTTTCGAAAATGGCACTCAAGTGATCTGGATGTTCTTCCCGAGTTCGAGAATGAGCGGGAAGGTCATCGAGATATGGCTCTACGATATGTTTGATGTCATGAAATGCGTAGGACATCGCCCGTTGGAAAGTTGCCCCGGCATTTTTGAGGCCAAAAGGTAACTTCCGATATGCAAAGATCCCCCAAGGGCAGATAAAGGCTGTTTTGTGCTGGTCGGCTGGGAGGATATCGATCTGATTATAGCCAGAAAAGCCATCCATAAATGAAAAAATAACACTTCCGGCACAGTTATCGATAATCTGGTCAATAAACGGAGTTGGGTAGTTGTCCTTGGGACAAGCTTTGTTCAAATCACGGTAATCAACACAGACTCTGATCGTTCCTTGTTTCTTGGCTACAGGGACGATGTTGGATACCCATTCTGTCAATGGGACAGGATAGATAAAACCAGCACGCAAAAGTTTTTCAACTTCTGCTTTAATGGCGGCTGCCTTACGAGGATGAACGGGTCGAAGCTTTTGCCGAACAGGTCGGGCGCCAGGGAAAGTTGGAATTTCGTGGACCACAATCGACGGGTCGATTCCTGGCATCTCTTCATAACTCCAAGCGAAAACATCGCGGAAAGTTTTAAAGTAGGCATTATAGAACTCCGTCTCGAGAGGAGTACATGTTTTGCCAATGTGTACATTTTCCACGATACCAGGCTTTACTGAAATGTCGATGGGAGTGGTTGCCATAAGATTGGCCAAGTTGCCTTCAGAAAATACTTCGTCGAGGGAAGTGGGGAACTTGGTTTGAACCATCCCAAGTGAAGCACTGGATTTGGTGTCAAGCTCAAGTGACTGAATGGTGGGGAATGAAGATCGATGATGAAAATCTCCCCATGGTGGCTCATTACCGCACATAACCTCTATGATTGATTCGTCGGTAGGAAAAATCAAGTTGAGAGGATCAAACAATGGTGGGTGTGTATGAGTTTCAGTCGAGAGCTGTGCCACTGTGTGATCAGTAGAATAGTCGACCCAATCTGTGGCTGATTGGATCGCGTCATATGCTGCAAGGTTTCTGTTCAAAGGCATGGAATTGCCATAGCCTTGGATCTGAGTAGGACTCGGGATCACCCATGAATCATCGGACGGGGTGACATGCGATAAAATCATGTTGACTGGTTGAAGATGGGTTCCCAGCTCTGGAAAAACTCCAATGAGGGATGAATCCTTCATGAGACCAACACCTATGTCTTGGAACCGGTACCGAGGTTGATCCAATAACGGAACGGTATTGGCGGAGTTCGGATGGGAGTCTGGGATACAGTAATCCAATTGATCAATAGTGACAATTTTCCCTTCATGAGGAAATTGTACAATCCGGAAGACTGTAGATGCTATGGCAGTCATGGCATAGAACCAGTTTCGACCAAGTAGGAGGTTGTAATCCAAAGGTGCATCTACGACTTCGATGTGTACGGATACTGTTTTGCCCCCCAGTTCAACACCGATTGAGGGGATGAGTCCGTATGGTTGAAAACCATGTCCGTCAAACGCTCTAAGAGTAGTGGGAGAAGTTGTGACCTCAGGCAAGCCGAGGGCTCTCCAGCAGTTCAAAGACATAATCGACGTGGAAGCACCCTCATCTAACACTGTGTGGTGGATAACATTTCCACGGATTTTCGTATGCACCTGGAAGGCTAATTGGTGAGAAAGCCTAGGTTTGGCGTGCTCCAAGTTAAACATGATGGAGTTTGAAGTATCTGGGTCCAATGCCCCCAGTGCTGAAAGTAGGGTTCTACGCTGCGTGGGGCAGTGTTGGAGAACCTCGAGAGTTGACATAGCGCAAGGTGCTTGAGCCAAATCTTCAACAATGTTGTAGTTTTGGGCAGCTCGCGCATTCGGATTGAATGTCGCCTTTCGTATGGTGCCCTTGGGTGGGCGTAGCACTGTATCCATAAGTGGTCTCTCGATATGGAGATGACCATTAGGGGGGGGAATAGGAATCGGATCTTCAGCAGGAGATTTGCCTTTGGTTGTCTCCGATTGTTTGGTTGAACTTGGGGGATTGTCATACGTCTTTGAACGAGTGGTGATATTAATCTCCTCATTACTTGTCATTAGGATTTCGCGGTTTGTGGACGTCTCTCCACGGGAAGGATTGGTCGGGTTGCCCCCTTGTGGGGATTCTTGGGCAACCATTTGCTGTTGCTGTTGGGGGAAAGGGTCAGTTAGCACTGCCGGGCGAGAGGATACTTTAACGAACTTGTGGACCTCGTCCTTGTAGGGACAGTCACGCGTATAATGATCATCTTGACAAATCAGGCAGGGAAACTTAGCTTTCCGACGTGGTTTCTGGTCATTCTGAGTAGGTTGTGGCTTGGGGTTCTCCTGCTGGTTCTTCTTGGGTTTGCCACGATTGTTTTTCTTCTTTCCTCCGGATGGTTGTGAAGTAGATTGGACTGCATTCACTTCGGAGGAGACAGCAGGAGACGTGGAAGCTTTTGAAGCAGCCTGGGTAAAAGCGGGAGAAGCAGAAGCTTGTTGTCCCGTCGAGTTGGAAGTAGGCTGAGTCTTGACTGAACCAACAATACCGTCAATGGGTGGTTCAGTGGTAGGCTTTGTAGGATCAGTGTGAACGCGGGAAGCATGTGGAAGAAGTTCATGTAAAGTACCGGATTGAGTATATACTAAATCCATGTATTGTGTTGCCGAGATGGCTTGTTCTTCCGTAACTGGTCCGCGCATAGCAATATCTCTGGCTATGGGAGGCAAAAAGGATTTTGTAAACCAATCAGCAAGTAGCTGATCTGGAATAGGTGCCTTTATTAGCCTACGGCGTCTTCGCCACTCATGGATGTGATCCGAAATGTGTGTGGAAGTGGTTTGACGTAGTGAAGTTAGCAGTTCTGTTCCAGTCTCATACGGGATGGGAAGCTGGAAATGTGTCAGAAACTGCATAGCCAAAGTGTTGAAATCACGAAAAGACTGCTGTGGCAGCTCGATGTACCATTTTGCTGCCGTTCCAGTAAGCGTACGTTGGAAGATCCGAAGTCGGATGGAATCATCCATCAAGGAGTTTGATGAACACCAAAGATGGAAGGTCATCACGTGGTTCTTGGGGTCTTCCCCGGGTTTGGCATCGAACTTGGGAATGTCCGATGGTAGTTTGGCTGGGATAGGTGGCCAGTGAGGTTCGTGCCATATAGGATCGTTGATAAGCCTCGACAAATCTGGTAAGTCAAGCGTGGCCAAGAAGGGAAGTTGACGGTTGGTCTGCGGGTATGAGTAATAACCATGCGGTGCAGAGAACCCTGGAGGGCCCTGCATAGCATGCTGCTGTGTGTTATACCCATATGTGTTTCCCGCGGGATACTGCTGGAAGTTCTGCGGATAGTAAGCCATCTGGTTAACCGGTTGATTGTAAGCAACCGGTTGGTAAGTGTTCTGCTGAGTGGGTATAGTACCCTGAGGCTGTTGATACCCAGGAATGGTTGCTGTTCCTTGTTGGGGAAAAGTTCCTTGGAATTGTTGTGTTCCAGGGATGTTGCCACCATACTGTGTAAGTGGAGGATTTCCCATAGCAGGGTTGGGGGGTGGCTGCGACGGTGGTGTCCATGGAAGACTCGTTCCTGCTTGAGGAACGAGTGGAAATTGAAGTGACGGGTTCCATGGAGTTGTAGCAGCCGAAGGGTAAGGGAAACCAGAATTCAAGTTGGGGGAAATCTGAGATTGCCCCCCAGCTTGGTTCCAGTTTCCGAAAAGTGAGTACCCCCCACTCTGTGGGATTTGATGATCCCAAGAAGGAAGCATGCCTGACGGGGATTGTTGGGAGTAAAGCCCGGTTGGAACACCGGAATGAGGTTGTCCACTGCCAGGTGGATTGTACATACCAAACTGAGTAGACACTGCTGGTTGGGAAACTTGTTGGATCAAGCCAATAGGTTGTCCGCCAGCAGTAAGGTTGGATGGCCCTATATGAGGAGGCTGTAGACTGGGAACTGGGTTCCCAGCAAAAAGTTGTCCTCCGACTGGTTGGGTTGATGGCCCACCAGTTGGAGGTTGTTGACTAACAATGGGGTTCCCTACAGAAGGTTGCCCCCCAGCTGGTTGGGTTGATGGCCCACCAGGGAGGGTTTGGATGTTGGAGTTAGGGACCATTGCAGTCGGTTGTCCACCTCCTGAAATAGTATAAATGGTGGCTGAAGGTGATCCTCCGGTCGAAACGGAAGATCCAGTGGTATGACTAGGTGTTCTTCCACCGCTAGTCAAATATGATAGCATGGATTGGCCAACGGCGCCAAAAGTACCGATTTGCGGAGGAGGTCGTCCATATTGGACAGGTGAGGACGGAGAAAAAACTGGGTTATCCCTCATAGAATGTGCACCAAACATTGGTGATGACAGCAAATGTGGGGAATTTAGCCCAGGGGTATCAGCGTCGTCCATCACGTGTTCAATGATAGGAGGACCAACGAGAACTGGGTCCGAGTTCATATCCTGAAAAAGATTTTGGGGATCCGACAGGAACCTAGGTGTAGTAAAGTCCGAAGGTCCTGAGCCGTCTGCAAAAGAGTGATGAAATTCTGTGCTAGACGGGACGTTGGGATCCCTATAGTCAGAAGGACGAGAAACAGGGGGGTATCTAGACGCTGTCGAAAGCATTTGCTCTGTGTTGCGTCTAAATTGTGCCGATGCTAACGGAGAGTTCGCTAGGCTAACCATGCTAGACTGGATGGAAGCCATGATTTCGTGTCTCGGTGGGATGTTGGGTAGATGTAAAGTGCGAGGTACGTTGCTAGAAGAACTTGTCTCCTGAGGATGAACACTGGGTGACGTAGTAATAACAGGCGGAAATTCCGTCTGGGAAGTAATGAAGCCATAATCAGGTTCAAAAGGTGTGTCAGGTAGACGAGTATCTTCAATGATCTCAACGTATCCGCCTGGGATTGAAATTAAGCCAGGTATGTCCTGGTCAGACCCTTCTGTGGTGCCAATAGATCCGTCTATATCGTCGTGGAAAGTATCTGATGGACGAGAAGTGTTGGCATCCGGTAGAAGGATGACCTCTGGTCTAGTACTCTGGGTTGTGCTAGGTTCAGCTGCTGTAACTGTGTCCACTGTAACAGATAAATCTGGAATGACAGTGGGTGAGGTGACAGTGGAAGTCTCAGACATGCTAGTGGTTACAGAAGCTGCCATAGATTCTGAGACTGTGCTGTGTGTGGCAGTTACGGGCGTAACTGAAGATGTTGTACGTATCGGTGGTGGGATGTTGCCTCGACCAGCACCGCGGCCAGGAGGAGCAGGAATGCGTGATGCAGGCGGACCAGAAGTCCGTGGCGGTGGTGGTGGTGGAGGGCTTAGGCCCTGTTGTCTTCGTGATCTTTGTGGTTGATCTGACATGATGACAGGAAAATGAAAATCGGGGGCAGTACCGTAAACAAAGAACTCAAAAACTCTAATGCAGCCGAGTGTGCAAAAGAGGAGCTAGAAAAAGCAAGGCTCACAGGCCAAAAAAGCAAGCTCTAAAATCTATACTGAGACCGGTGTCTCAATAAGCGAGCTAATCAACAAAACTGGCCAGAATGCCAACAAGCAGTCCCTATAAATAAAAAATGACCCTCTACAAAGATGAGATAGCAAGCAAACTCCTAACTAAAAGCTGGAGACCTCAACAGGCTGTATCCTTCGCAAGGTGATGAAATCCAAGTCGAACAATACAACATGAGAGACCGATATAAGAAGGATATCCCTCTACCGAAAGGGATCCTGGATAAAAGAGCCCTAGTAGGATAGATACTAAGCTACCTCGTTCATGACACGTCGGAAAAGGTTTTGGGCACTTCAGCCTTCCGAAGAAGACAGCGATCGATGTTGCCTTAGGGCTAAGTGGAGTGCGGTATTCCACAGAGTCCGTCCGGTTCTCAATCTCGCGGCCGTTTAACCCCTGAAAGTTGGAAACAGTCAGGAGGCCCCTCCACAAACTAGCTGTGACCATGTCAATAAGTACTAGAGGATTTTAGTTCCCTAAAGACAACGACCATGTCTCAGATGAAAGTGACAAGGGGGAATTATTTTGATGCCTATCCCCGGTGTCCTACCTAACTACCAAATTCTTTTGATTTCCTCAAGTGAGGTTAAAGTTGGTTTAATTAGGGTGATTAATTTTAGTGGCTGCCTTACTCAATCGGGTAGTGGACGTGAAACTTGATGGTGTTATGACGACTCAAACCATGCAAATGAGAATGAATCACAAACAAGCCTTTGTCTTCGATGAAATCTAGCTAAGGTAAAGATAGAGGTTCTTCGATCAAATATGCATAACAATTTTCACAAGCAATCAAAGTAAAAGATTTTTCTTTTCTTTTCGATTTATAAACAAAGCCAAACTGAAATAAACACTCTCTTCAATGCACTGATTTTACAATCTACAATGCTTCTATAATGAGAATTTCTATGGCAAAATTAATGGTTCATTTCCCTATGCAAAATACCACTAGACTTTTTCAATTTAAATAACAAAATTTGCTCTCAACCAATGATCCTTTTAATTTACTGAAAATGATGATGACAATATGACTGTAAAATTACAGTGTTCAGTAACAGCAGACAGTGGTGTTGAGTTGGTTGTGGGGAAAAAGTCAAGTTAATGCAATCGAATTGAAAAATGACCAATATGTCAAAAGTGCCACTTAATTCAATCAATCAATCAAGCTCACAAACTAGGTAATAAGCAGACCATACAAACTGGAAATTAGCCAGAATGCTAACAGGCAACAGTAAAGACTACTTAAGGCAGAGAGGAATTCAGGAAACCAAGCAAAGATAAAAAAAGTTTACACACTTGCAGACACTACCGCGGGCTATAGCCTGACTGAAGCGCGACACTGTGCAACTACCGCTCTGGTATTAAGGCCTAGGACGCGGTACTACCGCGCTGGAAGTGGTTATGAGGGCGCGGTACTGTGGCAAGAGGAAAAAAGCGCAACTGGAAAAGAAAAAATAAAGTTTTCAGGGTTGTTGCTAACCCAGGGGACTCTGTAATTAAACAGGGAGATAAATCCTGCGAGGAGGGGTGAATAAGGGTCAAAAAAGACCAAGATTCAAGCTGGTTTGAAATGCAATGAAAACTCACAATTCAAAGATAAATGACTGTGAATTGAACCAATCAAGCAGTAATCAAACCCAGCGGAGTCGCCATTCTTGTTATGTGGAATTCTGCCCTACGGATAAGTCAAAATTCCCTTAGGCTAAAGCAGACTTAAACTAACTCTAGGCTAAGAACAAAACGAAACAAATGCAACCTTGAATCCCTAGATCTAACAAACATCTCAGTATTAGAATGCTGAAGAGAATAGAAGGAGTATAACTGACCTTATATCCAAGCGCTTGTTTTTGATGTTTGCTTCAAGCTCCAAATCCTCACAAGTGAACCTGTTAAAATGGAACCAAAACACAAGTATGCACTATTCTCTAGCAACCTGAAACATGAGTTAGAATCTAAATCTATAAAAGATACAAATCATATCATTAAAACAAGATTAACACAAATGATTTGGGAAAACAAGACAAGTTATTCCATTACAACTTGAAGATTACTTACAAAGGATGCTTGATGTCCAAGCCAATCCTCCAACTCCAAGTGTCTTCTCCTCTAGCTATCTCCACAATGCTGCAAGACCATAAGTTTGGTGCTCTCAAGAGTCCTCCCCTTTTTCCAATGGCATGCCTCTCTTTTATAGTGAATGGTGAGGTTAACCAACAAGAGAGATGGGTGGATCTAAGGAGAGATAAGTGGATCAGGGTTTCTAATCGAAGGAGATGAGTTGAGATCGAATCAAGGAACCCAATCTTCCATTATCTTCGAAAATCCAAAATCCCACAAGCCAAGGGCAAAAAGCTATTAAAAGGGTACCGCGTTTTGCAAAGTCTGCAGAACGCGGCACTGCCGCGCTTTGAGGAAAAATCAGCACGCGGTAGTGTCTAGTACCGCGTTTTGGGAAGATAGCAAGGCGCGGTAGTGTGTAAAAATAAAGTCCAAGGTGGGTCAAAACTTGTCAGGGTGGATTCACCTTCAAGGTTGACTCATCATCTGTCTCTTCTGGATGGTTTAAAACAGTAGGGAAAGTGTCGTCGACTTGTTTTGTGATGGGGATGCGACACCGTGAAATATAGAGGTATAACAATGCCCCGCTAGTGTATGTTTGTATTTTATTTAAAATGGACAAGAATTTGACATTTTGTTATCCATTTGCTATTAAGCCATGGGATATTGTAAATTGATGTAAATATTTGATATTGCAATAAAATACCAAAGCTGGCTATGGAAGCAACGAATGAGAAGGGCCCATGTGTATTCCACTAGGGAGTGGTGAGGGGGTTGTGGGAGTGAACCATATGCTGCCAAATGTCATTGTGAGAACCCATTTGACTTACCTTGCTGACATTTAATTATGTGGTAAGGAAGTTGTTGAAGAATTCAGTCCATGGCTTCAATGGAGCATGGGTAGCCCATAAATTCGTATGGCAAGTATGGGCTCTATTTTTCTTGTACCACAAGTCACTCTACCTCATGGGAATTGGTTCTTACTCATCCTCATTCCATTGTTGAAGATCCCAGCATCAATTTTCATCCATTACGAATTCCTAGCAGTGAGAAAAACCAAAAATCGCAACTTTGCAAGAATCCACGTTTTGAAGAGCCATAAACACCCAGAATTTGGTAGTGACAGTGGAATTCAATGGGGGATCCATAGACATGAACCTTGGGGCGAATTTGAGAGCATTAGATACCCCGAAATCCATAGAAAAACCCATTTTCTATAGCCCAGAAATCCAATGACGGGTTGAGTTAATTGATGATAGTATTGTGACAAATCCAAGTGTGAATGACTGAATAGAGGTTGGGAATGCTTGATAAACCCAATGAAGACTGGAATCTCAAGGATTTAGCAGCTTGGACCTTTCTATGCCCATCCTGAAGAGCACTGGAGGGAAGTGACGCCTGAGGGACTCTGCAGCAGAGAAGGGGACGTTGTTATGCTGGGTGTGGCAGGTACTGTGGGTGCCTGACTATTGAATTATCTCGAGATGCCTGTAGCTCTGTGGTTGAGCTCACTGGCTTAGCATTTCCCTCTGTCTTTTGTATGCTTGATAAACCCAGCTATGTTTTGGATTAGCATAGCTGTTGAGTGAAACCATGGCTGTGAGTGAGCATGTTTAGTTCCTCCTTAGTGGATACACAACCTAGCTCGGGGTGATCTCTCAGCTGAAGGAATATAGGATGGACAAAGATCTATGGTTGGTGGAACGTTTCCCTCACGTATCCATTTGTTTGGACATTTACATTTCAAGATAATTATTCTTTGTGGGTTGAGTTATGTTAATTCTGTGCTCTTGAATGTTTTAAATAATGACTGTTGTTTATATGTTGAATGCATGATGAAACTGTGTATATATAGTGTTTAATTCCGCTGTGTTTGTTGAGTATGAATATGTACACACAAATTTGATTTATTCATGCATTTCTTAGTAATGTATGGGGCTGAGCTTGTCAAATAAGCCTGGTATGTTTGGTCATGTTCCCTCCCTTGCATCGGATTGATGGGAGGAGATGTGACATACAATGGATCAAGATATAGACCATTGGGTTGGAGTCTTCCACTACTGTATTTCGTCTCATAAGAATGTAATGGTGTAATTTTTTAACCGCGAAGACGATGGAAATGGCCATTTTCTCCTTGTGGGGGTAACGTAGTGGTGGGCCAAACAATGTCTGACTCATGTAGTATATGACATTCTCTTAGAGAGAACTATCTTCCTTGAATAGAACTCATGAAATGGCATATTCAGATGCCGAAACATAAAGGATAAAATCCTTTGATAAATTAGGTGGTGAAATCAAGGGAGCGGAATTCAAGGTGTGTTTCAATGCATCGAAAGAAGCTTGCATCTGTTCATTCCAAATGAAAGGGATGTTGGTCCAAAGAAAGCACAAGAATCTATGGAATTTTGTAGCCTGTCCAAAATGAACTGACGGAGAAAATTGGCCTTGTCTTGAAGGATTTGCAACTGGTGCAAGGTGTGAGGGGATGGAAGGTCAAGAATGTCTTAAACCTTCAAAGGGTCGACTATGATCCCTTTCTGGGAAATGATAAATCCCAATAATAATCCAGCAGGAATACAAAACACACACTTAACGGGGGTTAATAAAATCTTGTATTTATGACATCATACGAAGACTTCCTAGATGTCTTCTAGGTGGCCTGGTCATTTCTTGGATCGAGCGATGAGATCACCCAAGTAGAAAAGGATGACATGAACCAAGTCATGAAAATATAAGGTCGTGGCCCACTGGAAAGTGGCTCCGACATTTTTAAGACAAAACAACATAATGCGATAGGTGAAGGTGCCCCACGGGGTGGTGAGTGTAGTCTTGTACTGATCCTCTATGCATATATGAATATGATTGTAGCCTAATAAACCATCCATAAAGGAAATAACCTCATGGCTCGCGCATGCATCAATGAGTTGATCAATAAAAGGCATGGGGAAGTTATATTTGGGGCATGTCAGATTCAAATCTTGGAAGTCCATGCAGACGCAAATGGCGCCTTGTTTTTTATTGATAGAAATAGGTTTGGACACCCACATGGTATATGCGATGGGGTAAATGAACCTATCTTGGTGCACCTTTTCAATTTCGACCTGAACCGCTGGAATTTTGGATAGGTGAATCAGTTGTTTCTTTTGGAAGATAGGCATGACGTCATGCCAAGTGTTAATGCGGTGCTCAACGATGGTGGGATTGAGGCCAAGGATCTCACTGTATGCCCAAGAAAATATGTCACATAACTCTTGAAAGAGATTTTTGTAGGCATCGATTTCTTCAGGAGTGCAAGATGTGCCTAACATGATATTCTCCACGAAACCAAATTTAATAGAGGTATCTACTTGGATGGTGGGCGAGATGTTTTCCATGTTACCCTCCTTGAAGGAGTCAGGGGCTGGAATGGGTTTCTTAAACCAATTGTTGGTTTTTCTCTGGGTAGACTCGGGCTAGCTGTACCTTTTAGACCAACAGAACCCTTAGCTCACTAGCCCTTTCGGCAACAGGTCGCAGAGCAACCTGAAGTCTCACCCGAAGTGATTCTAATGGGTGGCAGAAGACTCAAGTGTCCTCAGCCAGGTTCCGAGGCATCCAGGGTGCTTAAACCCACCTTATCTCTCTCCTCATAGGCTGACTTATCTCATTCTATTACTCCGGCTATACCTCTATCTTATCGCATCACGCAGGAAGTGCGATAAGTCTTCCCCTTATATGAGCCCGTCTAGCGATACCTAAGATATCACGGGTGCGATATCTTCCTCCTTTCTGTCCCTGCAGTATGTGATTCTTGGCCGCTTCCTGGATTAATACGCGGTCTCAACCACCCTTATCCTATTACTGAAGATAGTAATATCACTTAATCTCTAAGCATAACCCTCGCTAATGAGCTTGACCCTTGATGTTTCACAACGATGTGACTGTATAGAGTATTACTTTGAGTACTGTTCTAATTGAACCCTTCATGCATTACATTCATTCCATACTCGAACCTTATCCTTTATTAGACAAATATTTAGTTCGCTAGGATTTTAGCTATGATTCTCACAATTGTTACACATCAACCAGAACTAAACTGACGACCATATACATTACTTATAAACTGAAGGAAGCATTCATGTATAATAAAGATAAGTGAATAAGAGCAACAGCTACACAAATACACTTGCGCTACTTAGATAAGCACGTTGTCACTCCCAGGAAGGGAGCTACGTCCACGGGAACTGTGTTTCCTGTTAACAACTCGGGAGAGTAAAACACAGTTCCGTCACAACTCTTTACAACAGAGGTCTTCTGGGAAACTCCACCTCATTGGGAGCCCTTCTCTATAGACCTCTCTTCTTCTCCTGCCTCTTACAATGCATTCTCTTTCTCCCTCAATCCCAGTGGATTGCACAATCTCTCAATGGGTCGGCCCTTGTTCTCTAGGGGATGTTCAGACTCTGTATCAACAAAGACTCGACTACCCTCTACCTAATAGCTTCTGTCACTATGTGGCCAAC
This sequence comes from Larix kaempferi, assembly GCA_027924585.1. Taxonomy (NCBI): domain Eukaryota; kingdom Viridiplantae; phylum Streptophyta; class Pinopsida; order Pinales; family Pinaceae; genus Larix; species Larix kaempferi. The sequence continues at coordinate 232,460 of BSBM01000099.1, read as the reverse complement.
CCCTTTTCATATAAAAAGACTCCTATATATAGATGGCCCGAAGGTCTCATCGCAGTTACAAAACTGTGGGCCTTATCCCAACAGTGACTCAACCCTAACCACTTACAGTCAACTAGCTGTACTTCCATAGCCGCCTCCTGTCTCGTCGCCGCTTCCTGCAGTCCTTAGTCTTTAATGCATCGGCCCATTGCTTCTTCTTGGTTCAAGCAACGCTGACTGTAGTCCTTCTTCTTAATGAGGGTAGCTGAACCCTCTCTTCATCTTCGGCGCCTTTATTATGGTGGTTGAGCTCTCCCTTCGGCCTCTTCCTTGTACCACACGCTTTGACTTTTCTGTACATATCGCCGCAATTCCCGTCGGAATTTGCGCTACGGCGATATCTTTGTCTTGTCGCAAAAATTGGTACTTTCTCCCCAAAAATGGTTATCTTTCCCAAAATTAGCAGCTTCCTAAATGCTGCGGAAGTTCTCTCCAACACCAATCCATGTTATCATGAATAAAAAAATTTGACTCGATCGAGAACTTATCGGCCGAAGCTGTGGTAGACTCCTTGGGAATAAAGTAAGCACGATGATGCATTTAATCCTAAGGAAAGTCTGGCTAAATTATTGCTTTGAGTATTTCTTCATCACTTTGAAAGCATCGGGTGGATAAATCAGATGGGTATGATGGAATGGAGGGGTCATTAGTTGAAATAACATAAATGGTGCTTACCTCATCCTACGAGGATTTATAGGGGTGAATCTCCTCAACAACGGTGATAGAGGACTCCAAGGAGAGATAACGCAACTCAGCTAGCACCAATCGATACTCTAGTAGATCGAGGAAATGGTGAAAGTAATGGGCATAGAGGCCACACAACTCACACAACTAATTTGTCTAGAGTGATTTATTACATGGCTGCATAGGGGTTGGCACTTGAACGACTGGGATTTTCTCGCCATCATCCAACGTCTATGTGTGATTACGGAGGATGGGAAATTGCGGACAATTTTGGGTAGAATGATCCAAGACATCTCACAAAGAGAAAGGTGTAGGGGCTTGAGCTGAGGCGAGTGAAGGGGGGTTCATGGCTTTGTTCACAGTTGTCATAGTGTTATCCTTTGTGGCTTTGTCCCCAGCCTTCTTGGGAGGAGGGGGATCCGGGTTGGATGAATTTTTCACCGACACACGAGGAGGAGGATGATTGGTGGTGGTGATAGGTTGGACAGGTTGGAGCATGACTTGAGGACTTAGGGTGTTATTTGGTACAGGTAAGTACCAAACGAGCATCCCCAGTGTCACTCTCAGGAAGGGTTCAAGGTTTCCATTATGGGAATTCTTAAAACTCCTGGTGGTCGGAACAAGAAGGTGATCGTGTGTATCAGGGTGGCTCCCACGTGGTTGGGTATCAATGGTGGTTGAGGTTGGGGTGGTCGTTGAGGTTGCAGTTGAGGTGTTGATTGAGCAGAAGATTGTGATTTAGGGATTGATTTTCTTGATGAGATGGTGCACAAGTCTGACATTTCGATGGCTGAAGGAGGCGGGGGCAAGTTTGTAAATGTGGAGGACATTGGGGCCTCATAATAAAGACTCGACTGCATAGTGAAAATCAAAGGGGTAAACACACCAAGCGCAGGTTTTTCAACCATGGGGAGGACATTCTCTAGAATAGTGGGCGCATTGGAGTCGTAATAGGTGAGTTGGTTGAGTTTGATAACTCATCCCTCATGGGGAAACATCATGAGATGGAATAAGGATGAGGCAACTACCTTCATCGCATACATGTAGCTGCGTCCTAATATAAGGTTGTACTCGAGTTGTGCATTAAGGACTTCAATGTCGATTAGGACGATTTTACTAGCTAACTAGATATGGACGTTTGCGAGGAGGCCCTATGCTTGAGTTATGCGGACATCATAATCCTGTACGGTCATTGTGGATGGTTGTAACGGAGGGGATTTGAGTTTCTACCACACAAATGTGGACATGATGCATGTAGAGGTGCTCTCATCGACTATGAATTGATGTATGACTAGTTTTCAGACCGAAACTGAGATCTAAAATGAGATGGATGAAGGCATGCAGGGTTCGGAATGATCTAAGTCGAATGCCATCAATCGTGAGTCAAAAGGGTTGATCGCACCTAAAGCATATAATATTGCTTTGAGTTGCGTTGGGAAATTCTTTAGAAATTCTAAAGATGACATGGCAATGGGGGATTGGCACAAGTCGTCAACGATGTTGTAATTGGGGGAAGTGTGAGCATTGGGATTATTCGTGATGCAGCTCAATGAAAATTTAGGGGATTTAGTGGCCCCTTCATTCCATGGTGGTATGAGGTATAACAACTAGTCAACAGGGGTTGACGTAGTGGCCTTATCTGTCGGTATGGTTTCAGTAGCCAAGCCATATTGATTATGGTGAGTTTAGAGGTTGATGGTGGTAGAAGACATCATTAAGAGGTAGTGAAATCCTGAATCAGAGACCTAACTTGAAGATGCAGTGTAGGTGACTGGTGGTTGTGTGGTGATGACCCCTTGCATGGGTAAGGGGTTTTGTACTGCCATGGGTTGTGCGACGATGACCCTTTGCGTGGGTAAGGGGTTTTGTAACACCATGGGTTGTGTGATGGGATACAATGGATTCATTGGTGTTGGGGTTGCAGTAGTCCCTTGACATTGGTTGTCCTCATTCCAAGGTTGTTTGGCTCTATCCAAATGGGGGAAATGGTGTGCGTAATGGCCGTAAGCCCCACAAAAATATCATGGGTGGTTCATGCATAACTGAGGGTTATTTCCTTGCTGGGGCTATTGACTGGGGTTTTGATTGGCCAACGTGGAGTCATTATTATCTGGGGGATTAGGAGGTTGTTCACCCCCACCCAATTGTTGATGCTTTCCACAGTTCCTACCTTGTCTCCTGTTAGGTTTACCTTGTTGGTTCTGTTGGGAAGGTTGGTTTGGAGGTTTATTTTGCTGGGAATAAACCTTCCCTTGTGGAATGAGAGGATATTGAGGTTGGACGGGTGTGGGTGCGGTCGGTGGTGGGGTAGGGAAAGGGTAGTAATAAGGAGGTGCAGGAGGGGCGGCATACCCTTGCGGGTTGTTACCATAACTAGGTGTCGCATAAGTGGATCCATAGGAATGGGGAGTCTCTGTTGGTGTAATGTACAAAGGTGTCGCTCTGGAGTGAGCTGTTGCGTGTCAAATATTGGGGCCACAGTCATGGTAGACTGCGTAGGACTAGGTGTGGGATTATATACGAATGTTGGTGTAGGAGGCATAGGAACATATGGCCTACCAGTGGATGCAATGTGACTAATGATGTCATCGGTAGCATGAGATGCCCCTTGAGCATCCTTAAGAAAGGAATCGTCGTGAGGGGTGTCGGGTAAAATCATGTAGAGTTTACCAGACTGGGCGTAAATGAGTTCAAACTGTTGGGATTTTAGTATAGCCTCTTCCTTGATCTGGGGACGTTCAAATGCCACATCCTTGGCAATGGCTAAGATTAGAGATTTGAGAAACCAATCTAAAAAGATGCAGTCATCTAGTTTGATATTGCATATGCTTTGGCGTCCATGCCACTCATGGATATGGTCCATGATATGAGTGGTCGTATTCTCTCTACAGTAAAGGAGAATATCAACACCAGTGACATAACGAACTTGTAGACTACAGGAAATTTGGAGCATGGGATGCAAAGGTGGAATGCGTCCTGTGGGGCTGGTTGATGTACCATTTAGCGGGAGCACCATTGAATGTTCGTTGTAATATGCGTAACCGAATAGAGTCATCCACTATGGAGTTATAGGAACACCACAAGTGGAAGGACATGATATGGTTCTAAGAATATTCACCACCTTTCCCCTCAAACTTAGGGATGTACGAAGGAATTTTGGTGGGCATGGGATTCGAAGTAGGATCATGTTGGATCGGTCATTGGTCAATGAATCCAGGCCAGGAAGGTTGAGATTGTCCATTAATGACAAACTTGCAAGAGGATGTGTCATGGTAGGGCCGACCTCTGTGCTATCCATGTCAGCGATCATGGGGCCACCTCCACAGAAAAGTGGAGGGGTAGTGGTCATAATAAGGGCGACTAAGGAACCACTCATAATTAATAATCCATCCATGTCATACTTAGCATTATTTTATTTTCCCTAGTATTTGATGATGTCATTTTCCCCATAGTGGTGTTCATATGTCATATAGGACCCATTACCACCTAAAATTCCCTTCATGCATGATTTTAGGTCCACCAGAGTCAGTTCCCTACATTTTAGGAGCCAACTCTATGTTCTAGTTTAGTTCACCTGAGTTCCTGAACTCTACTGGGGGTTTTAGCTTCGACCACCATTGATTGTGATCTAATGCGCCCTTTATCACCTACTTTTCATACAGAACTCACGAATTCACCCTCCTTCATCATTTAATTGACCGTGTCTTTAGTTAACTGAGTTTTCGTTCAATTGAGGTTTGGGTCTTCTAGAAGCACTGTAGTGGTGACAATTCCTATGCTAGACAAACTGAGACTCAAATTATTCTAGGATATTCGAAATATATCTATTGTAACATATTTGTGAACTATATTGATTAATGGATAATGTTACACATTTCTACTTCCATATGAGTGCTAATGCATGATTAATTTTACTGCTCTTGTCTTTGCAATTTTCACTGTAATTCACCTTTTCTGCTCATTCTTTCACTGTGAGGTATTCTCATCTCTCTGATCTGCTATGACTTAGAATTTCACATGGTATCATATCTCAGAGAGCATAGGTTAAATAGTTTCTTTCAGTAGTGTACCATAAGCCTTTGGATTTCCATAGCAAATCCTGGTGCCCTTGCATTGAATTCATTGGAGAAATACTTTGAGGTCTAGCCAAGTGTGAAGGATTTGGAAAAATGTTCCTATTTTCCTAAAGCAGTGCTCCGTAGTATTTTATCTACAAAATTGAGATTTTTTGCAGGATATTGAAGGTTTTTCAGTGCAGTAGTAGCAACAATTTCAGTTTGTATTCTCTCTAGTAGATTCTCATGGAGAATTTGAATGTTCCTCTGTGTTCGAGGATCCTGACACCCTTCAATTATCTTGATTGTAGGGATTATATGCAGATGGTATTGCATAACAAGAGTCTATACAAGGTCACAATGGGAAAGGAGGTTGAACCTCATGCATATGTTGAGAAGGCCAAGTATCTAAACAGATTAGATGAAGTGTTTGGTTTCATGTGTATTCATATTTTCATACATTTTCTCTTCCACCTTGATGGATTGAAGACTCCAAGAGAGGTTTGGTTGAATTGTGAGACCCTATTCGAAAAACAAGATGAACCGAGGGGCCATATTCTGGATAATCAGTTAATTGCTTTTCAACCCAGCATTTTCGAAGCCATACAACAATTCTTATATAAATTCCAATCCTTGTTCATGCAATGCAAACAATGTGGCATTGAGAAGGAGGTTGAGCAACTGATGCTATCCATTCCAAGCAAGCTTGGTCCAGATTTTTCCATTTTTGTTTCTACCTTCCATTCAGGGATATTTTCAATCCCTAGTTGGAAAATTCCATCCTTAGATGCATTCATTGAATCTATCATCCAAGAACAAGATAAATTGATTCAGATGGGCGCCTTGAAGTCCTCCAAAAATCAAGCTCTTATGGTTGGAGAGTCAAATGGTGAAAATGTTAAAGGGAATAACAAAGGTAAAGAGAAGAAGCAATTTGAAACCAAGCAGAATGCAAATTCTAATCCATCGGAAAGGTAACCATCCTGAGAGCTCTTGTATTAAGAAGACTATAGATCAAATGGAAAAACTCCTTGAACAACAGAACATTGCCCTCCCTGAAGGCGCAAGGAAGACTTATCCATGAAGCAAGTCAGAAGATCATGAGAGATGCCATGCATTGAATACTAGATTCTCACAATCCCAATATTTCCTTATTGATTCTAGAGCCTCCAACCACATGGTTTCCTCCAAAGAGACATTTTCTTCTCTAGATCTCACCGATGCCCCTATCATTCACATGGGAGATGATTCTCAAATATTTGCAGAAGGGAAGGGAACAATACAACTTGAACATGGAAAGTTAAACAATGTTATGTATGTTCCTTCTATAGCAACAAATAAGTTTCATGTTTATCAAATGTCTCACATAGGTTCACCAAAGAAAGTAGTATTTGGACCTGACATGGTTGAGGTTGCAGTGATCTCATCTGGGAAGATGGTAGACAAAGGTGTTGTAAACCATGCATCCAAGGTATATGAGTTCTCCTATTTTTTTCCATATTCAGATCAAAGTGCTCTCTTGACTCATTGAAATGAGACAAGCAAACTTTGGCATGAAATATTCGAACACCTAAACTTCAAGTTCTTGCAGCAATTGCACAAGGAAGATATGGTTGAAGGTTTTCCTAACATAAAGTTCTCTCGAGGGATCTGTAAAGGTTGTTTGGTAGGGAAGCATGTCGAGAAAACGTATGATGTTGGGAAGGAAAATAGAGCTTCCTCCACACTTAATTTGATATACAATGATGTTTCATGACCGATGCCCACAGCTTCAATGAATGGATCCAGGTACCTTGTGACCTTCACTAATGACTACTCTAGGTTATGTTGGATATACTTTCTCAAGTAGAAATCTGAGGTATTCAAAACCTACAAATTTTCCAAGACTTTAGTTTAAAACACTACAGGGAAGAATATCAAAGAACTCAGATCTGATAATGGATGGAAGTACATCAACAAGGAGTTGCAACAGTTGTGTGCTTCTGAAGGCATCCAAATGCAACATTATGTCACATACACACCACAAAAAAATGGTGTAGATAAGAGTAAGAATAGGTCATTGAAAGATATGGTTGCTTGCTTGGTTGAAGAAAGGGATCTTCCATAAAATATATGGGAAAAATCAATGAACTGTGCCACATACATTTAGAATAGGGTACCCTACAAATCTGTTGATGGGGTCACTCGATTCAAAGCACTGAAGGGACACAAAACTGATGTCTCTCACCTGAGGGTTTTTGGATCCAAGGCATGGGCAAAAATACCATCAGACAAAATAAAATCCCTTCAACCCTAAAGTAGTGAATACATTATGTTGGGATATGTAGAATATGAAAAAGATTACAAGCTGATGGAGATTGCAACCAAATGATGCTTCATTGAAATAAGCGTCAAGCTCGATGAAAATCCATTGCAAGATATACAACTAGTTGAAGATCAAGGTATAACTTATTTACCTATTCCATTTTCTCCTAATGATTTTTTTTTAGATGATCCACGTTCATATTCCAAAGAAGAGGACCGTGAATCAGATCTAGATAATGAGTATGAAGATCAAGCAGATATAGATCCAGATCCAACAAATACTCCCAATCCAAAGCCTAAAAGTGTTCAAAATATTATTGAGGCTACTGGGAATATTGTTGAAGATCCATCTAACTATAGAAGAACCAGATCTAAGTACCAAGATGCAAACATTGCACTGTGTCATATAGATCCACTTCTCCCTGAGAGTTCCTACATGATGGTGGGGTCTGATCCACAGTATTACAGATAGGCTTGCCATTGTTAGAACATTATTACACCTAGGACCATAGTATCATGATGATACTTTGATGTCTAATGGTTCAAGCAAAGGTTAATGATGATTATCCAAGGTTGTTAGGAAATTAATGACCAATTCCACCACCTAGGTGTCGAATTTTGGTCTCACAGTTAGTAAGGCACCCTCATTTATGGAAACCACCCTCATTTATTACCACTACTTACCTGAGGTGCACCCTTATCCCCTTTTTTTTGGGATCTGATTTTGATTTGAGGGGCCGATGCATTGAATGTGGTCATTTTTCCTCCTCTTTGGATTTTTTGTCCTATCCTAGGCCACTATTGTAGGCACAACAGATCCCTTGTTTTATCCAAAATATGGGAGCCCCAATTCCACATCAAAGAGAAACTTAATCAATTTTTGGGTTTGTTCAGCCTGTTTGCCATTCATTTTTCTGCCTTTGATTTGATTTAATTGAGCTAGTAAATTTTTCTTCCCAAAATTTATGCATTTTTAGTGTGTTTTTGTGAATTGCGGAAATAATTTTTTGGGTTAAAATTTTCGATCATCCCGCAACCCACAATTGCAGATTGCGGAAGCTTTGGTTTGCATGTGAAGTTTTTCTTTCCGCAACCCGCAATTGCGGATTGCGGGATGCGGAAAGGGGTTTTTCGAAAAGTAAATAAAGAGTGGTTCACGCTCCCGCAACCCACAATTGTGGGATGCGGGAATAGTTTGACCACGCGTTGTGTTTTATGATCTGCAACCTACAACCCACAATTGAGGATTGCGGATTGCAGAAGGGTGTATATATTTTTAAATAACGAATGCCCGCACTTGGCATCCCGCATCTTGCATCCCAACCGTTGATATATGATGATCCGACGACCTTGATTGCATCTGGCAGAATGATTTAAATTTTTTATTTTTCGTTCTTGGGTTGTCATTTTCAAGTGTTAATCCAGTTTTCGTCTGCATTATGCTTGATCAAACATGAAATATTTGAATCCAATGATTGCTTGATGATCAAAACTATGAGATTTGACTGTTAATCATATGTTTTATTATGTAAATCTATCTGATCTTATGCCAAATTTTAACTGATGCATGATTAACTGATATTTCACTCGCAGAGATGATAATTGGAACCTGCACATCGTAGACATGCAATCATACCAGTTAATTTTACTCAATCGATGTCAGATCCCATGGTTTTATTTCCTATAAGGGTTGCTATGAATAATATATTGGTTTATGATGATATATGAAAATTTTGGATTGATATTTTAATATCTCTGCTAACAACTACATGCTGTAAGCAAAATGCAGAGATATTGTAGTATTCCTGTCAAGCATTTTGCTGAGAAAGAGCCTCATCCAGTGGAATACTTTAAACCTGTTCCTGCACCATTTGATGCTGATGTTTTTGATGACAGCACAGATAGTGAAGAGGAAGACGATGGGATTAAATTCACATATGAACAACTCATTTTCAACAGATTGAAGAAGGGTGAGAAAGGATGTGTTGGTCGAGATAATACAATTGTTCAGGACTTAATCATCAACTTGCCACCTGTGTGTCCCGCAACTCCTCTCGAGGGTGATCCGTTAGCTACTTTTTCGGTCTTTGAAGATATGTATGGTCCTCATGAATCCAAGGAATATTTCACGTTTTCCTTGCCTGCTACCATCAACAACTCATGATCTATCTTGATCCTCCTCAACTTACGACATGATGTTTTCGAAAATATGTGGTGAAATCTTTCTGAAACTATATGATGCCTAGTTTGGGATTCGAATTGGTTTATTATTCCTCTGTATAAGGATTATTAGATGTTTGGGCCAAGGGGGAGCCTTTTCTTGGCCATTTAAGGATATTTTAGTTTTGATTATCCCCGCTTTATGGGATATTTGATCCTGAATGACTATTTTGTAACTATTATTTAAGGGGTTTTAGATCTCATAGCAAAGGGGGGATGGTTAGGGGACAAAATCGCCAAAAGAGACTAGAGATGCTCTGTTGTTACAGACTATGTAATGTTTTGCAGGGCTTAATACACAATCAGTTTTCTTTAGCTACCTCTTCTGTTATAATTTGTCAAATGTCTTTGATGGATTGTGATTTTGCTTCAACACATTCACTAAATACTGTTTATTATTTGCAATGAGTAACTTGCATTGATCTATAGTTTAGATTTCTCTCAACGCATGATCTGTGTAATTTATGTTTTAAATGAATGTCTTTATCTAAAAACTTTTATCTATTTCTGCAAATGATTCATAGAAAGCATTAAGTTATTGTTAATTTGTCAATTAACATTCTAGATATAGGATAAGATTATATGCACTTAATTCTTAAGCTATCATTGGTTGAATGTCTTTAACTGATTATATCTTAAGCCACTGAGTCAGGATCTAGTGTTGCATGTCTGTTAAATTGGTGAAAAGATTTAGTAATTTTCAGATCAAGTTGTCCTGTGTACAAATAAATCATTCCTTTTAGAATAGGCCTAACTTAGATTGGATTTATTTCAAAGTTAGACTAACCCTTAGGACTAGTAAAAATCTTGTCTTTCTTCATAGGAAGACAAATTCTTTCTAGGATCAAACAACCACAAGTGCCAGTGGAGGCCTTTGTATCCGTGGGTGTTAACCACACCAAACAACTCGAGGATAGGGTAATACTTGCATAGGATTATCTAAAGCCTTTGGCTGGGTTTTCATCCCTTGTTGTTTGCCTTGGATACCACTCCAACACCTGCACACCTGAGGCATCAACAAATGGCACTAGAAGGAGGACCATGTACCAATTATGCCTAAACAAAACTTAAACAGACCTCCTACAGTAAGAGAACCGGTTGTTACATGGAGCCATACCCAAGCTTCAACGTCCACAGAACAATCGGTACATAATTCTCAAATTATTCCTGGGACCCCTCACACTTGAACAGATTCTTAAACATTCCTCTGATAGTGTTTCTAGGTTGCAACAAAGAATCGCTGAAGAGAGTAATCTGGGACCAACAACAATTCAAGATCACTAGAACACCGATCCGCAAGTCAATAATTATGATAATCAGAAATCACGTGACCAGAATCCTGAACGATGTAATTCACCTCACCACAATCTGCTCCCTAAGTTTTAACCTTGACACATTATTTGGGGAAACACAAGAAGCTCAACCACAAGTGACAAAAGGTGGACCACCACCGCCAACACCTCCGTCTTCATCTTGTTCATCTGAAGAATATTCCTTAGATAGTGATTCATACTCGAGCTCATCTTCATAGGGCATCCCAATGGCTGAAGGTCAAAATAGACCCTGGTTGGACCAGGATGCCATTTTCATCCTAGGGGATCAACACAGAATCCCTAAAAATCCAAAAAAATGGTTGCCTAAGTTCGATCCTGATGAAAATTTACCTGCACTTGATCACATCAAGACATTCATGCAAGCCATCAGACTTAGAAACGTGATCCATGAAGATGTAGTTTGTAGGTTATTCCCATATACCTTCAAAAGGAAAGCACCCATATGGTACTTTGCCTTAGAAGCTAGGTCTATCACTTCATGGGATGACTTTGAGAAAATATTCATCCAAAAGTTTGGAGATGATAAGACACCCGAAGACTTGGTAATTGATTTGTCTTTTATGAAAATCTGAGCTAAAGAAAGAGTAAAAGATTATAATCAGAGATTTTTCTATCTAAAAAATAAAATCCCTATTACTCTTCTTCCTGTGGAAGAACTCCTGGTTTCATACTATGTGAAAGATTTACCAGTCCCCATTGATATGTGGTTTAAATGGGCACACAAAGAAACCTTGAAAGAGGCCTTTGCTGAGGCCATTCAGGTTGAGAAAGATATTTTTTGGTTTCAAGGATAATCCAGATAATTTAGCAGAGCAACCTTCCACTTCACGTAAGAAAAATGATTTTCCCACAAAACCTACTGCACAGGATAAAGACCCTTTCGAAATGGGTGACATGAAGAAATTCCTCCAGAAGATCTCTAATGAAATGGTTGACCTCAAGAGAACTAACAATGACAACCATAACACAAATAGGGGGTTCAATAAACAACCATTTAGAAGACCCTATCAACCTCAACAAAACCAAGTCCCACCCAATCCTGAGGAAGGGTTGAAATATGAGGAAATTTTGTCCATCTTCAAAGCCTTAGTTTCAAAATCCCATCATTCTACTCACCACCCAGATCAAGAACCACAGGATAATTAAGATCCTGAACTTCTGGATGAGGAAGAAGACAAACAGATAAATACTATTAGTTTCTTTGTAGAACTTCCCATGGTTGAGGAAAAAGAGGATCCTGAAACAGTATTTAATGTCTAGCACCCCTACAAAACCAGGAGTAAAGGACAACCAACATAAGAAGCTTCTACTTCTACACCCACAACAAACAGAGTCAAAACGACCATACAAAAGGATACACTTATCCTTGAGATAGAATACAACTTAATTGATGACTTAAAGAAGATGAAAGCGAATATCTCTGTATTTGAACTTTTGAAGATCCCTACTATGAGGGACATTTTTCCCAAAAGCATAATTGTCAACAAACCCAGGGAGACTCAAAACAATAATCTGGAGACATACACCAAAATCAACAACTCAAAACCTGTTGGAAAAAAGACACCTCCCTTTTTGTTAACCTTTGAGATCTTAAACATGAACGTTCATAATTGTATGGTAGATTTAGGGGATTCATCCAACATGATGCCCTTATCAGTTTGCAAGAAATTAAATGTTGCTTGGGAGCCATGTCCTACTCAGATTGTTCATCTTGACCGATAGAAAGTGAGAGTAGTAGGGGAACTAAGGAATGTTATGTTAATGTTATCTGCTGACCCCAAGATCCACCAGACTGTGGATATCATTGTGGCTGACATCCTAAAGATGTATGGGATGTGGCTGAACAGAGATTGGTTGAAAAAACTCAAGGGCTACTTTGCAACCGATTGGTCTCACTTTTGGCTTCCTTACAATGGGAGGACAAACATGATAAACATCAGCAGGGATCCTTATATGAAGCAAATTGTCACAAACCTAAATGACCCCAGTGAGCTTGCTGCATACTTTAGATCACATGTGGAACATTTCACTTTTGACACATTTTTTGGAGACTTACCTGCATATTTGTCACCTGCTAAGAATGCACAGAATCAGTCTCAGATTGTTCATTTTACATCTGTTCCATTCTCAGGTGATATTGTACATAATGTATATAGTGTGAATACTAATTTTAAGTTAAAATTGGACTCTGCTTTCGATGGTTCCATATCTAAAGATGGAGTTGGTGCAGGTTGTGTCCTCATCGATCCAAAAGGAACCAAAATAATGGTTGCCTGCAGGCTTGAGTTTGAATGTACCAACAACATTTCTGAGTATGAGGCCTTGGTCCAGGGACTCAGGAAAGCAATTGATATGGATTCCCAGGTAATTGAGTGTTATGGAGATTCAGAAATAATAGTAAGCAGGTGAGAAACAAGATTCATTGCATATCTCCTCATTTACTTTATTATCGAAATTTGGTAAGGAACTTAACTAATTCTTTCTCTGCTTTTAATATTAACTCGGTCCCAAGATCTCCGAATTTCGATGCTAACCTGCTAGCTAATATTGCATCTAGGCTAATACCTCTAGAAGGTTTGTCACCGAATATGTTTTCAATTGAATTAATGTACATACCTTCGATTCCAGACAATATAACTAGTTGGAGAGTGTTTAATGATGACCAGTAGATTTTAGATTTTCTTACAACTCAGGAAATGTTTCAAGACGTTGCCATTGATGAAATTGACCATGAAAAATCTCAGCTGATCCTACTTGCACTACCAATTTGATTCCTAAGTCAATGATCAACTTGGAAATTTTTTACGACCTCCAAGATAAGTTCAAGCATAAGACAAATTGTAAAACTCAGAGCTCCTCTCTCAATTATGAACAAGTGAATTTGGGAAGCGAAAAAAACCCTCGCATGATTAACCTAGGGGTTGACTGCTCACTTGATGAAAAAAGAGGTTTTATCAAATTATGTAGAGAATTTAAGGACGTCTTTGCTTGGACATATGACAAGCTGAAAACATTCGACACTAATATCATGCACCATAATATACCAATGAAGCCAAGAAATAAACCCTACTAGTAGAAGCTGAGGAAGATGCATCCTAGCTTGGAACCTTCTGTCAAAAAGGAGCTAGAAAAACTCCTTGCAGCAAGAATTATCTTTCTGGTTAGGAATACACAGTGGATTGCTAATTTAGTACCATTTCGCAAGAAAAATGGTGACATTAGGCTCTTTTTTTACTTTAGAAATCTTAATAAAGCTTCCGAGAAAGATAATTACCCTGTTCCCCCTATGGAACAAATATTACAGAGAGTTGCAGGCTCATAGATGTTTTCTCTCCTCGATGGTTTTTAAGGGTATAACCAAGTCTTGGTTGCTCCTGATGATCAATTAAAAACAACTTTTAGAAACCCTTGGGGAACTTTTGCTTACAGGCGTATGCCGTTCAAGCTGATAAATGCAGGTGCTACGTTCCAACGAGCCATGGATATAGCTTTCAGAGGACTTATGCATGATTATGTTGTTTTATACTTATATTATATTACTATCTTTTCCAAAAAATGACATGAACATTTATCTTCCCTAAAACAGGTATTCAAACGTTGCAGAAGATACGAAATTTCGCTCAATCCTAAGAAATCAATCTTCGCAGTAATTGAAGGAAAGCTGTTGGGATTTATTGTTTCAAAAGAAGGTATGATTATCAATCCAGAACAAACAGAGGGCATTGCAAGGATTTGGTTTCCAGGTACGCGCAAAGCCATGCAATATTTCCTTGGTAAGATAAATTTTGTTCGCAGATTTGTCCCAAATTTTGCGCAAATTGTTAAACCTTTACAATTGATGATTAAGAAGGATGCACAGTATAAATGGTTTGATGAACAACGAAATGCTTTTACTGAGATTAGGAAAATTATTGCAGAAGCTCCCACCCTTATGTCTCCTGACTTCAATAAATATTTTATATTATATACCTTCGCTACTGAATTTTCTTACGCGACTATTCTTACATAGAAGCACCCAAGCGATCTCGAAATTCCCATTTCTTTCACGAGTTCAACATTCAAGGGCGCAGCGTTAAATTAATCCCAGATAGATAAGCAAGCTTATGTGGTTTATAAATCAGTTAAACATTTTAGACTGTATTTATTGAAGTCTAGAACTAAGGTGATTGTGCCCTATGCAACCATTAGAGATGTTCTGATTCAGAAAGAATTGGGAGAGAAAAGAGATCACTGGATGACAGCTCTGCAAGAATATGATTTAGATATTAGACCAGTGAAGATAGTGAAAGGCAAGGGTTTGTGTCCGCTTACTTCCCAGTTGAATGATCCTGTAAGACAAAAAATTGAGTGGGAGCAAGAAGAAAGCACCTCAGCAGGTTCTGTCAATGTTATCACTGCTCAAGCATTTGACTAGTATGACGACATTAAATTTTTCTTAATTCATGGGTATGCTCCTGAAACCCTTGACTTTAAAAGACGCAGAGCCTTAATATTAAAAGCTGCACCATATGAATTCATAGATGGTGTTTTATTCAGAAAGAATTATAATGGTGTTTTCCTTAGATGTCTAGAGAGAGCTCAAACTGACAATATTCTTTTGGAATTTCATGCAGGACCTGCAGGAGGAAATTTTTCAGGAGAAACCACTGCCCATAAGATCTTAAGAGCAGGTTACTACTGGACTACTTTGTTCAAAGACGCCTATGCTTATGCCAGACGATGTGAACCATGTTAGAAGTGCGCTGGAAAAATGAAGAAACTTGCATTTCCCTTGCAGCCAATCATAGTTCAATTCCTGTTCTAGCAGTGGGGCCTGGATTTTCTCGGACACATTAACCCTCCTTCTTCCCCGCAACACAAGTATATTTTCAAAGCCACGAATTACTTTACCAGATGAGTAGAGGCAGCCCTCTTAGACAAGCGAACACAAGCCAAGTGATTTCATTTCTTGAAAGTCAGATAGTCACGAGGTTTGGTGCACCGGAATTCCTAGTGTTTGACAATGCTTCATACTTCTCCTCTTTCGAATTAAATCAATATGCCCTTGAAAAAGGGATAAAATTAAACTTTTCTGCCTATTATTATCCACAAAGAAATGGATTAGCAAAGTCTTCTAATAAGATGTTAATTAACATCTTAAATAAGACATTGGCTACTCACCACAAAAATTGGCATATCTTATACAATGCTCTTTGGGCAGACCGTGTCACTCCTAAAGCGACCATTGGCAACTCCCCTTACTGCTTGGTTTATGGTAAGGAGGTTTTTTTACCAGCCAACCTCATGATCCCTTCTCTACAGCTAGCACAATATGTGCAGGAAGATGACTCTTCGCCACTCCAACACATAATTGATACATTACTCAAACTAGACGAGGACAAGGAAAAGTATAAAAACAAGTTGTATCAACATCAACAGCTTGTTAAGAGGTGGTTCGATGAGAAGTATTCATCTGATGGGGAGTTCTTTGTGGGGGACTTAGTTTTAAAGTGGGAAAAACAACATAAGGACAAGAATGATTATACTAAGTACCAACGCTTATGGCTAGGGCGTTTCATTGTTACAAAAAAGATTGGTCCTGGTACTGTCCAGTTACAAACACTGGAACATTTTTCAGTAACCTACCCAGTGAATGTCCCGTTGCTCAAAAAGTACTTTGTTTGAGGAGAGCATCTTGGTCCACTTGTACATAAATTGTGGTTTGTTTTCTTTCCTTTGGTTTGATTAATTGTTTTTTTCTTTTATGATTCTTTCTATTTTCAAATGAGTCTTCACATTTGGAAAAGGTTGTTGATCAGTGTGTCTCTAAGATTAACACAATATGAAGTTTTCAGGTACCATGCTAGTTGTTATTTCATTCATCCTATATTAGAAAATTCTCTTCATGGAATCAAACAGTTAATTTTTTGCAGGGCCTTGATTGATATCTTCCCACTATCATCAACATCTTTTAAATATTTGTCTGATTAATTGAAGTTGAAGAGCAGACTAGAGTTATTTACCTTGTGTTTCATGAGTAAATGGCATAATCTCTTATAGCCTGGTTAGACTTATCTATTATGGATGCCATTCTGATCACTTTGGATAATAATCTATTTCAATGAAAGTAGATTACAAGGTGGGGGGTCTCATTACGAGCCAACCCATTATGTTCATAGATGTTCTAAGTGGAATGCCATCTCCACATCAAGTCACCAAACTTGGGAGATGACTTTCAACTCTGGCTGGAAGATGGAATATCCTATCACAGGTTGGTCCATTCATGATCTGCAAAGCATCGATGAGTAACACTGCTGTCATGTGGTCACCAAGCCATAGTAGTGTCTTGTAACCTATGCACTAATAATTTTTTGTTTTCTTTTGTAAGATGGTTTGTTGTGTATAAGGATAAGGAGGGGTCTTATTACAAGCCATCCCTACCATGATCATGGATTTGAATTTGGACTAGAATTACCACCTATGGTCACCAAGCCATGGTAATTGCTTTCAACCTAGAAAACTGAAAGACAAGGAGTCTCCTGACCGAGCTAGCTTGTTCAGTTTCCATATCATGTTTGTGAATGGCATTTCCAACATCTGAGCACCAAGTTAGTACAATGGCCTTGTTGGCTGCTTTACTTGGGCAGACCCGGGTTTTAATGAAGCGCAGCAACAAAACCCCTTGGCGCACTGGCCCTCTCGGCAACGAGCTGCGCAGCAGCTCGAGGTCTCACCCGAAGTGGCTATGGGGGGGTTAAGGAATCAGGTTTCCTTAACCTGGGTGACGCGGAGATTGCTCTTCCTCTTCTGGTTCCTCAGATATCGGCGGTCGGACTTTCCCGCAGGCCGCTCGGCGCAGCTGCGCGGACTCCTTCCTTTGCAGGCCTACTGCGCAGCTCCTCCTCTCTGGCGCAGAAGGCAACTATCCCTTGCGTCGACGCGCTAAATACTTCCTCGCCCTTCACACTCAGCGCAGTAACGCAGTCTTCTCTCGCAGCAGCGACCGCGCGTTACTACTTCTTCGGTACTTAACACTTATAGCTATCAAGGGACCTTCCCAACTCGCTCAAACAGTCACAAAGATAATACAGGAGTCTTGCATACACAAATAATGAACTCTAAATAGTTATCATTCACGCAAACATTATAACAAGAAGATATATGTGAAACTCATCTCCTCGAGGAAAAACCACGTCCACGGGAGTTTATATTAACCAGAAAACCATAGAGTTATACAATATGCTGTGCACACAGCTGCAGCCTTAGATCTTTACAGGAAACTCCACGCACACAGCTGGGAGCCCTTCTCTTAATCAGTCTCTTCTCTACAGAGATTACAAAGGCGCAGACGTCACACAGACTGTCTGGCCACTCAGGGATTAGCTCCTCGGCTATCCGATTCTACTCTAGTTCTACACACAGTAGAAACATACCAAAGGACAATCAACACATGATCTATCCTCAAGAGTATCTAACTCTTACTTGCTAAATTTCTCTCTATCTAACGTCCAACTCACTCTAGCTAACATTTATCCATTACAATTGTTCATATATATAGGTGGCCATGGCGGTCGCACCTTTACAAAACTGTGGGCCTTTCCCAACAGTGATTCCCAAAAACCCTAACCACGCACATGGCTAGGTGTACTGTAGGCGCCGCTTGCAGTCATGTCGCCGCTTCCTGCAGGCTCCATGAATTCCAGCACAGATTGTGGGTATGGGCGATCGTCCTTCGCCTTCAATGCTCTGGTCCGTTGCTCCTCCTTGATCCGAGCAACCATAACTTCTGTACTAGCCTTTAAATGAGGGTAGCTGAGCCCTCTACTCCATCACCTTATTTATTATGGTCGCTGAGCCACCTTCATTCTTCGATGACGTGCGCATGAGCTCCGCGATTTCCGGTCCATGATCTTTGCTGAGCTTGTCCATCTGGCACCGTACTGCGCACCGTCTCCTTCTTGCCCAAAACTTAGTGCTTGTTCCAAAATTAGCACTTTCCTTTCATACTTGTGTCTTTTCCCCAAAATTCGCAGCTTTACCGCAGCTACGACCTAGGCTCCAACAGGCCCCTAACACTCACTTGTGGCTCGCCCTCGAGCCACTCGCACTAGCGCGTGGTCGTTTGATTTGCGCATCTGCTTTTGCTTGAATCTCCGCGAATGTTTTCTGCCACTTCGCAATAGCGGAGTCCAATTCCTCAATACACTCATCAGCTGTTTGCACCGTTTCTGCGGTCGCTTCGTCTTTAGTGAGGGTATCAATGATCTCCTGAGATTCAGCAATCTCTTTGATTTTTGTCTCAACCTGGGCAACGATTTCAGCATACTCATCCATGAATGGCTGAATGCTGTTGGTGAGCTTCTCATCTTCAGTTCTGAGCTTGTGCAGTTGCTGCTGCATTTTGCGCACTTCGCCCATTTTCTTCATTTTTGGTAAGCCTGTTAGGGCCTTAGCTTCTTCATTGAGAATAGTGCGAGATTGTTCTACAACTTGCACCTGTTCTGACAGTCCCACTTTAAAAGGGAGGTTCACAAGCTCTGTCCAAGCTTCCATAGCCTGGTTCATCAGGTTCTTGGCTTCCTGTACTCGATCTTTCATCCCTGTGGAAGCTCTGCTCAGTGCTTCAAATTGTACCTGCGCATCATCCGTAAGATGCGCAGCAACGCGAGCTTCTAGCTCAGCGATCTGGGTTCTATGGCCTTCTGCCATAGCAAGTATTTCTTGCTCCAGGGTTTTCGCTCTTTCTCCAATAATTTGAACTTTTGCAACCAGAGGGAGATCTGGTTGAATCTCGCAAGTCGGCAATAACTGGGCAATCTCATCCACTGCGTTTCTGATACCGATGTCTTGCACCTCATAAAGTGCAAGCTTCTCAGAGGTATTCTGATGGATTGCCTTCAACTGTAACTCCTGCGATTGCAGTCTTTGATTTTCCTGGAATGTAGAGAGCTCTCTAGCTCTCAACTCAAGAGAAACTTTCTCATGGACTAGCTGTAGAGTCTCTATAGGAATTAGAGACAAATTAATTTCAACGGGCCCAACGGCGCTTACCTGTAGTGCAGCTAGCGGATCGGGAAGTGTCATGCTGGTAGGCGGAATATGCACGACAGTATGCCTTTCAATGAGTTCTTCAACTCGCTCGGCACTTGGAATTTCTTGTGGCGCCTGCGAAGTAGATGCTGGCGCATGGGTCTGCGCAACTCTTCCTGCGAGACCTTTCAGTTCTACAAACTGCAAATCTAGAGCACTTCTGATGTGAGCGTGCGCATTGCGCAGCTCGCGAAATTGCTCATGTATGTACTGGTCGATCCCCAAGGGAATAGCCTCAGCGGGATGCGACACTTTTTGCTTCTTGGTGGCCGGTTCTGTGGATCCTTCATCACTTCTCTGCTCACGGGCTTCCTTGCCCTTATTTTTCTCCTTCGTAGCGGCTGTTGGCAGCGCGGATGCGAGATCGGCGGCCTCCCTCCACTCATCCGACCAAGACTTGATGGTTTCTTCAACATCCTCTGTAGTCATCCTGTAAAGGCCTAACGCCCATTCATCTGGAATGCCGCAAGGGCGGAGGTAAAGTTGATGTAAGTCGGCTGTAAAAGCCAACTTCCCGTCATATAACGTGTCTGTCTCCTCGCTCAGCCTTGGCATTTCTTGAATAGTATCTCGGAGGAGATAGTAGTACTTCACAAAAAACAGCGCGATTCATCTTGCGCTTCGCGGGATTAGGGGAATCCCAGAGGTTGATGTAGCGCATGCCGGCAACCTCTCCTGCGCGGCGCAGAAGGAACTGAGTATTCGGGGGCTCCTTCCACCCAACGAGAGCGCATAAAATTAGAAGCCATGAAAAATGGAATGATTGGGCTGCATTGTCCTGCACATTCAGGAAATCAGCCAAAAAAGAATTCAGCAGCTGCGATGGCGAGCTCCAGCAATCAGCCAGTTGTACTGCTCTCCCTCCGCAGCTGCGATGGCGAGCTCCACGACAGCTCCAGTAACTTCCTTCGGTCGGCACTTTGTGAGGATTCTGCCTGCAAGCAGACTTCCTGTAAATCGGAGTGCCTCATCTTCTACTGCAGTGAGGTCATAAGCCCGACCTCCTCTTGTTAAGTTGTACTTCTGCACCACCTGTGCAGTCAATTTTCTGTCCTTGTCCTTTCCCGCAAAATGAATATTGGGATCCTTACCAGCCTTAGATAGACCAGTAATGCGGTGAATTAAATCAACATTTAGATCAATTGGCCTCCCGAGCCAAAGGTAACCTCCATGAACGCATGATAGCAGTGTTTTAACGACTGCGTTCGCTTCATTGCTACGCCCAAAGTGCGATAGCTTCAACAAATTCAAGAGTCCAGGGCGCTCAAGATTTGCTGCAAATCCCTTCGGGATGAACTCGTCAACCTTTCTGGTGGGATTATGCACTATATCCAGATATCGGTCTAGCTGGAACTGAGGATATGTCTTATAGTCTCTGAGGTTGAAGTCAGAGAACTTGACCAGTGGAATGTTTCCCAACAGTTGCCCTTCTACCCGCACACTAGCCGGTAGTGGCGGTAGCGGAATAGGATACTTTGCATTCTTCGGGATCTGTACTTCTGGCGCATCATCTGGACGCGGCGGAATATAGTTTGCCATGGTCGCCAACGGCTCTGGAACAGGTTCTTCTGGCTGTGATGGCGACGCTCTTGTAGCCGGAGATTGTCTGGGATCCTGATAACCAGGATGTACATAAGTCGAAGCTGTGACTGGAGTAGTCATGCCGAAATCTAATCCTCGGCGCAGGAATTGACGAACAACTTCTTCAGTTGACAGGTTCTCCGTCGTGAATCTATGTAGGGAACAAAAACTTTGGACAGCAAATGGCGGACCTTCGTAGGATATGGACGCTGAAAACAAGGGAAATTACTCTGCACAACTCGGCTCTGAAAACAATAACTTGGATTCGTAAACAAGGTAGCAACTCGAGGAAAGTAACCCAAAAATTATAGAAGTGTGAGGTATTTATAGCCAGAGGTGAGTAAATGCGACCAAGTGGGGTATCGTAGCTATAGGCGGCTATAGATGAGTTGACAACACGCTATCCTCCTTGCCGTAGCGGTGCATTTAGTGTGATTGACGGGTTCTGACAGCCTTCCGGGAGAAGCTAATGCTTTCGGTGCCAGAGTTAAATGCAGATCTTTCGGAGATTAAGCCGAATCCGTCAGAACAGCTAGACTTAAATAGCGGAATTATCCTTCATTTATTCAGACGCGGCTACATAACTGCTGTAATTCAAAATTTCCGGCGGGTCATTTCAACTTAGGAAACTGTGCCTCTAGGGGTCCACAACAAAACTTTTTCAAGCGGCAAATTATCAAAGGGGACTCCGCAAGAGCGATAGTTCAACGGTCCGGGGAGAAGCTTCACAAGAGCGCAACTATGTTCGCTCCAACCAAACTTTAGACATGCGCGGATGTTTCTAGGAACTGCGCAGGAAGCCGGAGACTGGGTGTCTCGCAACTTCCGTGTAGACTGAATGCGGTGCCTCTTTCAACTACACTGGGCATCTGCATCTCTTTTAGCAAAATATTAGGTCGACAGAGCGGAGTGACCGTCGCAATAAAGCTTGAGCCGACTCCCGTTGATCATTGTAGGTAGTAATTCTCCATCCAGCTTTGCAAGCTGAACTGCGCCTCCGTCTGTTATTTTTATCACCTGAAAAGGGCCTAACCAGTGTACACGAAACTTGCCTGGGAACTTGGTAAATTTACTGTCATAGAGGAGTACCAAGTCTCGTTCCTGAAAGACTTTATTCTTAATATGCCTGTCATGCCAAGATTTCTGTCTTGCCTTCTGTACCTGTTGATGGAATCCGGCTAAGAGTCTGTCTTCTTCTAAGGCAAGCAGTTGCGAAAGTCTTTCATTCATAGTATCAGGATCTGCCATTTCTGTAATTTGCGCAATTCTAAGACTAGGAATAATGTATTCCATGGGCATAACTGCTTCTTGTCCATACACCAAGCTGAAAGGTGTGTGACCTGTTAGTTTCTTGCAAGTGGTTCTGTAAGCCCATAATACAGCTGTGACTCTAAGGTCCCAATCATCTCTTTGTTGATTACAGATCTTCGTCAGGGCATTCTCAAGAATTTTATTGAATGCTTCCACCGTACCATTAGCTTGAGGATGGTAGGGTGTACTCTTATGGTGATTAATTTGAAATTCTTCAGTAAGGGCCTCTATAGTCTCATTGAGGAAATGTGTACCCTGATCGCTCATGAGAATCACTGGACATCCAAATCTAGTGATAATATTCTCGAAAATGAACTGTGCGGCTGTAGCAGCGTCGCAGTTCTTAACTGGCTTCGCCTCAGCCCATCTGGTGAGGTATTCAGTAGCTGTAATGATGTATCTTGCGCCAGTTCTTTTTCCTGGTGGGTTAATAGGTCCTACAAAGTCAATGGCCCATTTATCAAAAGCGCGCAGTGTGATCTGGGGTTTTAGCGGCATTTCATCTCTCCTTGAGGGTTTTCCTGTGCGCTGGCACACATCGCAACATTTACAGAATTCCTTGGTATCCTTGTGCAATGTCGGCCACCACAGACCTGTGGCTAATATCTTTTGCGCAGTCGGCTTTCCTGCGAAGTGGCCTCCTGCGGTACCTGAATGCGCTTCTGCGATGATAGAGTTCTTTTCATGTGGTAAGATACATCTGCGCAAAACTTCGTCAGGGCCCAACTTATAAAGCTGTCCTGCTATCAAAGTGAAATCTGCGGCTCTAACAACAAGTTGCTTTTTCTGCTGGATTGTAAGCTCAGGCGGTGCTTGTCCGGTAGTGAGAAACTCAAGAATATCAGAATAATATTCATCCGCTGCTTGAATAGAAAACAACTGTGCGTTAGGCAGATTGTCCTCCAGACTCGTAGGTTCCTCTCCTGACTCTATCCTGGATAGATGGTCAGGCCCTGCATTCAATCTGCCTGGCTTTACAATAACCTCGAAATCATACTCTTGAAAGAGCAGTAGCCATCTGCAAATTCTTCCTCCTAACACTGGTTTATTGACTAAATATTTCAAAGCAGAATGGTCAGTATACATTTTAAAGTGAGCTCCTAACAGGTAGTGTCTGAATTTCTGTAGGGCATACACCATAGCTAATCCTTCCCTTTCTGTAGTGGTGTAGTTCTTCTCAGCTGTAGATAGCTTTCTGCTGGAGTAAGCAATCGGGTGGTCAATACTTCCTTCTCCAGACTATGTAAGCACAACCCCCAATGCTATAGAAGAAGCATCAACATGAACATGAAAAGGTTTTCTCCAGTCCGGGAAAACTAGAATAGGCGCTGTGATCATCTTTTCTTTAAGTGTGTCCAAGCTTTGTTGGCATTCCTCTGTCCATTGGAACTTCGAATCCTTTTTCAGCAATGTTTCCATAGGTGCTGTGATCTTTGCATAACCCTTGATGAATTTTCTGTAGTAACCTGTATGTCCCAATGTAGTGCGCAATTGTTTAACTGAGTTGGGTGCAGGTAAATTAGCAATGATGGCAACCTTCGCAGGATCCATCAGGAGTCCTTGTCTGCATACAATATGTCCCAACAAAATACCAAAGGGCGCACAGAATATACATTTTTTCAAGTTAAGGGAAATCTGATGCTGTCTACATTTTTCTAACATCATGCGCAGATTTGCAATATGGTTCTTTAATAGGCCAAATACAGTCCAGTCATCAAAATAGACTTCTAGAAACTTGTGAATGAATTCTTTGAAAACAGCAACAACAACTCTAGAGAAGATAGCAGGTGCGTTTTTAAGACCAAAGGGCATTACCGTATACTGGAATGAGCCCCATTCAGTTGCAAAAGTAGTCTTGTGGCGGTCGTCCGGATGGATTCTGATCTGATGATATCCTGAGAAACCATCAGTGAAAGAGTAAGCCTCTTGTCCTCCAACATTATCAAGTACTTCATCTGTGAAAGGAGTGGGAAATGGATCGTGCGCTGATGCATCATTGAGTTTGCGCAAGTCGACACAGATTCTTATTTCACCTTTCATTTTCTTTTCTTGGACCACCATAGGACTAATCCAATCGCTTTCCTCTACTGGCTCAATAATACCTGCTGCAAGCACCTTATCAATTTCTTCTTTGACTTTTTCTTTATAACGCGGGTTCAACCTGTATGGGCGCTGCTTTACTGGCTTGGCGTCTGCTTTCAGAGGTATGCGCATCACTCCTAAGTCTCCTAGGATGCCTTTCATTTCTGTGAACTTGGTGGGAAAGATATCCTGGTAGTCATGTAATAATTCTGAAACATGTCCAACAGTTTCATCATCCCAATAATCTCCTATAGAAGCAAACTTTGGTTCAGCTTCTGTACCAATGTTAATATTCTTGAGCTTGATGTGTTCTGTGATGGCAGGGATGTCAAGTTCAGGACCTTTAATATTGCGCGTCCCTTCTGATTCTGGGATATTGATGTTGCGAGGATCGTCCTCCTCCTCTTCAGCGGTGAAGTTATAGCATTCCAGGGCATGTTCTATCTGGACAGCCCAATCTGGTTGGGAGTATTCTGATAACGGGCATTCTTCAAATATCTTCTTTTTAATACACTTCAGGGCTTGATCAATACTCGGATGTTCTGAGTCAAAACTGAAGGTAAGTTGAAAGCTTTCTATCATAAGAGGCCAAGTGAGAGTGCCTTTGCGCAATTCTGTTTCAGTATACCAGTTCCTTGGAACTGTATCCAATGTGTGGATGAATAGGTGAACCCATTCATCTTGCGGAATATCTGACCATTGCTGAATGCATGCTTCAATGTGTGACCTGGGGTCACTCTGTCCCTCATATTTGCGCGACACTTCTGCTGTAGTGTCCTGGAATCTGCGCAGTATCAATCTTCGACAGTGTTGCCATGTGTGAATATTCTCCTTATGCGCAGCCCACCATCTTGCGGGTGTAGCGCGCAATGCTATATCTAGTGCCTGTATGCGCTGCGGTTCTGGAAGCTTTTGTTCATATTCCTGTATGAATTTAGTTACTTCGGTTAGACCATCAAAAATTGGAGTGTCAGTTAATTCTGTGCCAATCCATCGAATGGATTTAGTCATCATTGCGCAACGTCTTGCAGAAACCTCATGTAAACGATTCTGCCAGTTTTCCAATCCTGTATCTGAGTCTGATGTGCACGAGCTATCGCATCGCCAGCTGAGATGGCCATCTGCTGTGGGGTTGACATAGTCACTGTGGTTAGTGGTCATTTGGTACAAACTTTCCATGTGGCGCGCTTCCTCTTCTGCGCGAATGGGTTCTATATACCTTGGTCCTTGAATAGGATCAAGTGGTGCGATGACCCTAATCTGGTCATCCTCAAAGGTCATCTGTCTTTTCTTCAAATTAATGACAGCCAAATTATCAAGTGCCCAGTCTATTCCTAAAAGTACTGGGTATGGTCTACTATCATCCATGATTTTGATTACTTCAAAGTCTGCAGAGCTTCTAACTCCTTCAATATCAATAGGTACATTGGGTAATCTGCCCAATGGAGAGACTCGTTGCTGATTTGCGAGTCTTAGCTGAATAGGGGATCTTGTAAGCTGAGGGCTTCCCATCTGTTCCCATGTCTGCATAGTGAGAACATTGGATTCGGAGCCCAAATCTAACATGACTTCATCCATTTCAAATGCTCCAATCTGCGCTGTAAGCCTCATCTCTTTTCCAGTTCTAATGTGACTCCTAATCTGGTGAACAGCACACTGCGGTGTGTTCATCGAAGCAGACTGTTGGCACTGATCCAACAGGTGTTGGAGTTCTAGAGTTGCCTTTTCATTGCGCAACAATTTTAAACATTGTCGCAGGAACGCATGAACACTGCCTAGTGCATGCTCGGCATCAGGCCTTCCAGCTGTAGTGGCCTGTTCTTGTACCAGGTTGTCTTGGCTTAGCACTTGCGATCTAATATTGTTCTGCGGAATTGCGGCAGAACTTGAAGTTCTCGGATCTGAGAAATACTCTTGAGCTTGCTTGAATGCTTCTTTTTGCTTCTGCAGGTTAAGTGGGGCTGGTTTAATATTAGCGCGGTGCACCCATTGCGTCGCTTGCTTTCCCGTTCCCATCTCTTGCGCACCAGTGGTTGCTCCACTGCGTGTCACTATATTAACTGTAGGGTCTGGTTCTCTTTTTTCTGCTGCAATCAATTGAATATTTTGATTGACCTGTGGGGTCTTTGGTTGCATCTTAGCCTGTAACTGAGGGCATTCTTCAATGATATGGTCAGAAGATTTACAATACCTGCAGAGGGTTGTAGGATTTTGGCAATCCCTGGAAAAATGACCTTGTGTTCCGCAATTATAACAAGTGATCTGTCCTCTTCCACGACCAAAATTTGTTGTGCGTCCGCGTCCCCTGTAATTTCCTGCTCGTGCGTCCCGAGTTTGGTCATAAGGTGGACCTGCTGTGGGTCCTGGTGTCTCTGCTTGTACCCTATAAACATCATGCTTTCTTTCTATCATAAGATCATATGCTCTACAATTGTTCTCATCATGACCTACTGATTTACAGAAATTACAATATAGATTCTTTGGAGTTTGTACATATTTCTGAAGTAAGTGGCATTCTTGTGGTCTATGACCTCTAGTTCTACAGATTTCACACCAAGGTCCCTGTGCCTGTGGTAAAGGGTTAGGCGCTCCAGTTGCAATATAGTCTATGAAAACGGGACAATGGTCCTTTGAATGACCTTGGGCTTTACATTTTGTACACCAAATTTCTTCCTTAACCTCCTTGCCTTTCTTAATATCATGCACTTGCAAGGTTAAGTTTGCTAATTGGTTCTGTAAATGCGCAACATCGTTGCTTGTTCCCGCAATAGGCGAAGCTTCTAGTTTCATAGCCATCTCTAGAGCTTGTTCCTGAGTATTGAGATTCTGTTGCATAAGAGGAAGTCTAATGTGTGGAAGAAGTGCAGCAATGAACCATTCTTTATGCTGCTGTGGTGCAAACTCGAATCTTACTTGATCTATCAAGGATTTGAACTTCTGGTCAAAGTCCCATACTGATTCTGTAGGTAACTGTTTGATGTCTTTGAGCTCTGTTATACACTGTGATTCTGATTTAGGTTTCTTAAATTCTCTAATCATAGCATTTCTTACCTCAGCAAGCGTTCTATTTTGTGCTGCTGAGTATTTCATGAACCAAGTCAAGGCTCTTTCTCTTAGTGTGGTTGCTAACTGAACCAGTTTAACAGCATCATCATTAATTTGCTTAATTGTCCAAATAGCTTCACATAAGAACCAGTGCTGCTCAGGGTCTTCTATCCCTGTTCCTCTAAAAGTTGGTAGCTTCATGTCATCACCCATCCTTCTTGTGTTAGGTTGAGGTGAGGCTGCTGTAGCAGTGCTTCTGGGCTGGTTAAATAAAGGTGGTACAGAGGTACTAGAGGTACCGTGTGGGCTACTAGAAGGTGTTACTGCGGGGTTATACTGAGCTTTGTCTGGCTTTTGCGGTGTAAAAGGATAATAAGGGATATGAGCACTCTCTTGTCTTTCTATACGGCTTGGTCCAGGGACTTGACTATTGTCTGGGCTAGACTCAGAAGAATGTTGGTCAAGGCCTACTTTATACCATTTTCCACTACGAGTGCAACCAATAAGTTTAGGATCGCTATCAGAATCTACGGACATTACTTGTCTATGCTATTCATCAGAAGTAATACATAGCTTTCCTTTTTCATACAGAAGCATTTTAATCCATAAGTTCAAAGAATTTAAGAACTTACCTCTGTGTACTTGGAAGAAATTCCTCTCAGCTTCACTGAAACTCTTTCTTGTATCTACTGCAAACTCGGTGATGAAACCTTTCAATAGGCTATTCAACCAAAAGTCTACTGCGCGGGACACAGGATTGTCTATCCGCTTCACAATACTGACTAGCTCAGGCGTCCAAGCGACTGGTCGATCAATATGCACAGTAGGTCTAGAATCTGCTAACTTGGCTATCCAAGCGTGTAACTCCAGTGCAAAGGTAACAAAGAAAATTTCGTGAAGGTCAGTATAAATATACTTCTGTAACCAGTCTTCTGTTTGGAGCGTAGAACTTCTATTTTCTTGTTCAACGAACTCTTTAGCCTTTAAATCAAACCAGTTTCCAATTTCTTTAGCTGTAGGATTCCAGTAACACATTTGTCAACTGAGCAAGTCTCAGTGTAACAGAACCTTTTGCTGGCTTCAGCAACGATCTCAGATGTCTTGGAAATAATAAGTCTCACAACAGTAAGTCGCAAGACAACGGAATCATTTGTTGGCTCAACAACAGGGTTCAAAGCAACGGAACCATTTGTTGGCTCCAACAGTATCTCTCACGTCGCCGAAATAACAACTCACAGTAATAAGTCACAAGGAAACGGAACCATTTGTTGGCTCCTTTCTTTCTCTAGGTTGCGCGTCAATCTCGCACATCACTGAAATAAGAAGTCTTGCTCACGCGGCAACGGAACCATTTGTTGGTTGCTATCTCGCGCGTCTCTGAAATAACAAGTCTTACAATAACAAGGTCACTAGGCAACGGAACCATTTGTTGGTTCCTATCTCGCGCGTCTCTGAAATAACAAGTCTTACAATAACAAGGTCACTAGGCAACGAAACCATTTGTTGGTTCCTATCTCGCGCGTCTCTGAAATAACAAGTCTTACAATAACAAGGTCACTAGGCAACGGAACCATTTGTTGGCTGCTTTACTTGGGCAGACCCGGGTTTTAATGAAGCGCAGCAACAAAACCCCTTGGTGCACTGGCCCTCTCGGCAACGAGCTGCGCAGCAGCTCGAGGTCTCACCCGAAGTGGCTATGGGGGGGTTAAGGAATCAGGTTTCCTTAACCTGGGTGACGCGGAGATTGCTCTTCCTCTTCTGGTTCCTCAGATATCGGCGGTCGGACTTTCCCGCAGGCCGCTCGGCGCAGCTGCGTGGACTCCTTCCTTTGCAGGCCTACTGCGCAGTTCCTCCTCTCTGGCGCAGAAGGCAACTATCCCTTGCGTCGACGTGCTAAATACTTCCTCGCCCTTCACACTCAGCGCAGTAACGCAGTCTTCTCTCGCAACAGCGACCGCGCGTTACTACTTCTTCGGTACTTAACACTTATAGCTATCAAGGGACCTTCCCAACTCGCTCAAACAGTCACAAAGATAATACAGGAGTCTTGCATACACAAATAATGAACTCTAAATAGTTATCATTCACGCAAACATTATAACAAGAAGATATATGTGAAACTCATATCCTCGAGGAAAAACCACGTCCACGGGAGTTTATATTAACCAGAAAACCATAGAGTTATACAATATGCTGCGCACACAGCTGCAGCCTTAGATCTTTACAGGAAACTCCACGCACACAGCTGGGAGCCCTTCTCTTAATCAGTCTCTTCTCTACAGAGATTACAAAGGCGCAGACGTCACACAGACTGTCTGGCCACTCAGGGATTAGCTCCTCGGCTATCCGATTCTACTCTAGTTCTACACACAGTAGAAACATACCAAAGGACAATCAACACATGATCTATCCTCAAGAGTATCTAACTCTTACTTGCTAACTCTCTCTCTATCTAACGTCCAACTCACTCTAGCTAACATTTATCCATTACAATTGTTCATATATATAGGTGGCCATGGCGGTCGCACCTTTACAAAACTGTGGGCCTTTCCCAACAGTGATTCCCAAAAACCCTAACCACGCACATGGCTAGGTGTACTGTAGGCACCGCTTGCAGTCATGTCGCCGCTTCCTGCAGGCTCCATGAATTCCGGCGCAGATTGTGGGTATGGGCGATCGTCCTTCGCCTTCAATGCTCTGGTCCGTTGCTCCTCCTTGATCCGAGCAACCATAACTTCTGTACTAGCCTTTAAATGAGGGTAGCTGAGCCCTCTACTCCATCGCCTTATTTATTATGGTAGCTGAGCCACCTTCATTCTTCGATGACGTGCGCACGAGCTCCGCGATTTCCGGTCCATGATCTTTGCTGAGCTTGTCCATCTGGCACCGTACTGCGCACCGTCTCCTTCTTGCCCAAAACTTAGTGCTTGTTCCAAAATTAGCACTTTCCTTTCATACTTGTGTCTTTTCCCCAAAATTCGCAGCTTTACCGCAGCTACGACCTAGGCTCCAACAGGCCTTATATCAGCAGAAGTCTTATCTTTAAAAAAGAAAAAAAAGAAAAAGAAATATACATGTACATAAATGAATAATCAATAAAGCCAAGGTGATTCATGTCATTTAATCTAGAATGGCTCTGAGTTTATTATGAAGGTTAATCATAAATCTACCCTTCCATGATTGCATTAAGGTATTGGATTTTTGTTTTGCTTCTAGATTGCTTTACTAGATTAAATACCATCATTAATTGGTTTTGGATGGGAATGTATCGATCATATGACTAACTCTGCTGTTTTGATTGTGTTTTCATGAGATCATTTTGTAGATTGCAGGTTGAAACATGAGTTGGTTGGAATGGCTTCCTTATAACTAAGGGTTTCATTTTCAGAGATAATTGGTTCTTCCTAGCCAGTCACCATTTGTTGTAGGCACAACAGATCCCATGTTTTATCCAAAATATGGGAGCCCCAATTCCACATCAAAGAGTAACTTAATTAATTTTTGGGATTGTTCAGCCTGTTTGCCATTCATTTTGCTGCCTTTGATTTGATTTAATTGAGCTAGTAAATTTTCCTTCCCAAAATTTATGCATTTTTAGTGTGTTTTTGTGAATTGTGGAAATAATTTTTTGGGTTAAAATTTTCGATCATCCTGCAACCTGCAATTGCGGATTGCAGGATGCGGAAAGGGGTTTTTAGAAAGTAAATAAAGAGTGGTTCACGCTCCCACAACCCGCAATTGCGGGATGAGGGAATAGTTTGACCACACGTTGTGTTTTATGTTCCGCAACCCGCAATTGTGGGTTGCGGATTGCGGAAGGGTGTATATATTTTTAAATAACGAATGCACACACTTGGCATCCCACATCTCGCATCCTGACCATTGATATATGATGATCCGACGACCCTGATTGCATCTGGCATAATGATTTAATTTCTTTTTATTTTCATTCTTGGGTCGTCATTTTCAAGTGTTGATCCGGTTTTCGTCTGCATTATGCTTGATCAAACATGAAATCTTTGAATCCAATGATTGCTTGATGATCAAAACTCTGAGATTTGACTGTTAATCATATGTGTTATTATGTAAATCTATTTGATCTTACGCCAAATTTTAACTGATGCATGATTAATTGATATTTCGCTCACAGAGATGATAATTGCAACCTCCACATCATAGACATGCAATCATGCCAATTAATGTTACTCAATCGATGTCAGGTCCCGTGGTTTTATTTCCTATAATGGTTTCTATGAATAATCTGTTGGTTTATGATGATATATGAAAATTTTGGATTGATATTTTAATATCTTTGCTAACAAGTGCATGCTGTAAGTAAAATGTAGAGATATTGTACTATTCATGTCAAGCATTTTGTTGAGAAATAGCCTCAACCAATGGAATACTATGAACATGTTCCTGCACCATTGTTACACCAAAATGTCGTCACCCTTGTGCAAGTGTCGCAAGTGTTGCAAGTGTCGTCATCATGACTGTTGTGATAATGTTGTCATCTTGACCATTGTGTAAACTCTTTGCTCTGACCCCTAAACTCATTCTGGGCTAAAAACATCCAACTGAGAGATTTCTCTACCTAGTTGACCTCTTTGAGTAGGCTATCTCACTTTGTCTTTCTACAGGGTGAGACAAACCCCCTCTGTCGCAGTTCTTGGTCAACTAGGGTGAGATGCTGTCACAGTTTGTCCTCTAACAAAGTGCGACAGACCCCATCTGTCGCTCTGTGTCCTCTACCAGGGTGCGACGAGGTTGGTTAAAGGATATTTTGGGGAGTCTCTAGGTCTTCTAGAAGTTTGTTGAGGTGGATACCTATCCCTAGACTCTAGGTGAGGTGGAATTTCAGTTCCTAACCTAATGGGAGGATCCCTTAACCATATCCCCTTAATACTCAACCTACCCTATCTCTTTAGCCCTATATAAGTGAATATCCTCTCCACTCCAAAAGGGAGGAATGTCTATAGTATCCTTATGCTAGTAGAATCCATATTGGTGATCCCTAATCATCTTGGGAAGCTTGTACCATCTTGGAGGTTTGGCTTGGATGGAGGATGCAACATTAAGGCTTTGGTTGTGTTCTTCTCCTTTCTATGTATTCCCACCTTTACTACAATAATACAAACTCTTTCCACAAATGTTATCGTGTTGATTATTATTTGTATTTTAATTCCTTAACTATTTACTTAGATCAGTTATTGTTTAGATATATTGTACTGCTTGTATTGTTTCCATATTGTCTTGACAAGTCTTGCAGCTGGAGATCTGAGGACCGGGTGACTTGGAGAAAAAACAAGGAGAGGGATCCACGATCTGAAAGGTATGATATCTAAGTACTTGATATGTAACTAGATCTAGGAAATGAGTCTTGTATTCTGTCCTATTTGTTCTAGATTCACTTGAACTATGGAAATCTGGCTCGCGTTTGCTCGAGTGGATTGTTCGATAACAAATTTGGAGACCATACTAGGATACCAAATAGTAGAATTGATTTCATTTATGTTTGATTTCATCTCTTTTGTCTGATCCATTTATATTCTTTTGAGCCTCCTTACCATCATATATCTGTCATTAAAGATTTTCTTATGTGTCCTTTATTCTCTTTGAGATCATCATTAGGCCTCCTACCCTTCTACCTTGAGAGATCTCACACTTTTACTGCTTAAAATTTGACTAGCGCACCTGGGTTGCTTGGAAATATGACGAGCTGAAAACCTTTGACACTAATATCATGCACCATAATATACCAATGAATCCAGGCACTAAACCCTACCAGCAGAAGCTGAGGAAGATGCATCCTAGCTTGGAACCTTCTGTCAAAAAGGATCTGGAAAAAATCCTTGAAACAAGAATTATCTTTTCGGTTAGGCATACACAATGGATTGCTAATTTAGTACTAGTTCGCAAGAAAAATGGTGACATTAGTCTCTGTGTTGACTTTAGAAACCTTAATATAGCTTCTAAGAAAGATAATTACCTTGTTCCCCCTATGGAACAAATCTTACAGAGAGTTGTAGGCTCATAGATGTTTTCTCTCCTCGATGGTTTTTAAGGGTATAACCAAGTCTTGGTTGCTCCTAATGACCAATTAAAAACAACTTTCAGGACCCCTTGGGGAACTTTTTCCTACAGGCGTATGCTATTCAGGTTGATAAATGAAGGTGCTATGTTCCAACGAGGAATGGACATAGCCTTCAGAGGACTTATGCATGATTATGTTGTTGTATACTTAGATGATATTACTATATTTTCCAAAAAATGACATGAACATTTATCTGCCCTGAAACAGGTATTCGGACATTGCAGAAGATACAGAATTTTGCTCAATCCTAAGATATAAATCTCCGCAGTAACTGAAGGAAATCTGTTGGGATTTATTGTTTCAAAAGAAGGAATGATTATCGATCCGGAACGAACAAAGAGAATTACAAGGATTGGGTTTCCAGGTACGCGCAAAGCCATGCAATATTTCCTTGGTAAGATAAATTTTGTTCGCAGATTTGTCCCAAATTTTGCGCAAATTGTTAAACCTTTACAATTGATGATTAAGAAGGATGCAAAGTATAAATGGTTTGATGAACAACACAATAATTTTACTGAGATTAGGAAAGCTATTGCAGAATCTCCCGCCCTTATGTCTCCTGACTTCAATAAAGATTTTATATTATATACCTTTGCTACTGAATTTTCTTATGCAACTGTTCTTACACAGAAGCACCCAGACGATCTCGAAATTCCCATTTCTTTCATGAGTTCAACATTCAAGGGCGCAGAGTTAAATTACTCCCAGATAGATAAGCAAGATTATGTGGTTTATAAATCAGTTAAACATTTTAGACCGTATTTATTGTAGTCTAGAACTAAAGTGATTGTGCCCTATTCAACCATTAGAAATGTTCTGATTTAGAAAGAATTGGGAGAGAAAAGAGATCACTGGATAATAGCTCTGCAAGAATATGATTTAGAGATCAGACCAGTGAAGATAGTGAAAGGCCAGGGTTTGTGTCCGCTTACTGCCTAGTTGAATGATCCTGTAAGACAAAAAATCGAGTGGGAGTAAGAAGAAAGCACCTCAACAGGTTCTGTCAATGTTATCACTGCTCAAGCATCTGACTGGTATGATGACATTAAATTTTTCTTAATTCATGGGTATGCTCCTGAAACCCTTAACTTTAAAATATGTAGAGCCTTAATATTAAAAGCTGCAGCATATGAATTCATAGATGGTGTTTTAGTCAGAAAGAATTATGATGGTGTTTTCCTTAGATGTCTAAAGAGAGCTCAAACTGATAATATTTTTTTGGAATTTCATGTAGGACCTGCAGGAGGACATTTTTCAGGAGAAACCACTACCCATAAGATCTTGAGAGCAGGTTACTACTGGACTACTTTGTTCAAAGATGCCTACGCTTATGCCAAAATATGTGAACCATGTCATAAGTGCACTGGAAAAATGAAGAAACCTGCATTTCCCTTACAGCTAGTCACAATTCAATTCCCGTTCCAGCAGTGGGGCCTGGATTCTGTCGGACCCATTAACTCTCCTTCTTCCCTACAACACAAGTATATTTTCACAGCCACAGATTACTTTACCAGATGAGTAGAGGTAGTCCCTCTTAGACAAGCGAACACAAGCCAAGTGATTTCATTTCTGGAAAGTCAGATAGTCATGAGGTTTGGTGCACCGAAATTCCTAGTGTTTGATAATGCTTCATACTTCTCCTTTTTTGAATTAACTCAATATGACCTTGAAAAAGGGATAAAATTAAAATTTTATGCCAACTATTATCCACAGGGAAATGGATTAGCAGAGTCTTCTAATAAGAATTTAATTAACATCTTAAAGAAGACAGTGGCTACTCACCACAAAAATTGGCATATCCAATTATACAATGCTCTTTGGGAAGACCGTGTCACTCCTAAAGTGGCCATTGGAAACTCCCCTTACTGCTTTTTTTATGGTAAGGAGGATGTCTTACAAGCCAAACTCATGATCCCTTCTCTACAACTAGCACAGTCTGTGCAGGAAGATGACTCTTCCCCACTCCAGCACATAATTGATACATTACTCAAACTAGAGGAGGACAGGGAAAAGTCTAAAAACAAGTTGTATCAACATCAACAGCTTGTTAAGAGGTGGTTCAATGAGAAGTATTCATCTAACAGGGAGTTCTCTATGGGGGACTTAGTTTTAAAGTGGGACAAGCAAAATAAGGACAAGAATGATTATACTAAGTTCCAACGCTTATGGCTAGGACCTTTCATTATTACAGCAAAGATTGGTCCTGGTACTGTCCGGTTGCAAACACTAGAAGGTTTTTCAGTAACCTACCCAGTGAATGTACATCTGCTCAAAAAGTACTTTGTTTGAGGAGAGCATGTTGGTCCACTTGTACATAAAGTGTTGTTTGTTTTCTTTCCTTTGGTTTGATTGATTGTTTTTTCTTTTATGATTCTTTTTCTTTTCAAATAAGTCTGCACATTTGGCAAAGGTTGTTGATCAGTGTATCTCTAAGATTAACACAATATGAAGTTTTTAGGTAGCATGCCAGTTGTTATTTCATTCGGCCTATATTAGAAAATGCTCTTCCTGGAATCAAATAATTAATTTTTTGCAGGGCCTTAATTGATATCTTCCCACTATCATCAACATCTTTTAAATATTTGTCTGATTAACTGAAGTTGAAGAGAAGACTAGAGTTCTTTACCTTGTGTTTCATGAGTAAATGGCATAATCTCTTATAGCCTGGTTAGACTTATCTATTCTGGATGCCATTATGATCACTTTGGATAATAATCTATTTCAATAAAAGTAGATTGTTAATTTCATTCAATATTATCTAGGATCACTAAGAGAATAACATGTACAACATATCAATCATAAACACAAGAGACAATAGACATAGAGTTTCCTCGGGGAAAACCAAGAAGGTGAAAAATGCCGCAACTTCCTTAGAGATAGAATAAGCCACAAACCAATATCACATTGATGAAACCCAAAGAGATGTCTCTAGCAGATACTCCTCATCCTCCACCTATGCACAACTCTCTCTCTTAGATATGCGATCTTTAGAAGTGAGTGAATGAATAAAACGAGAGAGGCACACCCTCTATTTATACATTGACTTGGCCTACCAATAAACTAACAGAGCCGACTTCCTAAGGAAGTCTAATAACCCAACCACATGACCTAACTAGGGCTGACCCCACACTGGTGGTCTAGTAACCCATCAATACAAATGACGACACTTACAATGTAACTTGCGACACTTGCAAATACAAATGATGACACTTCCAATCAGAGGAATAATACATCTCTGTTGGATATACAATAAAGTACAAATGTAATACACAAGTGAATATCTTCCGAAGTTACAAATACATCAACACTCCCTCTTAACTAGGAAGGTATTCTTTCAACACAGGTCATCAATACATATCGGCTCCAGTCTTCAATTCCGGAGCTGGATCATCATCACTAGATCACGGAGCCTCATCATCAAAACTGTTGTTGTACTCGACATCTCGATCACTCGGCTATCTCATAATTCTTCTCGTCATAGGAAGTTCTATAGAGCCAAAACTTTTTCATGCTAGATGTAGGCCTAGCCTCCTGTAGGTCTTCATCATCTCTGCAAGTGGTCTGATAGAGGTGGAACCTTAGGACTAATTACGTGCATATGAAAAGCCTGACAAGAGCATCCCAGGAACATTTTATGTGCCTTAGCATGATCGGCAAGATCTCCCAGGACTTATATGCATCCCTTCACAAAACCTTTAAAGAGTTACCCCAGGAACATTTTACGTTCCTAAGCATGACCGAAAAGATCTCTAAAGAGCATCCTAGGACTTATTACGAGCACACTGCTCAACCTATTGGATCTTTAGGAATCTATACAATGAACTGTCCACCAGTGGTGAGGAACCGCAATCATGAAGTTTTACCCCTGAAAGGAAGGGAAACTTAGCATCCTTACATTCATCCATTTTTAACTTTTGTAGCATATCTTAAGAATATTTTTATTGTGAAACTGTGATCCCTTCATTAGATTGATCAATATTAAAACCAAGGAATTGTTTCAACAATCATAGATCAGACATGGAAAATGCACTAGGTAATGCAGCTTTAACTAAGCCTAGTTCTTCAATGGAACTACCGCTGATCAAGAGGTCATAAACATACAGTACAATGATCAAAATAGAGTCACTAATATACTGCATATAGATATTTGTATCAGATTTGCATCTTTCAAAACATTGTGATAGAAGAAAGTTGTCCATCTTGGCATACCAAGCTAGGCTAGGAGCTTGCTTGATACCATTGAGGGACTTATTCAACCTGCAAACAAGTGAAGGATCTTGAATGAAACATTCAGGATACTACATATATATCTCCTCATGAATATCACCATGAATAAAATCACTCTTCACATCCATATGATGAACCTCCCATCGCTTTGATGCTGCAATGGCCAAAACTAGCCTGATTGAGTCCATTTTTGCAACTAGTGCAAATGTTTCTGTGTAGTCCACTCTATGGAATTGAGAGAATCCATTAGATACCAATATGTCCTTATACTTCACATCAAACCATCAACATCCATTTTTTTCCTATTAACCCACTTGCATTGCACCAACTTCCTCTTGGAAGGAAGAGGATCCAACTCCAAAGTCTCATTGTCATGGAGAGACTTCATCTCTTCTTGCATGGGAGCTTTCCATATTGGGTCATGTGATGCTTCTTCGTATGAATTTGGATCAGATCCAACCATAAGAAAACACCTCCCATGAATATTTGGATCACAATAAGACAATGCATTGTGAAACTGCGGTCTAGTCTTCCTAGGTTCTTGTGGATCACCTGCAAGTTCACCAGTTGCTTGTATGGTTTTATCAGCCCACTTGGGCCTTGTAGGAGGGTCATGATCTACATGCATGCCACCATATTCATAATCATCATGAAAATAAAAAAATATCATAAAATGAAGCATCACTTACATTCTCTGCAAGTGGGGGATTTGAGTATTCCCCTTCTTCTTGGTCAACTGCATGCATGGGCTCTTCTTCGAATTGAACACTCCTCTCAATGAAATTATTTTGAGATGAGGGATCAAAGAGATTGTATCCCTTTTCATATTCTGCATAACCAACCATAATGGACTCCTTTATTTGGGGATGAAAGGATTTTTTTTCTCTGGAGGTATTATATCCCATGCTTTTAAGCCAAACACCCTAAAATGAGACACATTAGGCTTATGTCCCATCCAAGCCTCGAATGGAGTATTTCCTTCCAAGCATTTGTGTGGTAATCTATTTTGAACAAATGCAGCATAGTTAATGGATTTATCCCATATTTTAGGAGACAAGGACTTAGCCTCCATCATACAATTAGCCATCTCCTTCAATGCTTTGTTCTTGTGCTCTGCCACACCATTATGTTGGGGTGTCTAAGGCACAGAATGTTGCATTTGAATGCCATCTTATTCACATAGTTGTTTCAGGTCCTTATTGACATTTTCCCTTCCATTATTAGTCCTTATGACCTTTATCTTCCTCCCACTAAATTTCTCCACTGAAGCTTTGAAAACTTTGAAGGAATGGAACACTTCATATTTTAGCTTGAGAAAGAACACCCAACAAAATATTGAAAAATCATCAATGAATGTTAGGAAATATTTTAAGTTTCCATATGAGGGTGTAGGAATAGGTCCTATCACATATGAATGAACCAAATCAAGAGGTTTAGCAGCTCTTCTTTCCTTCCCCTTCTCAAACTTGCACTCTGCATGCTTCCCAACAATGCATCCTTTACAGATGCCTTTGGAAAATTTGATGCTTGGAAGTCCTTGAACCATGTTTTATTTGCTCAAGGATTAAAGATATTTGTAGTTTAGGTGTCCAAAAATATCATTCCAAATTCTACTGACCTCATTAGCATTTGACAGAAGAGCATTAGGAGAAGAGTATGGAAGAAAGTGTGAAAACTTGTACATCCTTAACTCATGATTTGCAACACCAACTGCTACCACTTTGCCTATAGAAACTTAAAAAATTTCCACATCTTCTTGAGTGGAAATCACTCTCTTATCCAAAACAACATGGGTCGTTTGGTAAATAGAGAGGATATTTGTTGCAAGATCAAGCACATGCAACACATTGTTGAAGTACCCATTGTCTATATTGATCCTTCCAATGCCTCTCGCTGGGATCTTTGAGTCACCACCCATTATAATAGGAGGACCACTGTATGGTGAAAGAGTAGAGAAAATTTCTCTTGCAGAATCCATGTGCCTTGAGGCACCTGAATCTATGATGAAAGAATAGGATTCAGAGGTGATAGCCTTCAATGCATGGCATCTCTCCTTGTCTTCAGAAACACCCTCCTTATTCTTTGCTCCTTCTGGAAGAAGCATTGTTGTGAGAAAATATCCCTACGGATAGGTATATATCCCCTTGGGATTAGAAAAGGCCCCTAGTTTCCTACCCAAGACAGAGATGAAACAAATAGACACTATAGTCCTCCTAGATCTAGCTCACACATCAACTAACAAGCTATGGAAATACAAAGCAAGTAGATGGCATACCTTACTTTGATGGTTGTCCTGTTGCTCCTAAGTTGCTACAGCTCCAGCCTTTGATTATGGACTTATGAACCTGTTCACAAAGGAAATACAACACCTTCTCCAATGCAATATATGTATAAACAAAGATCTAACTATATAAATAGAGACAATTTCATGCATTCATCATTAAAGACATGAAAATGAGAGGAATAGGCTAAGTTATATTAATGATAAGAAAGCTAAAAGAAGCTGATTACAATGTTATACCTTGATGTCCAAAGTAGTAGCACCTCCTTCCAAGCTCTCCAACATCACCCTTGCAAAACTCATAGGATCATAGGTTTAATGTTTCCAATATCACCCCCCCATAGCTCATGGATGGCTCTCTTTAAGTAGGATTTGGGATTCCAACCACTAAGAGGAGATTATGGATCTAAGTGAATAATATGTGGATCAAAGATCTAAATCATGCCAAGGAGGGAAAGTGAGATGGGATTCGAAGGGGTACCTCATCCCAAGAAAATCTCCATGAGATCCAAGATCCAAAATAAAAGGGATAAGCCTAAACCAAAACTACCGCTCCCCTATAACTAAGCAAAGCGCGGTAGTACCGCTCCCCCATAGGCATGTAGAACGCGGTAGTTTGACACTACTGCTCCCCCATAGGCATGCAGGGCGCGGTAGTTCTAGAAGGATTAATTTTTGGAGGTGGTTAATGTGGGTTTCGACCCCTTGATTGTTGGATTTTCTTCCAAGTGTGACTAGGAAAGGTACCAACATTAGAGTGAAGGGTCCTAACACCCTTAGGAGGTATAAACATAATGTTTTCCATGGTGGTGAAACATGTATATTCTCACTTACACATGGTGTGGCAATTTGAGGTATAACAAGCATGTTGTTTTTGTCAAGGAAATGAGCCATCATGTCAATGGTATTATTCATGCATGCAATTTTAGGGTGCCAACACTTGTGATAGTAAGTGCATTTGGTTTTATCCTTCTTCTTCCCTTTCTCCTTGCCAGGATTTGAAACCCCTTGAGAAGATATGGGCTTCTCTTTGTATTTGTTCTTCTCTTGCTGCTTCGAACCTTTGGCCTTATGCTTCCCCTTTGCATGCTTCGAATCACCAAATGAAAGAACTTGGTTTTTATGGCTTGATGGTACCCATTTAGACCAACTTATCTTGTTCTTGTGTAATAATATCCATGAAGTCTACCAAAGATGGCATCCTCTAGTTTCGAACAATGAGATTGGTGGAATGGAATGTTGAAACAAACACAAAGTACTCAATCCCCAACTTCGAAAGTATGGACAACACTAGTTGCTCATCCTTCTTTTCAATGCCACATTTCTTGAGCTCCAAGACCAAGGATTCAAACTTGGTGAAGAATTCTTTGATGGTATCGAAGCTGCTTGAGACTGGAGAGATCAACTCATTCTCAAGTTGGTGGCCCCTCAACTCATCAGTCTTCCCAAACAGTGACTCAATATTGAGCCACACTTCATTTAGAGTAGGGAGACTATCTATATGAAATAAGAGGTCTCTTGAGATGATGAGACAAAGCATGCCAAAAGATTCATCCATTATGTTGAAGAACTTTGACTTCTTTACTACAGAATTCAGCTCATTATCAGTCCCCATGGTAACTTTGAAGAGACCCTTGGATCTTAGCTGGATTATAATTTCAGCCTTCCACTCAAATTAGTTGAATGGAGTTAGCAAGATGACATGAGACTGCTCCATTCTATATTTTTCGAACTTTGTGACAAAGAACACTGTAAACCTGTAATGCAAACACTCAATAACTTGGGAGGGGATCCTAACTAGCTAATTCAAACCTTGCATTGACATAGGTCACATTCAGGAGCGCATCACACCCTAGGTAGACTCCAAAGGATTGCTCTAATGGCTTCAAGGAAATGGCCCCGAGGATTTCTATGGTTGCTCCACTGCTTCCGATGCACCTCTAAAGTAGTCTGGTTCGACTAGAAGCTCCAATATCTCTGATACCATGTGAAATTCAAATCACAGTAGGATTTACTAGCTAAATATATCCTCACAATCAAGAATTTCATTAAGTATACAATAAAATAGTGTTAAAGAGGCACAATATACACATAAATGATCAAATAGCAGGTTA
Organism: Larix kaempferi; assembly: GCA_027924585.1. Taxonomy (NCBI): domain Eukaryota; kingdom Viridiplantae; phylum Streptophyta; class Pinopsida; order Pinales; family Pinaceae; genus Larix; species Larix kaempferi. The sequence goes on along the minus strand of BSBM01000099.1, from coordinate 190,020 downwards.
TTCTATTATTGTCCAACCCATAAATGAGTTGTTAACACCATTATATTACATTTGGGAAAAATCGCTAGCCTTTGGAGGTTTCAGAATGAGCTACAAGTGGCTAGATTACATTGGACCTCAATCCCCACTAGGTTGACCAATAGTCTTCCAAATCACCTCAAAATATCATGAATTCCTAATATAAAAATTGGGAAGGCATGGGAGGACATTAATGATGGTATCACATGAGTGGTGGAGGATTTGGTGGAGTGTAGGTGGTTGTTGATTCCTCAGGTGTGTAGGTGTTGGAATGGTGTCCAAGGAAAACAATAGGGGATGAAAACCCAGCCAAAGGATTCAGATAATCCTATGCAAGTATTACCCTATCCTCGAGCTGTTTGGTGTGGTTAACACCCACGGATACAAAGGCCTCCGCTAGCACTTGTGAGTGTTTGATCCTAGAAAGGATTTGTCTTCCTATGAAGAAAGACAAGAGTTTTACTAGTCCTATGGGTTAGTCTAACTTTGAAAGAAATATAATCTAAGTTATGCCTATTCTAAGAGGAATGATTTGTTTGTACACATGACAACTTGATCTGAAAATTACTAAATCTTTTCACCAATTTAACAGATATGCAAAATTGGATCTTGACTCAGTGGCTCAAGATATAATCAGTTAAAGACATTCAACCAATGATAGCTTAAGAAATAAGTGTGTACAAGCTTATCCTATATCTGGAATGTTAATTGACAAATTAACATTAAGTTAATGCTTTCTATGAATCATTTGCAAAAATAGATAAAATGTTTTAGATAAAGACATTCATTTAAAACATAAATTACACAGATCATGAGTTGAGAGATCTAAACTATAGATCAATGCAGGTTACTGATTGCAAATAATAAATAGTATTTAGTGAATGTGTTGAAGCAAAATCACAATCCATCAAAGACATTTGACAAATTATAACAAAAGAGGTAGCTGAAGAAAATTGACTGTGTATTAAGGCCTGCAAAACATTACATAGTTTGCAACAACAGAGCATCTCCAATCTCTTTTGGTGATTTTGTCCCCTAACCATCCCCCCTTTGCTATGAGATCTAAAACCCCTTAAATAATAGTTACAAAATAATCATTCAGGATCAAATCTCCCACAGAGCGGGGATAATCAAAACTAAATTATCCTAAAATGGCCAAGAAAAGGCTCCCCCTTGGCCCAAACATCTAATAATCCTTATACATAGGAATAATAGACCAATTCGAATCCCAAATTGGGCATCATATAGTTTCAGAAAGATTTCACCACATATTTTCGAGAACATCCTATCGTAAGCTGAGGAGAATCAAGATAGATCATGAGCTGTTGATGGTAGCTGGCGAGGAAAATGTGAAATATTCCATGGATTCTCAATGACCAAACATATCTTCAAAGATAGGAAAATCAACTAACGGATCACCCTCGAGAGGAATTGCGGAACACACAGGTGGCAAGTTGATGATTAAGTCTTGAACAATTGTATTATCTCGACTAGCACATCCTTTCTCACCCTTCTTTTGTCTGTTGAAAAGGAGTTGTTCATATGTGAATTGAATCCCATCGTCTTCCTCTTCATTATCTCTACTATCATCAGAAACATTAGCATCAAATGTTGCAGGAACAGGTTCAGAGTATTCCACTGGATGATGCTCTTTCTCAACAACATTCTTGACAGGAATACTACAATATATCTTCATTTTACTTACAACCTGCAGTTGTTAGCAGAGATGTTAAAATATCAATCCAAAATTTGCATATATCATCATAAACCAACATATTATTCATAGCAACCCTTATAGGAAATAAAACCACGGTATATGACCTCGATTGAGTAAAATTAACTGGCATGATTGCATGTCTACGATGTGTAGGTTGCAATTATTATCTTTGCGAGCGAAATATAAGTTAATCATGCATCAGTTAAAATTTGGTGTAAGATGAGATAGATTTACATAATAACACATATGATTAACAGCCAAATCTCAGAGTTTTGATCATCAAGCAATCAATGGATTCAAATGTTTCACATCTAATCAAGCATAACGCAGACGAAAACTGGATCAACACTTGAAAACGACGACCCAAGAACGAAAAATAAAAAATTTAAATCATTCTGCCAGATGCAATCAGGGTCGTCAGATAATCATATATCAATGGTCGGGATGCGATATGCGGGATGCCAAGTGCGAGCATTCATTAATTAAAAATATATACACCCTTCTACAATCCGTAATTGCGGGATGCGGGATGCGGAACATAAAACACAAGGCGTGGTCAAACTATTCCCGCATCCCACAATTGTGAGTTGCGGGAGCGTGGACCACTCTTTATTTACTTTTCTAAAAACCCCTTTCCGCATCCTGCAATCCGCAATTGCAGGTTGTGGAAAGAAAAACTTCACGTGCAAACCAAAGCATCCACAATCCGCAATTGCGGGTTGCAGGATGATCAAAAATTTTAACCCAAAAAATTATTTCCGCAATTCATAAAAACACACTAAAAATGCATAAATTTTGGGAAGGAAAATTTACTAGCTCAATTAAATCAAATCAAAGGCAGCAAAATGAATGGAAAATAGGCTAAACAACCAAAAAAATTGATTAAGTTACTCTTTGATGTGGAATTGGGGCTCCCATATTTTGGATAAAACATGGGATCTGTTGTGCCTACAACAAATGGAGACTGGATGGGAAGAACCAGTTATATTTGAAAATGAAACCCTTAGTTATAAGGCAACCATGCCAACCAACTCATGTTTCAACCTGCAATCTACAAAATGATCTCATGAAAACACAATCAAAACAACAGAGTTAGTCATATGATCGATACATTCCCATCCAGAACCAATTAATGATGGTATTCAATCTGGTAAAGCAATCTATAAGCAAAACAAAAATCCAATACCTTAATGCAATCATGGAAGGGAGGATTTATGATTAACCTTCTAAAAAAACTCGGAGCCATTCTGGATTAAAAGACATGAATCAACTTGGCTTTATTGATTATTCATTTATGTACATGTATATTTCTTTTTTTTTTCTTTTTCTTTTTAAATATAAGACTTCTACTTATATAAGGCCATTGTCCTAACTTGGTGATCAGATGTTGGAAATGTAATTCACAAACCTGATCTAGAAACTGAACAAGCTAGCTCGGCTAGGAGACTCCTTGTCTTTCAATTTTCTAGGCTGAAAGCAATTACCATGGCTTGGCGACCATAGGTGGTAATTCCAGTCCAAAATCAAATCCATGATCATGGTAGGGTTGGATTGTTGTAAGACCCCCCTTATCCTTATACACAACAAACTATCTTACAAAAGAAAACAAAAAATTATTAGTGCATAGGTTACAAGACACTACCATGGCTTGGTGACCACATGACAACAGTGTTACTCAACGATGCTTTGCAGATCATGAATGGACCGACCTGTGATAAGATCTTCCATATTCCAGCTAAAGCTGAAATTCATCTCCCAAGTTTGGTGGCTTGATGTGGAGATGGAATTCCACTTAGGACATCTATGAACATAATGGGTTGGCTCGTAATGAGACCCCCCACCTTGTAATCTAATTTTATTGAAATAAATTATTATCCAAAGTGATCAGAATGGCATCTAGAATAGATAAGTCTAACTAGGCTATAAGAGATTATGCCATTTACTCATGAAACACAAGGTAAAGAAGTATAGTCTGCTCTTCAACTTCAATTAATCAGACAAACATTTAAAAGATGTTGATGATAGTGGGAAGATATCAATCAAGGCCCTACAAAAAATTAACTATTTGATTCCATGAAGAGCATTTTCTAATATAGGACGAATGAAATAACAGCTGGCATGCTACCTGAAAACTTCAGATTGTGTTAATATTGGAGACACACTATCAACAACCTTTGCCAAATGTGCAGACTTATTTGAAAAGAAAAAGAATCATCAAAGAAAAAACAATCAATCAAACCAAAGGAAAGAAAACAAACCACACTTTATGTACAAGTGGACCAACATGCTCTCCTCAAACAAAGTACTTTTTGAGCAGCTGGACATTCACTGGGTAGGTTACTGAAAATAACCTTCTAGTGTTTGTAACCGGACAGTACAAGGACCAATCTTTTCTGTAACCATGAAAGGTCCTAGCCATAAGCATTGGAACTTAGTATAATCATTATTGTCCTTATGCTTTTTTGTACCACTTTAAAACTAATTCCCCCATAGAGAACTCCCTGTCAGATGAAGACTTCTCATTGAACCACCTCTTAACAAGCTGTTGATGTTGATACAACTTGTTCTTAGACTTTTCCCTGTCCACCTCTAGTTTGAGTAATGTATCCATTCTGTGCTGGAGTGGGGAAGAGTCATCTTCCTACACAGACTGTGCTAGCTGTAGAGAAGGGATCATGAGGTTAGATGGTAAGAAATCCTCCTTACCATAAACCAAGCAGTAAGGGGAGTTGCCAATGGCCGCTTTAGGAGTGACATGTTTTTCCCAAAGAGCATTGTATAACTGGATATGCCAATTTTTGTGTTGAGTAGCCACTGTCTTCTTTAAGATGTTAATTAAATTCTCATTAGAAGACTTTGCTAATCCATTTCCCTGTGGATAATAATTTGCAGAAAATTTTAATTTTATCCCTTTTACAAGGGCATATTGAGTTAATTCGAAAGAGGAGAAGTATGAAGCATTGTCAAACACTAGAAATTCTGGTGCACCAAACCTCGTGACTATCTGACTTTAAAGAAATGAAATCGCTTAGCTTGTGTTCGCTTGTCTAAGAGGGACTTCCTCTACCCATTTGGTAAATTAATCCGTGGCTTTCAAAATATGCTTGTGTTGCAGGGAAGAAGGAGGGTTAATGGGTCCGACAAAATCCAGGCCCCACTGCTGGAACGGGAATTGAACTGTGACTAGCTGCAAGGGAAATGCAGGTTTCTTCATTTTTCCAATGCACTTCTGACATGGTTCACATCTTCTAGCGTAAGCATAGGCATATTTGAACAAAGTAGGCCAGTAGTAAACCACTCTTAAGATCTTATGGGTAGTGGTTTCTCCTGAAAAATCTCCTCCTGTAGGTCCTGCATGAAATTCCAAAAGAATATTGTCAATTTGAGCTCTCTCTAGACATCTAAGGAAAACACCATCATAATTCTTTCTGAATAGAACACCATCTATGAATTGATATGGTGAACCTTTTAATATTAAGGCTCTGCATCTCTTAAAGTCAAGGGTTTCAAGAGCATACCCATGAATTAAGAAAAATTTAATGTCATCATACCAGTCAGATGCTTGAGCAGTGATAACATTGACAGAACCTGCTGAGGTGCTTTCTTCTTGCTCCCACTCGATTTGTTGTCTTACAGGATCATTCGACGGGGCAGTAAGCGACACAAACCTTGGCCTTTCACTATCTTTGCTGGTCTAATCTCTAAATCGTATTCTGGCAGAGTTGTCATCCAGTGAGCTCTTTTCTCTCCCAATTATTTCTGAATCAGAACATTTCTAATGGCTGCATAGGGCACAATCACCTTAGTTCTAGACTTCAATAAATACGGTCTAAAATGTTTAACTGATTTATAAACCGCATAAGCTTGCTTATCTATCTAGGAGTAATTTAACTATGCACCCTTGAATGTTGAACTCATGAAAGAAATGGGAATTTTGAGATCGTCTGGGTGCTTTTGTGTAAGAACAGTTGCATAAGAAAAGTCAATAGCAAAGGTATATAATAAAAAATATTTACTGAAGTTAGGATACCTAAGGGTGGGAGATTTTGCAATAGCTTTCCTAATCTAAGTAAAATCATTTTGTTGTTCATCAAACCATTTATACTGTGCATACTTCTTAATCATCGATTCTAAAGGTTTAACAATTTGCGCAAAATTTGGGATAAATCTACGAACAAAATTTATCTTACCAAGGAAAGATTGCATGGCTTTGCGAGTACCTGGAAACCCAATCCTTGCAATGGTCTTTGTTCATTCTGGATCAATAATCATACATTCTTTTGAAACAATAAATCCCAATAGCTTGCCTTCAATTACTGCGAAGATCGATTTCTTAGGATTGAGCAAAATTATGTATCTTCTGCAACGTCCGAATACCTGTTTCAGGGCAGATAAATGTTCATGTTATTTTTTGGAAAATATAGTAATATCATCTAAGTATACAACAATAGAATCATGCATAAGTCCTCTGAAATCTATGTCCATTGCTCGCTGGAAAGTAAAACCTGCATTTATCAGCTCAAACGGCATATGCCTGTACGAAAAAGTTCCCCAAGGGGTCCTGAAAGTTGTTTTTAATTAATCATCAAGAGAAACCCAGACTTGGTTATACCCTGAAAAACCATCAAGGAGAGAAAACATCTCTAAGCCTGCAACTCTCTATAAGATCTATTCCATAGGGGGAATAGGGTAATTATCTTTCTTGGAAGCTTTATTAAGATTTCTAAAGTCAACACAGAGCCTAATGTCACCATTTTTCTTGTGAATTGGTACTAAATTAGTAATCCACTATGTATGCCTGATCAGAAAGATAATTCTTGCTGCAAGGAGTTTTTCCAGCTCCTTTTTGATAGAAGGTTCCAAGCTAGGATGCATCTTCCTCAGCTTCTGCTGGTAGGGTTTAGTGCCTAGCTTCATTGGTATATCATGGTGCATGATATTAGTGTCAAAGTTTTTCAACTCATCAGATGTCCAAGCAAAGACGTCCTTAAAATATTTGCATAATTTGATAAAAGCTCTCTTTTCATCAGGTGAACAGTCAACCCCTAGGTTAATCATGCGAGGGTTCTATTCACTTCCCAAATTCACTTGTTCATAATTGAGAGACGAGCTCTGAGTTTTACAATTTGTCTTCTCCTTGAACTTATCTTGGAGGTCGTAAAAATTTTCCAAGTTGATAATTGACTTAGGAATCAAATTGGTAGTGCAAGTAGGATCAGCTAGAGATTTTTCATGCTCAATTTCATCAATGGAAATGTCTTGAAACGTGTCCTGAGCTGTAAGAAAATCTAAAATCTATTGGTCATCATTATTCACTTTCCAACTGGTTATATTGTCCGAAATCAAAGGTCTGTACATTAATTCAATCGAAAAGGTATTCGGTGACAAACCTATTACACCTAAAATCTTACCACCATGAGACTCAGTGTAAACATCCCTAAAGTTTCCTTGACTAAGTCATTAACCTGGAAGAGATGCAAACCCTTTTATACTAGGTTTTGAGAGGTCGTTGCAGGTTGTCCTCATGCAACCTGCGACGTCGCAGGTTGTCCTATTACAGACTACGACGATGTCAGTTAATGGACTAAAATAGCTTCTTCAATCTCATTCTCGAAGCTAGATTATGTGTATCTTTATCCCTAGCCTTTGGGGAAGCTGGCATTCGGTTCCTAGCCTCTTGGAAGGATCCCCTATCTCTCTCCTACCATATCTCAATCTACCCTATCCACTTAGTCCTATATAAGTGAAGCTCACTCCCATTCCAAAGGGAGGAAGTCTATAGTATCTAATTGCTGGTGAAATTAGCTTAGGAGAGATATCTACTCATCCTTGAGAGATCCATCATCCCTTTGGAGGCTTTGGCATTAGATTGATTGGAGAAGGATTGCTATGTTAAGTCATTGGTGGTAATCTCTTCATCCTATGTATTTTCCTTTTAATACAGTAATATAAGTGCTTTCCACCAAATCTCATTGTGTTAATGATATATTGTGTAGTTTGCTTACTTAACTGCTTACTTAGATCTATTATTGTGTAGGTGCATTTTACTACTTGCTTTGTTGTGTTGTCTTGACAGGTTTTACAGTTCAGATCTGAAGACCATTGAGCTTTGGAGCAACATTCAAGGAGAAAGGATCAGTGATCTAAATGGTAAGAGCATCTAGTTCCTTGATCTCTAATTAGATCTAGGGGAGTTATTTATGTCCTATCTCTATTTGTTATAGACTCACGTTGAGCCAGGGAGATCAAGAATCGAGTCCGCTCTTGGTAGATTGTCCGTCAAAATTTGTTTGTAGTTTTCAATTTGAATTCCATTTTCAGTTGATTTCTTTTGCAAGCCATCTTTTTTGCCTCCGAAGTATTTTTCACCATCAGATCTTCACTTTGAAGAGTCTATAGTCCTCCTATGAGTATGTACTTACTACTTTCAAACCATTTCATTGCTCTTTGTTTGGAGATTTGTTCATTCTTGAACTTGGATCTCGCCCCTCGCACCTGGGCAGTGCAACCAGAGCATTGATTTGACCTTTGTTTCTCTGTCTGTTGGCTTGTCGCTGCAACCCATCCACTGGTGTACTGCGACATCGTCGCTTTTTCCACACTAGTGACCTGCGATGGTCACTCTGTGTATACACACAAACTGCATCAATCTGCCAAAATTGGCATGTGGGCATCGCCCTCCATCTTTTTTATTTGAGTTTTGGTTTGGTGTGCAGACCTCTCTGTGCTGCAAGATCTAGTCAGAGACTTCTTTTTTATCAGTGTGTTGAATTTGTTTGGTTTATTGTCTGGGTTATGTTGGGTATCATTTCTTGACAAACTTAAGATTGGTAGTGGTGGATACCTTGGTTTCCCCATCTTCATCCACTTATCCCTGTCATCTTCCCTCTCCTCACCTGATCCGATCCTTGCATTGGATATGATCCCAAAATCCCTTTTTACACTTGTCATTTTAGCTTTGTTTGCATTTCAATTGTTTGATTGAGTGTTGTGAAGTGTTTTCAGTCCATTCGAGTGCTTGTCTTTTGCTTGAGATTTCCTGAGTTTTAGAGTGCTGCAAATCAATGTTCTTTTCAGTTATCCATGCTTAAAAATACTAATATTATCAAGTTGTTATCTTGGCATATCATTTGAAATTGAAAGTGCATCGTTTTTATTGTTTTCAAGTACATTTAGAAATCATTGTAGAAACTACTCATGCATTGGAATTGTCATTCAATAATCTTTTGGGAAAGTTTGAAGAAAAATTAGTCATTTGTGCTTTTTCGAGAACAATGAATCACTCATTTTCTTGAAGAATTCGAATGAGATCAAGTTTCTTTACAAAAGTGACTCCATGCTTGAGAAAATTGTATGCATTTTTTGTTTTAGTTTTTTTAAGCTATCATAGTGAAATTGAAAAGTTAGAGTGCTCTAGATAGGAAATTTCTCTATTTTCATCTCTTAAATTTTGATTCGAAAAGACAAAAGAAAATTTTTGGATTTTGTTGTCATGCTTGTTGATTTTTTGAGTTTTGCTTGAAAAACGGAAAATGAAAAGAGTATTTTTTATCAAATTTGGTAGATTTTGGGATTGTGTTGCTTTGGTAAAATCATTGGAAAGAAGTTTCTCCTTCCCGTACATTGAGTTCATCAAAACAAAATAATACTTTTTGCATGTAGTTAGGGCCTGCATTATGTTTACGATTATGTAATCACCTCATGTATTCACCTAAACATCCAGATAAAATTAACGGTAGAACTAGGGTAAAAGTTTTAGTAACTTGTGTGTTAAGTTAGAGATGTGTTCCGGCGTCGTAAAATGTGGCAACTGTTGTTACTTGCCAGCACTGTATTTCAGGGGTATTGTAGTCTTCCATGTACTTATCGGTATATCGAAGCTCTTTCACGTACCAACCAGGTACATCGAAGCTCTTTCACGTACCCACCAAGTACTCTGTGTGCTTGGCGTATATCGAAAGGTGTTTCACATACTTGGCGTATATAGAAAGGTGTTTCACATACTCAGTAGTATATAGGAAGGTCTTGTGCCGTACGGTTGTGCATTAGAAGACACCACTACGGATTTGAGCTCCCATGTACCTTGAGTATATCGAGAGACACCATTAGGATTCCTGAAACCAACTGAATCAACCATTTGGCCGTCTTGGAAGAGAAATACACCAAGAATAGCACTCGGGGATATTACTACGCACGTACCGTCCAGGTAATCGGGTATTCAGGAAAGGGTACGGTCCCAATCCTCCTTGTCACGTTTTACTGTTGGACCCTGCTATATATAGCGATTTGCAAAGCCTTGAAAATCATGTGAGGTTCCATACTTTTGGATCCATTCCTATCACATAAGTTTGCTTGCGGCCTTAGTTTGTGTAGGATTTTTCTGGATTGATTTTCTTTTGTTTAGCTTTCCCTAGGAGAAACTGTTGTTTCAGTCACTCTGGCTGACTTTCCTTGGAGAAGGTCCCGTAGGATTCAGAACTTACCACCCAAATATCCCCTTAACCGGGAGGTAATTTTGAGGGTAAGGATGGACCCACAAGCCATGGTCGTGTCACCAGAAGTAGAAAACCCTACTTTGAATGTTGGAGCTCATATGTTTCCTCCAGATTCACCTACCTCCCATCCCCTATAGGATGAAGAGGCACAAAATTCTACTCCACAAGACTTACCTCCTGTCTTTCTGGGAGAGCCTGTATCGATGGAATGGTTAAATCCACCCCAGGTTGACCCTGCAGCAGCTGTTGGTCCAGCATCACCTTATTGGACAACATCTCTAGGCCACCCAGTGGCCCATTGTTCCGTTGCATCCCCACCTAGTTGGGCTACTCCTGACAACTCTCTAGTACCTTATCAAGAGCACCTAACTCGATTACGCGCTATGGCCATGTAGTTTTCAAGATGAAGCCTTGCATGAAGGGTCGAAGACCTGACGTTACCTCCTTATCAACCACTCCCGAGTCGTTATTTATCTTATGATTCATTGGAATCATCCACACAACACGTGACCACTTCTAAGGCTGGTCAACCATCAACTCCTGCACTTGCATCTCCTAGATAGGAGACCAGTCCTATACCTCAGATGATTCAACCTATTGAATGACAACAGTCCAACACACCTGTTACTACCATGATTACATTACCCATTACTTCGCCACCTCAAACCTCGTGGGGAGGATACTCTTTACCCCCTGCCTTTCTTACAGGTAATGTTAATCCTATGGTAGATAATAAACAAACTGTGTTGGGTTATCCTTTACCTAATGGTTAGCAAGTTGTTGCTAGGGGAAAACCCCCGTCACTTAACCATAATATTGCAGGAGGATTTCTCATCGGTCCTTCCGTTGGAAATTCCTTACCTCTGGGACCTTCCACTATGGGATTATCCCATGTTGGGGGACCATCCAATGTAATTAATCCACCATCGATTCAATCGTATCTAGGTTATCTTAACCCTATGTCGGGACAACTCAATCTCGAAAACACACTCTACGGGGTACCCTACACAGAAAATCCTTACACTCTATGGGGACAGCAAAATGTTTTACAACATGGACCCCCACTTATAGTTCCTCAAGTCCCTCCACCCTATTTGGTCCATCCCCACCTCCCATTGAAGGCAGCGGGCCCCCACATAACTCTGGAGGAGGTGGACCTCTACCTTCTGGCGGAGGACCACCTCATTCTGGCCATCATGGCCCACCCCCCTAGAGGCGGGGGAGGAGGCCCTCCCCCTTTAGGCTGAGGTCGAGGACCACCCCCCCTGAGGTGGAGGACCACCCCCCTGAGGTGGTGGTGGACCTCCACCTCATGGTGGAGGACCATCCCATCCTGGTGGTGGTGGTGGACAACCATCCCATCCTGTTGGTGGTGGTGGAGGACCATCCCATCCTAGTGGTGGTGGCGGAGGACCATCCCATCATGGTGGTGGTGGTGGCGGACCACCCTACTATGGTGGTGGTGGTGGTGGAGGACCACCCTACGATGGTGGTGGTGGTGGATGACTACCCTGCTATGGTGGAGGTGGTGGAGGAGGCCCTTACCCTTCTAACGGTGGTAGTGGACCACTACCCCCTCTTGGTGGAGGTGGTGGAGAACTACCCTATTCCGACGGTGGTGGATAACCACCACCTCCTCCCAACGGAGGCGGTGGTTCCCCATCCTATCCTGGTAGTGGCAGCGGACCCCCACCATTTGGAGGCAGCCCACACCCTCCTGGCGGCGGAGGCGGGGCCCCACCTTATGGTAACGAGCCACCTTATTATGGTAATGGACCACCTTTTTACGGTGGTGGACCTACTTACGGTCCAGGAGACACACCCCCTTACGGTCAATTTCCCCCAGGAACACCTTACAATTAGTCAATTCAAGGCCCTACCAGTCCATACATGCCTTATCAGTACTATTAGTACCCCCAATTGAACCAATAGCTGCCCTTTTTGGCTACTTTGGACTTACCCGACTTGTCTCACCCAACGAATGATCCCATTTTCCATGGGCATAACTAGCCACCCATTCTGGTTAAGTTACCATCAGATATCCCCAAATTTGATGGCAAACTTGGTGAGGATCCTAAAAACCATTTGATGACCTACCATTTATGGTGTTCATCCAACTCCTTGATGGACGACTCATTCTGTCTTAGGTTATTTCAACAGACTTTCACCGGCCCAACTGCCAAGTGGTACATTGAGTTACCACCCAATTATTTTCCCTATTTTCGATCTCTTGCTATGTTGCTTTTGACCCACTTCCAGTTTCCCATTCGCTATGAGACTGGTATGGACTTATTGACATCCCTTCACCAGAACACTGCCACTCATATTTCTAATCATATCCATGAATGGCGGCGAAGATGACATCTTATTAAGGCTCACATTTCAGACTAGCTCTTAGCTAACTGGTTTACAAAGTCACTTTTACCCGTCGTAGCTTGAGACGTAGCTATGGGGAGAGCCGTCACTAAAGAACTAGATATTTCCTATGCCCATTACTTAGACTTGGTCTATGCTCAATTTGACACTTTATATGAAATTGTTCCTCACGCACCTTGCCCTATGTATGATCCCGTGAAACCACCCAAGGGACCACAAACTGATGTGTTAGAAAAACCGGATCGCAGAGCAATAACAATAAACAGAAATGCAAATATAATCACACACACATTACCAGAGAGACACAGATATATCGTGGTTCACCCCAACTTGGGATACATCCACATTGAATTTTCCAGTCCTTATTATTATTACCATCTAGCAAGGTGAAGGGATACAACCTACAGCACAATCGCTGCACTTCCTCTTCATTGTTTCATAGTCTCTCTCCTAATCTTAGAGATCTTTACAATGCATAAAACCTAATACATCTTTCCCTAGAAGTATTACAATGTCTTTCTTTTATAAGGGAGATACAATAGGAAAATACCACGGGTTACCCAAAATCATGGGCTCGTAAAACAACCCCAAAAATTTCCTTCGGGGGCTTCGCCCCCAAACCCCATTTCTTGGGGGCGCTGCCCCCAAACCCCCGCTGGCCCCTGGAACCCCATGGTGGGTTGATGCCCCCCCCACTAGGGTGAGTGTACAGTCCACCTACATATCATATAAAACTGGGGTACAAACACAGCTGAATAATAATATCTCTGAATTTGGAGATCAGGCTCCACAACCAACAATCTCCCACTTGGAGACTGATCACAACAACGCCACCACTGCTGCACTTGCTAGACTTGGACTTGGAAAATTCCTCCTCTTCACCTTCATGCTAGAAGGCCAACTGAAACTGAGCAAGAACTCAGTTTCTCTCTGGTCACTACCTTTGTGAACATGTTTGCAGGATTCGGCTAGTATGTATCTTTTCCAGCTTCAACAGTTCATCTTCCAAAACAGAGCGTATGAAATGGTACTTGAGCTGTATATGTTTAGTCCTGGAATGGAATACTGAGTTCTTTGCAAGATGAATGGAACTTTGGATGTCACTATACAACCTGCTATCCTTCTGCTTCTTACCCACTTCCTCCATAAACCTCTACAACCAAATAATCTCTTTACTAGCCTCTGTAATAGCAACATACTCTACTTCCGTTGTTGAAAGTGCAACAACCTTCTGCAGTTTCGAAATCCAGCTTACTGATATTCCACCTACAGTAGACACATACCCTGTGGTGCTCCTCCTATTATCCTTATCACCTGCCATATCTGCATCAACATATCCTTGTAGTACAGTGTCTGAACCTCCAAAACATAATGGCTGAGTGGCGGTACCTCTCAAATACCTGAGAATCCATTGTACTTCCCTCCAATGTTCTTTACCTGGATTGTTCATATATCTGCTCACAACTCCCACTGCATGTGCAATATTTGGTCTTGAGCACACCATGGCATACATCAAGATGCCAACTACTAATTGATAGGGAATCTTGTACATGTAATCTGTCTCTTCCTGTGTCTTGGGACACATTTCCTTACTTAGACTGAAATGGCTGGCCAAAGGTGTACCAACTGGTTTTGCATTCTGCATTTTGAACCTCTCCAACACCTTTTGTATATACTCACCTTGAGACAATGTCAATTTGTGATTTTTCCTGTCTCTTGTTATTCTCATACCAAGGATTTGCTTTGCAGCACCCAAATCCTTCATTGCAAATGAATTAGCTAGCTTCCTTTTGAGTACATTTATATCCTTCATGTTAGACCCTGCAACAAGCATGTCAACCACATACAATAACAAGATAATATATATTTCATTGTCTAGCTTCTTGAAATAAACACAGTGGTCAGAATGACATCTACTATAACCTTGTTCTGTCATAAACCTGTCAAATTTTAAATACCACTACCTTGGGGCTTGCTTCAAGCCATACAAACTCTTTTTCAACCTGCATACCAAGTTCTCCTTACCTTTGACCTCATACCCTTGTGGCTATTGCATATATATCTCTTCCTCCAAATCCCCATGGATAAAGGTTGTTTTTACATCTAATTGTTCAAGATGCAAATCTTCTATCGCCACTAGACTTAATATAGTTCTAATTGAAGTCATCTTAACAAAAGGAGAAAATATTTCATCAAAATCAATACCTTTCTTCTGTGCAAACCCCTTTACAACAAGTTTGGCCTTGTACCGCTTCTTACCTCCTTCTTCTTCCTTCAACCTATAAATCCATTTGTTCTGCAATGCTCTTTTACCAGCAAGCAATTGAACCAGATCCCAAGTCTGGTTTCCTACCAATGAGTCCATCTCCTCATTCATGCCTTGTTCCCACTTCTTTCTAGTTTCCACTTGCATTGCTTCTTCGTAACATTATGGTTCACCAGAATCAGTCATCAACAAATAATACATTGAAGGAGAGTATCATTCAAGGAGTCTACTTAACCTGGTAGATCTTCTTGTAGTTGTAGGAGTTTCAGGTACTTGCTGTTGTTCTTGATTTTCTGGCACCTTTGGAACTATTTTCTTGAATTTCATTGAGTACTGTGTACTATGTGGTTTCCTTTTCATGTTTCTTTCCCTGCAACTGATCTTTATACATGACCTTTTCATTGAATATCACATCTCTACTCTTGATGGTTTTGTTATTTTCATAATCCCATAAGCGATAACCAAATTCATCAACCCCATATCCAATAAAGGTACATTTCTTAGATTTAGCTTCAAGCTTTGTTCTATTTTCTTTATCAATATTGACAAATGCTTCACAACCAAACGTTCTCAGAAATGAGTAGTTTACCTTTTTATATGTCCATACCTCCTCTAGAATACCACCATCCAAAGCACTTGAAGGTCCTATGTTTATTAAATAAACAACAGTATTTACAGCATCCGCCCAAACTGTAAGGGCAACCCTGCATGCAGTCTCATACACCTTGCACACTCCATGATCGCTCTGTTCATCCTTTCTAACACACCATTTTCTTGTGGTGTTCATGGGACTGTCTTCTCTCTACGAATCCCATGGTATGAACAGTAACTATCAAACTCCTTGCCACAGTACTCACGTCCATTATCAGATCTGAGACACTTCAACCTTTTCCCTGTCTCATTCTCAACCAAATCTTTCTACCTCTTAAAAGTAGAAAACACATCAGATTTATGTCTAATGCAATAAACCCAAGTTTTCCTAGTTGCATCATCAATAAATGTAACATAATAATGAGAGCCACCAAGAGATTGTATCTGAGCCGATCCCCATACATCTGTATGCACTAGCTCTAACTTTTCATTCTTCTTATGTTTCCCAACCCTGAGAAATCTTACTCTCTTTTGTTTTCCATAAACATAGTTTTCACAGAATTCCAAACTTACCTGCTTCAAATCTGGCAGCAACTTCCTTGAGTGGAGAATCTGCATTCCCTTCTCACTCATGTGGCCAAGCCTATGATGCCACAATGCTGTATCTGTTCCCATGGAAGCTAAAGAGATAGAATGGTCAGTATTATGAGGACATAGATACAACGTACCTATTTTGTCTCCTTTTGCTATCACCATTGATCCTTTAGCGATCTTCCACCACTTTTGTCCAAATGTAGATAGACAGTCGCCATCTCCCAACTGCCCTGTTGAAATCAGATTTATTTTCATAGCAGGAATATGCCTAACATCTTTCAATAGCCAGTCAGTTCCATTCTTAACTTTTATCCATACCTTACCCATTCCAACAATTTTACATGGCTCATCATCACCCAATAAAACATGTCCAAAATCGCCAAGAACATACTCATGAAAGTATTTCCTATGGGGTGTAGCATGACATGAAGCTCCTGAATCTACAACCCAATAATCACTAGTATTATCTAATGCAAGAATCAAAGCATCTTGTAACACATCACTTGCTACATTTGCTTCCTGGGTAGTTTCTTTCTGTGCATCTCCTTTCTTCTTTAGAGATCTACAGTCTTTCTTCAGATGACCTTTCTTTCCATAGTTCCAACACTCTATTTTTCCCAGTCTGGACTTGGATCTGCCCATTTTAAACTTGCCACGATTACCTTGGCTCTTTCCTCTCTCCTTTTGTCTTCCCCTGCTCTCCATGATCAATGCATTACCTGATGTCTCATCCGTGCTTTTTCTTCGCATTTCCTTGCTAAGAATAACACCAATAACATCATGAAATTTCAAGGTGTTTGAACCAGAGACAGAGTTACTTACAGCCATGACCAAGCTATTCCAGCTTTCTGGCAATGAACACAAGATTAGAAGAGCCCTAACCTCATCATCAAAGTTCACACTTACAGAACTTAGCTGATTTGTAAGCGTATTAAACTCATTTAAATGATAAGTAACAAATCCACCTTCAGACATCTTCATATTAAATAAATGCTTCATTAGAAATACCTTGTTGGAGGCTGAGGGTTTTTCATATAGCTTACCCAGTGCGCTCATCAAACCCTCTGTTTTCATTTCTTTTGAGATATTGAAAGCCACCAACGAAGCCAGGCTCAACCTTATTGTTCCCAGAGCCTTTCTGTCAAGAACCTCCCATTCTTCATCCTTCATGGCCACCGGTTGCTTTGTTCTTCCTCCCAATGATAGGAATAGATCCTTCTGGTACAAATAGTCCTCCATTTGCATCTTCCATAACTAGAAGTTTTGGCCATTAAACTTCTCGACCTTAAAATTTCCTTCTTCCGCCATTGCTCCCACTTGAACCAGAAACCCTAGCTTCCTGTGGGTTTATCTGTCAAATAGACCTTTGGCTCTGATACCAATTGTTAGAAAACAGGATCGCAGAGCAATAACAATAAATAGAAATGCAAATATAATCACACACACATTACAAGAGAGACACAGATATATCGTGGTTCACCCCAACTTGGGCTATGCCCACACTAAATTTGCCAGTCCTTATTATTATTACCGTCCAACAAGGTGAAGGGATACAACCTGCAACACAGTCGCTGCACTTCCTCTTCACTGTCTCATAGTCTCTCTCCTGATCTTAGAGATCTTTACAATGAATAAAACCTAATACATCTTGCCCTAGCCGTATTACAATGTATTTCTTTTATAAGGGATATACAATAGGAAAATACCACGGGTTACCCAAAGCCATGGGCCCATAAAACAACCCCAAAAATTTCCTTCGGGGCTTCGCCCCCGAACCCCCTTTCTTGGGGGTGCTGCCCCCAAACCCCCGTCGGGGGACTTCTGGCCCCCAAACCCCTCAACCAAAGGGGATGGTCCCCCCTGGAACCCCATCGAGGGGCGATGCCCCCCCACACCCCCCCGCTGGGGTGAGTGTATAGTCCACCTACATATCATATAAAACTGAGGTACAAACACGACTGAATAATAATATCTCTGAATCTGGAGATCAAGCTCCACAACCAACATGATGGTATCATTGGTTCCCTTGCTTCCCAGCCCTCTATTCAAACTGGTGTCTCATTTAACCCCCAAGGTTCCTCCCCATCACTACCACAGGCTGGAAACAACACTACCAAGTCCACCACTTCTGCTTCCACCGAAGAGGTGAATTCTGTGCAATCAGCCTCATCTCCGAAATTTGGTGGTAAGAAGAAGAATTAAGGGAAACCTAAGAAATCTTCTAACCAATAGGAGTCCAAGCCCACTCAAGTAGACATGAAACAGAAGAGGAAGTTAAAGTATCCTTATTTGTTGTGCAGTGGAGACCATTTCTCAAAAGAATGTCCCCACCGAGACGAAGTCCAGAAGTTTCTCAAAGGAAACTCTACTATCACAGTTCTCAACGATCTATTCCCCACTCAAAACCAGCAACTCATCGCACACACCTCTCCTTCCCAAGGAGAAGCATCCTCCACTGCACATGTTCTCATGATGGGTAGTGAGACTATCAACTTGAACACTCATTCTCATTCGTATGACTCTGTCCCGATGAAGGAACCCGTTGGAAGTAATACTGAAAAAGCTTCCACTTCGATTCCCAACATCATCGTACCATCTGCTTCTCTCACTATTGAGAAGCCCTCTTTTGAGTTAGTGTTGCGTCTGCCCAAGAGCACGATTAGAAAATCTGTTTTCAATCCCAATGCTCGAGCCACTCAGAACTACAATATTGTAGAGGACTTGGCACAAGCTCCTTGTGCTATGTCGACGCTTGAGGTCTTGCAAGAATTTCCTTGCTACCATCGGCGCGGTTGATCCGGATTCGTCAAATACCATTATGTTCTAGCTGGAATACTTTAAACCGAGGCTTTCCCATCAGTTGTCATTTCAAGTTGCCACAAACATTGCTGGGAAGACAATCCATCGTATTGTTTTGGATGAGGGTGTATGTACTTCAGTCATGTCGATCTCATGCTGGAGAGCCATTGGCTCTCTCGAGTTGTACCGTTATCCTACCACTTTGAAAGCATTCGACGAACGTGGCTTTCAACCTCATGGGTTGTTACAAGATTTAGCAGTCGAGTTGGGGGGAAAGACAACAACCATTAATGTGGAAGTGGTTGCTGCCCCATTAGATTACAGCATTCTGCTTGGTGTTAATTGGTTTTATGCCATGACTGTGGTCGCATCATCTGTCTTCTGCATAGTACAATTCCCTCATCAAGGCCGAATTGTCACTGTTGACCAACTGGATTTTTGCACACCTAACACTGCTACTCATCCGAGTGATAATGTTCCAGTACTTGGACAATCTTCGCATCAGTTTGAGAGTGTGGGGGTTGGCCTCATTAAGGACTCATCTCTTCTGGGCATTTTTCCTAATTCAAATCCCCCAAATCATGTTTCCACGGTGAACATGATCTCCTCGCAGATTTCATCCATTCCCAACTCTACTGATTCATGACTTGTACTTGACGAAGCCAACACACACCTGATTTGAGACACTATGCCTCTTTCACCCACCGAAATTACGTACAAGGCTATCTAGTCAGCTCCAAAGGACCATTTAGCTGTGGCCTCCATCATCCCTACCAGATCCTCTGCTACGGACTTTTCATTCTGACGAGTCCATTATGGAAATCATGAGTGCGGATGATCCTCCATGGGAAGACCTCCATCATCATTCATCTTTCCTTCCTTCATTGGATACTGTGGAGAACAACATTAGCACCATCTTTACACCGGATGTCTACTTTGGCTCTCAGTCCTTGATACTCATGTATCAAATGGACTCTGAAGGCAACTTGGCCAACATCGAGCATACCATTTCGGTCGACATATCGGCTACTCCCAGTGTAGTGGAACACATTCGTTTAGGCCAGAAGTGTTCCCCTGAAGAAATCACAATGTTCATGGCCTTGTTCAAGCAATTTCGAGACATGTTTGCTTGGACTTACGAGGAGTTGCCCGGGATAGACCCCTCTATAGTTTCACACATGATTCAAACCTATACCGACGCCAAACTAGTCCGACAAAAGTTGCAACTGGTGCACCCCCGAAAGACTATGGCAATCAAGGCAGAGATTGAAAAGCTCTTGAAAGCTGGTTTTATTTACCCTGTCCCATTGACAGAATGGGTCTCAAACATTGTCCTTGTAGCTAAAAAGCAAGGTACCATTCGTGTCTGCGTCGATTATAAGGATCTCAACAAGGCTTGTCCCACAGACAATTACCCGACTCCCTTTATCGACCAGATTATCGACAACTATGCGGGAAGCATCATGTTTTCATTCGTGGATAGATTTTCTGGCTACAACCAAATTGAGATCCACCCGGATGATCAGCACAAGACATCTTTCATCTTTCCTTGGGGTACGTTTGCTTATTGCAATCTCCCTTTTGGTCTTAAAAATGTTGGTGCCACATTTCAGCGGGCCATGTCGTATTCCTTTCACAACGTGAAGGACTTTGTGGAACCTTACTTGGATGATCTACCTGCCCATTCACGGCAGCGCGAGTACCACATTGATCATTTGACAATAGTCTCGAAAGATGTGATCCACATTGATCCCCTGAAGGTGGCGGCCATCATCACTCTCCCACCTCCTACTGACATAACGAAACTTCAAAGTTTGCAAGGGAAGGAAACTTATTTAAGGAATTTTGTTTGCAATTTCACGCAAAAGACGCAGGGCTACATGAGATTGATGAAGAAAGATGTCCCATTCATAAGGGATGACCAACCTCAACAATCTTTTGAAAGCTTAAAACATACTATCACGCATGCCCCTGTGCTCCAGCTACCCAATTACTATAAGGATTATATCCTTTATCTTGCTGCTTCTACCACCACGATCGCCATGGTCTTTGTTCAAGAAGACAACAATGCCCAGGAGCATGTGATATACTACGCAAGTAAGGGTCTCATTGACGTCGAAACCCGTTATTCACATGTCGAGAAACTCGCTCTCGCGGCAATCATTGCTGTCCAAAATTTTTGACATTACATCTTGCTTCGCACCACCACCATCATTATCGATTCAAACCCCATGTACCACATTTTGACACGTCAGGTGCTTGGGGTCAAATTTCACACTGGATCGTGATACTGCAAGAATTTGATCTCCTTTTTGAAAAGGCTAAGTTGAAAAAGTCTTTGGAGTTTGTTGAGCTGATCTGTGATCTTCCCTAGGCTGATGTCAATTTTGAGCCCAGTGATTCTCTTCTAGATGAATAATTGTTCCTCATCAGCATGTCTGATCCGTGGTATGGGGATATCACTTTATATCTTCAGACCCAATGTTTCATCCCTCAACACTCGCGGGATGACCGTCGTCGAATCGCCACCATGCAAAGTATTATCTAATCATCAGTGATACTTTGTATCATCGTGGTATCGATTATATTCTTTGATGTTGTCTCATTCGTGAAGAGGATGAACACGTTCTAAATGATTGTCACACTGGGGCATGTGGCGGTCATCTCTATGGGATGGCTACAGCCTAGAAGATACTTCACACAGGATATTTTTGGCCATCTATCTTCAAATATTGTATCGAGTCCGTTAAAAAATGTCCTCCATGCCAACACTTCCAAACTAAGAAGCACACCCACCCTGCCCTACTACACCCGGTTATTGTCATTGGCCCCTTCACTAAATGGGGAGTCGACTTCATGCACTGTAAGCCTACCTCGGTCGGGGGGCATAGTTACATCATCGTAGCTGTGGATTACTTTACAAAGTGGTCCGAGGCTATGCCTACATACACAGATGACAGCAAAATCGCTGCACTCTTCATGTTTAATCATGTCATAGCGCAGTTTGGAGTTCCTCAAGCTATAGTTACTGACCATGGTTCTCACTTCATTAACCACATGGTTGACGAGTTGAGCACTAGATTGGTTTTTCACCATGAAAACTCAACACCGTACTACCCACAATCCAATGGACAAGTAGAGGCTCATAAGAAATGCATCAAACCACAGTACGACAAGTCGGTAGAACCTTGTGTATACAGTGAAGGAGATTTGGTCCTTACATACGAACAAAGACATGATAAGCTAGGGGCAGGAAATTTTGAGTCCATGTGGCATAGACCCTACATAGCGAAACATGTCTTAGAGAATGGAGCTTATGAGCTTGAAGACTACGACCGGATATCTTTAGGTGAACCCTGAAATGGGCTTTACCTGAAGAGGTACTATGACTAAGTCTTTCATTCATAACTACTTTGTATATACTGTACATGGCGTGTGTGTTTTTTTGTGGTGTGACGCTTTGATTTCTTGCATCCTTAGGTCTTGTTTCGTTACTTATACCATGTTTTGTCTGCGTGTGCAGATGGAAACTTGCTAGGGATTCGCGGACGGCGCCAACCGACATACTCGCAACCTTGATTTGGCAGCCTGGGTGCTCTATTCTCCCACTGGCGAGCTTATCAGCTCAGGAGGAATGTGTCTAGGTTTCGCAAGCAACAATGCTATGGAATATCAAGCAGTCATTGGAACCCTAATCGACGCTATTTCTTTGGGTATGGACCATGTTTTCATCCATTTGGATTCTCAACTAGTGGTATCTCATCTTAATTGGGTCTACACCATCCAAGATCCTACCCTACTTCGTCTTTATAGATGAGTTCGTCTTTTGGAAAGGTCCTTAGAATCCATTCAGTACCTACACATTCCATGAGACGTGAACACAGTTGCCGACTCCATGGCCAACTTCATCTTAGATTGGTACATTGCACACACATGAGCATATTCATGAACTGTTAAAAGTAGCCATAACATGTAAATAACTCATTGTATAACCAAACACATAAACAAGATCACATCATTCATCCATTTAAAACACATAATGTATAAAACTGCCAAAATGTCTGTATATATATATAATCAAGACAATGTAGTGTTGATACAAAAAGTCTGAAGCATGACAGCTTTCAGTAAGTCCATATGAAATCTGAAGCCTGACAGCTTTCAGTAGTACAAAATCTCAGGCTCACATAGCTCTAAGTACATACATAATAACATCACGGGGCTTGACACCTAGCCCATGCACCTCTAGTTCTAGCATCCCTCGCTTCCTGGACATGGAAGCAGTCAACTTCCCTCGCCACCTTCCAGAGTAGTGTACCAAAGAGCATAGTCACACCGATTGTATACCTCTGCATCGGCCTCAGAAACTCATGTACAGCTGCATCTGGGACATCCAATGTCAACCTCATAAGGTTCTCATAGATGTCATCCATCTCCACGATGGAATCATGCATGGCTAGCGCTATTGGTGGTGCCTCTCCTCTCCTCTGCTCGCGAGAAGCGAGACTCCCACGGTCCATGAAGGGCCCACATCTACACACACATGTTATTAACTCATCAGCACTATCCAAAAAAATTATAAATACACATAATGTTAAAAAGTACAAGGGTCATTGTTCTTACCGATGTCTCCCCACTCTACCTCCTCAGGTAGCACTAAGTCTGGGTTTTCCTAAAATCCATACCGCTGTACAGGTAATCCTCTACCATGAGTAGCTGGCCTTCCAGCCAAGTGAAGAATCTAGGACTGTACCCGATGATAGGACCCCTACCACCATGGCCAACCATCACCTCTGTTCATCATACATTCAAGATATTCATGTCATTCATCAATTAAAACAATACATAGTTAACACATGAGAGTACTTATCTTAAAACAAAGTCGTCCCTGAGCAACTAGCTATGCATCTGCAACATTCCACCCAACCATAGGTCAGTTGTGCTTATCAACCTCTTGATACAACTACCACCCCCGAGATGGGCATGATTTCTACAAGGAATAAGGGAACAACAGACTCACACATAGCCAAAATACACCCAAATCAACCAAGCCAAGATGCAGTTGGGTTTATCAGGCTGCTAGGATATGGAAAAGGAAGAATTGCTAAGCTAGTGAGCTCAAGCACAGAGCCATGGATACCTCTACAAGATCTATCTAACTTGGCACCCACAATACCTACACACCCAACACAAGGAAGTATTATTTTCACTGCTACACAGTCCCTCAAGCCATACCTTCCTTTCTAGTGCTCTCAGGGTGTGCATAGAAAAGTAGCCAAATCCCTCTTGATCTTCTTGAGAGGTTATTTTCCCCACCAGGTTTATCAAGCCAATTTTGTCCACTACCACTCCAAATTTCTTGCTCACAGGTTCAAACCAAAATAGGGATGCACATAACAACAAAAATCACAATTGCTGGGCATGAAGAAAAATGTTTCTACAGTGGAATGCCCAAAATGGGGTTTCTATCAGTTTCAGAAAAATGTGGGCAACCAAAAACGGAATGGCAATTTGGGAATCAACCCTGGGAGAGAAAACTCGTTTCCAGAAAACGTTTATGGGAATTCAAGGGACAAAAACGGCCTCCATAAACCTGAAAATAATGGCTCCCTTCCTCCCAGCCATTGTGCAAAATAAAAACGAGTTCCCAGGCATGGAAAATGAAGTAAAAATGGTGAAAAACATGATGGGGAAAGCCCATCTAGCTCAGACTGCGTGAGAGGGAAAAGACCGTAAGTGAAAGATGGCTTTGGGCACCATTTCGTGGGTGTTTTCTTTCCCAAGGAGACAAATTTCGATTTTCCATGTTGATGGCTTGCCCATACACGAAAATGGCTACCATACCTCTCCACTCCGAAGGCATTAACTGCCTCAACCAACTCTTGGAAGAATTTAATGATTGGGTGCATAAGCCAAAATGGGTAGTTGGTGGTTTATGGGTTTTCTCATTGACACATGGGCTAACACCATTGGATCAAGGGTTTGAATAATTTCCCTCCCTATTCCTTATAAAAATCATGCCCCCATCTCTTTGTTGTATTGCATAGCTAGTTGTGGGTATTTCATTAAAATTTGTATTTACATGATGTATTAATTTACATTGTGCATGCCCAACACAAGAACCATATGCACCGATTTTAATTGTTGATACATAAAACGATAAATCAATGGCAGGGCCTTGGCCTTGAGATCCTCACCGTGATTTAATAATGATATTTACATCATTTACAATTTTAATGCAATAGGGTCAAAATGGGGACGTCACAAACCCGCTTCAACAAGAATGAGATCACTATCGATCCATACCCGAACTGCTTGAGCTATCTGCGCCGACAATTGGTCAGATGAGCTCGTAGGTTGGTGAGGAGTCCCTCACACCAGTTGAACACATTCAAAGACATGCAGTCCTCTGCATATGACATCTGGGACCTGGTAGCTAGATGAGCCGCTTGGCTCCCTGGTATCCTCACTATGGTGAAAAGAATAGCTTGCAGTGGATGATCTCACACCTCTTTGATGGGAATCTTCCCACTAGAGGCACGGGTATGTGGAGTACAATGTTAGGCGATCAAGTCATCCACCATCCAATCACTTCCCCATGATCCGGTAAGAGACACATTGTCCCCTCTCCAGGACAACCAGTCAGGAAGTACATGTCCTCGACATCTATGGTCAGTATGTGCTCTCTGATCACGAAGTACTCCTGTGTTGCATCCCAACAACGGACCATATGTTCCAGCAGTAG
This sequence comes from Larix kaempferi, assembly GCA_027924585.1. Classification (NCBI taxonomy): domain Eukaryota; kingdom Viridiplantae; phylum Streptophyta; class Pinopsida; order Pinales; family Pinaceae; genus Larix; species Larix kaempferi. The sequence continues at coordinate 164,419 of BSBM01000099.1, read as the reverse complement.
GACTTGGGCCCTCATGTCCTAGACATTGAAGAACTTCAGTAGTCCATAGTTCCGCAATGCCTCCACACATAATGGGTCATTTGCTGCTTGCACATCATCTACCTCATGTTCTCGCTCGTGCCACTCTAGAACCATGTTGGCGGCCACAAACCTGTCAATAAGAGCATTTAAACATCATTAGAACTCACTCCAACCATCCAAACCTTTTCTTTTGGCTTAGGTTTTTAGTCCAACATGGATGTTTCTGCCGTCGCACCCCGTCCTTGCAGATAGGGCGACATCGTCTCAAGATGCCTTTGCGGGCTTTGCGACGACCCGGGTTCATCGCAGTTCCCGTAAGGGAAACCTGCGATGACCCAGGTTCGTCGCAGTTCCCGTAAGGGAAACCTATGACGACCCGAGGGCACACAAACTCCCCACAAATCAACTCAAAAACCCTAAAAAATGAACTAAAATTGAAATTCAAAACCATTGGAAATATGCTGGATGATATTTAGGGTTACTTGCTCCGAACGGCTCATGAAATGGTTGATCGTAGCTTCGGCAATCGACAAGTGAAATTTTGCTCCAAATGGCACTTTCTTCTCCCCAATTTGGCAAATGAACAATGGTAACTATATTTGGTCATTTTTTCTATTTATAAACAAAAAGAGAATATTCCTTTTCAAATTTAGATGCTCTTTAGGTTATTTGCTATAGTTTGGATCATTTTTACTGCATTTGAATGCCTACGTGACTATTTGACCTAGTTTTCAAGCATGTAGGAGACATTAAGTGTTCTATTTGCACAATTTTCACATTGTTGCGATCATCTCAGGTATGAACAACACCGTTTGTGCTAGAAATTGTCCCTAGACTATAGAGGGATCAAGATAGTACAATCTCAAAAATAATGTAAGCAAATAGGGTTTGTCTTTGTGAATTTTTGGTTTGAGGGTTTCATATTCAAAGAAGTAATCATTCATTCAAACAAAAACAAACTAATACAGAAACTAAATCATGTAACATATGAAAGAACTGAGATATTTAAGAATTCAAAGATTAAACATAAGCTGACACATTCATAAATACATTACTAGTTCATCCACAACACATGAACACTCCATGAATAAAAACTTTAAGCAAGGAATGAAGTCACTAATTGAGTGATCAAATTGATTAGAAACAAAAATAGTAAACAAGATAAAGTGGCTTATAAGTATATATTTCAATCTCAATCTTCAAAACTTACATAAGCGTTGTATGTATCAGTCTGAAAATGTATCCAAAGTTTTCACTGTATATCTTCCTTGACACAAAAATCGAACCATTTCCCACCAAAGTTTCTTCCTTTTATCCTTTTACAAAATATGAGTTTCATAGCTAAATTTAGATCTATCTTTGAAGTAGTGACAACTTAGCTTTCGAATCTTTAAAACAACATATTGAACAACTATTTTTATGATAACAAAAATAGAATACTATGACAGCTGGAGATCAGGTGGCTCATAACTGCTTGGAAGCCTCAGCTATCATAGCTATGCCTTCCAAGGCATGTGACTTCTTCTTATCTCGAGTTTGTTGACTCTTCAATCCTCGAACCTTGTTGAGTAATCCATTGTTCTGCTTCTTTAAGTCCTCAATTTGCTTTGCCATATCTTTAGCCTGCACTTCTACCTGTCATTTCCTCCTTAAGGCTTCTTTATAAACTACAATCAGTTCTTGGTAATGAGCATTAATGTCCTCTAAGTCCTCCCTTAGCCTTTTGTTAGTAGTTCTATACTTTTCATTGGACTCATTTAGGAACTTTTCCTGGGATTTATACTGTTGTATTGTCTTCTTTAGGTTTTCAACCTCTGTTTCTATTCAAATATCTAGATGTATGCTTGAATGTTCTTCTACCCCGAATGGAATATCCATTTTCTTAAAGATTAACTCTTCTTCCTACTAATATCTGGCGGTTGCACCTCAAAGGGGAAAAGATGAAGTAGATGGCTATTCAACCTTTAGAATAGTTTCTTGTTCTACTACCATTTCATGTTCTGCAATTTTTTCACATTCTTTGACTAGTACAGTTATCATGTCAGTCTCCTTCTCTGTATCCATTTGAATCTCTTTTGAACTAAATTGAGCATTCTCAGCATTACTATTTTCATCTTCTACTCATGAATAATCTTCAATAATAGTGACCTTCTCTTCCTTCAGCTTAGGATCTATTAACCTGCTCATATTCCATCTGATTTTATTGGTAGGTCTTGTTTTAGGTCGCGATTTAGTCTCTCTTAGTTTTGTCAAAGCTTCGACATCAACATTAAAAAAAGGAGTATGGAACACCTTCTCTTCAATACTTATGACAGGAATACTTAGGACTGAACTTTCTACCTCAAGAATGCAACTAGGCAAACCTTCTTTCGAACTAGCAGCCTCTTCCTTGTCCATAAGAACAATTATTTTATCTGAATTATCTTCTAAAACATCTTCATGTTATCCTTCAGGCATATCTTCTTGCATTGTATTTTCAAGGTTTTGAAATTCCTGTGCATTAACATCATGAGATCTGTGTACATTAACACTCTGCAAATCATCTTGTACACTAGTACTCTGTAAATTATCCTCTTCATCTCTTTTAAATTTCTTCATAAAGCTGGTTAGTTTTCTTGGTGTACGCTTCTTCTCTTGTTCATCCTGCTTAATTATAAATCCTGACCATAACAAGAAGTGGTCCCAATTTCGACCTTCCTTCTGCAAAATTGAACAAATTATCAACTTAATAAGTCCATGATGAAATAAAGACTGGTTTGAGCTGTCAACCTGACCCGTAACTCTGCTAGACATTTTTTGAAGGCTCTTTAACAAGAAGAAAGGTAAACTCATCTTTGATTGTTGAGTTAAGTGCAGTAGAAACCTAATATGATACTTGAAAACTGAAGCAAAACGACCCTCACAGGTGATGTAACTTTGGATTATGCCTATTACTTCTTTCCACTCTGGTTTGAAATTTTTTAGATGCACACCCTTGCTCCAGTCTAACTCTCCAACTCCTCATAATAGGAACATACTAGGGTCAAAGTCGAAAGGAGATTTTTTGAACCAGGATTCGCCATCTGATGGCACACCAATTGCTTCAACAACTAGGACTTCTTTTAATTCAAATTTCAAGGTAGCAAAGGTCACATTACTGTTAACAAGGTGTTGGGCGAAATTATGGGTTAACTTGGCGTTGAACCCTGTAATCTTCTCAAAAAACACAAACCATCCCACGGACTTGAAAATCGCAGCACACTTAGGAAATTTCGCTGCCCAGGTGATGTCGGTTGGTTCAAACCGACTCAGCTTGCCACTCTTGCCCATATTTTCAATGTACTCTGCAACTTCGTTACCCTATTCTTCTGCAACTGACTTAAAGGAGAGATTCTGTAAAATCTTCGTGTCTTCAGCTACGAATTGGAAAATCCCCAAATCGAAGATCGTGGCATCTCAATACCCTCAACATTTGGGATGGTAATCACCATATTTTTATACAAGTGTCATAATGAGGCGAATAGGTGTCTAGAAGCTCCTCTTCCATCATCAAATACATTGGCTATGTCCTGCCATCGCAGATCCATTAGTTTTCATAATTTTGGGATTCCTACAGTGCGCTAGAGTATTGAATTTGGGCCTTGCGCTGCGGGAATCACTCAATCTGCAATTTTGACATATAAGATCAAGTTTATAGGTTAGACCTTGGATAAAATTTTAGAAAATACTTAAGCTCCAACAATTTACAACGATATTTACATCATTTACAATTTTAATGCAATAGGGTCAAAATGGGGACGTCACAAACCTGCTCCAACAAGAATGAGATCACTATCGATCCATACCCGAACTGCTTGAGCTATCCGCGCCGACACTTGGTCAGATGAGCTCGTAGGTTGGTGAGGAGTCCCTCACACCAGTTGAACACATTCAGAGACATGCAGTCCTCTGCATACGACATGTCGGACCTGGTAGCTAGATGAGCCGCTTGGCTCCCTGGTATCCTCAATATGGTGAAAAGAATAGCTCGCAGTGGATGATCTCACACCTCTTTGAAGGGAATCTTCCCACTAGAGGCATGGGTATGTGGAGTACAATGCTAGGCGATCAAGTCATCCACCTTCCGATCACTTCCCCATGATCCGGTAAGAGACACATTGTCCCCCCTCTGGGACAACCAGTCAGGAAGTAGATGTCCTTGACATCTATGGTCATTATATGCCCTCTGATCACGAAGTACTCTTGTGTTGCATCCCAACAACAGACCATATGTTCTAGCAGTAGTACTTGGGCCCTCATGTCCTAGACATTGAAGAACTTTAATAGTCCATAGTTCTGCAATTCCTCCACCCATAATGGGTCATTTGCTGCTTGCACATCATCTACCTCATGTTCTCACTCGTGCCACTCTAGAACCATGTTGGCGGCCACAAACCTGTCAATAGGAGCATTTAAACATCATTAGAACTCACTCCAACCATCCAAACGTTTTCTTTTGGCTTAGGTTTTGAGTCAAACATGGACGTTTCTGCCATCGCACCCTGTCCTTGCAGATAGGGCGACATCATCGCAAGATGCCTTTGCGGCCTTTGCGATGACCTGGGTTCATCCCAGTTCCTGTAAGGGAAACCTGCGATGACCCGAGTTTGTCGCAGTTCCCCTAAGGGAAACCTACGACGACTCGAGGGCACATAAACTCCCCACAAATCAATTCAAAAACCCTAAAAAATGAACTAAAATTGAAATTATAAACCACTGGAAATATGCTAGATGATATTTAGGGTTACTTGCTCCGAACGGCTCGTGACATGGTTGATCGTAGCTCTGGCAATCGACAAGTGAAATTCTACTCCAAATGGCACTTTCTTCTCCCCAATTTGGCAAATGAACAATGGTAACTATATTTGGTCATTTTTTCTATTTATAAACAAAAAGAGAATATTCCTTTTCAAATTTAGATGCTCTTTAGGTTATTTGCTATAGTTTGGATAATTTTTACTGCATTTGAATGCCTAGTTGACTATTTGACCTTGTTTTCGAGCATGTAGGAGACATTAAGTGTTCTATTTGCGTCGTTTTCGCATTGTTCCGATCATCTCAGGTATGAACAATCCTGTTTGTGCTAGAAATTGTCCCTAGACTATAGAGGGAACAAGCTAGTACAATCTCAAAAATAATGTAAGCAAATAGGGTTTGTCTTTGTGAATTTTTGGTTTGAGGGTTTCATATTCAAAGAAATAATCATTCATTCAAACAAAAACAAACTAATACAGAAACTAAATCATGTAACATATGAAAGAACTGAGATATTTAAGAATTCAAAGATTAAACATAAGCCGACACATTCATAAATACATTACTGGTTTATCCACAACACATGAACACTCCATGAATAAAAACTTTAAGCAAGGAATGAAGTCACTAATTGAGTGATCAAACTGATCAGAAACAAAAATAGTAAACAAGATAAAGTGGCTTATAGGTATATATTTCAATCTCAATCTTCAAAACATACATAAGAGTTGTATGTATCAGTCTGAAAATGTATCCAAATCTTTCACTGTATATCTTCCTTGACACAAAAATCGAACCATTTCCCACCAAAGTTTCTTCCTTTTATCCTTTTACAAAATATGAGTTTCATAAGTAAATTTAGATCTATCTTTGAAGTAGTTACAACTATAAGTGACAACTTAGCTTTTGAATATTTAAAACAGCATATTTAACAACTATTTTTATGATAACAAAAATAGAATACTATGACAGGTGGAGATGAGGTGGCTCATAACTGCTTGGCAGCCTCAGCTATCATAGCTATGCCTTCCAAGGCATGTGACTTCTTCTTATCTCGAGTTTGTTGACTCTTCAATCCTCGAACCTTGTTGAGTAATCCATTGTTCTGCTTCTTTAAGTCCTCAATTTTCTTTGCCATATTTTTAGCCTGCACTTCTACCTGTCATTTCCTCCTTAAGGATTCTTTAGAAAGTACAATCAGTTCTTGGTAATGAGCATTAATGTCCTCTAAGTCCTCCCTTAGCCTTTTGTTAGTAGTTCTATACTTTTCATTGGACTCATTTAGGAACTTTTCCTGGGATTTATACTGTTGTATTGTCTTCTTTAGGTTTTCAACCTCTGTATCTATTCAAACATCTAGATGTATGCTTGAATGTTCTTCTACCCCAAATGGAATATCCAGTTTCTTAAAGATTAACTCTTCTTCCTACTGATTTCTGGCTGCTACACCTCAAAGGGGAAAAGATGAAGTAGATGGCTATTCAACCTTTAGGATATTTGTGAGGCACCTGCAACAATTAAATAATACGAATATGCGAAATAGCAGAAATGACATAACTCAGAATCACTTTTATATTGATCACAGGCCACTTCGAGGGGGCAACCTCCTATGAGCAAGCTCAATACAAATAAATTCACGGTGCCTTCATAGGTCTCAACACACACTTATATACTAATTCTAGGCGCCAATACTATGGGTCGAAACGATGGGCCGTTACAAACTATGGATCAACAATACTACGGGCAACTTACAAAGCATATGCGCCAACAATAATAACACAAACTATTGATCAACAAATACTACGTGACAACTTACAAAGCATATGCGTCCAACAACAACATACTAAAAAAGTAAAGACATGGATTCCTAACATCCCCTCCCCCTTAAAAAAAGCTTTGTCCTCAAAGCTTTAGATGTGGAAATTGTTGTTGAATCTGAAGGAGTGGTTCCCATGTAGCATCCTCTGGTTGCATGTCGTGCCACTGAATTAAGACCTCTGTGATAGAGCGAGAGAAAAGCTGACGCGTGCGCTGATTGAGGATGGCCTCTGGCTCCAAAAGGATGGATCCTTCATTATCCAGTTCGGGTAAAATCGTTTGTCCGCTGATGTTGGTGCCAAGAACTTTCTTCAGACAAGAGACATGAAAGACTGGATGAATGCGGGAAGAAGGAGGAAGTTCCAATTTATAAGCAACGGACCCAATCTTCTGAAGAATCCGATATGGCCCATAGAACTTTGGACCGAGCTTATGATGCCCTTTGAGTTTCAAGGAGGATTGTTTGTACGGCTGGAGACGAAGAAAAACCATATCGCCGACTTGAAAAGTGCGCTCTAAATGGTGCTGATCAGCTTGTTGCTTCATGTGATTTCTTGCCATGTGAAGATTGTCCCGCAAAATGTGAAGAATCTGATTGCAGTTGCGAAGGACCGTGTCAACTTCCTGAACTGGTGAACTGGTGGGGGTGTATGGAAGAAGAGATGGAGGTGCCTGACCATAGACTGCTTCATATGGGGTCATTTTAGAGGCAGTGTGGTAAGAGGTATTGTACCACCATTCACCGAGAGGGAGCCACTTTTCCCACTGATGTTGTTGTTCCGAGGTGAAGCAATGAAGATAATTTTCCAAGCATTTATTAACAATTTCAGTCTGACCATCTGTTTGTGGGTGATACCTTGAACTCATCTTCAGTTTGGTGCTAGTGTGGTGAAATAGTTCTGTACAAAAATGACTCGTGAAAGTCGCATCACGATCCGAGACAATGGAAGAAGGGATGCCATGAAGACGAAAGATTTGGTCCAGAAAAATTTGAGCGACGGAGGAGGCTGTATAGGGATGGATGAGAGCACAAAAATGACTATATTTGGAGAGGCGATCAACCACAATGAGAATCACTATCTTCCCGCTAGATTTAGGGATCCCTTCAATGAAATCCATAGAAATATCTGTCCAAATCCGTGTAGGTATGGGAAAGGGTTCAAGCAATCCTGGAAGGAGTGTTGTTTCACCCTTATTGCGCTGGAAGGTATCACATTCGACCACCATCTGTTGAATTGTCCTTTTCATGCCCTGCCAAAAGAAGTTACGCCGTGCTCGTTCATATGTTTTGAGGAACCTAGAGTGCCCTGCCGATGGAGAAGCATGGAGTTCATAGAAGACAGCCTGTTGAAGATTTGTGCTCTGGGGAAGCACCAGACGACCCTTGTATCATAGAGAAGCACCATCCCAAGAGTAATGTGATACAACAGAAGGGTTGTTGGTCAAGTGTTGGATGATTTGAGATAAGGAAGAGTCATTGACATAACCCTGTTGAACAGATTGCAACCAATTTGGAACAGACATAGAAATAGCTGAAAGAGAACCTTGGGCATCAAATGTGCGAGAAAGAGCATCTGCCACAATATTGTCTTTACCCTTCTTGTAAGTGATCTCATAGTCATAACCCATGAGTTTTCTAACCCATTTCTATTGTGCCGGGGAGGAGACACGCTGGTACAAGAAATTTTTCAGACTCTGGTGATCAGTCTTGATGCAAAAATGATTCCCTAATAGGTATGGTCACGACTTCTGTATTGCATGAAAAATAGCCATCATTTCCTTCTCATAGGTAGAGGCAGCTAAATTCTTACCTGAAAGGGCTTTGCTGGTGAACGCAATGGGGTGTTCATCTTGAAGGAGAACAGCACCAAGTCCATTGCCGCAAGCATCACTCTCAATAGTGAAGGGCTTGGAAAAATCGGGCATAACTAGCACAGGTGTAGTACACATAGCTTGTTTTAGTTTGTCAAATGCACACTGAGGAGCAAGTGTCCATGTAAAAGAATCCTTTTTCAATAGAGCAGTTAATGGAGCTGCAATCTTCCCATAATCCTTGAAAAACTTGCGGTAGTAGCCAGTCAACCCCAAAAAACCACGAAGGCTCTTGAGTGTCTGAGGATGTGGCGAATTGTTCATGGCATCGATTTTGGCAGGATCCACGTGAACCCCTTGTGCTGAGATAATGTGCCTGAGATACTCAACTTCCTTCTGTCCAAAAACACATTTAGACTACTTGGAATGGAGATGATGGTCAGAGAAAAGTTGCATGACAAGATCCAGATGCTGGAGATGTTCATCCCATATTTTACTGTAGATGAGGATATCATCAAAGAATACCAGAATGAATTTCCGCAAGTAGGGTTGAAATATTTTATTCATTAAGTCCTGGAATGTGGAAGGAGCATTAGTGAGGCCAAAGGGCATGACCAAGAACTCATAATGGCCATCATGTGTGCGGAAAGCTGTTTTAGGAATATCATCCTCATGAACCCGAATTTGATGATACCTAGAACGAAGATCCAACTTGGAGAAAAAGTGAGCCCCATGAAGCTCATCAACAACATGAATTGGAAACTTATCCTTGATGGTGAGGTGATTAAGTGCTCGGAAGTCAATGCAGAGGCGCCATGACCCATCTTTTTTGTGGACAAGAATAACTGGAGAAGAAAAGGAATTAGTGCTTGGGCGAATAATACCTTACTTCAATAAGTCCCGAACGAGCATTTCAATCTCCATTTTTTGGTGAAATGGGTAGCGATAGGGCCTGATGTTGGGAGGAACGCTGCCAGGAAGGAGCTGAATACGATGGTCTTCTGGCCTGGAAGGTAGTAATCCCACTGGTTTAGCAAAGACACCTGTATATCGATCCATAATTTGTTGTAGATCCAAAGGAGTAGTGGAGACCGCTGATGGTTGCATCTGGATGGAATGGATCTGAGCGATGACACCATGTGAATTCTTCTTGAGGAGTTTTTCCATGAGATGTGAACTGATGATGCTGAGAGAACCTATTTGTAATCCTGTCAATGTGTGTTTTTGTCCATTGAGGGAAAACTGCATCCAAAGTTCAGCAAAATCCCATAATATAGGGCCAAGTGTGTGTAGCCATTGAGCGCCCAAAACCACATCACATCCGCCTAAGGGTAAGGAAAATATGTTAGAGCACAAGGTATAATCTCCCATAGAGATACACACATTTCGGCACTTCCCTTTGCAAGGTAAGGTGCCCCCATTGGCAATCATGACTTCAAAGTTGGAGCAAGGATGGATAAAACAAGCAGCTTGTTTGGCGATCCGAGGGTCAATGAAATTATGAGTGCTACCAGAATCAATGAGAATTGTAAGAGGAAGCTTCTTGAAGAAACCCCTGACCCACATTGTTTGGGGGGTGGTGATTCCAGCTAAATCATGGAGAGATATCTCTGGCTGGTCATCCTGAGACGGAGGGTCAATAGGCGGTTCCTGAATGTTGACCGGAGCATCCAGTGTTTCTGGATCTTCGTCACCAATTTTAGAGGCAGGCGGAGACTCCACATCCAAGAGATAGATCTTTTGCTGAACACATCTATGTCCCCGAGTGAATTTCTCATCACAATTATAGCAAAGCCCCTTTTCTCTGCGTGCTTGCATCTCTGTTTCAGACAAACTCTTGATAGGAGTCGGTCGAGGAGCCCGCGGTATAGGTGGTCGCTGAGAACCCATATTTCGGAAGGGAACAAAAGTGGGCTTGGAGCGTTGGTGGGATGCAATCTTGTCTTCTACCAACTTAGCCAACCCTAGGGCTTCCATCATTGTGTTGGGACAGAACATTTTGACCTCAGAGTGGATGGCATCCTTTAGACCACTGATAAAACAATTTCGGTAAAAGTCATCAGACAATCCTTCGGTGTGGTTGGCTAGATTCTCAAATTCGATTTGATACTCTCTCACTGTGCCAATTTGGTGAAGTTTAGTGAGGGCTCCTATGAATTCCTCAAAAGCACTATGACCAAATCGTTGCAAAAGTAGCTGGCAAAAGTCTGGCCATTTGGGCTCTGGATGAGCCTTGATGTACCAACGATACCATTGAAGAGCTTCCTGTTCCAAGTGAAAGGTCGCCAACGGAACTTTGTTGACATCAAAATTATTATGCAGACTGAAATACTGTTCTGCACGATAGATCCATCCAGTTGGATCAGTACCATTGAAGCGAGGAAAATCAAGCTTCGGACCACGAAAATTGCTGGAAGAGGAGAACCCATTGTCTGATGAAGACTCGGACTACCATTTGTTGTTCATAGCTAAATGTTCGAGATGGAGGCCGAGAAATTTTTCATCCAAATCCTGGAGTTTGGCTTGGATGGCTGCAAGTGCTTCCTCCATGGTTTTTTTTTTTTCTTTTTTTGGTTGACTGGCTAGGAAAACAAAAACAGAAACTACTTCAGTAAGGGAAAATCTGGACTAGGGAAAAAATCTGAAGGGTAATTGGGGTTTGACTAGGTTTTGGACACTATCGACTAGACAGGGAAGCAAAAATGAGGATTTCAGAAGCGGGGTGAAAGAATGGGAAAATTTGGCAGAGGGGGACAAAGAAGCATAATTCAGAAAGGAACTCTGTGGTAAAATTTGAAGGTGATTGGGTGAAATCTGAGGAAGTTATGGCAAACCCTAAAAATAGAAATAGACAAATGTGGGCTTTCGGGCTTTGGGAAGGGGAATTGGGGATAGGGTCCTCAGGAATGAAATATGCAGAATGGGGTGACAGGGGTTCCCCAAAAATTTCAAGGGAAACAGAGTAAAAGGAAGGGAGATATGGACAATTTTTTTTTTTTTTCCAGTTCAGACTGGAGTGTCTACGGCTCATAAGGGATTTGGAACAGTGCCAAATGGACTGAAAGCGGCTGGATCTGAAATGACTTGCAAAATGGATCTGAACGACACAGTAGTGATCGACAATAGTTCAGCTAAAAGTAGATATGGACCCCAGGTATGTGCGGCTTCCTAATAGTTCAGGGGTTTCACTCGGCCACCAATGTTGTCTGACGGATTGCGTATTGGGGAAGTACCCCTCACTCCACAGCTCAGGTAAAACTGATAACCGCTTTGACACAAACGACAACTCTTGGTTTACCTCATGGGTGGGAACTAATCAATCAGGTAGGGGTCGTTGCCCTTTTCACTGGCAGGTCCTCTCAATGGGCCAGCTACTTCGGGGTTCCTCTGGTACTCCTCACAATGAGTTTTACAGCTTATGCCCAAGTACTTCCCACAGTTAAGCGGATAGGGATTATTCCCAAATCTGAACCTGCAACAGATGCGGAAATTTTTTTGGCAGAAATTTCACCCAGGGAGCCCAAGAAAGTGCTCTGATACCAGATGTGAGGCACCTGCAACAATTAATTAATACGAATATGTGAAATAGCAGAAATGACAGAACTCAGAATCACTTTTATATTGATCACAGGCCACTTCGAGGGGGCAACCTCCTATGAGCAAGCTCAATACAAATAACTTCACAGTGCCTTCATAGGTCTCAACACACACTTATATACTAATTCTAGGCGCCAATACTATGGGTCGAAACCATGGGCCGTTACAAACTATGGATCAACAATACTACGGGCGACTTACAAAGCATATGCGCCAACAATAATAACACAAAATATTGATCAACAAATACTACGGGATGACTTACAAAGCATATGCGTCCAACAACAACATACTAACAAAGTAAAGACATGGGTTCCTAACAATAGTTTCTTGTTCTACTACCATTTCATGTTCTGCAATTTTTTCACATTCTTTGACTAGTACAGTTATCATGTCAGTCTCCTTCTCTGTATCCATTTGAATCTCTTTTGAACTAAACTGAGCATTCTCAACATTATTATTTCCATCTTCTTCTCATGAATAATCTTCAATAATAGTGACCTTCTCTTCCTTCAGCTTAGGATCTATTAACCTCCTCATATTCAATCTGAGTTTATTGGTAGGTCTTGTTTTAGGTCGCCATTTAGTCTCTCTAAGTTTTGTCAAAGCTTCGACATCAACATTAAAATCTGGAGTATGGAACACCTTCTCTTCAGTACTTATGACAGGAAGACTTAGGACTGAACTTTCTACCTCAAGAACGCAACTAGGAAAACCTTCTTTCGAACTAGCAACCTATTCCTTGTCCAGAAGAACAATTATTTTATCTGAATTATCTTCTAAAACATCTTCATGCTATCCGTCAGGCATATCTTCTTGCATTGTATTTTCAAGGTTTTGAAATTCCTGTGCATTAACATCATGAGATTTGTGTACATTAACACTCTGCAAATCATCTTGTACACTAGTACTCTGCAAATTATCCTCTACATCTCTTTTAAATTTCTTCATAAAGCTGGTTAGTTTTCTTGGTGTACGCTTCTTCTCTTGTTCATCCTGCTTAATTATAAATCCTGACCAGAACAAGAAGTGGTCCCAATTCCGACTTTCCTTCTGCAAAACTGAACAAATTATCAACTTAATAAGTCCATGATGAAATAAAGATTGGTTTGAGCTGTCAACCTGACCCTTAACTCTGCTATACATTTTTTGAAGGCTCTTTAACAAGAAGAAAGGTAAACTCGTCTTTGATTGTTGATTTAAGTGTAGCGGAAACCTAGTATGATACTTGAAAACTGAATTAAAACAACCCTCACGGGTGATGTAACTTTGGATTATCCCTATTACTTCTTTCGACTCTGGTTTGAAATTTTTTAGTTGCACACCCTTGCTCCAGTCTAACTCTCCAACTCCTGATAATAGGAACATACTAGGGTCAAAGTCGAAAAGATATTTTTTGAACCAGGATTCGCCATCTGATGGCACACCAATTTCTTCAGCAATTAGGGCTTATGTTAATTCGAATTTCAAGGTAGCAAAGGTCACATTACTGTTAACAAGGTGTTGGGAGAAAGCATGGGTTAACTTGGCATTGAACCCTGTAATCTTGTCAAAAACACAAACCATCCCACCGACTTGAAAATCGCAGCACACTTAGGAAATTCCGCTGCCCAGGTGATGTCGGTTGGTTCAAACTGACTCAGCTTGCCACTCTTTCCCATATTTTCAATGTACTATGCAACTTCGTTACCCTATTCTTCTGCAACTGAATTAAAGGAGAGATTCTGCAAAATCTTCGTGTCTTCAACTACGAATTGGAAAATCCCCAAATTGAAGATCGTGGCATCTCAATACCCTGAAATTTTGGGATGGTAATCACCATATTTTTATACAAGTGTCATAATGAGGAAAACAGGTGTCTAGAAGCTCCTCTACCATTATCAAATACATTGGCTATGTCCTACCATCGCAGATCCACTAGTGTTAATAATTTCAGGATTCCTACAGCACGCTAGAGTATTGAATTTGGGCCTTGCGCTGCGGGATTCACTCAATCTACAATTTTGACATATAAACCCAAGTGTATAGGTTAGACCTTGGATAAAATTTTAGAAAATACTTAAGTAAGTATTTTAAAATATTTTGAAACAAAATATAACATAAATAATCCACTATGAGTAAAGCAATCAAAACCATAACTATAAAATAGATATTAGAAAACAATGAAAATAATTTGAAATTAAAAATGAAATAAAATGAAAAGAGAAAATAAATTAGAGACATTAAAGAAAACACACAATGAAAACTAAGGACAATTTTAGTGTTAACATCTGGCTCCAACTGGGGGATGAAAGCCTCCTTGTGAGGTTTCAAGAACCTGTAGACTAGTGCCTTCTGCCATCTAAAACTAAAACTGCTTCTTTATTCTGTAAGCTTCCATTGGGTATGGAGTCTTATTTCTCACCGGTATGTACAATGAGTGTGAATTCCTTCACCTTAAAGAACTGTAAAAGTGTTTGAGGAACTGTCCATTAACTGGATTAGACAATTCCTCACCTTCCAAAGTTTGAAGTATGAAAGTATTATTTTCTAAAAAAATTGAAATCATGAAGGGACCTAGCCACAAATTATCAAACTTACCATGCTGACCCTTCTAGTCTCTCCTCGCATCCCACCTGAGTACCATATTGTTAAATTTTGAGCATTAATTCAAGATACTCTAGGATCTTTACTGAGAGAATAACATGTACAGTATATCAATGCATATCAATCATAGCAAGCATGTCAATCATCACAAGAAGCAAACATAAGAGACAATAGACACATAGAGTTTCCGTGGGGAAAACCCTAAGGTGAAAAACCTCACAACTTCCTCAGAGATAGATAGAGCAATGATACAACCAAAGTACAACCCAAGTACACAGAGATATACTCCTCCCAGCAGTTGATCCTCCTCCTCACATGTGCACCACTTTCCGATTGAAGGAAGAGTGGTTTTGAAGTGATCCAAATAGAGATCGGGAGATCTCTATTTATACTTGTCCTGACTACCCAATAATCTTATGGGGCTGACTTGTCTAGCTTAGCACAATAACCTCATGTTACATTAATCTGGGCCAACCCCTTACAAGGTGGTCTAATAACCCATCGGCAAGTTAACACGCTTGCGACACTTGTCAATACAAATGATGACACTTCTGTATAGAGGAATAATACATTTCTATAGGAGTACAATAATTATATATATGAGATACATTATGAAGTTACATATACATCAACACTCCCTCTTAACTAGGAAGGTATTTCTCGACACAGATCTGCTAGCACAAGTCTTCTTCTACGGATCCTCGTCAGCGAATCATCATCCTCGAATCATCGTCATCATCACTGCTGCTGCTATCTCAATCAATCTCTAAATCTACTCGTCATAGGAAGTTCTACAGAGCCAGCCCTTTTTCATACTGGATGTAGGCCCACCACCTGCAGGTCTTCATCATCACTGGCCAGACTGTGGAATCCTCAAGATTTATTACATGCGTCACAAAACCTGGCTGTAGCGTCCCAGGCTGTTACGAGCACACAGCTCTACCTATCGGATCTCCCAGGAGCACATTACATGTGACCCATCGCAAAACCTGACTGAAGCATCCCAGGCTATTATGAGCACACAGCTCTACCTGTCGGATCTCCCAGGATCACATTACATGTGATCTCACCACAAAACCTAGCTGAAGCATCCCAGGCTATTACGAGCACACATCTCTATCTGTCGGATCTCCCAGGAGCACATTACATGTGGTCCACCACAAAACCTGGCTGAAGCATCCCAGGCTATTACGAGCACACATCTCTACCTGTTGGATCTCCCAGGAGCATATTACATTTGGTCATGGAAATGCCTCGAAAGATCATCTAAGGCCTTTTTCATCCTGTCCAGATCTCTCAGGTCCACTTACATGCCATAGCACAATGCCTCGAAAGAGCATCTGAGGCATTTTTCATCCTATCCATATCTCCCAGGTATACTTACATGCCCTCCTAGATCAATGCCTCGAAAGAGCATCTAAGGCCTTTTTCATCCTGTCCAGATCTCCTAGGTCTACTTACATGCTCATCTGCACAACCTGTCCACGGCCACAGAGTATCAACCTGATACTCTCCATACATCATCCTGATGTACACATGATCATCCTGATCATCATCACTGCATCGTCCTGATGCATGTCATCTGGAGAAGCTCGTCATCCACGATCATCCTGATCATACAATGCATCTACCTGATGCATACCAAGTATCTATCTAATACATATCACCATACACAGTGTATCCACTTGATACATACATAGATACATGATCCACACAATGTATCTACCCGATACATATCAACATACATGATCTACCTTATCATACAACGTATCCACCTGATACAGATACATGGTCCAAGCATCCAACATGATGCATACATACATAAATGATCCAATTGATCATATCAAGCATCCAACATGATGCGTACATACATAAATGATCCAACTTATCATATCCAACAACCAACATGATGCGTACATACATAAATGATCCAACTAATCATATCCAACATCCAACATGATGCGTACATACATAAATGATCCAACTGATCATATCTTGCATCCAACATGATGCGTACATACATAAATGATACAACTGATCATACAGAGCATAAACTAGAACATCATCTTGATGCTCATCATCTAGCGCTTACATCCACAACCATGTGAAGGATTCCCCTTCCACCATGCTAGGAATGCCTACAGAAAATGTATCCATCACCTCTTCCTTGAAGTGTCTTCAATCTGAAGAACACCAAGCCTCTCTTTGAAGTACTCGAACTTCACTTTGGCTAGTGGCTTCGTCAACACATCTGCAATCTGCTCATCCGTCGCAACATACAGGAGCTTCACTGCTCCCCTCTACACCATATCCCTGATATAGTGATATTTGATCTCTATGTGTTTCGAACTATCGTGGAACATCGGGTTCTCAGACAGCTTCACACAACTCTAGTTGTCACAAAATATACTAGTAGCCCCCAATGGTAGATCAAATAACTCAGACAATAGCTTCCTCATCCATACTACCTCACAACTAGCTGAATAGGCTGCAACATACTTTGCCTCGGTTGTACTCAGTGCTATGCAGGACTGCTTCTTTCTAAACCCACAGATCACACCTGATCCCATACTGAAGCAGCACCCACAAGTGCTCTTCCTATCTGCAGCATTGCCTTCCCAATCTGAATCAACATAACCCTGCACATTAAACATTTGATTTGCACCATACTTGAGCCCATAATCAATTGTACCCTTCAGGTACCTCAGAATATGCTTTACAACAACCAGGTGAACACCCCTCGGATCCATTAGGAACTGGCTCAATGTGTTCACAACAAAGCAAATATCGGGTCTCGTGTTCGTCAGGTACATCAAGGACCCAATCATCTGACAACACATAGTGACATCAACTGGCTCAGATGAAGCATTACATAGAAGTTTTAGGTTCGATGCCATAGGTGTGGCCATGGCCTTACAGTCCATCATCTCGAACCTCTTAAGGATCTCTATTGTATACTTCCCTTGTCTAAGGAATATCCCATCTGCACTCTGCCACACCTCCATGCCTAGAAAATAGAGCATCATCCCCAAGTCCCTCATCTCGAACTCGATTGCAAGCTTCCTCTTGGTATCAACAATCTAACTATCATTACCTGTTACAAACAAATCATCCACATACAAAAGTAGTATCACTGGATTTCCTTCCTCAACCTTGTAGTAAAGGTTGGAATCCGCTTTACTCTTGGTAAAGCCCAAACTAGATAGGAAACTGTCAATCCTACCATACCAAGTCTTATGAGCTTGCTTCAATCCATACAAGGCTTTCTTCAATCTGCACACATACCACTCCCTGTCATGTGTTTCAAAACCAAGTGGCTGCTCCACATACACTTCCTCTTCAACTACACCATTCAAGAAAGCAGTCTTGACATCCATCTGGTGTATCTTCCATTTCATCACTGCAGCCAGAGCAAGTACTGATCTGATGGAAGTGTACTTAGCTACAGGAGCAAAATTTTCTTCATAATCTATTCCCTCTTTCTGAGAGAAGCCACGAGCTACAAATATTGCATTGTATTTCTCTATGCTTCCATCTGCAGCATGCTTGATCTTGTAGATCCATTTGGAAGTCACAACAGAATTCCCTTCAGGTCTTGGGACAACATCCCAAACATCATTCTTCATTATTGATTGGTATTATTCGACCATGGCATCCTTCCATTCTTTCTTTTCCACTGCTTCTTCATAATTGGAAGGTTCTTTGTTCATGATATCACATAGTAAAGCAACATAGCTGGTGTGTGATCTAGTTCTCTTCTTTGCTCTGTGTTCTTCTTCTGGAATTCCATATCTTTCTGCATCTTGAATGAGATCTCTAGCCCATGTAGGTTTCCTCTTGTGAGAGTTATTCTCACGGGGTGGATCTACAGGTTCTTGCAGATCTTCAATTTCACTATCTGCATCTGGAACTGCTTCAGTCATAGTAGTGTCTTGAAATCTAGTTTCCTTAGGTTCTTCATAATCTTCAACATGTGTCTTCCTTGATTTGATGAATGCTGAGTTTTCATCAAATGTCACATCTATGCTGACATCAATCTTCTTGAACCCTAGAAAGTATATTCTATAAGCCTTCGAGCTTTCACTATAACCCACAAAGATACCCTTCTTTCCTTAAGGATCTAGCTTGGTCCTCTTTTCCTTTGGGACATGAGTGTATACTGGATAACCAAATATTCTGAGATGGCTGACTTCAGGTTTATTACCAAAGAAGACCTCTTCTGGTGTTTTGTTGTACAATATCTTGTGGGGGGTTCTATTCTGCACATATACAGCTGTCCTAGCTACTTCTGCCCATAGATGCATAGGTAGATCCTGGTCATGCAGCATTTCCCTTGTCGCTTCCATGATTGTTCGATTCTTTCTTTCTGCAACTCCATTCTGTTGTGGATTGTAAGGAGCAGTCAACTCCCTCTTAATCCCTGAATCATTGCATAGCTTCTTGAAGTCACTTGAAGTGAATTCTCCACCATTGTCTGATCTGAATGTTTTGATCTTCTTATCAATTTGGTTCTCCATCAAGGTTTTGAATTCCTAAACACTTCATCTTTGTTCTTCAAGAAGTAAACCCAAGTCTTCCTGGAGAAGTCATAAATGAAAGAGACATAGTAAACATACCCACTCAGCCGGATGACATCGGACCGCATACATCCGAGTGGATGATTTCCAATATTCCTTTAGCTTTGCATTCACTACTTGGAAATGCTTTATTTATGTTCTTTCATTTTGCACATCCTTTGCAAACACCTTCATGCTTTGTCTTTATTTCAGGAAGATCCTCTACAGCCTTGATTGAAATTGGAAGTGCCCTATAGTTCATATGAGCAAGTCTTCTATGCCAAAGTTCATTTGGCTCCATGGATTCATGTACCATGGCATGTTCAGGTTGCCCCTTCAATTTGTACAATCCTCCCTCATGCTCTCCAATCACCACTACATCATCAATAGTTTTACCCTTTGGCCACATTAGGACTTGGCCATCTACAAATGCAACCCTCATGCCATTTGCATCCAATGCAGAGATGGAGAGTAGGTTCTTCTTGAGCCCAGGTACAAATAATACATCTTTCATCTTTAATGACGTTCCAGATTCTAGGTTGTAGGAGGCTTCCCCACTTCCTTTGATAGGGTATTGATAATCATCCCCAAGTTTCACTTTATGGGGTGATTCATGTTCAGATAGATTTACAAAAGATTCTTTAAACCAAGTCATGTGTTTGGAATCCCCACTGTCAATAAGCCAATCATTACAACCATGAGAAACAGTACTTGTGAGAGCAGAGATTAGAACATACTCTTCTTCACTTGATGAGTCATCATCATCACTTACTGCCCTAGCCTTCTTCTTGGGATATTCACCAGCCTCGGTAGCATGAGCATGATACCTTCTTATGTTGCCCTTCTTGTTGTTGTTGTCCTTCTTGTTCTTGGGACAATTTATAGCAATATGTCCCTTTTCATTACAGGTGAAGCATATTCTCCTTTCTTTATGGTGATGTGAATATTTCTTGAAGTGAGACGGCTCTCTCTTGGACTTCCCTTTCTTGGTGTGAGCTGTGAGAGCTTGATCTTCATTCCCATCTTTTCTTCTCATGCCACAAGCCTTGCTTCTTCTTGTGAGCATTCTTCCTGCAATCTGTTGAAGGATACCAACTTCTTTCTTGCACAGATTCCTTGGATAAAGGAATCCCATGACCTGGGTAGGCCATTTAGAGTGGTCATGACAACTTCACCATTCTCCACCATTTCATCCACTGCTTCTAGTTGTTCCTTGATCTGAGAGACCCTAGAAAAATAAGATTGAATGGATTCTCCATTCTGAAGTTTTACCCCTTTCAATTGGTTCCGTAGAGTCATCTTCCGATTTATGTTCTTCCCTTCAAATAGCTTGGATAGGGAGTCAAACATCTCTTTGGGTGTCTTCAGAGATGACACATGGGGGATGATATGGTCCTTGATAGAATCAACAATGATTCTCTTTTCCTTGACCAATTTCTTTTTGTGGAGGACTTTAGCCTCTTCTCGGGACAGGGACCTCTTCCCTTATATATGAGTCCAACTCATTCTCTTCCAGGATTAATCCAATCCTATACTTCCAGGCTCGAAAGTTATCATCCCCTTCAAGCTTGTCCTCAAGTTTGGTGTGGTGAGACATCTTTAAAGAGTACTTCAAATGGAAATAGAAAATATTTAGGTCTTACCACTTGATTTGCTGAAAATTGGATTTGGTCCCGGATTATGGTTTGTCAGAGAAACCCTAAATATTTAAAATGTGAATTTTAACTTTCTGAAAGGATAGAAAGATGTTCCTTGATGATCTGATCAGCTTGGTGTATTCAGGATTTGAGATATGCAAAGCTTCACCCTTCAGAACCTCCTTTTAGTCTTCTCGGGTTCACTAGGGAGGACCCTGGATTAGGGTTTGAGTTTCCCAGAGATTTACCCAGCCAAAAATCTCGATCCAAAACTCTAAACTTCGATTTTTCCAAGGAGCTTCCAGCTATGTCTTCATATTTCAGAAATTCCTATTTCTGTGGAAACCCTAATTATTAGGGCCAAAACTGAAAGTGCTCAGAATTGAATTCTGATTGGACAGATAGATTCACCTTGCTGAGGAGAGTCAATCTATCATATTTCTTTTCCAAAATCTATGGAGATAAACCTAATAAATAAGAAACCCTGGTTTCTGTCACTACACAATGTCTTCTTCTCAGGTTAGCTCTGATTCCATGTTAAATTTTGAGCATTAATTCAAGATACTCTAGGATCTTTACTGAGATAATAACATGCACAGTATATCAATGCATATCAATCATAGCAATCAAGTCAATCATCACAAGAAGCAAACATAAGAGACAATAGACACATAGAGTTTTCGTGGGGAAAACCCTAAGGTGAAAAACCCCACAACTTCCTCGGAGATAGATAGAGCAATGATACAACCAAAGTACAACCCAAGTACATAGAGATATACTCCTCCCAACGGTTGATCCTCCTCCTCACATGTATGCCACTTTCCGAGTGAAGGAAAAGTGAGTTCTGAAGTGATCCAAATAGAGATCGGGAGATCTCTATTTATACTTGTCATGACTACCCAATAATCTTATGGGGCCGACTTGTCTAGCTTAGCACAATAACCTCATGTTACATTAATCCAGGCTGACCCCTTAAAAGGTGGTTTAATAACCCATCGGCAAGTTAACACACTTGTGACACTTGTTAATATAAATGACGACACTTCCGTATAGAGGAATAATACATCTCTATAGGAGTACAATAATTATATATATGAGATACATTCCAAAGTTACATACACATCAACACATATCTCCAAGAGAAAAAGTGTCTTCCTTTATTTTTTTATCAAACCTTGCTTTGATCTTACTTCTGTATGCTTCAGTCCTTTCTGCTATAGCTTCTCGTTCTTGATGCAATTCAACCAATGAGAAAATTCTTCTTTGAAGATCATTAGGCTCTTCTTGACTATCTTGGAAAAATTTCATTACTAGAATGCCTAGCTGAATAGGAAAAACTGCATCTATACCATGCACCAATTGAAAAGGAGACAAACCTATTGCTTTCTTGGTAGTTATCTTATCTTCCCACAACGCATACTTTAGCATTGAATCCAAAGATCTCTTATTTTGATTTAACGGCTTTTTGATACTCTGAATAATTTTTTTGTTTGATGACTTTGCTAATCCATTACCTTGAGGGTAATAGGGTGTAGAATGCCTCATATCAATTCCATTTTACTCACAAAAATTTACCATATCTTTTGACTTGAAAGCTGGTGCATTATCAGTTAGCAACTTCCGTGGACAACCAAATCTACTCAAAATATTCTCCTGTATAAAATTCATGATGACTTTATTAGTTGCATTACATGTTGGAATTGCCTCCACCCATTTAGTGAAGAAATCAGTAGCTGTAAGTATCCACCTATGTTGTCCACTAGATGCAGGGTTAATCTCTCCTATAAAGTCTAATCCCCATTGTTGAAAAGGGGCATTCACTGCAATAGGATTTAATGGTAGGGATATGATTTTCTTCCTTCCAACAAACTTTTGACATTGAACACATGCTCTCACCTGCTGATACACATCTGAAAATAAAGAAGGCCTGTAATACCCAGACCTGATAATTTTATAGGCTATAGATTTCCAATACCTGTGGCCCCCACAAGCACCCTCATTCATTTATGAAATGACCTCTTCTACCTGTGACTTTTCCAAACACCTAAGTAATATTCCACCTGGATCTTTCCAATACAAATGCTTACCAAACAATATTTTGTGGCCTTCAACTTCAATGACCTTGATGCTTTCTTATCAAAATTATCAGGGCATTTCAAATGCAATAAAAAATGAACTATATCAGCATACCATTGTGATTCTGCATATTTCTCCAAGGTTTGTTCTTCATTTTGTTTCATTTGCAATTCTTATTGAGTTGGTTGATTGGCCACCAAATGGACATCTAAAGCCTCACAATTTGAATCAGCTAACAATCTTGCTAAACCCTGCCCTTTCACTAATTTTGTAGGCCTGATTTCTACCTCATATTCCATCATTTTTGCAATCCACCTACCCCTTTTACCTTCATTGTTTAGTTGAGTTAAAATCTCTTTAATAGTAGCATTAGGTACATAGGAAATTATCTTCGAGTGCAGAATATAGATTCTGAAAAAATTCAAGGCTTTAACAAGTGCATATACTTGTTTCTCAAGTGTACTGTACTTTAATTCTGAGTCTCTGAGAGTCTTAGTAAAGAAAGCTATAGGCTTCTCTAAGCCATCTGCATTTTTCTGTAGTAGAACAATAGCTATAGTGTCTTGGGATGCAAAATAAAAAGTGAGAAAATCTTTTGAAAATTCTGGACTTACCAAGACTGGGGATTCTATCAAAGCTTGTTTAATCTTCTCAAATGAAGCTCTAGCTTTTGTTGTCCATTTCACCTCCTTATCCTTCCTCAACATAGATGTGATATGTTTGATAGTTTCAGCAAAATTAGGGATGAACCACCTCAGAAAAATAATTTTCCCAATGAATGATTGAACATCTTTCTTGCTTCTGGGGATTGTAATCTTTAGAATTGCCTCGACTCTCTCTGGGTCTATTCTAATACCATCTGTTGAAACAAGATGTCCCAAAAATTTTCCTTCCTGTACAGCAAAATGTGACTTTTTAGGGTTCAAAGATAACCCAAATTTCCTACACTTCAGAAATGTTTGCCTAATTTGTTGCAAGTGTTCATCATCAGACTTAGAAAACAAAGTAATATCATCGAGGTAAATGACTACAAATTTATCTCTTTCTCCAACAAAGGCTATATCCATAGCTCTTTGAAATGTTGCGCCAGCATTCATCAAACCGAATGGCATCCTATCATACATGAATGTACCCCAAGGAGTTGTAAAAGCAGTCTTTTCCCTATCATCAGGATGCACATCAATTTGATTATACCCCGAAAATCCATCAACCATTGAAATTCTCTGAGCACCCACTACTTTCTGCAAAATTTGTTGAATTTAGGCAATGCATAATTATCCTTCAATGAAGCTCTATTAAGATTCCGAAAGTCTACACATAATCTAATCTCTCCATTCTTCTTTCGTACTGGAACCAAGTTTGCAACCCATGATGAATACCTGAGAGGAACAATTATCTTTGTATCTAATAACTTCTTGACTTCCTTTTCTATGACTGGTAGTAAAGTTGGATTAATTCTCCTTAACTTCAGTCTAAAAGGTTTCATAGCTGGCTTTAAAGGCACCTTATGCTGAATAATACTAGTGTCATAGGTTCTCAAATCTTCATAGCACCAAGCAAAAATGTCAACAAACTCCCTCAACAATTTAATGTACCTGTTTCTTTGTTCAACTGAAAGAGATTTAGAAATATTCACCATCTTTGGCTGCTTTTCTATACCAATGTTACAACTCATAATATTTTCTTTTGAACATTGCATGGATGGTTTTAATAATGTGTCATCTTTGGAAAATATTCTCTCAAGGGGAACCAAACCCATAGTAATAAAATTTCCCTTCAACTCAATAATTTTATGATCAGCAATTGTATTTTCTATGTATGCAGCAGTGTCATCTATCTCCTCATCCTGATCTTGATCGATTAGAGAATTCAAAAACTCTCGTCCTAATTCCAATAATATTTTGATTTCCACATCATCCTCAAAAACTCTCCATTGTTTTATATTTTCCAGCACTAAGGGTCTATATTTAACTTCAATTGGATATTTCAGCTGGGTATGTTTTGGAATCTTGAAATGTGTGGCTGCCAAAGCCAATGAATCAGCTGTCTGATTGTAATCTATGGTAATAAAAGTAATATTGAATGCTATGAAAAATTTATCAATCATATCCCAAACCTCATTTCTATATACCTTCAACAAATCTTGCTTTACCTAATATTTTCCCTTTACCTATTGGACAACTAGTTCAGAGTCGCCATAAACACAAATTTGTTGAATTCCCAAATCTTTCGCAGCTTTTAAACCAAGTATTAATGCCTCATATTCTTCTGTGTTATTGGTAGTGACAAATTCCAATTTATACATCAATAAAATTACCTCTCCACTAGCATAAATCAAAACAATGCCAGCTCCCGCTCCTTCCTTGGATGAAGAGCCATCAAAGTACATCTGCCACAACTCATCTTTTTGTTCAATAGTAGGTTCGACTAATGCTTATTTTTTTACCTGCAGTACTCCAATTGCATTCTCATTACTGAAATGAAGCATACAAGATCCCAATTATTCATCTATTGAATAAAGGGGATGATTGGTTGGGTTCTTATCATCTGTGACTATGAAAGCATACTGTAATTCCCTGTACAATCTTCTATTCTCTCCACCAAACACTGGAATGGTTGCATATGCCAAATCCATCTGCAATATACCACCTATTGTCTTTTCCCATGACCTTGAGAGTAACATGCCAAACTTAGGAGAGATGTCAGCAATCACCACATCCATTATAACACTCTTCATTGGTAATTGAGAAAGATTAACCACAAGATCCTTAATCACTCCTAGACATTTCAGAGCTCTGGAATCAAATGCAAATAATTCATGATATGGCTTTGTAACACTCAAACCAAGGGCTTCCATGACTACTTTAGGCATCAAGTTATGAGAAGCTCCGAAATCTAATAGGAAGTTGTGAATCATTTGATCATGAACAGTCAGGGTTATATAAAAAGGTGGGGGAAAATTCAAACCATTTTCAGGCTTTTCAGATGAGGCAGAACCAAGGATTAGTGTAGGATGTTCTTCCTGTAAATTTACAGTATTTGAAGGAGAAGAATTAGCTTGAACATTCAATAGCTTACATGCAGAATCTCTAAAACAAGGAGTATTCATTAACTCAGTCAATGGCACTGGAATCTTGATTTTACATAATTCATTCTCAAAGTTAAAAGTTTGTGCATTTTTACTAGTTTCTTCAATCTCTGTTGCTTCGACCTGATCCCCTTGGTTCTGTCTGTTTTCTTGTGTTTGATTAGGCAAGTGTTTAGCAGGTGGAACTATCTTCTTCTTTGGAATCTGGACAAATTGTTTTGGACCCGATCTTAAATTATAATACTTTTTAGGTTTAGTTTGACACATACTAGCCGAAACGCGAGGATCATGATCACTTCCTTCTTGACAATCGTATGAATCATAATACTCAGAATTCTGATAGCTGCACTTAGTTGTAAAACATTCAGATGACAACTCCCCAAAATAATTTAAATTTTGATTTGAATCATCCTCATACTGCAAATCTTCCACCTGTTCAAATTCTTCTATAAAATTATTTTGGAATGTGGGAGGAACTCTCTGGTCTTAATTTTCTCTTCTCTCCCTTTGAATATCATTGTTTCTTCTTTCCCAAGGGATGAATCTTAGTACAAAAGGATGCCTAAACTGATTAGGATTTTGATTAGGATTTCTTTCCCCTTCCTGAGTAGGCTTATTCAAATTTTTTTCCAATTCCAATTTGCTCACTTTTGCAGTCAAAGTTTTAATTAACTTATTCATCTCCTCTATTTTACTTTCCTCCTTCTTTGAAGTAGAAGTTGAAGGTAACATCTGATTTTTACCCTTCCGGTCATGATCTTGATAGTCTGACTGATCTTTAAGCCTATTTGAAGCTAGAATATTTGATTCAACCTCCAGGGCAGCTTCTTTCATATTTAATAAAGTCACTGATCTTCTTTCTCTTAAATGCAATGAAAACTCATGGTCAAAGGCATTGGCATTGGTTAGCTTAGACGAGGTTATAGAAGGCTTGATTTCAGCTGGGATTCTTCCATACATCTTATTAAAATGTTTGGAGAAGTCTGCAATAGTCTCATCTTTTTTCCTCTTCAATGCTGCAAATTTTGTTATGTAATAAGTATGATCTTTGGTATCTCCCCATTGTCTCATAAACATTTCTTGGAGTTCCTCATTCAAGGTTATTGAATTAGCTGGTAATTCCCGAAACCATTTTCTTACTTCCCCATCTAAACTTTGCACGAACATTCTCATCCACACATCTTTAGCTTCAATATTTTGATTGTTTGCATAACTCATAAATGCATTCCAATGTTCTTCAGCAGTGATTTATCCCTGACCATTAAACCTAGGTAGGTATTTCTGATAGTCTCCTCCAGGTAAGGCATTTAGAGGCTGAGGTAAAACTAGGGGAGCATACCTAGCAGTTACCATTCTATCCATCATATCAAGCTGTTGTCCAGCCATTTTGGAAGTAGTTTGACTTAATGAAGACAAAGGTTTATTAATAGTTTTACTTGGACTTAGTTGATGGGTAAGAATATAAGGTTTAAATTGCAGCAAGGGGAGTAGTTCAGCTTTAACCTTTCTAGGAGACAACAGATTAGTGAAAACGTGAATATCAACCTCCTCTAACTTGGAATCCGAATACAGAAATGGAGATATTATCTGTGATTGATCATAAATAAGCAAAGATGGGGAAGACTGAGACCTTGAAATTTGTCTAGCTTCTTTCAGAATCTGTTTTGGGTCTAAAAATCCTGGATGTAAAGGTGAAGTAGGTTTCCCTCTCGTTCCAAACCTCCTGGAAGCCACTGTGAACCACTGTTTCTGGTGAAAATGTAGTCTAAAATATAACTTCTGATCTTGTTCACCTAATAACCAGAACAATATAGATACCCCAGGGAAAATATTACTTCACTTTTATCCCCGGAAACGGAACCAAAGATGTTTGTGCTAGAAATTGTCCCTAGAGTACAGAGGGAACAAGCTAGTACAATCTCAAAAATAATGTAAGAAAACAAGGTTTGTCTTTGTGAATTTTTGGTTTGAGGGTTTCATATTCAAAGAAGTAATCATTCATTCAAACAAAAACAAACTAATACAGAAACTAAATCATGTAACATATCAAAGAACTGAGATATTTAAGAATTAGAAGATTAAACATAAGCCAACACATTCATAAATACATTACTGGTTCAGCCACAACACATGAACACTCCATGAATAAAAACTTTAAGCAAGGAATGAAGTCACTAATTGAGTGATCAAACTAATCAGAAACAAAAACAGTGAACAAGATAAAGTGGCTTATAAGTATATATTTCAATCTCAATATTCAAAACTTACATAAGAGTTGTATGTATCAGTATGAAAATGTATACAAAGTTTCATTGTATATCTTCCTTGACACAAAAATCGAACCATTTCCCCCCAAAGTTTCTTCCTTTTATCCTTTTACAAAATATGAGTTTCATAACTAACTTTAGATCTATCTTTGAAGTAGTTACAACTTGCTTTCGAATCTTTAAAACAACATCATTAACAACTATTTTTATGATAACAAAAATAGAATACTTTGACAGTTGGAGATGAGGTGGCTCATAACTTCTTGGCAGACTCAGCTAGCATATCTATGCCTTCCAATGCATGTGACTTCTTATTATCTCGAGTTTGTTGACTCTCCAATCCTTAAACCTTGTTGAGTAATCTATTGTTCTGCTTCTTTAAGTCCTCAATTTGCTTTGCCATATCTTCAGCCTGCACTTCTACTTGTCATTTCCTCCTTAAGGCTTCTTTATCAACTACAATCGGTTCTTGGTAATGAGCATTAATGTCCTCTAAGTACTTCCTTAGCCTTTTATCAGTAGTTCTATACTTTTCATTGGACTCATTTAGGAACTTTTCCTGGGATTTATATTGTTGTATTGTCTTCTTTAGGTTTTTAACCTTTGTATCTATTTGAACATCTAGGTGTATGCTTGAATGTTCTTCTACCCCAAATGGAATATCCAGTTTCTTAAAGATTAACTCTTCTTCCTGCTGATTTCTGGCCGCTGCACCTGAGAGGGGAAAAGTTGAAGTAGATGGTTGTTCAACCTTTAGGATAGTTTCTTGTTCTACTACCATTTCATGTTCTGTAATTTTTTCACATTCTTTGACTAGTACGGTTATCATGTCAGTCTCCTTCTCTGTATCCATTTGAATCTCCTTTGAACTAAACTGAGCATTCTCAACATTACTATTTCCATCTTCGTCTCCTGAAGAATCTTCAATAATAGTGACCTTCTCTTCCTTCAGCTTAGGATCTATTTGTGAAAATCCTTACAGCAGATCTAAGAGATGATGTATACCTCACAAGAGTAATTATGATTAAGCAGGAAAATAGAAGAAGAGTGATCAATACAGTATAATGAACAACAGAATAATATGGTACAGTAGAACTCAGATAGAAGCAATAATACTTCACACACACTAGTTAATTAATCATAGTATGGACAAATAAATAGTACAATGGGAGAGAGGATTCAAATGCCCAAGGTAGCAATTTGAATTAGCCTCTCAGAGTGATCATAAGATCAATACAGTGTCATCGGAGCACAACTAGGTGTCCTCATGATCATCGGAGCACAACTGGAAGTCTTCTTCATCATTAGTGGAGTCATCAATGCTCAAGTAACTGTCATCCATCAGTCAAACTGAGTCTGGTAGGTGTAACTTAGTGTAACTGAGTGTAACTGACTGTAACTAAGTGTAACTGAGTGTAACTAACTGTAACTAAGTGTAACTAAGTGTAACTAACTGTAGCTGACTATAACTAAGTGTAACTGAGTGACAACTGGACTGGTAGGTGAAGACGGGAGAGTTGCTCCCTAAAATCAAGGAAGAAGGGTGCATTAAGCAACTAGAGGGCTAAACCTGAATAGTGAGAAGCTCCTGGGGGCTGGCTAACTGAGGGTTAGGTGTTGAACTGATGACTGGGATGCATGCAAAATGCATGCAAACCCTAGAATGCATGCAAACCCTAAAGGTGCATGCATGATTGAAAATGTAAATGATCAAAATACTGGTGGGACTAGGATGGAGTATAGGAATATCCTAACACCCCCCCTTAATCCATCTTGGGCCCTGGTAATTAAGACCAAAGGTCACCCAATACAATGAATAATAACAGTCAATAAACCAAGGAAGTGGGAAAATTTCATGGGAAACAAACCCCCTCCTCAAAAAATAGACTATAAGGCACGCATAAAAATAAATGCTCCAAACTCAAGCAAGTGTGATGCTTGGTCATATGTCTGGAGGTATCTTCTTCTTGGGAAGAAGTGGATCATGCTCAAAAAGCATGTGTTTGTACTTGCTCTTCAGTTCGAATGTGATGAGAACAAATCCAACAGTATGAGAATGATCCTTGAACCTGTGATTTGAATCAGCTGAGGTAGGATCAAATTTTTGAATGTGCATATAGTCTTTTGTCTTCTCCTTCGAACCACCATGGGTGAGATTATGCCAAAAAGAACTATTACATGTTTTCTTGAAATCAAAATCAGATTTAAGACTTAACAAACAGTTTCTTGAGATCTCCTTTGAATCAGCAGGGGTGAGATCAAAACTATCATACGCATGAGAAATTTTCCCAAGCAGTAATTGCTTAGAACCCAAATTAGATACAAGACTTGAATCATGGCTTCTTGAGATCTCCTTTGAACCATGAGAGGTGAGATCAAAACCAGTATATGCATGAGAAATTATCCCAAGCGAATGGCAATGGCCATAATATTCAATAAACTTTTGAAAGCATGAATTAATGATCATATAGTAGTATAAAAGAGATGATTGCTTGAGAGGAGCGAATGCATTACCTCCAATAGCTGATTTTACCTCCAAAATAATCATGTGATCATGATGCAAACCAACAGACTCTGGTGCAAGAGAGGATTTAGGACCTTCTGCAATATCTAGAGTGTGAGCTGGCACAGAAAGAGAAGAAAGTTTGAGCATGAGTGGAGAATCTACAAGTTCTTTGTCAACAAATTCAATATGAGATGATACTGGTTCATGATCTGAGAGACCATCAAGGGGAGCAAATGCATCACTTTGTTTGCTGAAGGGGTTTGGACCAAAACCTTCATTCTGTTTGCTGAATCTTTCATCCAGATGGGCCCATAGCTCTTGTGGAGTTTCAATATCAATAATGATTGGGAGCAATATGTAATCTGGCATAGTAAGCTTTATTCTTCTAATGTGCATGCCACCTTTATTCAACCAGTCAATCTTCTCTTCAGAGGATTCGAACTCTCTTTCAAAATAACAATCAAAGAGATCATGGCTCTTCAAATATGCTATCATTCTTGGTTTCCATTCATCATATTTGAATGGAGAAAGAGGAGTAATTTCTTCTAAATTCATTGAAGTTGTAGAAGACCTGCAAAACAATATAGAATAACTGCAACTGCTGCACTCAAAATCTTGGTAATAACCTGCAAAAAACTCTAAAAAATGGAGATAAACAATACTCTCAACATGCTCTGATACTAGGTGAAAATCCTCACAGCAGATCTAAGAGATGATGTATACCTCACAAGAGTAATTATGATTAAGCAGGAAAATAGAAAAATAGTGATCAATGCAGTATAATGAGCAATAGAATAATATGGTATAGTAGAACTCTGTTGAATATTGTAACTTCTAAGAATATTATATTTGTATATTATTTATTCCGGAGATGTTCCATACCTCCGATGTGATTATACTATGAATCCGGAGATGTTTATTCCTCCGAATTGGTTGTGGTAACTAGGGTTATTAGACCCACCATGTGGGGGTCAACCCAGTCAGTTATAATAGGGTATTTAACCTAATGGTTAAATACGAGCCTACATGTACTTGTGTAAAATAAATGTCAGTGTAGTGTATAAATAGAGGAGGTATGTTCCTCATTTGATACATTCACTCACTTGTGGAAGAGTGCGCACTTGTCTGGGAGATCTGCTAAGGAGACAAAGAAGGAAGGAGCACATCTTGTATTTTGGTTGATCATCTTATTGAGGAAAGCTTTGCTGGGTTTTCTACCCCATGAGGGTTTCCCAGGGTATATTCTGTGTCTATCTTGTGATTTTGTTTATTTCAGTGATCTTGCTTGTCTATTTGGTTTAAACTTAACATAGAATCATAGCTAGACTGAATAGGACATCTTTCACAAGGTAAGAATACCTCTCTCTCTCTCTTTGGTGAAGTTAGGGTTTCATCCCAAAGTTGGTATTATTGATTTTTGGTTGCATGGCTGGATAGGTCTTTTCAATACCTTTCTTTTGAGCTATAGATCGAACTTTTTGGTTGGGTAGAACTCCGGGAAATCCAAACCCTAATTCTACCAAAAGTGCGATACGTCAAAATTTGGTTTCAGAAAAAAGTTGGAATTTTTGAATTCTGATTATATGGCTGGATATCCCTTCTCAAGAGCATTCTTTTGAGCTATAGATCGAACTTTTTGGTTGGGTAGAACTCCGGGAAAGTCAAACCCTAATTCTACCAAAAGTGCGATAAAATTATGTTCCAGATTCTGGAAAAGTGAAAAGTAACTTTCCAGGTAAGTCTACTCTATCTCTTGGACTCCCCCAAGAGAAGATGGCTTCAAACACTAAGCTTGAAGACAAGCTAGAAGGTATAGAAAATTTCCGGGCATGGAAATACAGAATTGGTCTCATTCTTGAGGAGAATGATCTTGCTCATTATATCAAGGAGGAAGTTGCAGAACCAGAAGAAGATGAAGCCAAAGAAAAACACAGGAAGGATTTGGTTAGGGCAAAGAGAATCATAGCTGATTCTATTAAAGACCACTTGATCCCCCAAGTGGCTTCCAAGAAGACTCCAAAGGAAATGTATGATGCCCTAGGAAGAATGTATGAAGGAAAGAACATCAATAGGAAGATGAATCTAAGGACTCAATTGAAGAGTACCAAGATGCACAAAGGAGAATCCATTCAAGACTAATTCTCGAGAGTCTCTCTAATCAAGGAGCAACTAGATGCCATTGGTGATACTCTTGATGAAGATGAACTTGTGATGACAGCTCTAAATGGTCTCACTAGATCATGGGAATCTTTCATCCAAACCATGTGTGCCAGAAAAGAAAGCATGAAGTTTGATATAGTATGGGAGGATTGTGTTCAAGAAGAAGCTAGGGTTGCCAACAGAGAAGCATTGCTCAAGGAAGATGACCAAGCCTTGGCCACCCATACCAAAAGAAGAAAGAATCGATCCTACCTTAAGAAGGATAGTCAAAAGGAGTCCCATCCTCCACAGAGATTTCAAAAGAAAAGGGGATCCTTCCAAGGAAGAGACTACTCCTCATTCCAATGTTTCATTTGTCACAAATTAGGACACATTGCCAAAGACTGTCCTAACAAAAAGAAAAAGGGTACTTACCACAGAAGACATCATGCACATCTTGCAGAAGATGAGAGTGAAGAAGAAGTTGAAGAGGAAGAAAGGCCTCTCAAGAAAAGATCTAGAAGAGAAGAAGAAGATGAAGAAAGGACCTTCTCCAAAAGAAGACCTAGAAGAAATGAAGAAGAAGATGCAGAAGAGTATGTTCTTTTCTCCGCACTCTCTGGATCTATAACACCTGGAGAAGGTACATGGGTCATTGATAGTGGTGCCTCAAAGCACATGACAGGACAAAAGAAGACCTTATCAAATCTTGAAGAAAAGACCTCTCCACTAAAGGTATCTCTTGGAGATAACTATCAGTATCCCATTAAGGGAATTGGTGAAGCAAACTACAAACTTGATTCTGGAACCCCCATGAAAATGAAGGAAGTTTTGTATGTTCCAGGATTGAAGAAGAATTTGCTTTCAATCTCAGCATTGGACAAGAAAGGCTATAGAGTTGCATTCATTGATGGACAAGTGTTAATGTGGTCCAAAGGCAAATCTATTAAGGATGCAATTGTCATTGGTGAAGAGGAAGGAGGTTTGTATAAACTCAAGGGTCATCCAAAAGCTGCCCTTGTTCATGAAACATCTAGTCCCAGTGAGCTATGGCATAGAAGACTAGCTTACATTAACTACAAAGCCTTACCCTATGTAAGCAAGGTGGTCATAGGACTACCAGATTTGAAGGTTGATCATGATGGCTCATGTAAAGGATGTAAGAAAGGGAAGAATGTCAAGAACCCCTTTCCAAAGAGTGAAACAAAGTCTAAGAGTATCTTGGAGCTAATACACTCAGATGTATGTGGTCCAATGCCCACCACCTCTCTAAGTGGATTTGAATACTATCTTTCATTCATTGATGATCATTCAAGGAAAAATTGGATATACTTTCTAAAAGGTAAGAATGAAGTCTTTGGAAAGTTCAAAGAATTCAAGGCTCTAATAGAAAATATCTCAGAAAAGAAAATCAAGATTCTCAGAACAGACAATGGTGGAGAATATACTTCAAAAGAGTTTGAATAATTTTGTAAAGAAGCTGGAATCAAGAGAGAACTAACCACTCCCTACAATCCCCAACAAAATGGGGTTGCAGAAAGGAAAAATAGAACCATCATGGAAGCTGTGAAGACTATGATACATGACCAGGATCTTCCCATGTATCTATGGGCTGAAGCAGCCAAGACAGCAGTATATGTACAAAATAGACTATCTCATAGTGCCCTTGATTTCAAAACTCCAGTAGAAGTCTTTACAGGAAAGAAGCCTGAGGTAAGTCATCTCAAAATATTTGGGTGTCCTGTGTACATCCACATTCCAAAAGAAAAGAGATCCAAGTTGGATCCCTCAGGTAAGAAGGGAATGTTTGTTGGTTATTGTGAAACTTCCAAAGCCTTCAGAATCTACATACCAGGTTTCCATCATATAGAAATAAGTAGAGATGTAACCTTTGATGAGGAAGCAGCTCTCAAGAAATCCAGAAAGTGTCAACTTGAAGAAGTTTATGAAGAAGATTCATCTCCCAGAATCTCAGAGACTGTTCATGTCCCTGAAGAGGATACAGCAGAGGATCATGACATGCTGGAACCACAAGAACCCCCTGTAGCAGAATTATCTAGGAAAAGAAGACCAGCATGGACTAGAGATATTATTCAAGGAGCTGAAAGATATGGTGCTCCTGAAGGCTCCACTAGAGAAAAGAAGAAACCAAAACTAGTGTCCAACTATATGTCCTTGATGTGTGATCTTGTGGACCAACTACCTACCAGCTATGAAGAGGCAGCTCAGAAGAAAGAATGGGTAGAAGCAATGACAGAAGAATATCAGTCAATAATGAAAAATGATGTTTGGGATATAGTTCCCAAACCAAAAGATAAAAGTGTGGTTTCTTCCAAATGGATTTTCAAGATAAAGCATGCTGCAGATGGTAGCATTGAAAAATACAAGGCAAGATTTGTAGCCAGAGGATTCTCTCAGAAGGAGGGAATTGACTATGAAGAAACATTTGCACCTGTTGCTAGGTATACTTCAATTAGAACTATCATGGCACTTGCATCCATGATGAAATGGAAATTGCATCAAATGGATGTTAAGACAGCTTTTCTGAATGGTGTAATTGAAGAAGAAGTATACATAGAACAACCTCAAGGTTTTGAGGTCAAAGACGGAAGGACCCATGTATGCAAACTGAAAAAGGCATTATATGGATTGAAGCAAGCTCCCAGAGCTTGGTACGGAAGGATTGACAGTTTCTTAATAAGAATGGGCTTTACCAAAAGTAAAGCTGATCCCAATCTCTATCTTAAAGTGATGAATGATGAACCTGTTATATTGCTATTATATGTAGATGATCTATTTCTAACAGGAAATGAGAAACAAATTATTGAAAGCAAGAAGAAGCTTTCTTCAGAATTCGAAATGAAAGATCTCGGATTAATGCACTACTTCTTAGGCCTAGAAGTGTGGCAAGAGCCAAAAGGAATCTTTCTAAATCAAGGTAAGTATACTGTGGAGATTCTCAAAAGATTTGATATGTTGGAGTGTAAAGCCATGGCCACTCCCATGGACTCCAACCTGAAACTACTAGTTAATGATTCATCAGAACTAGTGGACATAACCCTATATAGACAAATCATTGGATCATTGATGTACTTGACAAATACTAGGCCTGATATATGCTTTGCTGTAAATACCCTAAGTCAGTATCTAGTAGAACCTAGAAAGGTTCACCTTATAGCTGCAAAGCATATAATGAGGTACCTGAAAGGTACAGTGGACTTTGGCCTATACTATCTTGGAGGCAATGAACTCAAGTTACATGGTTACTCAGATTCTGATTGGGCAGACAGTGTCTCAGACAGAAAAAGTACTTCAGGTGGATGTTATGGTCTTGGATCTTCCATGATCTCCTGGTTCAGCAAGAAACAATCTGGTGTGGCCCTCAGTACTGCTGAAGCAGAATATATAGCCGCTTGCTCTGCCAGCTGTGAAGCAGTGTGGCTTCAGAAACTCTTATCTGGAATTTTTGACTTAGAAATGGATCCCACTGTGATTATGTGTGATAATCAAAGCTGCATTAAGATGACTGAAAATCCTGTGCTCCATGATAAGTCAAAACACATTGAGATCCGTTACTTCTATATACGAGACATGGTGCAGAGAGGAGCCATCAAGCTCGAGTATATAAGCACTAAGGATCAGATTGCTGATATCCTGACTAAACCTCTGTCTCGAGTAAAGTTTGAATACTTCTGAGACAAGCTTGGTATAGTCCAGAAGGACCCTCCTCGAAAGGGGGAGTAGTATAGTATTTGATAACAATTCTGCCGCTTAAATTTTTTTTGTTTTGTTGCACTTAGCTACTTACAATTATTTAGATTTAGAACTCTTACATATCTTTTATTTTTGATGTATACATGTTTTGATATGATGTATACATGTTTTGATGTTAGATGTATTAGTGAGAATACATGCTAGATGTATACATGTTTTGATGTGATGTATACATGTTTTGATGTGATGTATACATGTTTTGATTAGTGATGTATACATGTTTTGATGAACACATGTTTTGATGTGATGTATACATGTTTTGATGAATACATGTTTTGATTAGTGATGTATACATGTTTTGATGTGATACATGCTCTTGGATATTTGTACCTGTATAGATGAGAATACAGATGAGGATTGGATCATCCCTGGACTTTTAGTCCTAAAGAGAGCCGTAGACGTGAGGTCTCCGAGAATGAAGTCCTTAGTGGACAGTTGAGGGGATTGGATCATCCCTGGACTTTCAGTCCTAAAGAGAACCGTAGACGTGAGGTCTCTGAGAATGAAGTCCTTAGTGGACAGTTGAGGGGATTGGATCATCCCTGGACTTTCAGTCCTAAAGAGAACCGTAGACGTGAGTTCTCCGAGAATGAAGTCCTTGGTGGACTTGAGGGGATTGGATAATCCCTGGACTTTCAGTCCTAAAGAGAGCCGTAGATGTGAGGTCTCCGAGAATGAAGTCCTTGGTGGACTTGAGGGGATTGGATCATCCCTGGACTTTCAGTCCTAAAGAGAGCCGTAGACGTGAGGTCTCCGAGAATGAAGTCCTTGGTGGACTTGAGGGGATTGGATCATCCCTGGACTTTCAGTCCTAAAGAGAGCCGTAGACGTGAGGTCTTCAAGAATGAAGTCCTTGGTGGACTTGAGGGGATTGGATCATCCCTGGACTTTCAGTCCTAAAGAGAGCCGTAGACGTGAGGTCTCCGAGAATGAAGTCCTTGGTGGACTTGAGGGGATTGGATCATCCCTGGACTTTCAGTTCTAAAGTGAGCCGTAGACAGGTGTCTTCGAGAATAGAGGATAGGACTGCATCGTCCCTGGACCTTGGTTCAAAATGCACGTGATTGGATTAATCATCCTTAGACAGTAAATCCAGGAAGGATAGTCTTAAATGTGATTGTGATTGGATTAATCATCCTTAGACAGTAAATCCAGGAAGGATAGTCTTAAATGTGATTGTGATTGGATTAATCATCCTTAGACAGTAAATCCAAGAAGGATAGTCTTAAATGTGATTGTGATTGGATTAATCATCCTTAGACAGTAAATCCAGGAAGGATAGTCTTAAATGTGATTGTGATTGGATTAATCATCCTTAGACAGTAAATCCAAGAAGGATAGTCTTAAATGTGATTGTGATTGGATTAATCATCCTTAGACAGTAAATCCAGGAAGGATAGTCTTAAATATGATTGTGGTTGGACTAATCATCCTTAGACAGTAAATCCAGGAAGGATAGTCTTAAATGTGATTGTGGTAGGATTAATCATCCTTAGACAATAAATCCAGTAATTTCGAAAGGAAGGATAGTCTTAAATATGATTGTGGTTGGACTAATCATCCTTAGACAGTAAATCTGAAAGGAAGGATCATGTGTATTGATGATGATGCTGATGATCGTGCTACTGATCATGTGATGACGATGCTACTGATCATGTGATGACGATGCTGCTGATCGTGTGATGACGATACTGTTGATCGTGTGATGACGATGCTGCTGATCGTGTGATGACGATACTGCTAATCATATGATGACGATGCTGCTGATCATGTGATGACGATGCTGCTGATCGTGTGATGACGATGCTGCTGATCGTGTGATGACGATGCTGATGATCATGTGATGACGATTCCGATGATCGTGATGTCGATGTTGATGTTGACATTGATATACCAGTAACTGTTTGAGTTACTGATGAAGACAAATTGAAGAAAGCTTCCGATGATATATAGATGTATCATGTATGATGTATGACTCGTTGCTCCTGCAGATGTTGTTATAATATCCTTCTCGTTAAGGGGGAGTGTTGAATATTGTAACTTCTAAGAATATTATATTTGTATATTATTTATTCCGAAGATGTTCCATACCTCCGATGTGATTATACTATGAATCCGGAGATGTTTATTCCTCCGAATTGGTTGTGGTAACTAGGGTTATTAGACCCACCATGTGGGGGTCAGCCCAGTCAGTTATAATAGGGTATTTAACCTAATGGTTAAATACGAGCCTACATGTACTTGTGTAAAATAAATGTCAGTGTAGTGTATAAATAGAGGAGGTATGTTCCTCATTTGATACATTCACTCACTTGTGGAAGAGTGCGCACTTGTCTGGGAGATCTGCTAAGGAGACAAAGAAGGAAGGAGCACATCTTGTATTTTGGTTGATCATCTTATTGAGGAAAGCTTTGCTGGGTTTTCTACCCCATGAGGATTTCCCAGGGTATATTCTGTGTCTATCTTGTGATTGTGTTTCTTTCAGTGATCTTGCTTGTCTATTTGGTTTAAACTTAACAAACTCGGATAGAAGCAATAATACTTCACACACACTAGTTAATTAATCATAATATGGACAAATAAATAGTTCAATGGTAGAGAGGATTCGAATGCCCACGGTGGAAATTCGAATTAGCCTCTCAGAGTGATCATAAGATCAATAGAGTGTCATCGGAGCACAACTAGGTGTCTTCATGATCATTGGAGCACAACTGGAAGTCTTCATCATCATCAGTGGAGTCATCAATGCTCAAGTAACTGTCATCCATTAGTCAAACTTAGTCTGGTAGGTGTAACTGAGTGTAACTAAGTGTAACTGACTGTAACTAACTGTAACTAAGTGTAACTGAGTGTAATTGAGTGTAACTGAGTGTAACTAAGTGTAACTGAGTGAGAACTGGACTGGTAGGTGAAGAAGGGCAAGTTGCTCCCTAAAATCAAGGAAGAAGGGCACATTAAGCAACTGGAGGGCTAAAACTGAATAGTGAGAAGCTCTTGGGGGATGGCTAATTGAGGGCTAGGTGTTGGACTGATGACTGGGATGCATGCAAAATGCATGCAAACCCTAGAATGCATGCAAAACCTAAAGGTTCATGCATGACTGAAAATGTAAATGATCAAAATACTGGTGGGACTAGGATGGAGTATAGGAATATCCAAACACTATGAACCTCCTCATTTTCAATCTAAGTTTATTGGTAGGTCTTATTTTAGGTCGCCATTTAGTCTCTCTCAGTTTTTTCAAAGCTTCGACATCAGCAATAAAATCTGGAGTATGGAACATGTTCTCTTCAATACTTATGACAGGAATACTTAGGACTGAACTTTCTACCTCAAGAACGCAACTAGGAAAACCTTCTTTCGAAATAGTAGCCTCTTCCTTGTCCATAAGAACAATTATTTTATCTGAATTATCTTCTAAAACATCTTCATGCTGTCCTTCAGGCATATCTTCTTGCATTGTATTTTCAAGGTTTTGAAATTCCTGTGCATTAACATCATGAGATTTGTGTACATTAACACTCTGCACTTTTTGGGGGAGATGAGGTACTGAGCACTTTTTGGGTGTTAACAAGTAATGGGGGAGATTAGGTAGTGAGCACTTTTTGGGTGTTAACAAGTACTTTGCAAATTATCCTCTGCATCTCTTTTAAATTTCTTCATAAAGCTATTTTGTTTGCTTGGTGTACGCTTCTTCTCTTGTTCATCCCGCTTAATTATAAATCCTGACTAGAACAAGAAGTGGTCCCAATTCCGACCTTCCTTCTGCAAAAATGAAAAAATTATCAACTTAATAAGTCCATGATGAAATAAAGACGAGTTTGAGCTGTCAACCTGACCCTTAACTCTGCTAGACATTTTCTGAAGGCTCTTTAATAAGAATAAAGGTAAACGCATCTTTGATTGTTGAGTTAAGTGTAGCAGAAACCTAATATGATACTCGAAAACTGAAGCAAAACG
Organism: Larix kaempferi; assembly: GCA_027924585.1. Classification (NCBI taxonomy): domain Eukaryota; kingdom Viridiplantae; phylum Streptophyta; class Pinopsida; order Pinales; family Pinaceae; genus Larix; species Larix kaempferi. The sequence goes on along the minus strand of BSBM01000099.1, from coordinate 123,809 downwards.
ACCCTCACAAGTGATGTAACTTTGGATTATCCCTATTACTTCTTTCCACGCTGGTTTGAAATTTTTCAGAGGCACACCCTTGCTCCAGTCTAACTCTCCAATTCCTGATATTAGGAACATACTAGGGTCAAAGTCGAAAGGAGATTTGTTGAACCAGGATTCACCCTCTGATGGCACACCGATTGCTTCAACAACTAGGGATTCTGCCACATTGCTGTTAACAAGGTGTTGGGAGAAAGCATGGGTTTCCTTGACATTGAACCTTGTAATATTCTTGAAAAACACAAACCATCCCACCGACTTGAAAATTGCAGCACACTCAGAAAATTCCGCTGCCCAGGTGATGTCGGTTGGTTCAAACCGACTCAGCTTGCCACTACTGTCACTCTTGCCCATATTTTAAATGTACTCTGCAACTTCGTTACCCTATTCTTCTGCAATTGACTTAAAGGAGAGATTCTGTAAAATCTTCATGTCTTCAGCTACGAACTGGAAAATCCCCAAATCAGAGATTGTGGCATCTCAATACCCTGATATTTTAGGATGGTAATCACCATATGTTTATACAAGTATCATAATGAGGTGAACAGGTGTCTAGAATCTCCTCTTCCATCATCAAATACATTGGCTATGTCATGCCATTCCAGATCCACTAGTTTTCATAATTTTGGGATTCCTGCAGCGTGCTAGAGCATTAAATTTGAGCCTTGCGCTACAGGAATCACTCAATGTGCAATTTTGACATATAAACTCAAGTGTATAGGATAGACCTTGTATAAAAATTTAGAAAATACTTAGGTAAGTATTTTAAAAGATTTTGAAATCAAATATAACATAAATAAGCCACTATGAGTAAAGCAATCAAAACCATAACTATAAACTAGATATTAGAAAACAATGAAAATGATTTGAAATTCAAAATGAAATAAAATGAAAAGAGAAAATAAAGTAGAGACATTAAAGAAAACACACAATAAAAACTAAGGACAATTTTAGTGTTAACAAACCCCTTGAATGTTTTGTTGTTATTTTTCATCCTTTAGATTTTGATTATTTAATGATGAAGAGCTTAGTCTTTGTTCTTTCTAGTGCTCTTAAAACCATGAGAATAAGTCACCGAGTTGCGATTTATCTCTTTTCCGGGATCGTTAAACTCCTACGGAAAAGGAACCCCCCCGGAGTCTATCTTTAAGCTCTTTTCAGGCTCTCGAAATACGAAAAGATCGCCAAGCGAACTTGTCGCGTTCACACTTGTTAAAGTATTTGAAACCACCGTCTCCCTGGTGATAGTTTACCCCTTTTTTGGAATAGGGGGCACTATTTACGAAAAAGGTATACTCGATCCAATCATGACTGGAAGAGTCTTCTCCCGCGTTGTTTTACCCTTTTTCAGGTGATGAGGCTAACTTTACGAAAAAGAACCGTTGGAGTCTTCTTTAGTTCTTTTCAGACTCTCTAAACATGAAATGACGACTGATTTTACCTTCTATGGACTTGTTAAACTCTAACATTGAAGGGCCCATCATGGGACGAACCCCTCCTCTCCCAGGTTCGGAAAATATTTGGGATTGGACTCATCTATGAGATGAGCTATATCGAGCATCTGGTTACCCTCATCAAGCTTGTTAAAAACACATGAGGCACTCATCATTCATGATGGGGAAAAAGGAAAGCTTTTATGTTACACTCTTTATCCGTGGAAGTACCTAGTCATTCTTGAACATGGCACTCATTTGCATTTGCATACTGCACTTGGATCATCCGTTTGTCCTCAATTTTTGCTTACTTCCTGAGTCTAATCACTCCTTTAAGTAATTCAATGAACGCTTCCATCATCAGTTGCATTGATAAGTTAGTGTCATACTCTTCATGTCAATACTGCCAAGTCATGCCATGCCCATGTTCAAGAATACTTTCACCACTCATTATCTGCATGGGGTCTACTCTGAGTCAGTCTTGCATGTTATTGTACCATCCGATCTGCTCTACACATCCTTTTTCGTGTTTCATGTCGATGATGGGGGATTCATCATGGCCCTCCTTTGACGGATTCATCCTTGTCGACTTCAAATCATTATCCAAGGATTGAATCTAGAAACCAATCGAGTACCTTAGGCCTACATGCCTCAATGGCAAGTTACCTCGCTTTCGACATGAGTTTACGTCATTGACTCTTGATTGAAATATTTTGTTAAACGTTCAACTTCAACTCATTTATTCACGCTTGACGATATGTACTGTGATACCTTGGGAATCATTGACATCAATGGTGATTTCGCTCGCGCTTGTTAACGGTATACATCAATGACAGGTAATCAAGTGGTTTCTACCATGTTCGACATGAAGACATTTGTAATCACATGGATAGATTCGTATCATTGCGGGTTCGGCTTGAATACCCTGGGGAGTCATGTTTTACCCAGGTTGCAACAGAGACTGTTTTGAGTCATATTACACGTATCCACTTTTGTATTGGTCATGATTGTGTTATCATCTCATTGTGGATCTACGTTGTGTCTAGTAGCCATGATTGTGTTCAGTCGGTCATTACTACCATGGATCTGCAATGTATTGGTCAGCATCCATGTTGTACGTCATATGAGACTGTGTACTTAGATTCAGTTGTACTGCAACAATGTTCTTCGTCCAATGAGCCATTTCCATTCCTTCTGTCAAAGCATTTCACCTGTCCATTTTCAAACAGCTTCATGCTTTGGGGGGCATTCCGTTACACCTAAAATATTACCACCATGAGACTCAATGTAAACATACCTAAAGTTTCCTTGATTAAGTCATTAACCTGGAAGAGATGCAAACCCTTTTATACTAGGTTTTGAGAGGTCGTCATAGGTGGTCCTCTTATAGACTGCGACGATGTCAGTTAATGGACTAAAAGAGCTTCTTCAAGCTCATTCTCGAAGCTAGCTGATGTGTATCCCTATCCATATCCTTTGGGGAAGCTAGCATTCGGTTTCTAGCCTCTTGGAAGGATCCCCTATCTCTCTCGTACCATATCTCAACCTACCCTATCCAAAGGGAGGAAGTCTATAGTATCTAATTGCTGGTGAAATTAGCTTAGGAGATATCTATACTCATCCTTGAGAGATCCATCATCCCTTTGGAGGCTTTGGCATTGGCTTGATCATAGAAGGATTTCTACATTAAGTCATTGGTTGTAATCTCTTCATCCTATGTATTTCCCTTTTAATACAGTAATATAAGTGCTTTCCACCAAATCTCATTGTGTTAATGATATATTTTGTAGTTTGCTTACTTAACTGCTTACTTAGATCTATTATTGTGTAGGTGCATTTTACTACTTGCTTTGTTGTGTTGTCTTGACAGCTTTTACAGTTCATATCTGAAGACCATCGATCTTTGGAGCAACATTCAAGGAGAAAGGATCAGCAATCTAAAGGGTAAGAGCATCTAGTTCCTTGATCTATACTTAGATCTAGGGGAGTTATTTATGCTATGTCTCTATTTGTTATAGAATCATGTTGATCTAGGGAGACCAAGCCTCGAGTCAACAACTCTTGGTAGATTGTCCGTCAAACAAAACCTTCTAGAGGTATCATCCTGGATGCAGTATTAGCTAGCAGGTCAGCATCGAAATTCTGATATCTTGGGACCAACTTAATATTAAAAGCAGAGAAAGAATTAGTTAATTCCCTTACCAAATTTTGATAAATAAGTAAATGAGGAGATATGCGATGAATCTTATTTCTTGCCTGCTTAACTATTATTTCTGAATCTCCATAACACTCAATTACATGGGAATCCATATCAATTGATTTCCTGAGTCCCTGGACCAAGGCCTCATACTCAGCAATGTTGTTGGTACATTCAAACTCAAGCCTGCAGGCAATCATTATTTTGGTAATTCCTTTTGGATCAATGAGGACACAACCTGCACCAGCTCCATCTTTAGATCTGGAACCATTGAAAAACAAAGTCCATGCATTCAAACTTAACCTAAAATTAGTATTCACACTATATACATTATGTACAATATCACCTGAGAATGGAACAGATGTAAAATGAACGATCTGAGATTGATTCTGTGCATTCTCAGTAGGTGACAAATCTGCAGGTAAGTCTCCAAAAAATGTGTCAAAAGTGAAATGTTCCACATGTGAGCTAAATTATGCAGCAGGCTCACTGGGGTCATTCAGGTCTGTGACAATTTGCTTCATATAAGGCTCCCTATTGATCTTTATCCTATTTGGCCTCCCATTGTAAGGAAGCCACAAGTGAGATCAATTGGTTGCAAAGTAGCCCTTAAGTTTTTCTGACCAATCTATGCTCAGCCACATCCCATACATCTCTGGGATGTCATCCACAATGATATCCACAGTCTGGTGGATCCTGGGGTCAACAGATAATGTTAACATAACATTCCTTAGTTCCCCTACTACTCTCACTTTGGATCGGTTAAGCTGAACAATCTGTGTAGGACATGGCTCCCAAGAAGCATTTAATTTCTTACAAACTGATAAGGGAAACATGTTGTATGAAGCCCCCGAATCTACCATAAAATTATGAACGTTCCTGTTAAATATCTCAAAGGTTAACAAAAAGTTAGGTGTCTTTTTTCCAATAGGTTTTGAGTTGCTGATTTTGGTGTATGTCTCCAGATTATTGTTTTGAGTCTCCCTGGGTTTGTTGACAATTATGCTTTTGGGAAAATTGTCCCTCATAGCAAGGATCTTCAAAAGTCCAAATACAGAGATATTGGATTTCATCTTCTTTAAGTCATCAATCAAGTTGTATTCTATCTCAGGGATGAGTGTATCCTTTTGTATGGTCGTTTTGACTCTATTTGTTGTGGGTGTAGAAGTAGAAGCTTCTTGTGTTGGTTGTCCTTTACTCCTGGTGTTGTAGGGGTGTTGGATATTAAATATTGTTTCAGGCTCCTCTTCTTCCTTGGCCATGGGAATTTCTGCAAAGAAACTAATAGTATTTATCTGCTAGTCTTCTTCCTCATCCAAAAGTTCAGGATCTTGATTCTCCTGTGGTTCTTGATCTGGGTGGTGAGGAGAATGATGGGATTTTGAAACTAAGGCTTTGAATATGGACAAAATTTCCTCAGAGTTCAACCCTTCCTCACGATTGGGTGGGACTTGGTTTTGTTGAGGTTGATAGGGTCTTCTAAACTGTTGTCTGTTGAACCCCTCTTTGTGTTCTGGTTCTCAGTGTTAGTTCTCTTGAGGTCAACCATTTCGTTAGAGATATTCTGGAGGAATTTATTCATGTCACCCATTTCAAAAGGGTCTTTATCCTGTGCAGCAGGTTTTGTGGGAACATCAGTTTTCTTACATGAGGTGGAAGGTTTCTCTGCTAAAGTATCTGGATTATCCTTCAAAATGAAAATATCTTTCTCAACCTGATGGCCTCAACAAAGGCCTCTTGCAAGGTTTCTTTGTGTTCCTGTTTAACCCACATAGCAATGGGGACCGGTAAACCTTTCACATAGTATGCAACCAGGAGTTCTTCCGCAAGAAGAAGAGTAATAGGGATTCTATTTTTTAGATAGGAAAATGTTTGATTATAATCTTTTACTCTTTCTTTACCTCGGATTTTCATAGAAGAAAAATCAATTACCTAGTCTTCGGGTGTCTTATCATCTCCAAACTTTTGGATGAATATTTTCTCAAAGTCATTCCATAAAGTGATAGACCTGGATTCTAAGGCAAAGTACAAAATGGATGATTTCCCTTGAAAGATATATGGTAATAACCTACAAACTACATCTTCATGGATCACGATTCTGAGTCTGATGGCTTGCATGAATGTCTTGATGTGATCAAGTGTAGGGGACTTTTCATCAGGATCGAACTTAGGCAGCCATTTTTACGGATTTTTAGGGAGTCTGTGTTGATCCCCTAGGATGAAAACGGAATCCTGGTCCAACCAGGGTCTATTTTGACCTTCAACCATTGGTATGCCCTCTAAAGATGAGCTTGAGGATGAATCACTATCTAAGGATTCTTCAGATGAAGAAGATGAAGACGTAGGTGGTGGCGGTGGTGGTCCACCTATTGTCACTTGTGGTTGATCTTCTTGTGTTTCCCCAAATAATGTGTCAAGGTTAAAATTGGGGAGCAGATTGTGGCGAGGTGATTTACATCGTTCAGGATTCTGGTCACTTGAGTTCTGATTATCAAAATTATTGACTTGCATATCGGTGTTCTGGTGATATTGAATTGCTGCTAGTCCCAAATTATTCTCTTCAATGATTCTTTGCTACAACCTAGCAACATTATCATAGGAACGCTTAAGAATTTGTTCGAGTGTGAGGGGTCCCCTTGTGGCTGATACAACAATAATACCGGCCCTCCTAGTTTCCTTCTCTATGAAAGGGATGAAAGGAATATTTTGAGAATTATGTACTGGTTGTTATGTGGATGTTGAAGCTTGGGTATGGCTCTGTGTAACAACCGGTGCTCTTACTGGAGAAGGTATGTTTAAGTTTTGTTTAGGCATAATTGGTACATAGCCCTCCTTCTAGTTCCATTTGTTGATGCATCGGGTGTGCAGGTGCTAGAACGGTGTCCAAGGCAAACAACAGGGGATGAAAACCCAGCCAAAGGCTTCAGATAATCCTACGCAAGTATTACCCTATCCTCGAGCTGTTTTGTGTGGTTAACACCCACAGATACAAAGGCCTCTGATAGCACTTGTGAGTGTTTGATCCTAGAAAGGATTTGTCTTCCTATGAAGAAAGACAAGAGTTTTACTAGTCCTAAGGGTTATTCTAACTTTGAAAGAATCTAATCTAAGTCGGGCCTATTCTAAAAGGAATGATTTGTTTGTATAGAGGACAACTTGATCTGAAAATTACTAAATCTTTTCACCAAATTAATAGACATGCAAAATTGGATCTTGACTCAGTGGCTCAAGATATAATCAGTTAAAGACATTCAACCAATGATAGCTTAAGAATTAATTGCATACAAGCTTATCCTATATCCGGAATGTTAATTGACAAAATTAACATTAACTTAATGCTTTATGTGAATCATTTGCAGAAATAGATAAAATGTTTTAGATAAAGACATTAATTTAAAACATAAATTACACAATCATGAGTTGAGAGAAATCTAAACTATAGATCAATGCAGGTTACTAATTGCAAATAATAAACAATATTTAGTGAAAGTGTTGAAGAAAAATCACAATCCATCAAAGACATTTGATAAATTATAACAGAAGAGGTAGCTGAAGAAAACTGATTATATATTAAGGCCTGCAAAACATTACATAGTCTGCAACAATAGAGCATCTCCAGTCTCTTTTGGCGATTTTGTCCCCTAACCATCCCCCCTTTGCTATGAGATCTAAAACCCCTTAAATAATAGTTACAAAATAATCGTTCAGGATCAAATCTCCCACATAGCGGAGATAATCAAAACTAAATTATCCTAAAATGGCCAAGAAAAAGATCCCCCTTGTCCCAAACATCTAATAATCCTTATACATAGGAATAATAGACCAATTCGAATCCCAAACTGGGAATCATATAGTTTCAGAAAGATTTCACCACATATTTTCGAGAACACCCTGTCATAAGTTGAGGAGGATTAAGAAAGATCATGAGTTGTTGATGGTAGTTGGAGAGAAAAATGTGAAATCTTCCCTGGATTCGCAAGGACCAGACATATCTTCAAAGACCGAAATTTAGGTAACAGATCACCCTCGAGAGGAATTGCGGGAAACACATGTGGCAAGTTGATGATTAAGTCCCGAACAATTGTATTATCTCGACCAGCGCATCCTTTCTCACCCTTCTTATGTCTGTTGAAGAGGAATCTTTCATATGTGAATTGAATCCCATCGTATTCCTCTTCACTATTTGTGTTGTCATCGGAAACATCAGCGTCAATTGGTTGTTATCGGACAATCCACTCAAGCGGACGTGAGCCAGATCTCCCTAGTTCAAGTGAATCTAGAACAAATAGGACATAATACAAGACTCATTTCCTAGATCTAGTTATAGATCAAGTACTTAGCTATCATACCTTTCATATCCTGGATCCCTCTCCTTGTTGTTGCTCGAAGTCCCGTGGTCGTCAGATCTCCAGCTGCAAGACCTGTCAATACAATATGGAAACAATACAAGCAGTACAATATATCTAAACAATAACTGATCTAAGTAAACAGTTAAGGAGGTAAAGTACAAATAATAATCAACACGATAACATTTGTGGAAAGAGTTTGTATTACTGTATTAAAAGTGGGAATACATAGAGAGGAGAAGAGCACAACCAAAGCCTTAACGTTGCATCCTCCATCCAACATGTTCAAGCCAAACCTCCAAGATGGTACAAGCTTCCCAAGATGATTAGGGATCACCAATATGGATTCTACCAGCATAAGGATACTATAGACCTTCCTCCCTTTTGGAGTGGAGAGGAGCTTCACGTATATAGGGATAAAGAGATAGGGTAGGTTGAGGATTAGGGGGAGATGGTTAAGGGATCCTCCCATTAGGTTAGGAACCCAAATGCCACCTCACCTAGAGTCTAGGGAAAGGTCTCCACCTAAACAAACTTCTAGAAAGACCTCGAGACTCCCCAAAATAGCATTTAAGCAACCTCGTCACACCCTGGTAGAGGACACAGAGCGACAGAGGGGGTATGTTGCACTTTGCCGGAGGACAAAATGCGACAGTGTCATACCCTAGCTGACCAAGAACTACGACAGAGGGGGTCTGTCTCACCCTGTAGGAAGACAAAGTGTGACAGCCTACTCAAAGAGGTAAACTAGATAGATAAATCTCTCAATTGGATGTGTTTTAGCCTAGAATGAAGTTAGGGTCAGAGCAAATACTTTACACAATGGTCATGATAAGGACATTATAACAACGGACATGATGACGACACTTGGTCATAATGACAACAATTTCAATGGTCATGGTGACGACACTAGGTCATGATGATAGCACTTGCAACACTTGCGACACTTACACAAGGGTGACGACATTTTGGTGTAACAAAATTCCCCCCAAAGCATGAAGCTGACGTAATGAGACAGGTGAAATGCTTTGTAGTAAGAAAAATGACAAGGACTTGATGGAGAAATGATCTGAGATCCACAAGTCTCACAAAACATAGTTTTCGACCAATACACTGCAGATCCATGATAGTAAAGACCAACCGAACACAATCATGGCTATTAGACACAATCGTAGATCCATGATGAGATGATAACACATCCACGACCAATACAAAGTGGATCTGTGTAATATAACTCAAACAATCTCCATCGCAACCTGGGTACAATATGACTTCCCCAGGGTCTTCAAGTCGAACCCACAATGATACAAATCTATCCATGTGATTACAATGTTTTGGAGTCGAACATGGTAGAAACCACTTGTCTATTGGTCATTAATGTATACCATTAACAAGCGCGAGGGAAATCACCATTGATGTCAATGATTCCCAAGGTATCATAGTACATATCAACAAGTGTGAATAAATGAGTTGAATTCAAACACTTGATGAAATATTTCAATCAGGAGCCAATGACGTAAACTCATGTTGAAAGCGAGGTAACCTACCATTGAGTCATGTAGGCCCAAGGTACTTGATTGGTTTCTAGATTCAAACCTCGGATGATGAGTTGAATCCGACAAGGATGAATCCGTCGATGGAGGGCCATGATGATTCCCCCATCAATGACATGAAACTCGATGACAGATATTTGGAGTAGATTGGATGGTACAGTAATGTGCAAGTGTAATACCCCATTTTGACCCTTATGAAATATTGGCTTTTAATGTAAACATTGTATACATGCGATGTATGTTTCCCTAGCATGGAGCTCAAGGCCAAGGTCCCGCTAGTGTATGTTCGTATTTTATTTAAAATGGAAAAGCATTTGACATTTTGTTATCCATGTGCTATTTAGCCATGGGATATTGTAAATTGACGTAAATATTTGATATTGCAATAAAATACCAAAGTTGGCTATGGAAGCAACGAATGAGAAGGGGCCATGTGTATTCCACTAGGGAGTGGTGAGGGGGATGTGGGGATGAACCATATGCTACCAAATGTCATTTTGAGAACCTATTTGACTTTCCTTGCTGATATTTAATTATGTGGTAAGGAAGTTGTTGAAGAATTCAGTCCATGGCTTCAATGGAGCATGGAAAGCCCAAAAATTCGTATGGAAGGTATGGGATATGTTTTTCTTGTACCAAAAGCCACTTTACCTCATGGGAATTGGTTCTTTCTTATTTTCATTCCATTGTTGAATTTCCCAGCATCATTTTTCATCCATTATGAATTCCCAGCAGTGAGAAAAACCAGAAATCGCAACTTTGCAAGAACCCATGTTTTGAAGAGCCATAAACGCCCATAATTTGGTATTGAAAGTAAAATTCGATGGGGGATCCATAGACATGAACCTTGGGGCAAATTTGAGAGCATTAGATACCTCGAAATCCATAGAAAAAACCAGTTTCTAAAACCTAGAAATCCAGTGACGGGATTGAGTTAATTGATGACAAAATTGTGACAAATCCAAGTGTGAATGACTAAGCAGAGGTTGGGAATGCTTGATAAACCCAGTGAAGGATGGAATCTCAAGGATTTATCAGCTTGGACCTTTTTATTCCCATCTTAAAGAGCACTGGAGGAAAGGGACACCTGAGGGACTGTGCAACAGAGAAGGGGACCTTCCTTGTGTTGGGTGTGGTAGGTATTGTGGGTGCCTTGACTGTTGAATTATCTTGAGATGCATGTAGCTTTGTGGTTGAGCTCAATGGCTTAGAATTTCCCTCCTTTGTCTTTTGTATGCTTGATAAACCAAACTGTGTGTTGGCTTAGCATAACTGTTGAGTGAAACCATGGCTGTGAGTGAGCCTGTTTAGTTCCTCCTTAGTGGATACACAACCCAGCTCGGGGGTGATCTCTCAGCTGAAGGAATATAAGCTGGACAAAGATCTATGGTTGGTTGGAACGTTTCCCTCATGTAACCAATTGTTTGGACATTTAAATTTCAAGATAAGTATTCTTTGTGGGTTGAGTTATGTTAATTCTATGATCTGCAATGTTTTAATTAATGACTGTTGTTTATATGTTGAATGCATGATGAAACTGTGTATATATAGTGTTTAATTCCACTTTGTTTGTTGAGTATGAATATGTACACACAACTTTTATTTATTCATGCATTTCTTATTACTGTATGGGGCTGAGCTTTTCAAATAAGCCCGGTATGTTTGGTCATGTTCCCTCCCTTGCATCAGATTGATGGGAGGGAATGTGACAACAAGACTAACTCAAGGTAGAACGACATGATCGAAGGTGTATTGACTACATATGATGAGTGACAAATGTCTCTTGAACATGGGCATTGCATGACTTGGCAGTATTGACATGACAAGAACGACACCAACCCCCAATGCAACTTGATGATGGAAGCATTCTTTGGGCAACCCAAAGGAGTGACAAGACTCACGAAATTGATAAGACTCGGAGACAAACGGATTACCCAAGTATTGAATGCAAATGCAAACTAGTGCCATGTTCAAGAGTGACTACATATTGCTGTAATTAAGATGTAACACAAAATATTCCCTTTTTCCTCATCATGATTGATGAGTACCTCATGTGTTTTTTACGAACTTGATGAGGGTAACAAGATGCTCGGTATAGCTCATCTCATAGATGAGTCCAATTCCACATGTTTTACGAACATGGAAAAGGAGGGTTCGTCCCATAACGGGCCCTTCATTGTTGAGTGTTAACGAGTCCAGAGAAGGAAAACTCGATCGTCATTTCATGTTTAGAGAGTCTGAAAAGAGATAAAGAAGACTCCAGGAGGTTCTTTTTCATAAAGTTAGTCCCTCTGATCGAAAAAGGATAAAACAATGCAAGAGAGAACTCTTCCAATCATGATCGATTAAAGTGCTCATTTTCCGTAAAAAGTAACCCCTGGTCTGAAAAGGAATAAACTACCATCAAAGAGATGATCATTCAAATAATTTTACAAGCGTGGACATATCAAGTTCGCTTGGCAATCTTTCCTATTTAGGGAGTCTGAAAAGAGATTAAAGAGGACTTCATGGACAACTTTGTCATGGTTGATGACCGAGTACGACAAAGGAAAAAGTAAACTTGGCACAATTTCCTTTTCCGTAAATAGTCTAGCGAGGCCGGATAAAGTGATAAACCTATACTAGGTAGACACACATTTTTACTCAAATTTTTAACGAGCACGACATGGTATCAAAGGCACTCAAAATCTTTTTCATGTTTGAACTAGAGCACGAAAAAGTAAAAAATAAGCTCAAACCACTTTTCATGTTTCAACCAGAACACGAAAAGTAAGCTCAACACCATCTTACTGTTTTTAATGAGTTCGAAGATAAGTTGGAAGAATGCTCATGGTGTCTGCTTCATTTTTTAATGAGCTTGTGACAGAAAATGAACTATGCTCAGGATTATTTTCATGGTTTAGCGAGATCGAAACTCAAAAGAAATTATGCTTGGAAATATTCCCATTGACCGAAGTTTTTCCATCATGATATCCAGAGGTTTGTATATGACCCCAGCATTATTGTTAGAAGTAAGTGACTTAACTCCATAGAAAGGGAACTAGTCCCCCAGCATGATTGCTATAATTAAGTGACTTCAACATAACATACCGATGTTGAAGAGATGCCCCCAAGCTTCATTTCATTCGCCTAAGCTACCTCTAGGCGGATGAAAAGAAGGTTCAAGTACTAAGTCAATGGAAAGACTCGACTCAATGGAAAATGATGTGTTTCATTTTTTAAGGAGATTGACACAGGAATAGAACTCTGTTCGTATGACCTGTTTCATTTTTTAATGAGCTTGACACAAAAAGGGAACCATGCTCATTGGGTACTGTTTCATTTTTTAACGAGCTTGAAACAGGAATAGAACTCTGCTCGTATGACCTATTTCATTTTTTTAGCGAGCTTGACACAAAAAGGGAACCATGCTCATTGGGTACTGTTTCATTTTTTAATGAGCTTGACACAGTAATAGAACTCTGCTCATGAATGGTTTCATTTTTATGCAAGTTCAAAACAAAAGGAAACTATGCTTGGAGGGACCTGTTTCATTTTTTAATGAGCTTAAAACAAAAAGGAAACTATGCTCAGAAATGGTTTCATTTTTACACAAGTTTGAAACTAAAGGTAAACTGTGCTTGGGAATGGTTTCATTTTTACACAAGCTTGAAACCAAAGGTAAACCATGCTTGGGACTTGTTTCATTTTTACACAAGATTGAAACCAAAAGGGAAACATTGCTTGGGAATAGCTTCATTTTTACACAAGCTCGAAACCAAAGGTAAACTATGCTTGGAAATGGTTTCATTTTTTCACAAGCTTGAAACCAAAAAGGAAACTTTCCTTGGAAATTACCCAACATGATGACCAAAGGTTGGTAGAGTGACCCCCAACATAATAAGCTAGGGGAACTACTCCAGCATGATGCCCAGAGGCCGGATACCTGCCCCCCATCACAAGGGGGAATCAACCACTAAAACATGTGGAACATTTAGGGATGTTTGATGACTAGGAGTCATGTGAGGAGTGGGTGTCACGTAGGAAAGCTGATCAATAGTCACAATACTCCCATCATAGGGAAAATACATCACTCAAAAGAGTGTGGACACTACAGATCTCATAGCATAGACATAATCACGTCCAAAGAGCAGATTGAAATCTAAGGGACCTTGGACAATCATGACATCAATATAAACATTTTTACCTCCCAAAGTGATAGGTAACTGAGGAAGGATCCCTAAAGGTCCAGTAGGCCTTCTATTGAAAGCCAATATCTGGTCAGTGACTGACACAAGCTGAGGAGAACCTATAGATTTCCAAGCAGTTGAGGATAAAATACTAACAGAAGCTCCCTCATCCACTATAGTGCAAAAGATTTCCTTATTCAAAATTCCTACAGATATCTAGAAAGGAACACTCGAAGAAAGACAAGATTCTGCTAGACCATTCCAATCAAAGGAAATGACCTCAGTACTTGGAGGGGGTCTTGTGGAAATGGACATGGTTTCCCCTTGCCCAGAACAATTTGAACTGACCAAAAAAACATTAGCAGTTTCTATTTCACTCTCAACTGGAAGACTAGAACAAGACAAAGATCGTGTCATGGTGACTACTTCAGTCTGGACATTATCCAATGAAAGAATGGGATTGAGTGCAGTTGATATCGACTCGACCACTTCAACTTCACTCTTTAACGAAGGAGTCAGATCGACCAAGGATGGAGCTGGATCGACCACTTCATCAACCAATGGGAGGGGTCAAGGGAAAACTTATGATATCCATTTGGAAGGTAGTTCTGAGATACAGTAATCTCTTCCAACAATTATGAAGCTTCATCCATGCATGGACAAAGGTAAGTACAATGCATGCCCTTTCATAACCAGCAAGGGTCTGCATCTCTACCCTTTCAACCCTTAATTAAAATGTCACTAGTTGATGGGGTATCATCAGTATGATGTCCAGAGACTGATGACATGGGTTGTTCGAAACGTGACCATATTTCTAATACATTGGAGATACCAGGGAATCTCTTAAGAAAATGGGACCCTTTGCAAATTTTGCAAGGGAATTTCGGTTTACGCAAATTCGAAATAGATATATCGATGTTCCCCGCATGATGATCAGTGCTTGGTGAGTCCCCAGCATGATGGTCAGAGGTTGGGATTATGACCTTCTTCCTGGTGTTCTTCTTCTTAGTTTTCCCTTTCTTCTTCTTCGCACTTGCCTTCTTACTAACATCAGAGTTTTCAGTAGGAGAAGATGAAGAGAGGGAAGCCGATTCAATTTTCGAGGAAGAAGGAGAAGGTTCATCATGAGATTGAGGCTCATATGATGAAGGACCTAGGTCTGACACAATTGGTGCACTTGGTGTAACTGGATTGGAGAATAACCATACTGGTAATCCTATTGTCAATCCAGGAAGATTCAACGTAGCCATAAATGGAGGACCAATAGTTCCACAAGGGGGAATAACAAATGGCACACCCTGGAAAGGGGCGCCTTGGTTGGTAGTCCCGGAAGAATGTTCCATATTTGAACTCCCTAAGAGTCTATAAAGTACCACACAAGTAAAACACTACTCAAGTCTAAAAGCAACAAGAAAACTGTGTGAATAGGAGTGGATGAAAAGTTAGGATCCTCACAGGATTATCAAGGCTTTACAACTTGATATATACCGCAAGGTCCAACAGTAAGATGCAACAAGGAGGATTGGGACCATACCCTTTCCTGAATATTCGACTACATGGACGGCACATGCATAGTAATCTCCCCGAGTGTTTTTCTCGGTGTATTGCGATGCCAAGACGGCCAAATGGTTAACTCAGTTGGTCACAGGAATCCTAGGAGTGTCTCCCGATATACTTAAGGTACGTGGGAGATCAAATCCGCAGTTGTGCTGTCTAATGCACAACCGTACGGCACAAGGCCTTCCTATATATTACCGAGTACATGAAACACCTTTCGATATATGCCAAGTACACGAAATACTTGGTGGGTACGTGAAAGAGATTCGATATACCTGGTTGGTACGTGAAAGAGCTTCGATATACCGGTTGGTATGTGGAAGACTACAATACCCCTGGAATACAGTGCTGGAAAGTAACGACAGCTGCCATGTTTTACGATGCCGAAACATGTCTCTAACTTAACACACAAGTTACTAAATTATTTTAACCTAAGCTAGCGTTAATTTTATCTTGTACAGTTAGGTAGATGCATGAGGTGAGTACATAAATGTAAACATAATGCAGTCCTCAACTACATGAAAAATGCACTTTGTTTCTTTACTTTTCGATGAAAACTACTTAAGGTAAGGAGAGAGTTTTCTTTCTTTTAAACCAAAAATTACTCAAATAGCAATGAAAAGAAGAATTCTTTCCTAGAGTGCAATAACTCTAACTTTCCGCAATAATAATCTAAAAAGCGCAAAGAAAATGAAAGATGCAACGAATTTTAACAATGCATAAGATAAAAATAACGAAGCGCTTTCAATTTTCACATGTATGTATCAAAAATGGAGCTTGATAACTAAATGCTTTTCATATCTATATACTGAAAGCGAGAGAATATCTACAACACTTACTCATTAAAAATACCCAAAGAAAAGAACAATAGGCACCCAAACAACTAAAAAGTACTCAAGAAAGGCTCAAAATCTACCAAATGCAAACAAAACTCAATGATTGAGTGAGAGAAGGGTTTGGAGATCAGATGTAATGATCTGAATAGATCCAACAAGATATGGTGGGGTGATCAAGGGTGGAAAGATCAAACCAACCGGTGGGGGATCGAAAATGTTAAATTTTGAGCATTAATTCACAATACTATTGGATCTTTACTGAGAGAATAACATATACAGTATATCAATGCATAACAATCACAATAAGCATCACAAGCATAACAAGAATCAAAAGCATGAGAGACAAGAGACATAGAGTTTCCGTGGGGAAAACCCTAAGGTGAAAAACCCCACAACTTCCTCAGAGATAGAGAGAGCAATGGCTCAACCAAAGTACAACCAAAATACACTTGAGATAGTCTCCTAGAGCAGATGATCCTCCTCCTCACTAGTGCGCCACTTTCTAAGTGAGAAAAGTGTTACTTTCTGAATGATCCAAATAGAGATCTCCCGATCTCTATTTATACTTAACCTGTTTTCCCAGTTACACTATGGGGCCGACTTGTCTATCTAGATGCATCCACAATATAATATATATTTCAAGGCCGACCCCACACATGGTGGTCTAATAACCCATCGGAAAGTACACACACTTGCGACAATTGTCAATCCACATGACGACACTTCCTTATAGAGGAATAACACATCTCTAATAAGGGTACAATAAATATATATGAAATACATAGATGAAATACATTCCGAAGTTACATATACATCAACACTCCCTCTTAACTAGGAAGGTATTTCTCGACACAGATCTGCTAGACAAGTCTTCTTCTCGGGATAATCATCATCGATGCATCATCATCATCATCGTCACTGCTGCTGCTATCTCAACCAATATCTGACTCTACTCGTCATAGGAAGTTCTACAGAGCCAGTCCAT
This sequence comes from Larix kaempferi, assembly GCA_027924585.1. Lineage (NCBI taxonomy): Eukaryota > Viridiplantae > Streptophyta > Pinopsida > Pinales > Pinaceae > Larix > Larix kaempferi. The sequence continues at coordinate 106,691 of BSBM01000099.1, read as the reverse complement.
TTTCATACTGGATGTAGGCCCACCACCTGCAGGTCTTCGTCATCACTGGCCATACTATGGACTCCTCAAGACTTATTATGTGCGTCACAAAACCTCAAAATATCATCCCAGGCTGTTACGAGCACACATATCTACCTATAGGATCTCTCAGGGCCATATTATATGTGACCTCACCACAAAACCTCACAAGAACATCCTAAGCTGTTACGAGCACACAACTCTACCTATAGGATCTCCCAGGGACAGATAATATGTGGTCACCACAAAACCTTGCAAGAGCATCCCAGGCTGTTACGAGCAAACAGCTCTACCTATAGGATCTCCTAGGGACAGATTATATGTGGTCATGGCAAAACCTCGCAAGAACATCCCAGGACTTATTATGAGCACACAGCTCAACCTATCAGATCTCCCAGGGACATCTTATATGCCATAGGAAAAAACCTCAAAAGAGCATCTGCCAGATATCCCAAGGCCAAATTATATGCCATAGGAAAAACCTCGAAAGACTATCTGCAGATTTCCCAGGGCCAAATTATATGTCCTCCCAGAGCAAAACCTCGAAAGACCATTTTCCAGATATCCCAAGGCCAAATTATATGCCATAGGAAAAACCTCGAAAGACTATCTGCAAATCTCCCAAGGCCAAATTATATGCTCATCTGTACAACCTGATCCACATCCATAGAGTATCAACCTGATACTCACCATACAACATCCTGATGTACACATGATCATCCTAATCATCATCACTGCAACATCCTGCTGCATGTCATCTGGAGCAACATCCTGAAGCTCGTCATCCATGATCATCCTGATCATACAATGCATCTACCTGATGCATACCAAGTATCTACCTAATACATATCATCATACATGATCCACCTGATACAAATACAAATACATGATACATATCACCATACATGATCCATCAGATCATACAATGTATCCACCTGATACATGGTCCAAGCATCCAACATGATGCATATACAAAATACATACAAATGATCCTACTGATCATATCCAACATCCAACATGATGCGTACATACATATAAATGATCCAACTGATCATATCCATCATACATACATATACATATAAATGATCCAACTGATCATATCTAGCATCCAACATGATGCATACATACATATAAAAATGATCCAACTGATCATACAAAGCAGAAACCAGAACATCATCCTGATGCTCATCATCCAGCTCTTACATCCACAACCATGTGAAGGATCCTCCTTACAACATGCTTGGAATGGCTTCAGCAAATGTGTCCATCACTTCTTCCTCAAAGTGTCATCAATCTGAAGAACGCCAAGCCTCTCCTTGAAGTACTCGAACTTCACCCTAGCTAGTGGCTTCATCAGCACATCTGCAATTTTCTCGTCCGTCGCAATGTACAAGAGCTTCAAAGCTCCTCTCTGCACCATATCCCTGATATAGTGATATTTGATCTCTATGTGTTTTGACCTTTCATGAAACACTGGTTTCTCAGATAGCTTCACACAACTCTGGTTATGACAAAAGATACCAATAGCATCCAACAGGAGATCAAATAACTCAGACAGTAGCTTCCGTAGCCATACTGCCTCACAACTAGCTGAATAGGATGCAACATACTTTGCCTCAGCTGTACTCAGTGCTATCTAGGAGTACTTCCTGCTAAACCAAGAGATCACACCTGATCCCATACTGAAGCAGCATCCAGTTGTGCTCTTCCTATCTGCAGCACTGCTAACCCAATCTGAATCAACATAACCCTGTAGGTTAAACTTTTGATTCACTTCATACTTGAGCCCATAATCCACTGTACCCTTCAAGTACCTCAGAACATGCTTTACAACAACCAGGTGAACACTCTTCGGATCCGTCAGGAACTGGATCAATGTGTTCACAGCGAAGCAAATATCTGGTCTCGTGTTTGTTAGGTACATCAAGGACCCAATCATCTGATGATACATAGAGACATCAACCGGCTCAGATGAAGCATCACATAGAAGCTTCAGATTCGATTCCATAGGTGTGTCCATGTCCTTGCAATCCATCATCCCAAATCTCTTCAGGATATCTACTGTGTACTTTCCTTGACCGAGGAAGATCCCACCTGCACTCTGCCACACCTCCATACCTAGGAAATAATGCATCATTCCCAAATCTTTCATATCGAACTCGGCAGCAAGCTTCCTCTTAGTATCTGCAATCAATCTATCATCTCCTATTACAAATAAGTCATCCACATACAAGAGTAGAATCACAGGATTCCCTTCCTCAACCTTGTAGTAAAGGTTGGAATCTGTTTTACTCCTGGTAAAGCCCAAACTAGATAGGAAACTGTCCACCCTACCATACCAGGTTCTGGGAGCTTGTTTCAATCCATACAAGGCTTTCTTCAATCTGCACACATATGACTCCCTGTCATGTATTTCAAAACTGAGTGGCTACTCCACATATACTTCCTCTTCGACTACACCATTCAAGAAAGCAGTCTTGACATCCATCTGGTGTATTTTCCATTTCATTGCTGCAGCCAGAGCAAGTATTGTTCTGATGGAAGTATACCCGGCTACAAGTGCAAAAGATTCTTCATAATCTATTCCCTCTTTCTAAGAGAAGCCACAAGCTACGAATCTTGCCTTGTATTTCTCTACACTGCCATCTGCAGCATACTTGATTTTGTAGATCCATTTGGAAATCACAACAGACTTCTCTTTAGGTCTTGGGACAACATCCCAAACATCATTCTTCATTATTGATTGGTATTCCTCAACCATGGCATCCTTCCATTCTTTCTTTTCTGCTGCTTCTTCATAACTGGAAGGCTCTTTGTTCATAATGTCACAGAATAAAGCAACATAGCTGGTATGTGATATGGTTCTCTTCTTTTCTCTGTGTTCTTCTTCTGGAATGCCAAATCTTTCTGCATCTTGAATGAGCTCTCTAGCCCATGCAAGTTTCCTCTTGTGAGAGTTATCCTCATGGGGTGGATCTACAGGTTCTTGCGGATCTTCAAACTCACGAACAATTTATGGAACTACTTCAGTCATGGTAGTGTCTTGAAATCTAGTTTTCTTAGGTTTTTCATAAACTTCGATAGGTGCCTTCCTTGATTTGATGAATGTTGAGTTTTCATCAAATGTTACATCCCTGCTGACATCAATCTTCTTGAACCCTGGAGGGTATATTATGTAAGCCTTCGATCTTTCACTGTAACCCACAAAGATACCCTTCTTTCCTGAAGGATCTATTTTAGTCCTATTTTCCTTTGGGACATGAGTGTATACTGGACAACCAAATATTCTGAGATGGCTGATTTTAGGTTTCTTACCAGAAAAGACCTCTTCTGGTGTCTTGTTGTCCAATATCTTGTGGGGTGTTCTGTTCTGCACATATACAGCTGTTCTAGCTGCTTTTACCCATAGATGCATAGGTAGATCCTGGTCATGCAGCATTGCCCTTGCTGCTTCCATGATAGTTCTGTTCTTCCTTTCTACAACTCCATTCTGTTGAGGATTATAAGGAGCAGTCAACTCCCTCTTAATCCCTGAATCACTACAAATCTTCTTGAAGTCACCTGAGGTGAATTCTCCACCATTGTCGGATCTGAATGTTTTGATCTTCTTATCAGTTTAATGCTCCATCAAGGTTTTGAATTCCTTGAACTTATCAAACACCTCATCTTTGTTCTTCAAGAAGTATACCCAAGTCTTCTTGGAGAAGTCATCAATAAATGAGACATAGTAAACATACCCACTTAGAGAACTAGATGACATAGGACCACATACATCTGAGTGGATGATTTCCAGGATATCGTTTGCCTTGCTTTCACTGCTTGAGAAATCCTTCTTAATATTCTTACCTTTTGCACATCCTTTGCAAACACCTTCATGTTTGGTCTTGATTTCAGGAAGACCCTCTACATCCTTGCTTTCAATTGGAAGTGCCCTATAGTGCATATGAGCAAGTCTTCTATTCCAAAGTTCACTTGGCTCCATGGATTCATGCACCATGGCATGTTCAGGTTGTCCCTTCAATTTATACAAACCTCCCTCTTGCTCTCCAATCACTACTGCATCATCTATGGTCTTTCCCTTTGGCCACATTAAGACTTGGCCATCCACAAATGCAACCCTCATACCTTTTGCATCCAAAGCAGAGATGGAGAGTAAGTTCTTCTTGAGCCCAGGTACCTAAAGGACTTCTTTCATCTTCAAATATTTTTCAGAATTTAGGTTGTAGGAGGCTTCACCACTTCCTTTGATTGGGTATTGATAATCATCCCCAAGTTTCACCTTATGGGGTGATTCATGTTCAGATAGATTCACAAACGATTCCTTAAACCCAATCATGTTTTTGGAAGCCCCACTATCAATCAACCAATCATTACAACCATGGGAGATAGTACCTGTGAGAGCACAGATTAGAACATACTCTTCTTCACTTGATGAGTCATCGCCACTATCATCACTTTCTACCCTAGCCTTCTTCTTTGGAGGTTCATCATCCTCGGCAGCATGAGCATGGAACTTTCTTTTGCTACCCTTCTTCTTCTTGCTTGAGTTGTTGTTATTATCCCTTTTGTTTTTGGGACAATTTGAATCAAAGTGACCCTTCTCATTGCATGTGAAGCATCTTAGATCCTTCTTATTCTTTCGATAGGATCTCTTGTAGCGAGAGTGCTTCTTCTTGGGCTTGCTTCTTTTGGTGTGAGATGCAAGAGCTTGATATTCAATCCCCATCTTTTCTTCTCGTGCCACAAGCCTTGCTTCTTCTTGTGAGCATTCTTCCCGTAGTCTATTGGAAGATACCTACTTCTTTCTTGCACAAATTCCTTGAATAAAGGAGTCCCATGACCTAGGTAGGCCATTCAGAGTGGTCATGACAACTTCACCATTCTCCACTATTTCATCTACTTCTTCCAGTTGTTCCTTAATTTGGGAGACCCTAGAAAAATAAGATTGAATGGTTTCTGCATTCTGAAACTTTACTCCTTTCAATTGGTTTTGTAGGGTCATCTTCCGATTTATGTTCTTCCCTTCAAATAGCTTGGTCAAAGAGTCAAACCTGTCCTTGGGTGTCTTTAGAGAAGAAACATGGGGTATGAAATGGTCTTTAATAGAATCAGCAATGATTCTCTTTGCCTTGACTAGGTTCTTCTTATGCAATACCTCGGCCTCTTCATCCTCTGGGATAGGGATGTCTTCTTTTATATATGAGTCCAACTCATTCTCTTCCGTGATTAACCCAATCCTATACTTCCAAGCTCGGAAGTTATCAGCCCCTTCAAGCTTATCCTCAAGCTTCGTGTGGTGAGACATCTTAAAGAGTACTTCAAATGGAAATACAAAATATTTAGGTCTTACCACTTGAAATGCTGAAAATTGGATCTAGTCCCGGATTAGGGTTTGTCGAAAAAAACCCTAAAAATTAAAAATGCGAATTTTAACTTTCTGAAAGGATAGAAGGATGCACCTTGATGAGCTGATCATCCCGTTGTATTCAGAATTTGAGATCAACAAAGTTTTACCCTTCATATTTTCCTTTTTGTCCTCCTGGGTTCACTAGGGAGAGCCCTGAATTAGGGTTTGAGTTTCCCAGAGATCTACCTAGCCAAAAATTTCGATCCAAAGCTCTAAACTTCGATTTTTGCAAGGAGCTTCTAGCTATGTCTTCAGATTCCAGAAATTCCTATTTTTGTGGAAACCCTAAATTTTAGGGCAAAATCTAAAAATGCTCAGAATTGAATTCTGATTGGACAGATAGATCCTCCTTGATGAGTAGAGTCAATCTACTATGCTGCTTTTCCCAAATCTGTGGAGAGAAACCCAATAAATAAGAAACTCAAGTTTTCATCACTGCAAAATGTCTTCTTCTCAGGTTAGCTCTGATACCATGTTAAATTTTGAGCATTAATTCACAATACTCTTGGATATTTACTGAGAGAATAACATATGCAATATATCAATGCATAACAATCACAATAAGCATGACAAGCATCACAAGAATCAAAAGCATGAGAGATAAGAGACACAGAGTTTCCGTGGGGAAAACCCTAAGGTGAAAAACCCCACAACTTCGTTAGAGATAGAGAGAGCAATGGCTCAACCAAAGTACAACCAAAATACAATTGAGATAGTCTCCTAGAGTAGATGATCCTCCTCCTCACTAGTGCGCCACTTTCTAAGTGAGAGAAGGGTGGTGCGCCACTTTCTAAGTGAGAGAAGGGTGACTTTCCGAATGATCCTAATAGAGATCTCCCGATCTCTATTTATACTTAACTTGTTTGCCCAGTTACACTATGGGGCCGACTTGTCTATCTAGATACATCCACAATATAATATATATTTCAGGGCCGACCCCACACATGGTGGTCTAATAACCCATCAGCAAGTACACACACTTGCGACACTTGTCAATCCACATGACGACACTTCCTTATAGAGGAATAACACATCTCTAATAAGGGTACAATAAATATATATGAAATACATTCCAAAGTTACATATACATCAACAGAAAATGCCCGCCACAACCAAGCCAAACACTTGACTGACTAATCACCCAAAATCAACCAAAACACATCCAAACAAGGACTATGTTGGATCTAGGGGCTGTGTTACCACAATACACAACCTATAGGCCTCAAGCAATTAGACCAAAAACCCAAAAAAAGGGAAAAACCTGCTGATCCCTATGTTTTAAGAGATCATTGCACCCTATACACAGGCAAGGTGTGACAGAGGGGGTCTTTCACGGGTTGTACATAGGCAAGGTGCGACACCGTCACAATTTGGCTTAAGGAAACATGAGACGGACAGACAGTGGCGCACTAAAGACTCAACCCAGGTGCACCAGTCAAATTTTGAGCAATAAAAGTGTGAGATCTCTCAAGGTAGAAGGGTAGGAGGCCTAATGATGATCCCAAAGAGAATCAAGGACACATAAGAAACTCTTTAATGACAGAGATATGATGGTAAGGAGGCTCAAAAGAATAGAAATGGATCAAACAAAAGACATGAAATCAAACATAAATGAAATCAATTCTACTATTTGGTATCCCCAATATGGTCGCCAAATCTGTTATCGAACAATCCACTTGAGCAGACGCGAGCCATATCTCCCTAGTTCAAGTGAATATAGAATAAATAGGACAGAATACAAGACTCATTTCCTATATCTAGTTACAGATCGAGTACTTAGATATCATACCTTTTAGATCGTGGATCCCTCTCCTTGTTGTTGCTCCAAGTCTCATGGTCATCAGATCTCCAGCTGCAAGACCTATCAAGACAATATGGAAACAATACAAGCAGTACAATATATCTAAACAGTAACTGATCTAAGTAAACAGTTAAGGAAGTAAACTACAAATAATAATCAACACGATAACATTTGTGGAAAGAGTTTGTATTACTGTATTAAAGGTGGGAATACATAGAAAGGAGAAGAACACAACCAAAGCCTTAACGTCGCATCCTCCATCCAACATGTCCAAACCAAACCTCCAAGATTGTACAATATTCCCAAGATGATTAGGGATCGCCAATATGGATTCTACTAGCATAAGTATACTATAGACCTTCCTCACTTTTGGAGTGGAGAAGAGTTTCACTTATATAGGGCTAAAGAGATAGGGTAGATTGAGGATTAGGGGGAGATGGTTAAGGGATCCTCCCATTAGGTTAGGAATCGAAATGCCACCTCACCTAGAGTCTAGCGATAGGTATCCACCTCAACAAAATTCTAGAAAGACCTAGAGACTCCACAAAATAGCCTTTAACCAACCTCGTCGCACCCTAGTAGAGGACACAAAGCGACAGAGGGGGTCTGTCGCACTTTGCCAGAGGATAAACTGCGACAGTGTCTCACCCTAGCTGACCAAGAACTGCAACAGAGAAGTTCTGTATCACCCTGTAGGAAGAAAAAGTGCAACAGCATACTCAAAGTGGTCAAGTAGGCAAAGAATTCTCTCAGTTGGATGTGTTTTAACACATAATGCGTTTAGGGGGCAGAGCAAAGCGTTTACACAATGGTCAAGATGATGACATTATCACAACAGTCATGATGACGACACTTGCACAAGGGTGACGACATTTTGGTGTAATAATGGTGCAGAAACAGGTTCAAAGTATTCCATTGGCTGAGGCTCTTTCTCAACAAAATGCTTGACAGAAATACTACAATATCTCTGCATTTTACTTACATCATGCAGTTGTTACAGAGATATTAAAATATCAATCCAAAATTTACATATATCATCATAAACCAACAGATTATTCATAGAAACCCTTATAGGAAATAAAACCACAAGATCTGACATCGATTAAGTAAAATTAACTGGCATGATTGCATGTCTACGATGTGCAGGTTGCAATTATCATCTCTGCGAGCGAAATATCAGTTAATCATGCATCAGTTAAAATTTGGCATAATATCAAATAGATTTACATAATAACACATATGATTAACAGTCAAATCTCATAGTTTTGATCATCAAGCAATCATTGGATTCAAAGATTTCACATCTGATCAAGCATAACACAGACTAAAACTGGATCAACACTTGAAAGCGACAACCCAAGAACAAAAAATAAAAAATTTAAATATTTCTTCTAGATGCAATTAGGGTCGTCGGATCATCATATATCAACGGTCGGGATGCGAGATGTGGGATGCCAAGTGTGGGCATTTGTTATTTAAAAATATATACACCCTTCCGCAATCCGCAATCCACAATTGCGGGTTCCAGGTTGCGGAACATAAAACACAACACGTGGTCAAACTATTCCCGCATCCCGCAATTGCGGGTTGCAAGAGCGTGAACCACTCTTTATTTACTTTTCTAAAACCCCTTTACACATCCCACAATCCGCAATTGCGGGTTACGGGATGATCGAAAATTTTAACCCAAAAAATTATGTCTGCAATTCACAAAAACACACTAAAAATGCATAAATTTTGGGAAGGAAAATTTACTAGCTCAATTAAATCAAATCAAAGGCAGCAAAATGAATGGAAAACAGGCTGAACAACCCCAAAAATTAATTAAGTTACTCTTTGATGTGGAATTGGGGCTCCCATATTTTGGATAAAACATGGGATCTGTTGTGCCTACAACAAATGGTGACTAGTTGGGAAGAACCGGTTATCTTTGAAAATGAAACCCTTATTTATAAGGCATCCATGTCAACCAACTCATGTTTCAACCTGCAATCTACAAAATGATCTCCTGAAAACACAATCAAAACAGCAGAGTTAGTCATATGATCGATACATTCCCATCTAAAACGAATTAATGATGGTATTTAATCTGGTAAAGCAATCTAGAAGCAAAACAAAAATCCAATACCTTAATGCAATCATGGAAGGGAAGATTTATGATTAACCTTCTTAATAAACTCAAATCCATTCTGGATTAAAAGACATGAATCACCTTGGTTTTATTGATTATTCATTTATGTACATATATATTTCTTTTTCTTTTTTTCTCTTCTTTTTTTAAAGATAAGACTTCTGTTGATATAAGGCCATTGTCCTGACATGGTGATCAGATGCTAGCAATGCCATTCAAAAACTTGATCTAGAAACTGAACAAGCTAGCTCAGTCAAGAGACTCCTTGTCTTTCATTTTTCTAGGCTGAAAGCAATTACCATGGCTTGGTGACCATAGGTGGTAATTCCAGTCCAAAATCAAATCCATGATCATGGTAGGGTTGGCTTGTAATAAGACCCCCCCTTATCCTTATACACAACAAACCATCTTACAAAAGAAAAGAAAAATTTATTAGTGATAGGTTAGAAGACACTACTATGGCTTGGTGACCACATGACAGCAGTGTCACTCACCGATGCTTTGCAGATCATGAATGGACTGACCTGCGATGGGATCTTCATGTTGGAATATTCCTATACTCCATCCTAGTCCTACCAACATTATCCATTTTCGCATTTTCAGTCATGCATGCAGTCATGATTTTGCATGCATCCCAGTCATTAGTACCAGCATCTAGCCCTCGGTTAGCTAGCCCCGGGAGCTTCTCACTGATTATTTTTATCCCTCCTAGTGTTTAGTGCGCCCTGCATGCAGTTGCATGCATCTCATGTCTCCTCTCTCACCTACCATTCAGTTGTACTTCAGTTCTTTCCTTGATTTAAAGCTAGACTAACTCTCAACTGACTGTATCACTCTGATGAACCTCCAGTGAGACTAGACTTCCCATTCTGACTCCAGTTAGCTCCTCATGCACCCTCCACTGAGCCTCTTTCATTCAGTTAGTGCCTCCATGTGCCAGTTACACCTACCACACTCAATTAGACTCATTTTGACTGATGGTTAGTTACTTATGCATTGATGACTCCATTGATGATGATAAAGAATTCTAGTTGTGCTTTGATGACACTTGAGTGATCTTTTGATCTCTCCATGCAGGCTAATTCGAATTGCCACGTTGGCATTCGAATCCTCTCACCATTGTATTATTTATTTTTCCATATTGTGATTAATGAATTAGTGTCTGTGAAGTTCTTCTACTTCTATTTGAGTTCTACTGTATCATAATTATGTTGCTCCTTTACACTGCATTGACCACTCTTCTTCTATTTTCCTGCTTAATATTAATCTTTCTTGTGAGGTATACATCAGATATTAGATCTGCTATGAGGAATTTCACATGGTATCAGAGCATGTTGAGAGTATTGTCTATCTCCATTCCTAAGAGTTTTTTGCAGGTTATTATTAAGATTTCGAGTGTAGCAGTTGCTGTACTTTTGCAGCAGTAGCAGTTGCAGACATTTTCTATTGTTTTTGCATGTCTTCTGAAACAGCTTCCATGAATACGGAAGGAATTACTCCTCTTTCTCCATTCAACTACGATGAATGGAAACCACAAATGATAGCACATTTGAAGAGACATGGTCTCTTTGATTATTGTTTTGAAAGAGAGTTCGAATCCTTTGAAGAAGAGAATGACTAGTTAGATGAAGGTGAAAGAGCCTCTGCATCCATGATGCTTAATATGTATCGATGCATGGTACACCACTTCTATTCTGTTGAATCTCCAAAAGAGATATGGGCCCAACTGGATGAAATATTTGGAAAATAGAATGAAGGGATTGGTCCAAACCATTTCGAGAGCAAGCAAAGTGATGCATTCGCCCTCCTTGATGGTCTCTCTGATCATGAATCGGTATCAAACATATCTCATATTGAAGTTGTCCACAAAGAAGAAGAACTTGCATATTCTACACTCATGCTCCAAATTTATTCTATTTCGAATTATGTGCCAACTCACACTCTAGAAACTGCAGAGGTTCCTAAATCCTCTCTTGCACAAGAGTCTGTTGGTTTGCATCATGATCTACTGAATGTTTCGGAGGTAAAATCAACCATTGGAGGTAATGCATTCGCTCTCCTTGATCAATCACCTCTTATTTTCTACTGTAAGATCATTATTTCATGCTCTCAGAAGGTTATTGAAGATGATGGCCATTTCCATTCGCTTGGGATAATTTCTCATGCATTTCATGGTTTAGATCTCACCTCTAATGGTTCAAAGGAGATCTCAAGAAAACATTCTTCAAGTCTTGGATATGATTTGGATTCAAAGCATTCACTATCATGTGATGGTTCTTTTGGGCATAATCTCACCTATGATGGTTCGAAGGAGAAAACAAAAGACTATCTACACATTCATGGTTTTGATCCTAGCTTAGCTGATTCGAATCATAGGTTCCAGGATCATCCTCATACTTTTGGATTTGTTCTCATCACATTCGATATGAAGAGCAAGTACAAGCACATGCTTTTTTAGCATGAACCACTTCTTCCCAAGAAGAAGATACCTCCAGACATATGACCAAGCATCACACCTGCTTGAGTTTGGAGCATTTATTTTTTTTGTGTGCTTTACAGTGTATTTTGAGGGGGGGTATTTTTCCCATGAGGTTTTCCCCATTTCCTCGGTTTATTGACTGTTATTATTATTATTCATTGTATTGGGTGACCTTTGGTCTCAGATACCAGGGCCCATGATGGATTAAGGGGGGCTGTTGGGATATTCCTATACTCCATCCTAGTCCTACCAGCATTATCCATTTTTGCATTTTCAGTCATGCATGCATTTTTCATGCAGTCATGATTTTGCATGCATGCATGCAATTGCATGCATCCCAGTCATCAGTCCCAGCACCTAGCCCTCATTTAGCTAGCCTCAGGAACTTCTCACTGATCATTTTTATCCCTCCTAGTGCTTAGTGTGCCCTACATGCAGTTGCATGCATCTCATGCACCCTCTCTCACCTACCATTCAGTTGTACTTCATTTCTTTCCTTGATTTAAGGCTAGATTGACTCTCAACTAATTGTATCACTCTGATGAACCTCCAGTGAGACTAGAATTCCCATTCTGACTCTAGTCAACTCCTCATGTGCCCTCCAATGAGTCTCCTTCATTCAGTTAGTGCCTCCATGTGCCAGTTACACCTACCACACTTAGTTAGACTCAGTTTGACTGATGGTTGACAGTTACTTATGCATTTATGACTCCACTGATGATGATGAAGACTTCGAGTTGTGCTTTGATGACACTTCAGTGATATTTTGATCTCTCCATTTACGCTAATTCGAATTGCCATTTTGGCATTCGAATCTTCTCACCATTGTATTATTTATTTGTCCATATTGTGATTAATGAAATAGTGTTTGTGAAGTTATTATGCTTCTATCTGAGTTCTAATGTATCATAATTGTGTTGCTCCTTTACACTGCATTGACCACTCTTCTTCTATTTTCCTACTTAATATTAATCTTTCTTGTGAGGTATACATCAGATCTTAGATCTGCTGTGAGGATTTTCACATGGTATCAGAGCATGTTGAGAGTATTGTCTATCTCCATTCCTGAGAGTTTTTTGCGGGTTATTATCAAGATTTCGAGTGCAGTAGTTTCTGCACTTTTGCAGCAGTAGCAGTTGCAGACATTTTCTATTGTTTTTGCAGGTCTTCTGAAATAGCTTCCATGAATACGGAAGGAATTACTCCTCTTTCTCCATTCAACTATGATGAATGGAAACCACAGATGATAGCACATTTGAAGAGACATGGTCTCTTTGATTATTTTTTTGATAGAGAGTTCGAATCCTCTGAAGAAGAGAATGACTGGTTAGATGAAGGTGAAAGAGCCTTTGCAACCATGATGCCTAATATGTCTCGATGCATGGTACACCACTTGTATTATGTTGAATCTCCAAAAGAGTTATGGTCTCAACTAGATGAAATATTTGGAAAACAAAATGAAGGGATTGGTCCAAACCATTTCGAGAGCAAGCAAAGTGATGCATTTTCCCTCCTTGATGGTCTCTCTGATCATGAATCGGTATCAAACACATCTCATATTGAAGTTGTCCACAGAGAAGAAGAACTTGCAGATTCTACACTCATGCTCCAAATTTATTCTATTTCGAATTATGTGCCAGATCACACTCTAGAAACTACAAAGTTTCCTAAATCCTCTCTTGCACAAGAGTCTGTTGGTTTGCATCATGATCTACTGAATGTTTCGGAGGGAAAATCAGCCATTGGAGGTAATGCATTTGCTCTCCTTGATCAATCACCTCTTATTTACTACTGTGAGATCATTATTTCATGCTCTCACAAGGTTATTGAAGATGATGGCCATTTCCATTCGCTTGGGATAATTTCTCATGCATTTCATGGTTTAGATCTCACCTCTAATGGTTCAAAGGAGATCTCAAGAAACCATTCTTCAAGTCTTGGATCTGATTTGGATTCAAAGCATTCACTATCATGTGATGGTTCTTTTGGGCATAATCTCACCTATGATGGTTCGCAGGAGAAAAAAAAGACTATCTACACATTCATGGTTTTGATCCTACCTTAGCTGATTCGAATCACAGGTTCCAGGATCATCCTCATACTTTTGGATTTGTTCTCATCACATTCGATCTGAAGAGCAAGTACAAGCACATGCTTTTTGAGCATGAACCACTTCTTCCCAAGAAAAAGATACCTCCATACATATGACCAAGCATCACACCTGCTTGAGTTTGGAGCAATTATTTTTTTTGTGTGCCTTACAGTCTATTTTGAGGGGGGGTATTTTTCCCATGAGGTTTTCCCCATTTCCTCGGTTTATTGGGTGACCATTGGTCTCAGTTACTAGGGCCCAGGATGGATTAAGGGGGGGTGTTGGGATATTCCTATACTCCATCCTAGTCCTACCAGCATTATCCATTTTTGCATTTTTAGTCATGCATGCATTTTTCATGCAGTCATGATTTTGCATGCATGCATGCAATTGCATGCATCCTAGTCATCAGTCCCAGCACCTAGCCCTCATTTAGCTAGCCTCGGGAACTTCTCACTAATCAGTTTTAGCCCTCCTAGTGCTTAGTGTACCCTGCATGCAGTTGCATGCATCTCATGCGCCCTTTCTCACCTACCATTCAGTTGTACTTCATTTATTTCCTTGATTTAAGGATAGACTGACTCTCAACTAACTATATCACTCTGATGAACCTCCAGTGAGACTAGACTTCCCATTCTAACTCCAGTCAACTCCTCATGTGCCCTCCAGTGAGTCTCCTTCATTCAGTTAGTGCCTCCATGTGCCAGTTACACCTACCACACTCAGTTAGACTCAGTTTGACTGATGGTTGACAGTTACTTATGCATTTATGACTCCACTGATGATGATGAAGACTTCTAGTTGTGCTTTGATGACACTTCAGTGATCTTTTGACCTCTCCATGCAGGTTAATTCGAATTGCCACCTTGGCAGTTGAATCTTCTCACCATTGTATTATTTATTTGTCCATATTGTGATTAATGAATTAGTGTGTGTGAAGTTATTCTGCTTCTATCTGAGTTCTAATGTATCATAATTTTGTTGCTCCTTTACACTGCATTGACCACTCTTCTTCTATTTTCCTGCTTAATATTAATCTTTCTTGTGAGGTATACATCAGCTCTTAGATCTGCTGTTAGGATTTTGATACTTCCATATTCCATCCAGAGCTGAAAGTCATCTCCCAAGCTTGGTGGCTTGATGTGGATATGGAATTCCACTTAGAACATCTATGAACATAATGGGTTGGCTCGTAATGAGACCCCACACCTTGTAATCTATGTTGATGTATTTGTAACTTTGGAAGATATTCACTTTAATATTACATTTGTACTTTATTGTATATCCAACACAGAGATGTATTATTCCTCTAATTGGAAGTGTCATCATTTGTATTTGCAAGTGTCACAAGTTACATTGTAAGTGTCGTCATTTGTATTGATGGGTTATTAGACCAATAGTGTGGGGTCGGCCCTAGTTAGGTCATGTAGTTGGTTTATTAGACTACCTTAGGAAGTCGGCCCTGTTAGTTTATTGGTAGGTCAAGTTAATGTATAAATAGAGGGTGTGCCTCTCTCATTCTATTCATTCACTCACTTCTAAACAAAGAGTTGTGCACAAGTGGAGGAGGAGGAGTATCTGCTAGAGACATCTCTTTGGGTTTGATCATTGTGATCTTGGTTTGTGGCTTATTCTATCTCTGAGGAATTTGCAGGGTTTTTCACCTTCTTGTGTCTATTGTCACTTGTGTTTATGATTGATATGTTGTACATGTTATTCTCTTAGTGATCATAGATAATATTGAATGAAATTATCAAAAAAATTAACATGGTATCAGAGCTGACCTAAGAAGAAGGAACTATGCAACTGCGGAAGCTAGGGATTCTTAATTTTTGGGTTTCTCTCCATAGATCATAAAAGGTAGGAATCTATATTGACTCTCCTATCAAGGGTGAATCTTTCTGTCGAGACAAAATTCAATTCTGAGCATTTTTAGTTTTTTGCCCGTCACTGCTGCGGGAAATTAGGCTTTCGAAAAAGGTTGGAATTTTTGGAATCTGAATCCACAGCTGGATAATCCTCAATAAAATCAAAGTTTAGAGCACAAGATCGAAATTTTTGGTTGGGTGAATCTTCCAGAAAATCAAACCCTAGTTCAGGGTCTTGTCAAGTGAATCTGGAAGTTTCAAAGGCAATTTTGAGGGGTCAAATTTTGCAAATCTCAAAATCAAAGTATACCATCTTGACCAGCTCAGCAAGGCGCATCTTTCTATCCTTTCAGAAGTTTGAAATTCAAATTTTGAAATTTTAGGGTTTCTCTAACAAACCCTAATCCAGCTCCAGATCCAATTTTCAACAAATCAAGTGGTAAGACCTAAAACTTTCTATTTCCATTTGAAGTACTCTTTAAGATGTCTGACCACACCAAGCTTGAGGATAATCTTGAAGTATTTGATAACTTCTAAGCCTGAAAGTATAGGATTGGGTTAATCCTAAAAGAGAATGAGTTGGACACTTACATAAGTGAAGAGGTTCCAGTCCCAGAGGGAGAAGAGGCTAAGGCCTTACACAAGAAGAACTTGGTCAAGGCCAAGAGAATCATTGTTGATTCTATCAAGGACCATCTCATACCCCATGTGTCTTCCCTAAAGACACCTAAAGAGATGTTTGACTCCTTGACCAAGTTGTTTGAAGGAAAGAACATAACTTAGAAGATGACTCTGCGGAATCAATTGAAAGGGGTAAAGATCCAGAATGGAGAGACCATCCAATCCTACTTTTCCAAGGTCTCGCAAATCAAGGAACAACTTGAAGCTATGGATGAAGTGGTGGAGAATGGAGAAATTGTCTTAACCACACTGAATGGCCTGCCTAGGTCATGGGACTCCTTCATCCAAGGAATCTCTGAAAGAAAGAAATTGATCTCTTTTAGTAGACTATGGGAGGAATGTTCACAAGAAGAAGCTAGGCTTGTGGCTTGAGAAGAAAAAATGGGAGGTGAAGGTCAAGCTCTCATAGCACACACAAAGAAAAGCAAGTTCAAGAAGGAGAAACCTCAAAGTAGATGATCTTCACACCAACAACACCACCACCATCCAAGAGATAAGAAAGATATAAGATGCTTCTCATGCAATGAGAAAGGACACTTTGCTTCTGAATGTCCAAAGAAAATAAAAGAATTCTTCAAAAATAAGAAGAAGAACAAGAAGAAGAGGTATCATGCTCATGTTGCTGAGGATGATGGACCTCCCAATAAGAAGAATAGGGAAGAAAGTGAAGACTCCTCAAGTGAGGAAGAATATGTGTTGATCTCTACTCCCATAGGTACTATCTCACATGCATGTGATGATTGGCTTATTGATAGTGAGGCTTCCAAACACATGATGGGATTTAAATAATCCTTTGTAGACCTATCTGAACATGAGTCACCTCACAAGGTGAAACTTGGGGATGACTATCAATATCCTATAAAAGGAAGTGGTGAAGCCTCCTACAAGTTAGACTCTAGGAAGTATTTGAAGATGAAAGATGTTCTATATGTACCTGGACTCAAGAAAAATCTTGTCTCCATATCATATTTGGATGCAAAGGGAATGAGAGTTTCATTTATAGATGGCCAAGTACTCATGTGGCCAAAAGGTAAGACAATAGACGATGCATTGGTGATTGGAGAACAAGAGGGAGGTTTGTACAAGTTAAAGGGACAACCTGAACATGCCATGGTACATAAATCCATGGAACCAAGTGAACTTTGGCATAGAAGGCTTGCACACATGCACTATAGAGAACTCCCAATTGCAAGCAAAGCAGTAGAAGGTCTTCCTGAAATGCAATCAAAGCATGAAGTTATTTGCGAAGGATGTGCAAAAGGAAAGAACACAAAGAAGGCATTTCCAAGCAGTGAAAGCAAAGAAAAATGAATCTTGGAGATTATCCACTTTGATGTATGCAGTCCAATGTCATCCAGTTCTCTGAGTGGGTATGAATACTATGTTTCCTTCATTGATGATTTCTCTAGGAAGACTTTGGTTTATTTCTTAAAGAATAAAGATGAAGTGTTTGATAAGTTAAAGGAATTCAAAGCCTTGATAGAAAATCAAACTAATAAGAAGATCAAGACCTTCATATCCGACAATGGTGGAGAATTCACTTCAGGAGACTCCAAGAAGGTATGCAGTGATTCAGGGATTAAGCGGGAGTTGACTACGCCTTACAATCCACATTGGAATGGAGTTGCAAAAAGAAAGAATAGAACAATCATGGAAGCAGCACGGGAAATGCTTCATGACCAGGATCTGCCTATGCACCTTTGGGAAGAAGCAACTAGGACAACTGTATATGTGCCAAACAAAACACCTCACAAGATACTTGACAACAAGACACCCGAAGAAGTTTTCTCTAGTAAGAAACCAGAAGTTAGCCATCTCAGAATATTTGGTTGTCTAGTATACACACAAATTCCAAAGAAAAAGAGGACAAAGCTAGATCCTTCAGGAAAGAAGGGCATCTTTGTGGGTTACCTTGAAAGCTCGAAGGCTTACAAAATCTACTTTCCAGGGTTCAAGAAGATTGACATCAGCAGGGATGTGACTTTTGATGAAGACTCAGCATACATCAAATCAATTAAGACACCTGTTGAAGACAATAAAGAACCAAGGGTAACCAGAATTCAAGACACCACTATGAATGAAGCAATCCCAGAAGAAGATCGTGAAATTGAAGATCCACAAGAACCTATAGATCCACCCCATGAGAAGAACTCTCACAAGAGGAAACCTGCATGGGCTAGAGAGATCATCCAAGATGCAGAAATGTATGGTATTCCAGAAGAGGAACATAGAGAAAGGAAAAGGATAACGTCACACACTAGCTATGTTGCCTTGCTTTATGACATTATGAACAAAGAACCTTCCAGTTATGAAGAAGCAGCAGAAAATAAAGAATGGAAGGATGCCATGGTCGAGGAATACCAGTTGATCATGAAGAATGATGTTTGGGATGTGGTCCCAAGGACTGAAGGGAAGTATGTTGTGACTTCCAATTGGATCTATAAGATCAAGCATGCTGCAGATGGTATCATAGAGAAATACAAGGTGAGGTTTGTAGCTCGTGGCTTCTCCCAGAAAGAGGGAATAGATTATGAAGAAAATTTTGATCCTATAGCTAGGTACACTTCCATCAGAACAATAGTTGCTCTGGCTGCAGTGATGAAGTGGAAGATACACCTGATGGATGTCAAGACAACTTTATTGAATGGTGTAGTCGAAGAGGAAGTGTATGTGGAGCAGCCACTCGGTTTTGAGACACATGACAAGGAGTCATATGTGTGCAGGTTGATGAAAGACTTGTATGGCTTGAAGCAAGCTCTTAGGACTTGGTATGGTAGGATAGACAACTTTCTGTCCATTTTGGGATTTACCAAGAGTAAAGCGGATTCCAACCTTTATTACAAGGTTGAGGAAGGAAATCCTGTGATACTCCTACTGTACGTGGATGACCTGTTTGTTACAGGTGAAGATGGGTTGATTGCCGACACAAAGAGGAAGCTTGATGTCGAGTTTGAGATGAAGGACTTGGGGATCATGCATTACTTTCTACATATGGAGGTGTGGCAGAGTGCAAATGGAATCTTCCTTGGACAACGGAAGTATGCAGTAGAAATTCTGAAGCGGTTCGGGATGATGGACTGCAAAGCCATGGCCACACCTATGACATCGAACCTGAAGCTATTGTGTGATGCTTCATCTGATCTAATTGATGTCACGGTGTATCGTTAGATGATTGGGTCCTTGATGTACCTGACGAACATGAGACCAGCTATTTACTTTGTGGTGAAAAAATTGAGCCAGTTCCTGATAGATCCTAGACATGTTCACTTGATTGTTGTAAAGCATATTCTGAGGTACCTCAAGGGTATGGTTGATTATGGGCTCAAGTATGATGCAAATCAAAAGTTTAACCTGGAGGTTTATGTTGATTCAGATTGGGCAGGAAATGTTGCAGATAGGAAGAGCACTTCAGGGTGTTGCTTCAATATGGAATCAGGTGTGATCTCTTGGTTTAGTAGGAAGCAGTCCTGTGTAGCACTGAGGACAGCCGAAGTAGACTATGTCACAGCTTGTTCGGCCAATTGTGAGGCAGTATGGCTTAGGAAGCTACTGTCTGAGTTATTTGATCTCTCGTTGGATGCTACCTATATCTATTGTGACAACCATAGTTATGTGAAGTTTTCTGAGAACTCGATGTTCCATGATAGGACGAAGCACATTGAGATCAAATATCACTATATTAGGGATATGGTGCAGAGAGGAGTAGTGAAGCTCCTATATGTTGTGATGGACGAGCAGGTTGCAGATGTGTTGACTAAAACACTAGCCAGGGTGAAGTTTGAGTACTTCACAGAGAGGCTTGGTGTTCTTCAGATAGAAGATACTTCGAGGATGAAGTGATGGAACACATTTGCTGGAGCCATTCCAAGCATGGTGGTAGGAGGATCCTACCCATGGTTGTGGATGTAAGCTCTATGTGATGAGTACCAGTACAATGCTTCAGATGAAAGGCATCAGGATGATGTGGTGATGATCAGGATGATCATGTGTAATGAGTATCAGTACGATGCTCCAGATGACATGCATCAGGATGATGCGGTGATGAGTATCAATATGATGCTCCAGATGACATGCATCAGGACGATGCGGTGATGATCAGGATGATCATGTGTGATGAGTATCAGTACGATGCTCCAAATGATGTACATCAGGATGATGTACGGTATGATGATGATTAGGTTGATCATTAGCATCATGATGATGCTCCGTGCGAGGATCATCAGGTGGATCATGAGTTTTAGAATGATACTCAGAGGTCGATGATATGTGGCAGGTTGTGAAGTAGCATGTGAAATATCCTGGGAGATCCGATAGGTTGAGCTATGTGCTCGTAATCAGTCCTGGGATTCTCTTTCAAGTTTTTGCTAGGCAGGCATGTAATCAGTCCTAGAGATCCAATAGGTTGAGCTATGTGCTCGTAATAAGTCCCGGGATGCTCTTTAGAGATCTTTTCAGTCGTGCTTAGGAACGTAAAATGTTCATGGGGTTACTCTTTTAAGGTTTTTCCTATTCACATGTAATCACTCTTTGTTGTATCTCACTCACTCTTGACCAGATTTAGATTATGCAGTAGGTGTTTTTTCTAGATACATGCAAGAGCCTCATGAGATTCATTGGAAGGATTCCAAAAGGATCTTGCATTATGTGCAAGCAACCAAGCAGTTTGGGATACACTATGCAGCTGGTTCATCACTTGAACTAGTTGGTTTTACTGATTCGGATTGGGCTGAAGATAGTACTAAATGGAAGTCCACTTCTGGTTATGTATTTATGCTTGCACATGGTCCCATTTTATGTTATAGCAAGAATAAGCATACTATTTCCTTATCATCAGCTGAGGCTGAATACTGGGGAGAAATGAATGCAACTACACAATGTGTGTGGTTGCAAGGTATTCTTGGGGAGTTTGGCTTTGCATTTGATTCACCCACAATAATTTGGTGTGATAATAAAAATGAAATCAATGTCTCGATTGATCCAATACAGAGACAGAGGACCAATCACATAGATATACACATGCACTACATCATGATCTTTGTGCATGACCATATTATTGCCTTGCAGCATTTCCCAGCTACTTAGCAAACTGTTGATATATTCACCAAGAGTTTCATAGAAAATACCTTCACCTACCTTAGATCACTCCTTGGGGTGGGTGATGCATGGTGAATACTAGTATATTTTCCATATTTTGTTTCATGTCCATTTTAGAGGGGAGGTTTTATTCCCATGTGGTTTTCCTCCTTACCTTGGTTACATGGACTAATAAAAATTGTAAGAGGTGACTTGAGCCTGAGTTGCGAAGGCCTCATTTTTGTTTTGGATACATAATTCTAGCTTAAGTGGGGGTTCTAAAAAAAATTTACACCTGGGACCATAGTATCATGATGATAATTTCATTTTGACTAATGGTTCAAGCAAAGGTTAATGATGATTATCCAAGGTTGTTAGGAAATTAATGACCAATTCCACCACCTAGGCACACAATTTTGATCAAACAGTTAGTAAGGCACCCCCATTTATGGTCACCACCCTCATTTATTACCACTTATTACCTGAGGCATGCCCTTATCCCATGTTTTTTGGATCTGTGTTTCACTTGAGGCATCCATGCATTGAATGTGGTCATTTTTCCTCATGTTTCACAGTTTTGTCCTATCCTAGGCCACATACACTCCACCAAATCCTCCAACACTCATGTGATACCATCATTAATGTCCTTCCCAATGTTTAGATTAGGAATTCATGACACTTTGAGGTGATTTTGGAGACTATTGGTCAACCTAGGGGGGATTGAGGTCCAATGTAAGCTAGCCACTTGTAGCTAATTCCGATGCCTCCAAAGGCTTACGATTTTTCCCAAATGTAATATAATGGTGTTCACAACTCATTTATAGAATAACCTAATATTTGATCATTTGTGGGTATATTGTGCCTCTTTAAAACTATTTTCTTATATACTTAGTCAAATTCTTGATTGTGAGAATATATTTAGCTAGTAGATCCTTCTGTGATTTGAATTTCATAGCCATGATACGAGATGGAAGGTGGCCATGGATGAAGAATATGTGTCACTGTAGAACAATGAGACATGGGATCTTGTCTATCTTCCCCCACGGATAAATCTAGTTCAGTGCAAATATATCTACAAAACAAAGCTTGAATCCGATGGATATACAACCAAGTACAAGGCTCCATTGGTTGCAAATAGGTACTCACAAGTTCAAGGATTGGACTACAATGAGGCATTTGCTCCTATAGCAAGAATGGATTCAGTGTGACGTATTTTGGCTATTACAGCTTCAAATGCATGGGACGTACATCACATGGATGTAAAGAGTGCCTTCCTGCATGGTGAATTAGAAGAAGAGATCTATATGAAACAACTTGAGGGGTACACTGATGATCCATCCTTAGTATGTAGACTGATGAGATTATTGTATTGGCTCAAGAAATCCCTAAGGGCATGGTATGCCAATATGGTATCTTTCTTACTATCACAAAAGTTCGAAATGTGCAAATATGACCGCAATGTCTACATGAAACAAAAATGAAGTTTCCTACTATTGATTGTTGTATGTGGATGACTTGCTCATCACTGGTGGTTCATCTATTGGGTTGAGGAACATCAAGTCTTCTTTGAGTAAATACTTCTCCATGACAGATCTAGGATAGTTGAAATAGTTTATTGCCCTTGAAGTAACTTAAAATGCTTCAGGAATCATGATTTCACAATCTAGGTATGCATATGAATTGCTAAAAAAAATTCACATGATTGATTGCAAATATGCAACATTTCCTTTCCTATTTGGAATCATATTGGAAGAAGGTGGTTCTACTCCTTTGGTTGATAGCACTCTTTACAGACAATTGATTGGTATCTTGTTGTACTTGACACATTTGAGACCAGATCTATCATATGGTGTTGGTGTTGTGGCTAGGTACATGCAGGAGCCACATGAGCTACATTGGAAGGAAACAAAGAGGATCTTGCACTATGTGTAGGGTATGAGAGAGTTTGGTATACATTATTCTACTGGTGATCGGTTAGGTCTGGTTGGTTTTACTAACTCATATTGGGATGCAAACAACACTGACAGAAAATATACTTCAGGGTATGTATTCATGTTTGGATCGGGACCAATTTGTTGGTCAAGCAAGAAGAGAGCAACACTCACACTCTCTTCAGCAGAAGTAGAGTACAAAGGGGCTGTGAATGCATCTATCCAAATAGTTTGGTTTCATGGGATCTTAACAGAGTTTGGAATTCACACTGCTTATTCAGTAGACCTTTTCGGTGATAATCAAAGTTCCATCAGGATCTCTAGTGGTTATGTTCTGAAGCAAAGGATGAAACATATTAAGGTTCACATGCACTACATTAGGGAGCTAGTGCACAACAAGACCATCTCATTGAATTATTGTCCTACATACGAGATGATTGCATACATATTCAAAAAAAAATTCACTCATAATAGATTTTCTTATCTCATATCTCTACTTGGTGTGGAAGTTGTTTGATCTCCCTACTGTCTTATTTTTGTTTGGGGGGGTTTCCCATGATTTTCCCCATTTCCTTGTTTTATGGAAAGATACTCTTTTTATCATTTATTTGATTATATGGGTGACCTTTGGTCTCAGTAACCAGGGCTTAGGATGTCCAAATTTTGATTAACAGGGGGTGTTAGGATAATTAATACTCCATCCTTGTCCTACTTAGCATTATTTTATTTTTCCTAGTAGTTGATGATGTCATTTTCCCCCTAGTGGTGTGCATATGTCATCTAGGACCCATTAGCCACCTAATGTTCCATGCATGCATGATTTTAGGCCCACCACAGTCAGTTCCCTACATTTTAGGATCTAACTATGTGTTCTAGTTCAGTGCACCTAAGTTCCTAAACTCTACTGGGGGCTTCAGCTCCGATCACCACTGTTTGTGATCTAATGCCTCCTTTTTCACCTACTTTTCATCTAGAAATCACTAATGCACCCTCCTTGGTCAGCTAACTAACTGTCTTTAGTTAGCTAAGTTTTGGTTCAGTTGAGTTGATCTTGGGTCTTCCAGAGCACTCCAGTGGTGACAATTCCTATGCTAGACAAACTGAGACTTGAATTCTCCTAGGATATTTGAATTCTCTCTACTGTAACATATTTGTGAACTATATTTATTAATGGATAATGTTACACATTTATGATTCCATTTGAGTTCCAATGCATGATTAATTTTACTGCTCTTTTCTCTACAATTTTAACTGTAATTCACCTTGTATGCTCATTCTTTCATTGTGAGGTATTCTCATCTCTGTGATATGCTGTGACTTATAAGTTCACATTGTTTCCCCATGGATAACTCTAGTAATCAGATGAACCATGGTTGTCGGAATAGGCCCACTACCTGTGGGTATGGACCCAATGGTTGGATGAACATTGAACTATAGTGGTGGGGGTAGGTTCAGTGGCACCAGGGATGGTGCGTCACATGGATGCCAGAGTTAGAATGGAGGTTGAAGTGGAAACAAGGTCACTAGAGGGGTCCACCACCAACTATCCCTCTATAAAATGGGTTAGGATTCATGTCGGACATGGGACTAGATGGAGCTATAAGTACAGGTGACTTTGAATCATAGGATCCATATGTGAATTAAGGGGCATTGTCATGTACCCCATTTTTTACCGTTGTAATATTTTGGGCTGTAATGTAAATATTGTATGCATATTATGTATGATTCCTAGCGTGGAGCTCAAGGCCAAGGCCTCGCTAACGAATGATTGATCTTGAAGAGGAAGGTATTTATAATTATGCTACCCATGTGCTAGAGAACCATGGGAATTGTAAATATGCATCTTAATATAAATGCCCACAACTAGCTATGCAATGCAACAAGAGATGGGGGCATGATATTGCAAGGAATTGGGAGGGAAATATTCAAACCCTTGAGCCAATGGTGTTAATCCATTTGTCAATGAGAAAACCCATAAACCACCAACTACCCATTTTGGGTTATGCACCCAATCATTTAATTCTTCCAAGAGTTGGTTGAGGCAGTTAATGCCTTGGGAATGGAGAAATATGGCAGTCAATTTCGTGTATGGGCAAGCCATCAATATGGAAATTCGTATTTTTCTTCTTGGGCAAGAAAACACCCACAAAATGGTGCCCAAAGTCATTATTCACCCAGGAGTTTGTCTCTCTCACGAGTGGGGAGCTGCTGGGCGTTTTTCTCCACTGATTTTTCTGTGTTTTCCTCCTTTTTCCGTGGCTGGGAACTCGTTTTTACATTGCCCCGGGGTTTGGGAAAGAGGAGTCACGATTTTGGGGTTTATGGAAGCCGTTTTTTCCCTATGAATGCCCAAGAACGTTTGCTGAAACGATTTTGCTCTCCCAAGGTTGATTCCTATCCACCATTGTTTTTCTGTTTTGGCTGCCCACATTTTTCCGTGTTACCCGACACTTGGGATTTTGCTGTTATGTGCATCCATGCCCAGTTTTGAGTTGTTGTGTGTAGAATACTGTTGGGGATGAGATGGGTATCCATTGATTTGGGCTATGCTGAGCTTGAGAGTCCCCTTTTCCTTGTAGATATCAGGCCCAACTTGGGGGTGGTCTCTGAGTGCTAAAATAATACAGGCTGGGCAGAGACCTACGATTGGGAGGAACGTTGCAGCGACATAGCTAGTTGTTGGGGACCAAATTACATTGAGATAAGTATATTCTCTCTTTGTAATTAATTCTACAATGTGATAAGTTAAATGGTTGTTATTGATATATTGATTGCATATGAAATTATGTGTGTGGATGAGTTTATCTCCATTGTGCATGTTTGTTGAATTTACATCTGCACACATGGGTTTTTAATAAATGAATTTTAATGAAGGGCTGAGTTTGCTTAAAAATCCCCATATATTGGCTTCATGTTCCCTCCCTTGCCTTGGATGGATGGGTGGGGACGTTACAGGCATTGGGATTAAATTCCGAGGAAGAATTTGTGTGCCTTAACGGTGCGCAGTGAGAAGGGTCCAATGGACCGTACTGTGGGGACTTCCCCCGTAGTCTACGTGGGTAACTCAAGGAATCAATGGTGGAAAGTGCGTAAGTGCGAAAGGGATATGGTCTTAAAACATGCTAAAAAATCCTAATGCAACCATGCGTACAAGAGGAGAGCTCTCAATAAAAATGGCACTCGGGCCAACAACAAGCCAAAAACACCTATTGCAATAGCATGCTCCTTCGATGTAGAGTGGATACCGACATTCCACTCAAAATTCTGGAACCAATTTTTCTACTTTCCCTATTAAGGGAGAGGCATTGCGACAAGTCGGTGTCTAACTATGCAAATAACTACTAGGGGATTTTATCTCCTTAAAGGACAACAACTATGTTTCGAATGTATATGACAAAAGGGGTGTTGTTTGGATACCTAACCCCATTGTCCTACCTAGATACCAAGTTGTTGTTGATCCCCAAGTGGGTTTAGATGTTTGTTCAATTAAATCAGTTCTAGTCTCACTTTGAACTTAGGGAGTGAGTGGGTGCACAAATGGCATATGTAACTATGCTAGTAATAGTATGAATAACTGAAAAATGGCAGTAGTAGAAGTTGAAACTAACTTGAAAAACAAAAACTAAAACAATGAAATTTTCTTTTGATTTTCAAATCAAAATATCTATCTGCTGAAAAACGTAAGCAAAATTTCCAACTAATTAACTTCCTAAAATGCAAATGGACCAGATAAGTATGATAGTTTATAACAATTTCCAACTAAACTAGAACAAGGAACTAGCAAGTATGCATGCAGACATAGGTCTATCATGTGCTATAGCAAGCCAAAAGCAAACAGAAGTTCCACAAGCAGAAAAATTGAATGTATAAGGGTCGATCGGAATGGGAGGAAGCAAAATAAAGGATGGAAATGCAACAAAAATAAGTGTAGAAACCAAAAACAAGTGCAGGGAAAAACTATCTAGGGAATAGTCGTGCTCCGGGGTGCCGTATATTATAGAAAAGTCACATCGAGGGTTTTTTTCCACCTAATAATTCCGAAGCACAACTAGGGGAGATGAGAATGCTCTGTGATATTCTATAGGTGTAGATCACTCAGCTTGAACAAACCTCACAATTTCACTCAAGGAATTGCAGAGAAGAAGAGATAGAATAGTATAAATATTCACACATGAAACTCAAAGAATGTGGAAAAATGTTGTAATGTCATTCATCATCTATAAGCTAGAAAAAATATGAGAGTACAATATAATGAATTTGATTACCGCAAAGGTGATTTGAATTCTCCTCAAGGTGTGGCTTGGACTGCATTGGAGACATCACCCAATCAGTGGTAGTGGCCACTGATAGTCAAATTTCAGTCAAAGGTGAGTCTAACTGAGTCCAACTGATCCATGTGAGCACTAATTAAGGGTAGGAGACTCCAAGGGCACATGACAGACTGTAAGTAGTCAAGTGGCACTCCGATACAGACAAATGGAAGCTACAATAAGTTAAACTGAGAAATCAATGGATGAACTGAACAATGGAATCCAAGAGGTGTGTAGTAGGGTGCATTAGTATCCAGATGATAAAAACAAGGTGCACTAGGTAGGTAGGAGGGCTACTAATGGCTAAAAACAGGCTCCATGGGGATGAAAATGAGCACTAGGTGCTAGGGAGACTACCATACTGATGATTGGATGCATGCAGTATGCATGCATGCATGCAGAATGCATGAAATTCATTCAAATACTCATGATGATGGTGAGAATATTCCAACACCCCCGCAAGCCGAACTATGAGGAAGTAACTGAAAAAGTAGGGCCCTAGTAACTAAGACCAAAGTTCACCTCGTACAAAAATCTAAATAAAATGTGAGGAAAGAGGGAAACCCTGGTGGGAATAAATCCCCCCCTCAAGATACATTGTAAGAAGCTAATCAAGCATGTGCATCACTCACCCCACGAGGAGGCAAGTGACCTTCTTTACCGAGAAAGGATCTATCGGTAAGAAATGGATCAATGTGAGAAGGATGAAACCTTCCATTCTGAAAATCAAATCTGGTTCTCCTTGGATCAAGTGGATCTCCAACAATATCACTGACAGATATAAGAGTTGTGGTTTCCCATATCAGAAGAGGAGGATCATCAGGTTGTAGATATGGATCTACCATTCGCTCATATTCATTGTTAAGTTCTTGTGGATCTGGATCTAGCATTCGCTCTTCATCACTACCAGTTTCTAGATCTTCAGGTTCTTGTGGATCTGGATATAGCATTGTTGATGCCTCAGTTGTGTATGTGTTGGAATGGTGTTCAAGGAAAACAATAGGGGATGAAAACCAAACCAAAGGCTGTAGATAATCCTACACAAGTATTACCCTATCCTCGAGCTGTTTGGTGTGGTTAACACCCACGGATACAAAGGCCTCCGCTGGCACTTTTGTGTGTTTGATCCTAGAAAGGATATGTCTTCCTATGAGGAAGGACAAGAGTTTTCCTAATCCTAAGAGTTAGTTTAACTTGGAAAATAGATCTAATCTAAGTCAGGCCTATTCTAAAAGGAATGATTTGTTTGTGCACAAGATAACTTGATTTGAAAATTACTAAATCTTTTCACCAATTCAACAAACATGCAAAGCTGGATCTTGACTCAGTAGCTCAAGATATAATCATTTAAAGACATTCAACCAACAATAGCTTAAGGATTAAGTGCATACAAGCTTATCCTGTATCTAGAATGTTAATTGACAAATTAACATTAACTCAATGTTTTCTGTGAATCATTTGCAGAAATAGATAAAATGTTTTAGATAAAGACATTCATTTAAAACATCAATGATAGAGATCATAAGTTGAGAGAAATATGAACTATAAACCAATGCACGTTATTGATTGCAAATAATAAACAGTATTAGTGAATGTGTTGAATCAAAATCACAATCCATCAAAGACATTTGAAAAATTATAACAGAAGAGATAGCTGAAGAAACTTGACTGTGTATTAAGGCCTGCAAAACATTACATAGTCCGCAACAACAGAGCATCTCCAGTCTCTTTTGGTGATTTTGTCCCCTAACCATCCATCCCTTGCTATGAGATCTAAAACCCCTTAAATAATAATTACAAACTAATAATTCAGGGTCAAATCTCCCACAGAGCAGGGATAGTCAAAACTAAATTATCCTAAAAATGGCCAAGGAAAGGATTCCCCTTGGCATAAAACATATAACAATCCTTATACATAGGAATAAAAAACCAATTCGGACCCCAAACTGGGCATCATACAGTTTCGAAAGATCTCACCATATGCTTTCAAGGGTATCCCATCATAAGCTGAGGATAATCCAGATAAGCCATGAGCTGTTGATGGTAGCTGAAAAAGGAACTGTGAAATCTTCCCTGGATTTGCGAGAACTAAAGATATCTTCAAAGACCAAAAAATAAGCTAACAGATCATCTTTGAGAGGAATTGTAGGAAACACAGGTGACAATTGATGATTAAGTCCCGAACAATTGTATTATCTTGATCAACATAATCTTTATCATCCTTCTTCTGCTTGTTGAAAAGGAGTCGTTCATATGTGAATTGAACCTCACCATCTTCCTCTTCACTATCTGTACTGTGATCAGAAACATCAACATCAAATGGAGAAGGAATAGGTTCAGAGTATTCCATTGGCTGAGGCTCTTTCTCAACAGAAAGCTTGACAGAAATGCCAGAAACTCTCTACATTTTACTTACATCATGCAATTGTTAGCAAAGATATTAAAATATCAATCCAAAATTTGCATATATCATCGTAAACTAATAGATCATTCATAACGACCCTTATAAGAAATAAAAACACAGGATTTGACATCGATTGAGTATAATTAACTGGCATGATTGCATGTCTATGACATGTAGGTTGCAATTATCATTTCTGTGAGTGAAATATCAGTCGATCATCCATCAATTGAAATTTGGCATAAGATCAGATAGATTTACATAATAACACATGCGCTTAACAGTCAAATCTCAGATTTTTAATAACTAAGCAATCATTGGATTCAAAGACTTCATGTCTGCTCAAGCATAACACAGACGAAAACATGATCAACACTTGGAAACGACGAACCAAGAACGAAAAAATAAAAAATTCAAATCATTCTGCCAGATGCAGTTAAGGACGTCAAATCATCGTATATCAACGGTCGTGATGCGAGATGCAGGATGTGGGATGCCAAGTGCAGGCACTTGTTATTCATAAAAATGTACACCCTTCCGCAATCCGCAAATGCGGGTTGCGGATTGCGGAACACAAAACACAACGTGCGGTTAAAGTACTTTCCGCATCCCGCAATTGCGGGTTGTGGGAAGTATAAACTACTATTTATTAAAAGGTTTTTCTGCATCCCGCAATCCGTAATTTGTGTGTTGCAGGTTGTGGAAATAAGAACTTCACATACAAACAAAATCGCCCGCAATCCACAATTGTAGGTTGCGGGTTGCAGAATGATCGAAATTTTAACCAAAAAAACTTATTTCCGCAATTCATAAAAACACACTAAAAATGCATAAATTTGATAAGGAAATTTTACTAACTTAATCAAATCAAATCAAAGGCAACAAAAATGAATGGCAAACAGGGTGAACAACCTTGAAATCGATTCAGTTACTCTTTGATATGAAATTGGGGCTCCCATATTTTGGATAAAACATGGGATCTGTTGTGTCTACAACAAATGACGACTGGCTGGGAAGAACCAATTATCTCTATAAATGAAACCCTTAGTTACAAAGCATCCATTCCAACCAACTCATTTTCAACCTGCAATCTACAAAATGATCTCATGAAAATACAATCAAAACAACAGAGTTAATTATATGATTAATACATTCCCATCCAAAACCAATTAATGAGAATATTTAATCTAGTAAGGTAGTCTAGGAGCATAACATAAATCCTATACCTTTATGTAATCATGGAAAGGCATATTTATGATTAACCTTTGGAATAAACTCAGAGCCATTCTGGATTAAAATGCATGAATCACCTTGGCTTTATTAATTATTCATTTATGTACATGTATATTTTTTTATTTTATTTTTTTAAATAAATAAGACTTCTACTGATGTAAGGCCATTTCCCTGACTTGGTGATCAGATGCTGGCAATGCCATTCACAAACTTGATTTGGAATCTGAACAGGCTAGCTCGGTCAGGAGACTCCTTGTCTTTCAGTTTTCTAGACTGAAAGCAATTACCATGGCTTGGTGACCATAGGTGGTAATTCCAGTCAAAATCAAATCCATGATCATGGTAGGGCTGGCTTGTGATAAGACCCCCCCCCTTATCCTTATATACAAAAAACCATTTTAAAAGAAAACAAAAATTTATTAATGTATAGATTACGAGACACTAACATGGCTTGGTGATCATATGACAACAGTGTTACGCACTGATGCTTTGCAGATCATGAATGGACCAACCTGTGATAGGATCTTCCACCCTCCATCCAGAGCTGAAACTCATCTCCCAAGTTTGGTGGCTTGATGTGGAGATGTCATTCCACTTAAACATCTATGAACATAATGGGTTGGCTCGTAATGACAACCCCCATATTGTAATCTACTTTTATTGAGATAAATTATTATCAAATTGATCAGAATGGAATCCAGAACAGACAAGTCTAACCAGACTATGAGAGATTATACCATTTACTCATGAAACATAAGGTAAATAACTCTAGTATTCTCTTCAACTGCAGTTAATCAGACCAATATTTAAAATATGTTTATGATAGTGGGAAGATATCAATCAAGGCCCTGCAAAAATTGACTGTTTGATTCCATGAAGAGCATTTTCTGATATTGGTTGAATGGAAAGGAAGTTGGCATACTACCTGAAAACTTCAGATTGTATTAGTCTCAGAGACACAATGATCAACAACATTTGCCAAATGTGCATATTTATTAAAAAGAAAAGAATCATAAGGAAAAGAAAATCAATCAAAACCAAAGGAAAAGAAACAAAACACACTTTATGTACAAGTGGACCAACATGCTCTCCTCAAACAAAGTACTTTTTGAGCAGCTGGACATTCACTGAGTAGGTTTCTGAAAAACCTTCTATTGTTTGTAACCAGACAGTACCAGGACCAATATTTTCTGTAACAATGAAAGGTCCTAGCCATAAGCATTGGAACTTAGTGTGATCATTCTTGTCCTTATGTTGCTTGTCCAACTTTAAAACTAAGTCCCCCATAGAGAACTCCCTTTCAGATGAAGACTTCTCATCGAACCACCTCTTCACAAGTTGTTGATGTTGATACAACTTGTTTTTAGACTTTTCTCTGTCCTCCTCTAGTTTGAGTAATGTATCAATTTTGTGTTGGAGTGGGGAAAAGTCACCTTCTTGCACAGACTGTGCTAGTTGTAGGGAAGGGATCATGAGGTTGGATGGTAAGACAACCTCCTTACCATAAACCAAGCAGTAAGGGGAGTTTCCAATGGCCTCTTTAGGAGTGACACGATCTTCCCAAAGAGCATTGTATAATTGAATGTGCCAATTCTTGTGGTGAGTAGCCATTGTCTTCTTTAAGATGTTGATTAAATTCTTATTAGAAGACTCTGCTAATACATTTCCCTGTGGATAATAATTGGCAGAAAATTTTAATTTTATCCCTTTTTCAAAGGCATATTGAGTTAATTCAAAAGAGGAGAAATATGAGGCATTGTCAAACACTAGGAATTCTGGAGCACCAAACCTTGTGACTATTTGACTTTCCAAAAATGAAATTACTTGGCTTGTCTTCGCTTGTCTAAGAGGGACTACCTATACCCATATGGTAAAGTAGTATGTAGCTGTCAAAATATACTTGTGTTGCAGGGAAGAAGGAGGATTAATAGGTCCAACAAAATCCAGACCCCACTGCTGGAACAGGAATTGAACTATGACTAGCTGCAAGGGAAATGCAGGTTTCTTCATTTTTCCAGCACACTTCTGACACGGTTCACATCTTTTGGCGTAAGCATAGGAATCCTTGAACAAATTAGGCCAATAGTAACCCATTCTTAAGATCTTGTGGGAAACGGTTTCTCCTGAGAAGTGTCCTCCTGCAGGCCCTTCATGAAATTCCAAAAGAATATTCTCAGTTTGAGATCTCTCTAGACATCTAAGGAAAACACCATCATAATTTTTTCTAAATAAAACACCATCTATGAATTGATATGGTGTAGATTTTAATCTTAAGGCTCTACGTTTTCTAAAGTCAAGGGTTTCAGAAGCATACCCATGAATTAAGAAAAATTTAATGTCATCATACCAGTTAGATGCTTGAGTAGTGATAACATTGACAGAACCTGTTGAGGCACTTTCTTCTTGCTCCCACTCGACTTGTTGTCTTATAGGATCATTGGATTGAGCGGTAAGAAAACACAAGCCTTGGCCTTTAACTATTTTTACTGGTCTTATCTCTAAATCGTATTCTTGCAGAGCTGTCATCCAATGAGATCTTTTCTCCCCCAATTCTTTTTGTATTAGAACATTTTTGATAGCTACATAAGGCACAATTACTTTAGTTCTAGACTTCAATAAGTACGGTCTAAAATGTTTAACTAATTTATAAACCACATAATCTTGTTTGTCTATTTGGGAGTAATTTAACTCTGCACCCTTGAATGTTGAACTCATGAAAGAAATGGGAATTTCGAGATCATCTGGGTGCTTTTGTGTAAGAAGAACAACATAGGAAAAGTTAGTAGCAAAGGTATATAAAATAAAATTCTTACTGAATTAAGGAGACATAAGGGCAGGAGCTTCTGCAAAAGCCTTCCTAATTTCAGTAAAATCATTTCGTTGTTCATCAAACCATTTATAATGTGCATCCTTCTTAATCATCGATTGTAAAGGTTTAACAATTTGCACAAAATTTGGGACAAATCTGCGAACAAAATTTATCTTACCAAGGAAAGATTGCATGGCTTTGCGCGTACCTAGAAACCTGATCCTTGCGATGGCCTCTATTCATTCCGGATCTATGATCATACTTTCCTTTGAAACAATAAATCCTAGCAGCTTTCCTTCAGTCACTGCAAAGATTGATTTCTTAGGATTGAGCGAAATTTTGTATCTTCTGCAATGTTCAAATACCTGTTTCAGGGAAAACAAATGTTCATGTCATTTTTTTGAAAATATAGTAATATCATCTAAGTATACAACAACAAAATCATGCATAATTCCTCGGAAAGCTATGTCCATTGCTCGCTGGAACGTAGCACCTGCATTTATCAACCCGAATGGCATTCTCCTGTAGGAAAAAGTTCCCCAAGGGGTCCTGAAAACTGTTTTTAATTGATCATCAAGAGAAACCAAGACTTGGTTATACCCTGAAAAACCATCGAGGAGAGAAATTTTTTTTGAACCCGCAACTATTTGTAAGATCTGTTCCACAGTGGGAACAAGGTAATTATCTTTCTCGAAAGCTTTATTAAGATTTCTAAAGTCAACATGGAGCCTAATGTCACCATTTTTCTTGCGAACTAGTACTAAATTAGTGATCCACTATGTATGCCTGACCGAAAAGATAATTCTTGCTGCAAGGAGCTTTTCCAGCTCCTTTTTGATAGAAGGTTCCAAGCTAGGGTGCATCTCCCTCAACTTCTGCTGGTAGGTTTTAGTGTCTGGCTTCATCGGTATATTATGATGCATAATATTAGTGTCAAAGGTTTTTAGCTCGTCGTATGTCCAAGCAAAGACGTCCTTAAATTATCTTCATAACTTGATAAAATTTCTCTTTTCATTAGGTGAACAGTCAAACCCTAGGTTAATCATGCAAGGGTTCTGTTCACTTCCCAAATTAACCTATTCATAATTGAGGGAGGAGCTCTGAGTCTTACAATTTACCTTCTGCTTGAACTTATCTTGGAGGTCGTAAAAGTTTTCTAGGTTGATAATTGACTTAGGAATCAAATTAGTAGTGTAAGTGGGATCAACTAGATATTTTTCATGCTCGATTTCATCAATGGAAACATCTTGAAACGTGTCCTAAGATGTAAGAAAATACAGGATCTGTTGGTCATCATTAAACACTTTCCAACTAGTTATATTGTCCGAGATCGAAGGTCTATACATTAATTCAATAGAAAACGTATCTGGTGACAAACCTTATGGAGGTATTAGCCTAGATGCAGTATTAGCTAGCAGGTCAGCATTGAAATTCTGAGATCTTGGGACCGACTTAATGTTAAAAGAAGAGAGGGAATTAGTTAAGTCCCTTACAAAATTTCGATAACTAAGCAAATGAGGAGATATTCAATGAATATTGTTTCTTACCTGCTTAACTATTATTTCTGAGTCTCCATAACACTTAATTACCTGGGCATTCATATCAATTTCTTTCTTGAGTCCCTGGACCAAGGCCTCGTACTCAACAATGTTGTTGGTACATTCGAACTCAAGCCTGTAGGAAATCATGGTTTTGGTTCCCTTCGGATCGATGAGGACACAACCTACACCAACTCCATCTTTAGATATGGAACCATCGAAAAACAAAGTCCAAGCATTCAAATCTAACTTAAAATTAGTACTCACACTATATGCATTATGTACAATATCACCTGAGAATGGAACAGATGTAAAATTGACAATCTGATACTGATTCTGTGCGTTCTCAGCAGGTGACAAATCTATAGGTAAGTCTCCAAAAAATGTATCAAAAGTGAAATGCTCCACATGTGAGATGAAGTATGCAGCAGGCTCACTGGGGTCATTCAAATTTGTGACAATTTGCTTCATATAAGGCTCCCTGCTGATCTTTATCCTCTTTGGCCTCCCATTGTAAGGAATCCACAAGTGAGACCATTCGGTTGCAAAGTAGCCCTTAAGTTTTTCCAAACAATCTCTGCTCAGCCACATCCCATACATCTCTGGGATATCAGCCACAATGATATCCATAATCTGTTGGATCCTGGGGTCAACAGATAGAGTTAACATAACATTTCTTAGTTCCCCTACTACTCTCAGTTTGGATCGGTCCAACTGAACAATCTGAGTAGGACATGGCTCCCAAGCAACATTTAATTTCTTGCAAACTGATAAGGGAATTACATTAGATGAGGCCCCTGAATCTACCATACAATTATGAACGTTCCTGTTAAAGATCTCAAAGGTTAACAAAAAGGGAGGTGTCTTTTTCCCAACAGGTTTTGGGTTGCTGGTTTTGGTGTATGTCTCTAGATTATTGTTTTGAGTCTCCCTAGGTTTGTTGACAATTATGCTTTTGGGAAAATTGTCCCTGTTATACCTCAAATTTCCACACCATGTGTAAGTGAAAATATACATGTTTCACCACCACAGAAAACACGATGTTTATGCCTACTAAGGGTGTTAGGACCCTTCATTATAATGTTGATCCCTTCCCTTGTCACATTTGGAAGCAAATCCAACAAGCAAGGGGTCGAAACTCACCTTAACCACCTCCAAAAATTAGCCTTCTGGAATTGTCATTCCCTACATGCCTATGGGGGAGCGATAATTTCAATTTGTCATGCCCTGCATGCCTATGGGGGAGTGAAAATGTCAATATTTTCACACTTTTCTTAGTTATAGGGGAGCGAAAATTTTGGTTTAGGATTATCCCTTTGATTTTGGATCTTGTATCTCATGGATATTTTCTTGGGATGAGGTACCCCTTTGAATACCATCTCACATTCCCTCCTTGGCATGGTTAGATCCTTGATCGACATCTTCCTCACTTAGATCGATAATCTCCTCTTAGTGGTTGGCCTCCCAAATCCTACTTAAAGAGAGCCATCCATGAGCTATGGGGGGTGATCTTGGAAGCACTAAACTTATGATCCTATGAGTCTTGCAAGGGTGATGTTGGAGAGCTTGGAAGGAGGTGCTGCTACTTTGGACATCAAGGTATAACATTGTAATCATCTTCTTTTGGCTTCTTATCATTAATATAACTTAGCCTATTCCTCTCATTTTCATATCTTTAATGATGAATGCATGAAATTGTCTCTATTTATATAGTTAGATCTTTGTTTATACATATATTGCTTTGGAGAAGATGTTGTCTTTCCTTTGTGAATAGGTTCATAAGTCCATGATCAAAGGCTGGAGCTGGATCAACTTAGGAGCAACAAGGACAACCATCAGAGTGAGGTACGCCATCTACTTGCTTTGTCTTTCCATAGCTTATTAGCTTATGTATGAGCTAGATCTAGGAGGAATGTAGTGCCTATTTGTTTCCTATCTGTCTTGGGTAGGAAACTAGGGGCATTTTCCAATCCCAAGGGGATATCTACCTATTCGTAGGAAGAAAATCTCACCACAGTACCTCATAGCAGGGATCTTCAATAGTTCAAATACAAAGATATTAGCTTTCATCTTCTTTAAGTCATCAATCAAGTTGTATGCTATCTCAAGGATAATTGTATCTTTTTGTATGGTTGTTTTGACTCTGTTTGCTGTGGGTGTAAAGGTAGAAGCTTCCTGTGTTGGTTGTCATTTACTCCTTTTGTTGTATGGGTGTTGGACATTAAATATTGTTTTAGGTTCCTCTTCTTCCTCAACCATGGGAAGCTCTGCAAAGAAACTAATGGTATTTACCTCCTGGTCTTCTTCCTCATCCAAAGGTTCAGGATCTTGATTCTCCTCTAGTTCTTGTTCAGTGTGATGAGGAGAATGATGGGATTCTGAAACTAAGGCTTTGAAGATAGACAAAATTTCCTCTGAGTTCAACCCTTCCTCAGGATTGGGTGGGACTTGGTTTTGTTGAGGTTGATAGGGTCTTCTAAATGGCTGTCTGTTGAACCCCCTGTTTGTGTTCTGGTTTTCAGTGTTAGTTCTCTTGAGGTCAACCATTTCGTTAGATATCTTGTGGAGGATTTTCTTCATGTCACCCATTTCGAAAGGGTCTTTGTCTTGTGCAACGGGTTTTATGGGAACATCAATTTTCTTACGTGAAGTGGAAGGTTGTTCTACTCAAGTATGTAGATTATCCTTCAAACCGAAAATATCCTTTTCAACCTGAATGGCCTCAGTGAAGGCCTCTTGCAAGGTTTCTTTGTGTGTCCATTTAACCCACATAGCTATGGGAACCGGTAAACCTTTCACATAGTATGCAACAAGGAGTTCTTCCGCGGGAAGAAGAGTAATAGGGATTATATTTTTTAGATAGGAAAATCTTTGATTATAATATTTTACCCTTTATTTACCTCAGATTTTCATAGAAGACAAATCAATTACCAAGTCTTCAGGCATCTTATTATCTCCAAAATTTTGAATGAATATTTTCTCAAAGTCATCCCATGAAGTGATAGACCTAGCTTCTAAGGAAAATTACCAAATGGATGCTTTCCCTTGGAAGGTATATGGGAATAAGCTACAAACTACATTCTCATGGATAACATTTCTAATCCTAATGGCTTGCATGAATGTCTTTATGTGATCAAGTGCAGGTGACTTTTCATCAAGATTGAACTTAGGCAGCCATTTTTAAAGATTTTGAGGGAGTATGTGTTGATACCCTAGGATAAAAACGACATCTTGGTCCAACCAGGGTCTATTTTGACCTTTAGCCATCAGTATGTCCTCCGAAGATGAGCTCGAGGATGAATCACTATCTGAATATTCTTCAAATGAAGAAGATGAAGACGTAGGTGGCGGCGGTGGTGGTCCACATGTTGTCACTTGTGGTTGATCTTCTTGTGTTTCCCCAAACAATGTGTCAAGGTTAAAATCCAGGAGCAGATTGTGGTGGGGTGAATTACGTCGTTCCAGATTTTGGTTACCTAAATTATGATTAACAAAATTATTGGCTTTCGGACTAGTTTTCTAGTGATTTTGAATTGCTTCTAGTCCTAGATTACGCTCTCCAGCGATTCTTTGTTGCAACCTATCAACACTATCAGAAGAAATTTTAAGAATCTTTTTGAGTGTGAGGGATCCCCTTGTGGGTGATACAATAATAATATCGTCCCTCTTAGTTTCCTGCTCTACGACAGGAGTGGTAGGAATATTTTGAGAATTTTGTACTGGTTGTTCTATTGACATTAAAGCTTGGGTATAGCTACATTTAAAAATTGGTTCTCTTACTGGAGGAGGTCTGTTTAAGTTATGTTTAGGAATGATTAGTACATGGCCCTCCTTCTAGCGCCATTTGTTGATGCTTCAATTGTGTATGTGCTGGAATGGTGTTCAAGGCAAACAATAGGGGATGAAAACCAAGCCAAAGGCTTCAGATAATCCTACACAAGTATTACCTTATCCACGAGCTGTTTGGTGTGGTTAACACCCATAGATACAAAGGCCTCCGCTGGAAATTCTGCATGTTTGATCCTAGAAAGGATCTGTCTTCCTATGAGGAAAGACAATAGTTTTACTAATCCTAAGAGTTAGTCTAACTTGTAAAAGAGATCTAATCTAAGTCAAGCCTATTCTAAAAGGAATGATTTGTTTGTGCACAAGATAACTTGATCTGAAAATTACTAAATCTTTTCACCAATTCAACAAACATGCGAAATTGGATCTTGACTCAGTAGCTCAAGATATAATCAGTTAAAGACATTCAACCAACAATAGCTTCATAATTAAGTGCATACAACCTTATCGGGTATCTAGAATGTTAATTGACAAATTAACATTAACTCAATGTTTTCTGTGAATCATTTGCAGAAATAGATAAAATATTTTAGATAAAGACATTCATTTAAAACATCAATGACAGAGATCATAAGTTGAGAGAAATCTGAACTATAAACCAATGCACATTATTGATTGCAAATAATAAACAATATTAGTGAATGTGTTGAAGCAAAATCACAATCCATCAAATGTTAATATTCAATATGCTAAGACAGAAAATAGCAGCATTACATTCCATTTCACAATAATAGCATATACAGGATCACTGAAGAAACAACAAGCACAACATAAACACAAGAGACACATATTTATCTCGGGAAACCCTCATGGGGTAGAAATCCCAGCAAAGCTTCCTCAATATAGATGACCAGCAATATACAAAGATGCAAACCAAAGACATGATCTCCTCCTCCACCATAGCAGACCTCTCCTCCACAAGTGCGCTACATTCTGAGTGAGGGAAGTGTGTGTATAATGAGGAACACACCTCCTCTATTTATACACATCTATGACTTGTACTTTATATTAACTAGGTCGGTCCCAAATTTACCACTGGGTTAAATACCCCACTACAACTGACTGGGCCGACCCCACTAGGGTGGTCTAACAACCCTTTGACCCACATAACACATACAGGGCCGACCCCCACTAGGGAAGTCTAATAACCCAAGTTACCACATTCCGATGGAGGAATAAACATCTCCAGATAAACAATAAGATCTTCACGAAGGAATGAAACGTTTCTGAAATAATAAAGTACAAATATAATATTCTTTGAAGTTACAATATCTCAACACTCCCCCTTAAGGAGAAGGATATTATAACAACATCTGCATGAGCAAGGAGTCATAAACATCATACATGATACATCTATAAATCATTGGAAGCTTTCTCAACATCATCAGTAACTCAACCAGTTACTGGAACATCTTCAATACTGGAACATCAACATCTTCAGTACTAATTCTTTATCTTTTGCAGCACTCGAACAACTACGCAACATCAACATTTGGATCCTCACGATCATCAGCATTGTCATAACACGATCATCAGCATCATCATCTAGACCATCACGATCAGCAACATTGTCATCACACGATCATCAACATCGTCATCTATACCATCACGATCAGCAACATCGTCATCACACGATCATCAGCATCGTCATCTAGACCATCATGATCAGCAACATCGTCATCACACGATCATCAGCATTGTCATCTAGACCATCATGATCAACAACATCGTCATCACACTATCATCAGCATCGTCATCTAGACCATCATGATCAGCAGTAGCATCATCACACGATCATTAGAATCGTCATCACACGATCATCAACATCGTCATCTAGACTATCACGATCAGCAGCATCATCATCAACATCATCATCTATACCATCAGTATTAGTATCCACACCAATACAAGTATACACATGATCAATACAAGTATCCTCATCAGTATATATCATCAATACAAGTGTCCTCATCAATACAAGTATACATACCAGTATCCTCATCAATACATCTCATTAATACAAGTATCCTCATCAGTATATATCATCAATAGAAGTATCCTCATCAATACAAGTATACATATCATCAATAGAAGTATCCTCATCAATACAAGTATACATATCATCAATACAAGTATCCTCATCAATACATATCATCAATACAAGTATACATACCAGTATCCTCATCAATACATATCATCAATACAAGTATCCTCATCAATACAAGTATCCTCATCAGTCAAGTATACACAATAGTAGCATACTCTGCAATACACATTATCCTTTCTTTCGGAATTACGAGATCAATCATAATCATGTTTAAGACTATCCTTCCTTTCGGAATTATGGGGTTTACGGTCTAAGGATGATTAATCCCACTCAATCTATTTTAAGACAATCCTTCCTTTCGGAATTACGGGATTTATGGTCTAAGGATGATTAGTCCCACTCAATCTCTTTTAAGACAATCCTTCCTTTTGGAATTACAGGATTTATGGTCTAAGGATGATTAGTCCCACTCAATCTCTTTTAAGACAATCCTTCCTTTCAGAATTACAGGATTTATGGTCTAAGGATTATTAGTCCCACTCAATCTCTTTTAAGACAATCCTTCCTTTCGGAATTACGGGATTTACGGTCTAAGGATGATTAGTCCCACTCAATATATTTTAAGACAATCCTTCCTTTCGTAATTACGGGATTTACGGTCTAAGGATGATTAGTCCCACTCAATCTCTTTTAAGACAATCCTTCCTTTTGGAATTACGGGATTTACGGTCTAAGGATGATTAGTCCCACTCAATCTCTTTTAAGACAATCCTTCCTTTCGGAATTACAGGATTTACAGTCTAAGGATGATTAGTCCCACATGTCCACTAAGGACTTCATTCTTGGAGACCATACGTCTACGGATCAATTCAAGGGATTGAAGTCCAGGGACGATACAATCCCCACTTGTCCACTAAGAATTCATTCTCGGAGACCATACATCTATGGATCAATTCAAGGGACCGAATTCCGGGGACGATACAATCCCCACCTGTCCACTAAGGACTTCATTCTTGGAGACCATATGTCTACGGATCAATTCAAGGGACCAAAGTCCGGGGACGATAAAATCCCCACTTATCCACTAAGGACTTCATTCTCGGAGACCATACGTCTACGGATCAATTCAAGGGACCGAAGTCCGGGGATGATACAATCCCCACCTGTCCACTAAGAACTTCATTCTTGGAGACATATGTCTACGACTCACTTTAGGACTAAAGTCCAGGGATGATCCAATCCCCACATGTACACTAAGGACTTCATTCTCGAAGACATATGTCTATGGCTCACTTTAGGACTAAAGTCCAGGGATGATCCAATCCCCACATGTCCACTAAGGACTTCATTCTCGAAGACATATGTCTATGGCTCACTTTATAACGTGTGTTCAAGGATGATGCAATCCCCTTGTCAACTTAGACCCTGTCTAAGGACTATCCACCAACCTCTTTGTTGGCATCACCAATATAGGTATCCACATCATCGACCTCACTGTCGATGCAGGAAATCTCATCATAAGTGACCACATCACTCCCCCTTTCGAGGAGGGTCCTTCCAAGCTTGTCTCGAAAATATTCAAACTTTTCTTGAGGTAGAGGTTTGGTTAGTACATCGATAACCTGTTACAAATTTGAACTTTATAGTTCCTTTCTGCACCATATCATGGAACATTGGATTCTCTTCCATCTTGATACAACTCTGTTTGTCACATAGGATCACAATTGGGTCTATCTCAAGTCAAACAATCTAGAATCCATACTACTTCACAACTAGTAGAACAACCAGCCATATATTCTGCTTGTGCTGAGAACCACACTAGACTACATCCAACTAAACCACGAGATCATGGCTGACCCCAGACAATAACATCCTCTCGATGTGCTCTTCCTGTCTGATACACTTTCTGCTCAATCAACATATGTGTAGCCATCTGAAGTATTGATCTCCAAGATATCATATATCAAAGTCTATCGTATCCTTTAGGTACCTCATCACATGCTTTTCAACTATCAGGTGAAGACATCTAGTTTCCACTAGATATTGACTCAAGGTGTTCA
Source organism: Larix kaempferi (assembly GCA_027924585.1). Classification (NCBI taxonomy): domain Eukaryota; kingdom Viridiplantae; phylum Streptophyta; class Pinopsida; order Pinales; family Pinaceae; genus Larix; species Larix kaempferi. Next base: position 62,966 of record BSBM01000099.1, on the reverse strand, counting down.
CAGCAAAGCATATATCTGACCTAGTATTTTTTAGATACATCAATGACCCAATAATTTGTCTGTACAGTGTTATATACACTAACTCTGATGAGTCATTCACTAACAGCTTCAAGTTGGAATCCATGAGAGTGGCCATTCCAACATATCAAGTCCTCTCAAGATTTGCACATCATACTTTCCTTGGTTGAGAAAGATTCATTCTGAGCCTTGCCATACTTCTAGACCTAGGAAGTAATGCATCAATCTGAGATCTTTCATTTTCATTTCTGCAACCATCTATCTGTGCCATCTCTCGTCAGATGGGTCTACTGATATGAGCCTCAACATCATTCGAACTCTGTGGTGAGTTCCTTCTTGCATCCATGTCATCTATGTATAGAAACCATATTCAACCTTGTAGCAAAGGTTGAGATCCACATCACCCATGGTGATCACTATCGATCGTGGGTACCCATACAGAACCCGATTCACACTTTTTCTTTAATTACACCATTAAGTGAATGGTCTTATCTAGTCACTTGGAGCAAACATCTCATCATGATTCTCTTCATCTTTCTAAGAGAATCTTCTAGCCACAAGCCTTCTATATTTTGTTTGATTTGTAAATCTTCTTGTTGAACATCCATCACTTGTTCGGTGTTCATCATTCTTCATGATCTTTCCTACATATCAAAATTAAGTACATGATTAGTAATACTTCATAATCATGAAATCATGTTGACATGATAACCTATTATGCATAGAGATATCATTTACGTAGTTATGCAACTATCTTGACCAATACTTTGGCACAACACTTTTCCATATCCTGTATGCATACAGTGGCTATCTAGATGCCTTCCATCTCTACCAGAACATACTATCGAGAGTGTGCACAGCTCTCAGCATGTCAACAAAGAGGTTTCATTCTAGAAAATCAACAATGGAATGTTTGTCCAATTTACCAATCATATGCATATTAGTAGTATACTGTTCAATGCTCTATGAATGTTTACACTCAGCATGATATATTCTAGGAATACAAATATGTATACAACTATTACAAGCAATACCATTTACTATTTCAAATAACAACTCAAATACTTATCTTTTATGTTTGTGCGGTTGTCTCTCGCTTGATCTTCTATATGTCTTTTGAACTTCTATTCATTCTGTACCACTATGCATGTTCAAGTGTGCACTAGTGTCATCCTCATGATCTCATACACAAACATACATTCATTAGTATATTCTCAATATTATCAAAACATTATAATTCTAAATAATCTTGAATATGTATAGTCATGATCATAGATAATAAACATTAGTATTCAAGGTTTCAAGAAAGTCTTATTTTACTCATGCATATTCTTGTTTGATCATAAGACTCTTCTAGTTAGTTAAATCATCAATCAAGATAAGAGACATAATATGCATAAAACCTTGATTACTAGCTTTATAAATAAGCATAACCAATCATACCAAGTATACTTATATAAGGGATCCTAACACAAGGTAAGATTCTAACTTGACATAGGAAAACATACTTGGATTAGTATACCTGCTTAGTTATGTCTAACATACCTAAACAATATCTTCTTTGTTCTCTTCAATGATTTAGATATCTTGTGCTGAAACCTGCATATATCATAGGTTAAGCATAATAGAACAAAGTCATACATACCTCATAAGTAGACCTTCTATGTGATCAAAGATTATGGATGAGTCTCTGTCTTCATGTCATCATGGTCATGGAACTTGATTTGTCTTTCGTGATGTACCTGTATCTTGTTAGCAAACAACATCAACCTCATAAAACACCATAGTGCATTAGTACAATCATATAACCCTAATCAATGAATGTCTTCTATCATTCACATGTATTCATACTTTTATTAGGATGATAAGACAAATCTAACATTAATCAAGATTGTACTAATAAATAATATGAAGACAAACATATTATGAACTTAATCAAGAATCAGATTTCAAGACATACCTGAACCTCTTTAAGTCATACCTGTCGAGACTTCTTGTAGTCTTCTTATGTAAGGCCTTAGCCTCAACTCCCCCTAAAAATTGATCTGGAGCTTGATTAGGGTTTGCTAGAGAAACCCCAAAAATTCAATCTTTGACTTTCACACTTCTGAATGGATGGAAGGATGTGTCTTGCTGAGCTGATCAAACTAGCATACTTCAATTTTGAAATCTCCAAAGTTTGACCCCTCAAAATTGCCTTCGAAACTTCTGGATCTTCTAGACAGGATCCCGAACTAGGGTTTGATGAATCCCACCCTTCTTCCCAATCAAAAGGTTCGATCCAAGGCTCTAAAATCTTATTTTTCTAAGGAGATTCCAGCCATGGTCACATACTTCAAAATTTCCAACTTTTGTTGAAGCCCTAATTTTCCATCTTTCCGATCAAGATCCTGAACTGGGGTTTGATCAAGCCCGGTCTTCTACCCAACCAAAAAATTCAATCTTGGTATCTAAATTTTGATTTTCCTAAGTAGCATTCAGCCATGGACTCCGATTCCAAAAATTCTAACTTTCTCCAAAACCTGAAATTCCGGAAGCAATGAATGAAGGTGCTCCAAAAATAATTCCGTTTTGACAGAAATATGTACCTGATTGTTTCTACTGTAACTCCGAACTTTGCGATCCACAGGGTATGAAAACTATTTTTCTAGTAGCATGACCTGTCATCTTTCCATCCCGATAGGTTTGACCTCAATTGGATTTTCTGAGAGAGATTTATGCCAAGTGTCGCAACGTGACCTGTTTATGGGATAAAATAGGAGAGAAAACTTGTACGGCGTTCCACATGTCACTTGTTCAATTTCGGCCTTTGAAAACATTTCCTAAGATAGTACAGTCTATGTACTTCCTATCACTTTTTACGAAATTTCATTTGGAGCTTCCTAGCCCAAGTTATGACCTTTTTTCCTAGGTCACCTGATTTTGACTGAGATCTGGAAGAGGCAGAAACCCTAACTTGTACTGATCATAACTCACAAAGTACAATGAATATGAGGGTGTCCTTTGTACATAAGGTACCTAGGGATGTTATCTACGAACCATAAAGTTTTGATATCCTGAAACTTCTCCAAAATGGATTTATAGTGAAAGTTCCACGATGACTGGTTTTTGCTATACAAAACCCAAACCTTGAAATTGTCGCAAGTGAAGCAAGTGTCGTAAGTGCCATACATTGCCTTCCTTCAGGTTAGCTCTGATACCATGTTAAGATTCAATATGCTAAGACAGAAAATAGTAGCATTACATTCCATTTCACAATAATAGCACATACAGGATCACTAAAGAAACAACAAGCATAGCATAAACACAAGAGACAGAGATTTATCCTGGGAAACCCTCATGGGGTAGAAAACCCAGCAAGGCTTCCTCAATATAGATGACTAGCAATATACAAAGATGAAAACCAAAGACATGATCTCCTCCTCCACCACAGCAGACCTCTCCTCCACAAGTGCGCTACATTCTGAGTGAGGGAAGTGTGTGTATAATGAGGAACACACCTCCTCTATTTATACACATCTCTGACTTGTACTTTATATTAACTAGGTCGGCCCCAACTTTACCATTGGGTTAAATACCCCACTACAACTGACTGGGCCGACCCCACTAGGGTGGTCTAACAACCCTTTGACCCACATAACACATACAGGGCCAACCCCCACTAGGGAAGTCTAATAACCCAAGTTACCACATTCCGACGGAGGAATAAACATCTCCGGATATACAATAAGATCTTCACGGAGGAATGAAACATCTCCGAAATAATAAAGTACAAATATAATATTCTTTGAAGTTACAATATCTCAACATCAAAGACATTTGAAAAATTATAACAAAAGAGATAGCTGAAGAAAACTGACTATGTATTAAGGACTGCAAAACATTACATAGTCCGCAACGATAGAGCATCTCCAGTCTCTTTTGGAGATTCTGTCCCCTAACCATCCATCCCTTGTTATGAGATCTAAAACCCCTTAAATAATTATTACAAAATAATAATTCAGGGTCAATTCTCCCACAGAGCAGGGATAGTCAAAACTAAATTATCCTAAAAATGGCCAAGGAAAGGCTGCCCCTTGGCCTAAAACATCTAAAAATCCTTATATATAGGAATAAAAAACCAATTCATACCCCAAATTGAGCATCATATAGTTTTGAAAGATCCCATCATATGCTTTCAAGAGTATCCTATCGTAAGATGAGGAGAATCCAGATAAGTCATGAGCTGTTGATGTTAGCTGGAAAAGGAACTGTAAAATATTCCCTGGATTTGTGAGAACCAAAGATATCTTCAAAGACCGAAAAATCAGCTAATGGATCATCCTTGAGAGGAATTGCAGGAAACACACGTGGCAAATTGATGATTAAGTTCCGAACAATTGTATTATCTTGATCAACATATTCTTTATCATCCTTCTTCTGCTTGTTGAAAAGGAGTTGTTCGTATGTGAATTGAACCTCACCATCTTCCTCTTCACTATCTGTGCTATGATCAGAAACATGAGCATCAAATGGTGTAGGAACAGGTTCAGAGTATTCCACTGGATGAGGCTCTTTCTTAACAGAAAGCTTGACAGAAATGCCAAAAAATCTCTACATTTTACTTACAGCATGTAATTGTTAGTAAAGATATTAAAATATTAATCCAAAATTTGCATATATCATCGTAAACCAATAGATCATTCATAACGACCATTATAGGAAATAAAACCACAGGATTTGACATCGATTGAGTATAATTAACTGGCATGATTGCATGTCTACGATGTGCAGGTTGCAATTATAATTTTTGCAAGCGAAATATCAGTCGATCATGCATCAATTGAAATTTGGCGTAAGATCAGATATATTTACATAATAACACATGCAATTAACAGTCAAATATCAGATTTTTAATCACTAAGCAAACATTGGATTCAAAGAATTCATGTCTGCTCAAGCATAATGCAGATGAAAACAGGATCAACACATGGAAATGACGAACCAAGAACAAAAAAATAAAAAATTCAAATCATTTTGCCAGTTGCATTCTGAGATCATTGTATATCAACAGTCGGGATGCGAGATGCGAGATGCGGGATGCCAAGTGTGGGAACTTGTTATTCATAAAAATGTACACCCTTCCGTAATCCGCAATCCGCAAATGCGGGTTGCGGGTTGCGGAACACAAAACACAATCCACGGTTAAAGTACTTCCTGCATCCCGCAATTGTGGGTTGCGGGAAGTATAAAATACTCTTTATTAAAAGGTCTTTCCGCATCCCGCAATCCACAATTTGCGGGTTGCGGGTTGCGGAAAGAATAACTTCACGTACAAACAAAAGTGCCCGCTATCCGCAATTGCAGGTTGCGGGTTGTGGGTTGCAAAATGATCGAAATTTTAACCCAAAAAACTTATTTCCGCAATTCATAAAAACACACTAAAAATGCATAAATTTGATAAGGAAAGTTTACTAACTTAATTAAATCAAATCAAATGCAGAAAAAATGAATGGCAAATAGGGTGAACAACCCTGAAATCGATTGGTTACTCTTTGATATGAATTTGGGTCTCCCTTATTTTGGATAAAACATGGGATCTTTTGTGTCTATAACAAGCATTCGCTCTTCATCACTGTCACTTTCAGAATCTGAATCTGAATTTTCTTGAGATGAAGCTTTGCTCTCTTGCTCATCAAGCAATGGTGGTGTGGTAGGAATTTTCTTTTGCTCAACGGGATGATCATCATGCAGTGACCATTCCTCAAACTGTACACTTCTCTCAAGAAATGTATGCGTAGTAGATAGATCTAGAAGTTTGTAGGATTTTGCACTAAGTGCATAACCAACAAGAATACAGTCTCTACTCTGTGGCTCCAAGTCTCTCCTTTTCTCTGTTGGAATCATAGCCCAAGATTTGGATCCAAATAATCTAAGATGAGATAAATCAGGTTTGTAACCCATCCATGCTTTGAAAGGAGTCTTACCTTGTATTCCTTTGTGAGGAACTCTATTATGTAGATAAGCAACACAGGTAACGGCTTCTTCCCAAAGACTAGGATGCAATCCTTTAGACTCTAGCATGCAGGTTGTCATCTCTTTCAAGGTTATATTCTTTCATGCTGCAACACCATTTTGTCATGGTGTGTAGGGAACAGTGTGTTGCATCTCTATACCTCCATCTGCAAAAAAGGATTGGAACTCACCCTTCACATACTCTCCTCCATTAAAAGTGTGGAGGACCTTGATCGTCTTGTCCGAGAACCTTTCTACAGAAACTTTGAAGAACTTGAAATATCCAAAAACTTCTGATTTCATTTTAAGAAAATAAACCCAACTGAATCTAGAATAGTCATCAATGAAAGTTAAGATATACCTTGCTTTGTTCAAAGACAGATATGGAAGTGGCCCTGAGACATCACTATGAATTAGTTCAAGAGGTTGAGAGGCTCTCCTTTCCTTCCCTTTCTCAAACTTATGCTCTGGATGCTTTCCCATCAAGCAACATTTACAGGTGCCTTTGGAAAACTTGATCTTGGGTAATCCTTCAACCATTTCATGATTGTGCATTTCTTGCAAGTACTTGTAGTTGAGGTGCCCAAATATTTCATGCCAAAGTCTTCTCTCTTAATTTGCATGTGTGAGAAATGCATTCGACTTTGAGTAAGGTAGGAAGTGAGAAAACTCATAGAGTTTCTAATGATGATCAACAATACCTTTTGCAATGATGTTTCCAGTTGATATTTCTTGGATCTCAACCTCACTAGGAGTGAAGATGACCTTCTTGGGTACTCCTGTATGAGTCATTTGGTAGATAGAAAGTAGATTTTATGCAAGAGTAGGAACATAGAGTACATCACTGAAATACCCATGCTCAATGTTGATCCTTCAAATCCCCTCATAGGAGACCTCATAATCATTTCCCATCAATATTGAAGGGCCAACTGTGGATTCGAAATCAGAGAAGATATTCTTATGAGGAGACATGTGCTTTGATTCTCCAGAATTAATGAGGAAGGAGGAATCATTGGAAGTACCAGCCATGAGTGCATGGCACCTCTCCTTGTCCTCATATTTTGGATCAAATTTTCTTCTAGCATTCGTTGGTACTAGAATATTGTTCTTCTCAAGTAGTTGTGCCATTAGATATATTGTCTTCTTCATATAAGCACTCTCAGGATGGAAGCCCCTGTTGCAATAGGGGATATTGGACTTCTCCTTTTGATTTTGTTTGCCTCTCTTGGAATTCGAAGCCCCTTCTGACTGATAGGAAGCCTCTCTTGTCTTATGCTCATTCGAATTCTTTTATTTTAATTTTTGCTTCCCTTTTCCATTCGCTCTCTTCCCTTATGTAGTTGCAAGTGTTGAATCCATCCTTCGTTTGATCACTACCATATGCACTAGTTTGTATTGCTCTTTTGCGAGAGATTGAATGAAGGCTTCAAGAGTGGGAATTTTCAAATTTGGAATGGACAACTGTTAAGATTTAATATGATAAGACAGAAAATAGCAGCATTACATTCCATTTCACAATAATAGCATATACAGGATCACTGAAGAAACAACAAGCACAACATAAACACAAGAGACAGAGATTTATCCTGGGAAATCCTCATGGGGTAGAAAACCTAGCAAAGCTTCCTCAATATAGATGACCAGCAATATACAAAGATGAAACCCTGAGACATGATCTCCTCCTCCACAATAGCAGACCTCTCCTCCACAAGTGCGCTATCCTCAAGTGAGTGAGTGAGTATAATGAGGAACACACCTCCTCTATTTATACACTACTCTGATATGTATTTTACACAAGTACATGCAGGATCGTATTTAACCATTAGGTTAAATAACCCATTATAACTAACTGGGCCGACCCCCACATGGTGGGTCTAATAACCCTTTGACCCACATAACACATACAGGGCCGACCCCCACATGGTGGGTCTAATAACCCTTTGACCCACATAACACATACAGGGCCGACCCCCACTAGGGAAGTCTAATAACCCAAGTTACCACATCCCGACGGAGGAATAAACATCTCCGGATATACAATAAGATCTCCAAGGAGGAATGAAACATCTCCAAAATAATAAAGTACAAATATAATATTTTTTGAAGTTACAATATCTCAACACTCCCCCTTAACGAGAACGATATTATAACAGCATCTGCACGAGCAAGGAGTCATCAACATCATACATGATACATCTATAAATCATTGGAATCTTTCTCAACATCATCAGTAACTCAACCAGTTACTGGAACATCTTCAATACTGGAACATCAACATCTTCAGTAGTGAGTCTTTATCTTCTGCAGCACCCACACAACTAAAGCAACATCAATATCTGAATCCTCACGATCGTCAGCCTCGTCATCACATGATCATCAGCATCGTCATCACATGATCATCAGCATCGTCATCGCACGATCATCAACATCGTTATCATACGATTATCAGCATCGGAATCATCTCGATCATCTCGATCTATAGCATCTGGATCATCTCGATCTACAGCATCTGGATCATCTCGATCTATAGCATCTGGATCATCTCGATCTACAGCATCAAGATCATCACGATCTACAGCATCAGGATCATCACGATCTACAGCATCTGGATCATCTCGATCTACAGCATCTGGATCATCTCGATCTATAGCATCTGGATCATCTCGATCTACAGCATCAGGATCATCATGATCTACAGCATCTGGATCATCTCAATCTACAGCATCAGGATCATCACGATCTACAGCATCTGGATCATCACGATCTACAGCATTTGGATCATCTCGATCTACAGCATCTGGATCATCTCGATCTATAGCATCTGGATCATCTCGATCTACAGCATCAGGATCATCACGATCTACAGCATCAGGATCATCACGATCTACAGCATCTAGATCATCTCGATCTACAGCATTTGGATCATCTGTATTAGTGTCCACACCAATACATCTATCATCAAAACATGTATTCTCACTAATACATCTATCATCAAAAGCATGTATTCTCACTAATACATCTATCATCAAAAGCATGTATTCTCACTAATACATCTATCATCAAAGGCATGTATTCTCACTAATACATCTATCATCAAAATCATGTATTCTCACTAATACATCTATCATCAAAGCATGTATTCTCACTAATACATCTATCATCAAAAGCATGTATTCTCACTAATACATCTATCATCAAAAGCATGTATTCTTACTAATACATCTATCATCAAAAGCATGTATTATCACTAATACATCTATCATCAAAACATGTATTCTTACTAATACATCTATCATCAAAAGCATGTATTCTCACTAATACATTTATCATCAAAAGCATGTATTCTCACTAATACATCTATCATCAAAAGCATGTATTATCACTAATACATCTATCATCAAAAGCATGAATTCTCACTAATACATCTATCATCAAAAGCATGTATTCTCACTAATACATAGCAGCATATCCTGCAACACACACGATCATATTATAGGATGATCAATCCCGCTCTCTTTACGACATAGGTCCATGGATGATACAATCCAGATCAAGTTCCAGGATGATCAATCCTTATCACTTTAAGACAAGTCTCATGTCTAGGGACGATGCAATCCCGATCCAGTTCCAGGATGATCAGTCCTTATCCATTTAAGACAAATCTCATGTCTAGGGACGATGCAATCCCGATCCAGTTCCAGGATGATCAGTCCTTTTCCATTTAAGAAAAATCTCATGTCTAGGGATGATGCAATCCCGATCCAGTTCCAGGATGATCAATCCTGATCCATTTAAGACAAATCTCATGTCTAGGGACGATGCAATCCCAATCCAGTTCTAGGATGATCAATCCTTATCCATTTAAGACAAATCTCATGTCTAGGGACGATGCAATCCCGATCCAGTTCCAGGATGATCAGTCCTTATCCATTTAAGACAAATCTCATGTCTAGGGATGATGCAATCCCGATCCAGTTCCAGGATGATCAGTCCTTATCCATTTAAGACAAATCTCATGTCTAGGGACGATGCAATCCTAATCCAGTTCCAGGATGATCAGTCCTTATCCATTTAAGACAAATCTCATGTCTAGGGATGATGCAATCCCGATCCAGTTCCAGGATTATCAGTCCCTATCCATTTAAGACAAATCTCATGTCTAGGGATGATGCAATCCCGATCCAGTTCCAGGATGATCAGTCCTTATCCATTTAAGACAAATCTCATGTCTAGGGACGATGCAATCCCGATCCAGTTTCAGGATGATCAGTCCTTATCCATTTAAGACAAATCTCATGTCTAGGGACGATGCAATCCCATCACGTACATTTTGAACCGAGGTCCAGGGACGATGCAGTCCTATCTTCAATTCTCGGAGACCTAAGTCTAAGGATCAATTCTGGGACCTAAGTCCGGGGAAGATACAATCCCCTACCTGTTCATTCAGGACTTCATTTTCAGAGACATCATGTCTACGACTCTCTTTTAGAATATGTGTTCAAGGATGATACAATCCCTCTTCTTTCTCGGAGACATCTATCTATGGCTCTCTTGAGGATGATGCAATCCTATCATGTCCACCAAGGACTTCATTCTTGAAGACATACGTCTACGGCTCTCTTGAGGATGATGCAATCCTATCATGTCCACCAAGGACTTCATTCTCGAAGACATACGTCTACGGATCTCTTGAGGATGATGCAATCCTATCATGTCCACCAGGGACTTCATTCTCGAAGACATACGTCTACGGCTCTCTTGAGGATGATGCAATCCTATCATGTCCACCAGGGACTTCATTCTCGAAGACATACGTCTACGGCTCTCTTCAGGATGATGCAATCCTATTATGTCCACCAAGGACTTCATTCTCGAAGACATACGTCTACGGATCTCTTGAGGATGATGCAATCCTATCATGTTCACCAGGCTCTCTATCGGCATCACCAATATAGGTATCCATATCATCGACCTCACTGTCGATGCGGGAAATCTTATCATAAGTGATCACATCGCTCCCCCTTTCGAGGAGGGTTCTTCTGAACTATTTTAAGTTTGTCTCGGAAAACTTTACTTGAGGTAGAGGTTTGGTTAGTACATTTGATCGGTAGAGGTTTGGTTAGTATATTGTCAACTTGTTACAAATTCGAACTTTAATTCTTTTCTGCACCATATCTTGTATATAGAAATGTCAGATCTCTATGTGCTTTGACTTATCATGGAACACTGGATTCTCTGCCATTTTGGTACAACTCTGTTTTTCACATAGGGTCATAGTTGGGTCCATCTCTAAGTCAATTCTGAAGCCATACCGCTTCACAATTAGCAGAGCAAGCAGCCATATATTCTGCTTGTGTTAAGAGCCACACTAGATTGTTTCCTGCTCAACCAAGAGATCATGGTTGATCCTAGACACTAACATCCTCTCGATGTGCTCTTCCTGTCTGATAAAGTTCCTGCCCAATCAACATCTGTGTATCCATCTGAAGTCATGATCTCCAAGATAACATAGATAAAATTCTATTGTATCCTTTAGGTACCACATCACATGATTTACAGCTTATCAGGTGAACACATCTAGTTTCCACTAGATACTGACTCAAGGTGTTCACAGCAAAGCATATATCTGACCTAGTATTCGTTAGACACATTAATGACTCAATATTTTGTCTGTACAGAGTTCTATCCACTAACTCTGATGAGTCATCTGCTAACAACTTCAAGAATGGCCATACCAACACATCAAGTCCTTTTAATATTTCTCAGCATACTTTCCTTGGTTGAGAAAGATTCCTTTTGAGCCTTGCCATACTTCCAGACCTAGGAAGTAATGCATCAATATGAGATCTTTCATTTTCATTTCTTCATCCATCTTCTTCTTCCTTTTCATGATCTGTTTCTCATTTCTTGTTAGAAAGAGATCATCATCATACAATAATGGTATGATAGGTTCATCACCTACAACCTTAAGGTAAAGGTTAGTAACAACTTTACTTTTCGTAAAGTCCAAGCTTATCAAGAAACTGTCAATTCTCCCTTTGTGACTGAACATCATTCACACTCTACATTGAATGATCTTCCGCATATCTATCTGTGCCATCTCTCGTTAGATGGGTCTACTAATATGAGCCTCAATATCATTCGAACTCTGTGGTGAGTTCCTTCTTGCATCCATGTCATCTATGTATAGAAACCATATTCAACCTTGTAGCGAAGGTTGAGATCCACATCGCCCATGGTGATCATTAAGCTCATCAAATGATTATCGATCCTGGGAACTCATACAGAACCTGATTCAAACTTCTTCTTTAATTACACCATTAAGAGAATGGTCTTATCTAGCCACTTGGAGCAAACATCTTATCATGATTCTCTTCCTCTTTCTAAGAGAATCTTCTAGCCTCAAGCCTTCTATAGTGTGTTTGATTTGTAAATCTTTTGTTGAACATCCATCGCTTGTTCAGTGTTCATCATTCATCATGATCTTTCCTACAAATCAAATTTAAGTACATGATTAGTGATACTTCATAATCATCAAATCATATTGACATGATAATCTATTATGCATACAGATATCATTTACATAGTTATGCAACTATCTTGACCAATACTTTGGCACAACACTTTCCCATATCTTGTATGCATACAGTGGTTATCTAGATGCCTTCCATCTCCACCAGAACATACTATCGAGAGTGTGCACATCTCTCAGCATGTCAGCAAAGAGGTTTCATTCTAGACAAGCTACAATGGAATGTTTGTCCAACTTACCAATCATATGCATATTAGTAGTATACTGTTCAATGCTCTATGAATGTTTACACTCAGCGTGATATATTCTAAATATGCATACAATCTATTACAAGCAATATCATTTACTATTTTAAATAACAACTCAAATACTTATCTTTTATGTTTGTGTGGTTGCCTCTCGCTTGGTCTTCTAAATGTCTTTTGAACTTCTATTCATTCTATACCACTTTGCATGCTCAAGTGTGCAATAGTGTTATCCTCATGATCTCATACACAAACATACATTCATTAGTATATTATAAACATTATCAAAACATCTAAATAGTCTTGAATATTTATAGTCACAATCATAAATAATAAACATTAGTATTCAAGATTTCAGGGAAGACTTCTTTTACTCATGCATATCATCAATCAAGATAAAATACATAATATGCATAATCCCTTGATTACTAACTTTATGAATAAGCATATCTAATCATGCCAAGTATACTTATATAAGGGATCCCAATACAAGGTAAGATTCTAACATGACATAGGAAAACATACCTGGATTAGTATACCTGCTTAGTTATGTACAACATACCTAAACAATCTCTTCAATGATTTAGAGATCCTGAGCTAGAACCTGCATGTCTCATAGGTTAAGCATAATATAACAAAGTCATACATACCTCGTAAGTAGAACAAAGATTATGGATGAGTCTTTGTCTTCATGATGTCATGGTCATGGAACTTGATTTGTCTTTTGTGATGTACCTGTATCTTGTTAGCAGACAACATCAACCTCACACAACACCATAATGCATTAGTACAATCATATAGCCCTAATCAATGAATGTCTTCGATCATTCACATGCATTCATACTGTTACTAGGGTGATAAGACAATTCTAACATTAATCAAGATTGTACTAATAAATAACATGAAGACAAAAAACATTATGAACTTAATCAAGAATCAGATTTCAAGACATACCTGAACCTCCTTAAGTCATACCTGTCGAGACTTCTTGTAGTCTTCTTATGTAAGGCCTTAGCCTCAACTCCCCTTGAAACTTGATCTGGAGCTTGATTAGGATTTGCTAGAGAAACCCTAAAAAATCAATTTTGACTTTCACACTTTCGAATGAATGGAAGGATGTGTCTTGCTGAGCTGATCAAACTAGCATACTTCAATTTTGAAATCTCCAGAATTTGACCCCTCAAAATTGCCTTTGAAACTTCTAGATCTTCTAGACAGGATCCCAAACTAGGGTTTGATGAAGCCCACCCTTCTGCTCATTGAAAAGGTTTGATCCAAGGCTCTAAACTCTTATTTTTCTGAGGAGCTTCTAGCCGTGGTTACAGACTTCAAAAATTCCAACTTTTGTTGAAGCCCTAATTTTCCATCTTTTCGATCAAAATACCGAGCTAGGGTTTAATCAAGCCCGGTCTTCTACCCAACCAAAAAATTCAATCTTGGTCTCTAAATTTCAATTTTTCTGAGTAGCATTCAGCCGTGGATTCCGATTCCAAGAATTCTAACTTTCTCCGAAACCCTAAATTCCGGAAGCCATGAATAAAGGTGCTCCAAAAATAATTCTGTTTTGACAGAATATGTACCTGATTGTTTCTTCTATAACTCCGAAATTTTTGCTCCACAGGGTCTGAAAACGTTTTCTGCAGTAGCCTGACCTGTCATCTTTCCATCCTGATAGGTCTAACCTCAATTGGATTTTCTGAGAGAGAGTTATGCCAAATGTTGCAACGTGACCTGTTTTCGGATAATACAGGAGAGTGAACTTGTACGAAATGCCACGTGTCACTGTTTGAACTTCAGCCTCTGAAAACTTTTTCTGAGATATCTTGCCCTGTTATCTTTCCATCCTGATAGGTCTGAACTTAATTGGACTCTCTCAGAGAGAGTTATGCCAAGTGTCGTAACATGACCTGTTTATGGGATAAAACAGGAGATCTAACTTGTACGACATTCCACGTGTCACTGGTTCATCTTCGGCCTCTAAAAACGTTTTATGAGATAGTACAGTCTGTGTACTACCTGTCTCTTTTTACGAAATTTCATTTGGATCTTCCTATCCCAAGTTATGACCTTTTTTCCTAGGTCACCTGATTTTGACTGAGATCTGGAAGAGGCAGAAACCCTAACTTGTACTGATCATAACTTACAAAGTACAACGAATATGAGGGTTCCCTTTGGACACAAGGTACCTAGGGATGTTATCTTCGACCTGTAAACTTTTCAGACCCTGAACCTTCGCAGAAATGGATTTATAGCGAAAGTTCCACGATGACTGGTTTTTGCTATGTAAAACCCTAATCTTCAAATTGTCGTAAGTAAAGCAAGTGTCGTAAGTGCCATACCTTGCCTTCCTTCAGTTTAGCTCTGATACCATGTTAATATTTAATATGATAAGACAGAAAATAGTAGCATTACATTCCATTTCACAATAATAGCATATACAGGATCACTGAAGAAACAACAAGCACAGCATAAACACAAGAGACAGAGATTTATCCTGGGAAATCCTCATGGGGTAGAAAACCCAGCAAAGCTTCCTCAATATAGATGACCAGCAATATACAAAGATGAAACCCTGAGACATGATCTCCTCCTCCACAATAGAAGACCTCTCCTCCACAAGTGCACTATCCTCAAGTGAGTGAGTGAGTATAATGAGGAACACACCTCCTCTATTTATACACTACTCTGATATGTATTTTACACAAGTACATGTAGGCTCGTATTTAACCATTAGGTTAAATACCCCATTATAACTGACTGGGCCGACCCCCACATGGTGGGTCTAATAACCCTTTGACCCACATAACACATATAGGGCCGACCCCCACTAGGGATGTCTAATAACCCAAGTTACCACATCCCGACGGAGGAATAAACATCTCCGGATATACAATAAGATCTTCGAGGAATGAAACATCTCCAAAATAATAAAGTACAAATATAATATTCTTTGAAGTTACAATATCTCAACAACAACTTCGTTGATTGGAAGGTGGGGACAAAAATTGAGTAATCATCCCCCAATTTTGACAGAATGGAAAGGATAAGCTACTTCTGTTCTTTCTCAATTCCATATGGCTTCAACTGTGAAACCAGATTTTTGAACTTGGTGAAGAACTCATTGATTGAGTTGAAACTACTGGGGCTCAGAGATAAGCTCATTTTCCAATTGGTGACCCTTCAAATCATCTTTCTTCCCAAATATAGATTCGATCTTGTCCCAAACTTCTTTAGGAGTAGATCCTCATAAATACTGAGGAGTAGTAGTCCAACTGCTTCATCAAGTTTATCAAGATACTTTGATTTCTCAACTGCTCCAATGGGATCAACTGCAGTCCCATTCAACACTCTAGAAAGAATTTTGAACTTCATGAAGATGTTCATCTTGTATTTCCATTTGAAATAGTTGAAGGAGGTGAGTTTGAAATCCATAGTAGTTGTTGAATTCGAATCTGCTGAAGATGGAATAACATGCAATAAAAAAAGGAAATTTTGATGGATATTTGTTGCAAAGTCTAAAGAAAACTTCTTTAGGAAAGTGACAACATGCGACTGGATCCTTTACACCTGGCTAGACCTCACTGGATTTATCCGGTGAATTCAATGCAATGGCATCAAGATTTGTTGTGGAAATCCAAAGGCTTCTGGTGCTCTACTGAAAAAATGTTGTTCAATAAATTGTTGCAATTTGAATAGTTGTATCAAGCTTTGATACCATGTGATATTCTAAAGGTGTATATCACTCAACTTGAAAAAAACTCACAATTTCACTCAAAGAATTGCAGAGAAGAAGAGATAGAATAGAATCAATATTCACACATGCAACTCAAAGAATGTGGAAAAATGTTGTAATGTCATTCATCAGCTGTAAGCTGAAAAAATATGAGAGTACAATAGAATGAATTCGATTACCCCAAACGTGATTTGCAAGGTGTGGCTTGGACTGCATTGGAGACATCACCCAATCAATCGTAGTGGCCATTGATAGTCAAAGGTGAGTCTAATTGAGTCTAACTGATCCATGTGAGCACTAATCAAGGGAAAGAGACTCCAAGGGCACATGATAGACTATCAGTAGTCAAGTGGCACTCTGATACAGAGAACTGGAAACTACAATCAGTTAAACTGAGAAATCAATGCATGAACTGAGCAATCAATGCATGAACTGGCTGATGGAATCCAGGAGGTGTGTAGTAGGGCGCATTAGTATCTAGATTATGAAAACAAGGCATACTAGGTAGGAAGGAGGGATACTGATGGCTAAAAATAGGCTCCAGGGGGCTGAAAATAAGCACTAGGTGCTGGGGAGACTACCATACTGATGATTGGATGCATGTAATTCATGCAAATACTCATGATGATGGTGAGAATATTCCAACACCCCCCCTGCAAGTCAGAATATGAGGAAGTAACTGAAAAAGTAGGGCCCTGGTAACTAAGACCAAATGTCACCCTGTATAACAATCTAAATAAAATGTGAGGAAAGAGGCAAAAAACAGTGGGAAGAAATCCCCCCCCAAAGATAGACTATAAGAAGCTAATCAAGCATGTGCATCACTCACCCCACGAGGAGGCAAGTGGCCTTCTTTGCCGAGAAAGGATCTATCAGTAAGAAATGGAGCAATGTGAGAAGGATGAAACCTTCCATTTTGAAATTCAGATCTGGTTCTCCTTGGATCAAGTGGATCTCCAACAAGATCACCGACAGATATAAGAGTTCTGGTTTCCCATCTTGAAAGAGGAGTATCATTAGGTTGTAGATATGGATCTACCATTCGTTCATCTTCACTCTCAGGTGATAGATATTCAGGTTCTTTTGGATATGGATCTAGCATTCTCTCTTCATCACTATCAATTTCTATATCTTCAGGTTCTTGTGGATCTCGATCTAGAATTCTCTCTTCATCACTATCACTTTCAGAATCCGAATCTGAATTTTCTTGAGATGAAGCTTCACTCTCTTACTCATCAAGCAATGGTGGTGTGGTAGGAAAATTGTTTTGCTCAACGAGATGATCATCATGCAGTTGTCATTCCTACAATTGTACACTTCTCTTAAGAAATATATGCATAGTAGATAGATCTAGAAGTTTGTAGTATTTTGCACTAAATGCATAACCAACAAGAATACACTCTCTACTATGTGGCTCCAAGGCTCTCCTTTTCTCTGTTGGAATCCTAGCCCAAGATTTGGATCCAAATAATCTAATATGATATATATCAGGTTTGTACCCCATCCATGCTTCGAAAGGAGTCTTACCTTGTATTCCTTTGTGAGGAACTCTATTATGTAGATAAGAAACACAGGTAATGGCTTCTTCCCAAAGACTAGGATGCAATCCTTTAGACTCTAGCATGCAAGTTGTCATCTCTTTCAAGGTTTCATTCTTTCTCTCTGCAACACCATTTTGATGTGCTGTGTAGGGAACAATGTGTTGCATCTCTATACCTTCATCTGCAAAAAAACATTGGAACTCACCCTTCACATACTCTCCTCCATTATCAGTGTGGAGGACCTTGATCTTCTGTTATACTTCTATATTCCACAGTGTCGCATCTCCACCACAAACAGAGTTGACGACACGTCCCTTGTTGTTTGAATCACCCAGAAGATGAATGAACCTTGAAGGTAAATCTACCCTAACAAGTTCTGACTCAGCTGAGACTTTATTTAATTACACTACCGCGCCTTGCTCATTTATATGCGCGCGGTACTCCACACTACCGCGCTATGCTTTTTCCACAAAACGTGGAAGTACCGCGTTGTGCTCAGACCACAGGGCGCAGTATTCTTTTATTATCCTTTTTCCCATGGCTTGTGGGATTTTGGATTTTCGAAGATAGTGGAAGATTGGGGTCCCTGATTCGATCCCAACTCACTTTCTATGGTTAGAAGCCCTGATCCACTTATCTCTCCCTAGATCCACCCATCTCTCTTGTTGGTTAACCCTACCATACACTATAAAAGAGAGGCATTCCATGGGGAAGGGGGAGGACTCTTGAAGTACCAAACTTATGATCTTACAGCATTGTGGAGATAGCTAGAGGAGAAGGCACCTGGAGCTGGAGGATTGGCTTGGACATCAAGCAATCTATGTAAGCATTCTTCAAGTTGTAATAAGATAACTTGTCTTGTCTTTCCCATTTCATGTGTTTTAGTATAAGTTCTTAGCATGAAATGTATCTAATCCAGATTTGAATATAACCTTTACATTCAAGGTATTTGGAAGTTTGTATGTTTGTTCTTTGATTGATCTTAACAGGTTCTACATCGGAGCTTTAGATCAAGAGCTAGAAGCGGGACAAACGTCAGTTGAAAGGTGTATCTCATCTCTCATTGTTTCTAAATACATTTAATCTTGCTGTAAAAGTTAACTCAGGAATTTCAAGGTAGCATTTGTTTTGACTTGTTTCTTGCTTTAGAGTTAGTTTAAAGTCTGCTTTAAAGTTAAGAGAGTTTTGGCTTATCCGTAGGACAAAATTCTACATAACAAGAATGGCAACTCCGCTGGGTTTGATTTTTGTTTGATTGATTCAGTTCACTATCATCCATCTGCTGATTGTGATTTGTTTTATTGCACTTCAAACCAGTTTGAATCTTGGTCTTTTTTTACCTTTATTCACCACTCCTCGCTGTATTTTTCTCCCTGTCTGATCACTGAGTCCCCTGGGTTAGCAACAACCCTGAAAACTTCATTTTTTCTTCTCAAGTTGCGCTTTTTCCTTCCCTTTCCACAGTACCGCACCCTCAGAACTGATTCCAGCACGGTAGCACCGCGTTCTCTGCATTAGTACCAGAGCGGTACTCCCACTGTGCCGCTCTCCAATCAGACCCTGACCCGCGGTAGTGTCTGCAAATTTTTAAATTTTTTATGTTTGCTTGGTTCCCTGAGTCTCTCTCTGCCTTAGATAGTCCTCACTGTTCTCTGTTAGCATCCTGGTCATTTTACAGTCTGTGTGATCTGATTATTTCCTTGTTGTGAGCTTGATTTATTCGAATTAGTGGCATTTTTGACATATTGGGTCATTTTTCCAGCTTGATTGCATTGGCTTGATTTTTTCACCATAACCAACTCAACACCACTGTTCTCTGTTACTGAACCCTGTAGCTTTTCCAGTCACATTATTTCCATCATTTTCAGTAATTCAAATATTATCATTTGAGAGCAATTTTTGTTGTTTAATTTGAAAAAGTCTACTAGCATTATTTTGCATTAGGAAGTGAACCATTGATTTTGCCACAAAAATTCTCATAGTTGAAGCATTGTAGATTGTAGGATCAGTGCATTAACAGGAGTGTTTATTTCAGTTTGGTTTGTTTACAAAAAGAAAAGAAAAATATTTTACTTTGATTGCTTGTGAAAATTTTCATGCATATTTGATCGAAGAAACTCTATCTTTCCCTTAGCTAGATTTCATCGAAGACAAAGGCTTATTTTTGATTCATTCTCATTTGCATGGTTTGAGTCGTCATAACACCATCAAGTTTCACGTCCACTACCTGATTGAGTAAGACAGACACTAAAATTAATCTCCCTAATTAAACCAACTTTAACCTCACTTGAGGAAATCAAAAGAATTTGGTAGTTAGGTAGGACACCGGGGATAGGCATCAAAATAATTCCCCCTTGTCATTTTCATCTGAGACATAGTCGTTGTCTTTAGGGAACTAAAATCCTCTAGTACTTATTGACATGGTCACAGCTAGTTTGTGGAGGGGCCTCCTGACTGTTTTTAACTTTCAGGGGTTAAACGGCCGCGAGATTGAGAATCGAACAGACTCTATGGAATACCGCACTCCACTTAGCCCTAAGGCAACATCGATCGTTGTCTTCTTCGGAAGGCTGAAGTGCCCAAAAAAAATTTCCGACGTGTCATAAACGAGGTAGCTTAGTATCTATTCTACTAGGGCTCTTTTACCCAGGATCCCTTTCGGTAGAGGGATATCCTTCTTATATCGGTCTCTCATGTTGTATTGTTCGACTTGGATTTCATCACCTTGCGAAGGATACAGCTTGTTGAGGTCTCTAGCTCTTAGTTAGGAGTTTGCTTGATATCTCATCTTCATAGAGGGTCATTTTTTCTTTGTAGGGACTGCTTGTTGGCATTCTGGCCATTTTTTGCATCAGCTCGCTTATTGAGACAGCGGTCTCAGTATAGATTTTAGAGCTTACTTTTTTGGCCTGTGAGCCTTGCTTTTTCTAGCTCCTCTTCTACACACTCGGCTGCATTATAGTTTTTGAGTTCTTTGTTTACGACACTGCCCCCGAATTTCATTTTCCTGTCATCATGTCAGAACAACCATGAAGATCATGAAGAATACAGGGCCAAAGCCCTCCACCACCACCACCGCCATGGACTTCTGGTCCGCCTGCATCACGCATTCCTGTTCCTCCTGGCCGCGGTGCTAGTCGAGGCAACATTCCACCGCCGATACGTACAACATCTTCAGTTCTGCCCGTAACTGCCACACACAACACAGTCTCAGAATCTATTACAGCTTCTGCAACCACTAGCATATCTGAGACTTCCACTGTTACCTCACCCACTGTCATTCCAGATTTATCTGTCACAGTGGACACAGTTACCGCAGCTGAACCTAGTACAACCCACAGTACTAGACCAGAGGTCATCCTTCTACCGGATGTCAACACTTCCCGTCCATCAGACACTTTTCACGATGATACAGTCGGATCTATTGGCACCACAGAAGGGTCCGACCAAGACATACCTGGCTTGATTTCAGTCCCAGGAGGATACGTTGAAATCGTTGAAGATACTCGACTCCCTGACACACCTTTTGAACCTGATTATGGCTTCATCACTTCCCAGGTGGAACTTCCACCTGTTATTACTACGTCACCCAGTGTTCATCCTCAGGAGACAAGTTCTTCTAGCAACGTACCTCGTACCATAGACCTACCCAACCTCCCACCGGGACATGAAATCATGGATTCCATCCAGTCTAGTATGGTTAGCCTAGCGAACTCTCTATTAGCATCGGCACAATTTAAACGCAACACAGAGCAAATGCTTTCGACAGCGTCTAGATACCCCCCCCGTTTCTCATCCTTCTAACTATAGGGTTTCCAATGTCCCGTCTAGCACAGAGTTTCATCACTCCTTTACAGACGGCTCAGGACCTTCGAACTTTACTATACCTAGGTTCCCGCCGAATCCCCAAAATATTTTTCAGGATATGAACTCGGACCCAGTTCTCGATGGTCCTCCTATCATTGAACACGTTATGGACGACGCCAATACCCCTGGGCTAAATTCCCCACATTTGTTGTCATCACCTATGTTTGGTGCACATTCTATGAGGGATAACCCATTTTTTTCTTCGTCCTCACCTATCAGATATGGACGACCTCCTCCGCAAATCGGTACTTTTGGCGCCGTTGGCCAATCCACACTATCATATTTGGTTAGCAGCGGAAGAACACCTACTCATACTGCTGGATCTTCCGTTTCGACCGGAGTATCACCTTCAGCCACCATTTACACTATTTCAGGGGGTGGACAACCGACTGCAGTGGCCTCTATCCCCAACATACAAACCCTCCCTGGTGGGCCATCAACCCAACCAGCTGGGGGGCAATCTTTTGTTGGGAACCCCATTGTTGGTCAACAACCTCCTCCCATAGGGTCATCAACCCAACCAATTGGAGGACAACATTTTATTGGGAACCTTGTTCCTACTCAACAACCTCCTCTCATAGCGCCATTCAACCCATCCGCTGGCGGACAACCTATTGGTTCTATCCAACAACTATCCCAACCAGTAGCATCTGCTCAGTACGGTATGTACAACACACTTGGCAGCGGGCAACCTTATTCCGGTATTCCAACCGGACCTCATTCTCAACCTCCCCCGTCAGGCATGCTTCCTTCTTGGGATCCTCAAATCCCACAGAGTGGGGGGTACTCACTTTTTGGAAACTGGAACCAAGCTGGGTGGCAATCTTAGATTTCCCCCAACTTGAATTCTGGCTTCCCTTACCCTTCAGCTGCTACAACGCCATGGAACCCATCGCTTCAATTCCCACTCGCTCCTCAAGCAGGAACAAGCCTTCCATGGACACCACCGTCGTAGCCACCCCCCAAACCTGCTATGGGAAACCCTCCACTTACACAGTATAGTGGTAACATCCCTGGAACACAACAATTCCAAGGAACTTTTCCCCAACAAGGAACAACAACCATTCCTCGGTATCAACAACCTCAGGGTACCATACCCACTCAGCAGAACACTTACCAACCGGTTGCTTACAATCAACCGGTTAACCAGATGGATTACTATTCACAGAACTTCCAGCAGTATCCCACGGGAAACACATATTGGTATAACACACAGCAGTATGCTATGCAGGGCCCTCCAGGGTTCTCTGCACCACATGGTTATTACCCATACCCGCAGACCAACCGTCAACTTCCCTTTTTGGCCACACTTGACTTACCTGATTTTTTGAGGCTTATCAACAATCCTATATGGCATGAACCTCATTGGCCACCTATTCCAGCCAAACTACCATCGGAAATTCCCAAGTTCGATGCTAAGCCCGGGGAAGACCCCAAGAACCACGTGATGACATTCCATCTTTGGTGTTCATCCAACTCCTTGATGGATGATTCCATCCGACTTTGGCTCTTCCAACGTACGCTTACTGGAACGGCAGCAAAATGGTACATCGAGCTGCCACAACACTCTTTTCGTGATTTCAATACTTTGGCTATGCAGTTTCTGACTCATTTCCAGCTCCCCATCCGGTATGAGACTGGAACAGAACTGTTAACTTCACTGCGTCAAACCACTTCTACACACATTTCGGATCACATCCATGAGTGGCGACGATGCTGTAGGCTAATAAAGGCACCTATTCCGGATCAACTACTTGCTGATTGGTTTACAAAATCCTTTTTTCCTCCCATAGCCAGAGATATCGCTATGCGCGGACCGGTTATAGAAGAACAAGCCATCTCGGCAGCCCAGTACATGGATTTGGTATACACTCAATCCGGTACTTTACATGAACTTCTTCCGCATGCCTCCCGCGTTTACACTGATCCAACGAAGCCTACCACTGAACCCCCCATTGATGGTATTGTCGGTTCAGTCAAGATCCCGCCTGCTACCAACTCGACGGGACAACAAGCTTCTGCTTCCCCCGCTTTTACCCAGGCTGTTTCAAAAACAACTACTTCTCCTGTTGTTTCCTCCGAGGTGAACGCAGTTCAATCTACGTCACAACCATCCGGGGGAAAGAAGAAAAACAATCATGGTAAACCCAAGAAAAACCAGCAGGAGAACCCCAAGCCACAACCCACCCAGAATGACCAGAAACCACGTCGAAAAGCTAAGTTTCCCTGCTTGATTTGTCAAGATGATCATTACACGCGTGACTGTCCCTACAAGGACGAGGTCAACAAGTTCGTTAAAGGATCCTCTCGCCCAGCAGTGTTAACTGACCCTTTCCCCCAACAGCAACAGCAAATGGTTTCCCAAGAATCCCCACAAGGGGGCAACCCGACCAATCCCACCGGCGGAGAGACGTCCACAAACCGCGAAATCCTGATGACTAGTAACGAAGAGGTTCATATCACCACTCGTTCAAAAATGTATGACAACCCTCCAAGTTCAAACAAACAATCGAAGATAGCCAAAGGCAAATCTCCTGTTGAAGATCTGATTCCTATTCCCCCCCCTAACGGTCATCTCCATATCGAGAAGCTGCTGATGGACACAGTGCTACGCCCACCCAAGGGCACCATACGAAAGGCGACATTTAATTCGAATGCGCGAGCTGCCCAAAACTACAACATTGTTGAGGATTTGGCTCAAGCACCTTGCGCCATGTCGACTCTCGAGGTTCTCCAACACTGCCCCACGCAGCGTAGAACCCTACTTTCAGCACTGGGGGAAATGGACCCAGATACTTCAAACTCCATCATGTTCAACTTGGAGCACGCCAAACCTAGGATTTCTCATCAGTTAGCCTTCCAGGTACATACAAAAATCCGTGGAAATACCATCCATCGCACTGTATTAGACGAAGTTGCTTCCACGTCGATCATGTCTTTGAACTGTTGTAGAGCCTTAGGCTCACCCGAGGTCACCACTTCTCCTACTACTCTCAGGGCGTTTGATGGACATGGTTTTCAATCTTATGGACTCATTCCCTCAATTGGTGTCGAACTGGGGGGCAAAACAATATCCGTACATGTTGAAGTCGTATATGCACCATTGGACTACAATCTCCTCCTTGGACGGAACTGGTTTTATGCCATGACCGCCATAGCATCTACAGTCTTCCGAATTGTGCAATTTTATTATGAAGGGAAAATTGTCACTATTGATCAATTGGATTACTGTATCCCAGACTCCCACCCAAACTCCGCCAACACCGTCCCGTTATTGGATCAACCTCGGTACCGGTTCCAAGACGTTGGTGTTGGTCTCATGAAGGATTCATCCCTTATTCGAGTTTTTCCAGAGCTGGGAACCCATGTTCAACCAATTAGCATGATTTCATCGAGTATCACCCCGTCCAACGATTCATGGGTGATTCCGAGTCCCTCTCAGATTGAAGACTACAGCAACTCTATGCCTCTGAATAGAAACCTCGCAGCATATAACGCGATCCAATCAGCCACCGATTGGGTCGACTGTTCTACTGATCACACCGTGGCACAGCTCTCGGCTGAAACTCATCCATACCCACCACTTTTCGATCCTCTCAATTTGATTTTTCCCACCGATGAATCAATTATGGAGGTTATGTGTGGTGATGAGCCACCATGGGGAGATTTTCATCATCGATCCTCATTCCCCACTATTCAGCCACTTGGGATGGTTCAAACCAAGTTCCCCACTTCCCTCGACGAGGTATTTTCAGAAGGAAACTTGGCCAATTTATGGCAACCACTCCCATTGATATTTCAGTGAAGCCTGGTATCGTGGAAAATGTACACATCGACAAAACATGTACTCCCCTCAAAACGGAGTTCTATAGTGCCTACTTCAAAACTTTCCGCGATGTTTTTGCTTGGAGTTATGAAGAAATGCCCGGGATAGACCCCTCAATCGTGGTCCACGAAATTCCTACTTTCCCTGGCGCCCGACCTATTCGGAAAAAGCTTCGACCCATCCATCCTCGTAAGGCAGCCGCCATTAAAGCAGAAGTTGAAAAACTTTTGCATGCTGGTTTTATCTATCCTGTCCCATTGACAGAATGGGTATCCAACATCGTTCCCGTAGCCAAGAAACAGGGAACGATTAGGGTCTGTGTTGATTACCGTGATTTGAACAAGGCTTGTCCAAAAGACAACTACCCAACTCCGTTTATCGACCAGATCATCGATAACTGTGCCGGGAGTGTCATCTTTTCATTTATGGATGGCTTCTCTGGCGATAATCATATCGATATCCTCCCAGCCGGCCAGCACAAAACGGCCTTTATCTTCCCTTGGGGGATCTTTGCATATCAAAAGTTACCTTTTGGCCTGAAAAATGCCGGGGCAACTTTCCAACGGGCGATGTCCTACGCATTTCATGACATCAAACATATTGTAGAACCATATCTTGATGATCTCCCCGCTCACTCTCGAACCCAGGAAGACCATCCAAACCACTTAAGCGCCATTTTCGAAAGGTGCCGTCGCTACAATATACGTTTGAACCCGCATAAGTGCGTCTTCTGTGTAGAAGCCAGAAAACTGTTAGGCTTCATAGTCTCCAAAGACGGGATACGTTTAGACCCCGCAAAGGTAGCAACTATCATAGCCCTGCCTTCACCCACCAATATTCCAGAACTTCAATGTTTGCAAGGGCATGCAAACTTTCTACGTCGTTTCATCTGCAATCTGTCCGAGATAACAAAAGGCTACATGTGGTTTCTCAAGAAGAATGTTCCCTTCATTTGGGATGACGAAGCCCAACGCTCCTTTAACAATCTAAAGGCATCCTTAACCAAAGATCCTGTGATTCAACCCCCCAATTACACACGGGACTACATTCTTTATCTCGCAGCCTTGATTTCCACCATCGGTATGGTGCTAGTCCAGGAAGACTAAAACGGCATAGAACATGTGGTATACTATCTCAGTAAGAGTCTTCTTGACTCCGAAACCCGCTATTCACATGTTGAAAAACTGGCTCTGGCAACAGTATTTGCTGTCCAGAGATTCCGCCACTACATCTTACTCCGCCGGACCACTGTTATAGCCGACTTCAACCCAATGTATTACATCCTCACACGTCAGGTGCTTGGGGGCAAATACTCTCATCGGATTGTCATCCTTCAAGAGTTTGATTTGGAGTTTGTCAAGGCTAAGTCCAAGAAATCTTTGGTCTTCGCGGAATTAATTTGTAACTTGCCCCGTGCTACTGAGCAACCCGAGCCCATTGATTCTCTTCCTAACGAATCATTGTTCCTCATTAGCATGTCTGATCCATGGTACGGGGATATTCTTTTATATCTCCAAACCCAACGCTTCCGTCCCGACCTCACTCGCGACGAACGGCGACGCATCCGACATCACGCAAAATACTATCTTATAGTCAACGATACTCTTTATCGGCATGGTGTCGACACCGTCCTTCGACGTTGTTTGACCTTAGATGATGCGGAACACGTTCTCAATGACTGCCACGCTGGAGCATGTGGTGGTCATCTCTCTGGGATGGCTACGGCCCAGAAAATACTGCGAGCAGGATACTTCTGGCCCTCAATTTTCAAAGACTGCATTGAAACAGTCAAGAAGTGTCCGCCATGTCAATTCTTTCATAGCAAAACACGCTCGCATCCTGCTCCACTCCATCCTGTTATTGTCGTTGGCCCCTTTTCCAAATGGGGCATCAATTTCATGCACTGTAAGCCCACTTCAGCCGGGGGGCATAGATATGTCATAGTAGCTGTCGACTATTTTACAAAATGGGCTTAAGCGATGCCTACGTATGCTGAGGGCGGAAAAACAGTAGCGCACTTCATATTCAATCATATTATAGCTAGATTCGGTGTCCCACAGTCTATTGTGACCGATCACGGTTCCCATTTCAGGAACCATATGATCGAAGAACTAAGTGCCAAGCTGGGTTTTCGCCATGAAAACTCAACCCCGTATTACCCACAAGCTAATGGCCAAGTTGAAGCCATTAACAAAGTCCTGAAACGAATGATTCGGCGCATTGTGGGTACCCAGAAATCTAACTGGCACTCAGCTCTATTCTCAGCACTATGGGCCTACCGGACCTCAGTGAAAAGTGCTACTGGGTTTACACCATTCCAATTGGTGTATGGCCTAGAAGCCATTCTGCCGATTGAATGTGAAATTCCATCACTCAAGATAGCTATAGAGCTACTTCCACACACTACTTCCGAAGAGGAACGGTTTCTATACCTAGCTAAGCTAGATGAAACCCGCCGCGACGCTGCTTTGGCCAATGAAGCTCACAAAAAATGCGTCAAAGCTCAATACGACAAATCCGTTCAACCTCGGATATTCAATGAGGGTGACCTCGTACTTACATATAATCAGATGCATGATAAGCTTGGAAAAGGTAAACTTGAATCTATGTGGTACGGCCCCTTTGTTGTAAAACGTGTCTTAGAAAAAGGAGCCTATGAACTAATCGATTGTGATGGTACGCCATTGGCACGGCCCCGCAACGGGCTATACCTCAAACGCTTCTACGCATGAGGTTACCCTACGCGGGTTACTTGTTGTACATAATGTACTTAGTTTGCTTTTGCTTTCTTTTTGTGCGCGTGGACCTCATGTATCCACTCTTACTTTGAATTGTGACTTTATGCGCAGATGTCTGCCTACTTTGGATTCGCCGACGGTGCAAGCCGACATACCCGGAATCTTGCTTCCGCAGCATGGGTAATCTATTCCCCCACTGGCGAGTTGATCTCTTCAGGACCCGATTTTTTAGGTCCTGCAACCAACAATATCGCGGAATACCATGCAGTCATTGGTCTCTTGACGAAGGTTGCTTCACTCGGAATTGACTCCTTATCAGTCTTTTTAGACTCCCAACTCGTGGTTTATCATTTAAACCGTGTTTACACAGTTCGCGATCCTATACTACTTCGTTTATTTCGGAGAGTACGCCTCTTGGAAAGATCATTTAATTTTATCACATATCAACACATACCAAGAGAATTCAATTGTATTGCTGATTCATTGGCTAATTACATTTTGGATTGGCATCTTGCCCATACATAAACACATCATAAAAATAAAATGCACAAGTCATTGTAAATATTTAGATCATAAATAGGTCCATATTACTGTATATAAGAGTGTTTTTTCCAAAATACATAAAGTTTGTGTCAAAGACAAAATTTGGGACCAAATCCCATATACAAAATTTGGCTCTCAAAGCCTACATATCGTGTACATGCCGCTAAAAGATCAAGATACCATCTATGGAGATCTAGGAGACCTATCGTGTCCCTCATCGGACTCCTCCCGCTGCTAGTGGTAACATACTACAGCTCGAACCACCTTACGAAGAAGTCGATTGATATGACCAGGCACACCTACGGTATGCCGTTGGAGATGATAAGGGACATCATCCATCCTCATAGCAGGGATACCATGAGTCAATCCTTGCAAGTTCCTCTCAATGTCCCGAACGCCTCCTGCCTCATCTTCATCTTCCTCCTCATCAGGAACAGCTTGACGATCGACACCACCACGACGTAGTGGAGAGTACCCAGCTGGTCTCTGTGGTCCACGGTCTGCAACATGCATGTGAACATACATTAGACGTCTTTTACACATTCTAAAAAAGTAATAAAAATTAAATATTTAAAAAAGGAAAAAATACATATCCATGAAGGTCATACCAGAGTTGTCCCAATCATCGTCCTCTGGCAGTGCCAAGTCGATGTCCTCACGAAAATCTACCCCGGAGTAGGGATAGTCATCAATCATAACTATCTGCTCCTCGAGCTAGGAAAAGAAATCCTCAACGAAAGCTAAGCGTTGAGGTCCCCCGAGATGTCCAGCATAATCACTCCATCGATCCATCCATGGCTCAGTAGGTGGACGGGGGGGCATAGATATCTGCGGGCGCAACAGTGGTACCCTCGCCAGAAAGAAGGTAACCAGGATGCTCCCATAGCCAAATTGGGAATTCTTTACAACCCTACACTTGTGCACTTGTTCTTTCAGATTGGACAACACCGCCTCACACCAGTTAAACACTGTCCCTCCCATACACTCTACTGCGAGATTCACTTGTGTGCGAGATGCCTGATGCGGACTCACACTTCCTGCTGCACGCGTGATAGTGAATAGTACAGTTTTTACTGGAAGTTCTATAACCTCCTTTATGGCCACCTTCCCACTTTTCTTACTTGAACCCTAATGGCAATACCGGGCAATCAAGTCATCTGTACTTGATTCTGAGGCTAAGTATCCAGTAAAGTTCACCTGGGCCCCTCTTTTCGAGAGGCCCGTGAGGAAATAAATATCCTCGACTTGAATTTCGAGAACATGCTCTCCCACTCGGAAAGCTCGAGTGTCAGGGTCCCACAATTGGATGAGATGAGTGAGAAGCTTGGGTTGCTGACGAATCCCTTTGGTCTTAAAGAACTTCAACAAACCACATTCTCTCAACGCGGTCACGGTTGGTAAGTCATTTTCAGCTGCAAAATCATCCACTTCGTGCTCTCTTTCTTTCCAGCTTACCATTTTGCTTCGAACAAGATGCAAACTCCTGCAAAAGGTCAGGAAAAGCAGTTAGTAACTATTTAGCAACTTAGTTCCAGCATAAAATTGGAGAAAATTTGATTTCTTAACCACAAAAATTGCCTTCACCGTGCCTGGGGGAAACACTGTCGCGTGGCACTGTACAGTGCCGCGCCTCGCTTTGGGGCTCCAGCAAGGTACTGTTAGACAGTACTGTGTTTCCCGATAGAGCCCCCACGTGGTACTGTGAAGGGCGATTTTTGCCCAATAGGGCTTTCCCAAAAATCAAATTTTTCTTGGTAAAAGCAAATAATTCTTATATGAAATGAAAGAGGAGCTCAAGAGCTCTTACCTGGCGCAAACGGTTGTCGAAATGGTGTCTTGGAACTCCCGATATGGATCCTTGAAGTTTTGCTCCTCAATAGGTGAAAATCTCCTCTTTGGGTAAAAACACAAATGAAATGGTAATTTCTATTTTTAACCATTCCTTATATAGCATTTCCACATATTTTTTAATTGTTATTTTAAATGGTAAAAATAAAACCTTTTTCACATTGCTAATGTCCATTTTTTTTTGAGCATTTATTGACAGGATCCCCGGTAAAAACGTGATACATTCACACTGGTGTTTATTCATAATCTGACCTTCATTTTGAGCCCACTTTATCTTTTTCGTGCTCTGGATTTAAAACTTGAAAAAGATTCCAAGCGCTTTTACACCCGTGTCGTGCTTGTCAAACTCAAGTATGGTCAGCTTTACTCATGCTCGTTAAACGATGAGGAAAGTATTATCCTGGTTGTATTTTATTCTTTTTTCGGACCAGAATAATCAAAAATTACGAAAAAGACCATAGGAGTCCATAGTTAAGCTCTTTTCAGACTCCCTAAAATTGAAAAGATTGCCAAGTGATCTTGACTCTTTCACACTTGTAAAAGTATTTGAAAGGTCATCTATTCGGTGATAGGTTACCCCTTTTTCGGCCCGTCTAGACTATTTACAAGAAAGGTATACCTCAATCAATCTCGGCTGGGAGAGTTCTCTCGGGAATTGTTTTACACTTTTTCGGGATCGAGGGACTAAATTTACGAAAAAGTACATTATGGAGCTTCCTTTAAGTTTTTCAGGCTCTCTAAATGCGAAAAAATACCGAGTTTCCCTTCCTTGGACTCGTTAAAATTTTAACATCGAAGGACCCACTTTGGGACGAACCCCTCCTTTATAAGGTTCGTAAAACATGTGAGATTGGACTCATTCATGAGATGAGCTACACCGAGCATCTGTTATCCTCTTCAAGCTCGCAAAACAACAAAGAGGTACTCGTCTATCATGTCGGGGTAATATGGGGGGATGAGTCAAGTTTATTTATGGCAGCTTGTCAGTCGTTACCTTTGAACATGGCATGTGTCCGTCTCTTGTCTATATTGGGTATCCTTTTTTCACTGAGTTATGGTCATCATCATGAGTCGTCTCCCTGGCCACGAGCCTACTCATCCGGTGTCTATCCTCTATTGTCAATAATCCCTGTTGCCAAGTCCTGTTACATGCCATTATATGTTCAAAGGGTTGCATTGTTTCGAGTCATTCATTGTGTCAGGCCTCCGCTGTGTCAGTACATACTCCATTGTTTCATCATCTTATCGTTCGTGCTGATTTCGTGTCGATGATGTGGGAAACATCATGGCCCACCTTCGACGGGTCTATTCCTGTCGACACCAAATCACTATCCGGGAATTAGACTTAGGAATCAACCATTAGTACCTTGGTACCTGCATGCCTCAATGGCAGGTTTCCTCGTGTTTGACAGTAGGTTCACATCATTGACCTCTGATCAAGCAATCTCTCAGATGCTCGACATCAACTCATTCATTCGCATTTCGTTGAGATGTACTATTGATACCTTGGGAATCATCGTCATCATTGGTGATCTCCCTCGCATTTGTTAACGGTCTACATCATCGATCGGTAATCAAATGGTTTCTACCATGTTCGACTTCAACACCTTGTAATCACATGGTTAGATTCGTATCTTTTGCGATCGGGTAGAAGATCCTGGGCGCACCGCTGTATCTTGATTGCATCCAGGTTGCGATGGAGATGTCCTTTGTATTGTCACACAGATCCACTTATTGTATTGGTCGTGGCTGTGTCATTGTTGTCTCATGGATCTACGCTTGTTCATAGTAGCCATGGTCTGTCCACAGTCTATATCATCTCAGTACTCATGGATCTGCAATGTATTGGTCGGCAGCCATGCTTTGAGTCATTTGTTTCCAAGCATGGGGATGCCCACCTCGGTGGTATATCTAACACTTTGTTTCTGTTTCAGCTCAGTGTCGCTCTCCTCGATGCTATCTCTGCACACTATATTTGTAAAGTCTTTCGTCCATCAGTCCCTTCTGACCTCACACTTTAGGGGGAATTTGTTATACTTCTATATTCCACAGTGTCGCATCTCCACCACAAACAGAGTTGACGACACGTCCCCTGCTGTTTGAATCACCCAGAAGATGAATGAACCTTGAAGGTAAATCTACCCTGACAAGTTCTGACTCAGCTGAGACTTTATTTACTTACACTACCGCGCCTTGCTCATTTATATGCGCGCGGTACTCCACACTACCGCGCTATGCTTTTTCCACAAAACGCGGCAATACCGTGTTGTGCTCAGACCACAGGGTGCGGTACTCTTTTATTAGCCTTTTTCCCATGGCTTGTGGGATTTTGGATTTTCGAAGATAGTGAAAGATTGGGGTCCCTGATTCGATCCCAACTCACTTTCTATGGTTAGAAGCCCTGATCCACTTATCTCTCCCTAGATCCACCCATCTCTCTTGTTGGTTAACCCTACCATACACTATAAAA
The DNA here is from genome assembly GCA_027924585.1 of Larix kaempferi. Taxonomy (NCBI): domain Eukaryota; kingdom Viridiplantae; phylum Streptophyta; class Pinopsida; order Pinales; family Pinaceae; genus Larix; species Larix kaempferi. The sequence continues at coordinate 29,611 of BSBM01000099.1, read as the reverse complement.
GAGAGGCATTCCATGGGGAAGGGGGAGGACTCTTGAAGTACCAAACTTATGATCTTACAGCACTGTGGAGATAGCTAGAGCAGAAGGCACCTGGAGCTGGAGGATTGGCTTGGACATCAAGCAATCTATGTAAGCATTCTTCAAGTTGTAATAAGATAACTTGTCTTGTCTTTCCCATTTCATGTGTTTTAGTATAAGTTCTTAGCATGAAATGTATCTAATCCAGATTTGAATATAACCTTTACATTCAAGGTATTTGGAAGTTTGTATGTTTGTTCTTTGATTGATCTTAACAGGTTCTACATCGGAGCTTTGGATCAAGAGCTAGAAGAGGGACAAACATCAATTGAAAGGTGTGTCTCATATCTCATTGTTTCTAAATACATTTAATCTTGCTGTAAAAGTTAACTCAGGAATTTCAAGGTAGCATTTGTTTTGACTTGTTTCTTGCTTTAGAGTTAGTTTAAAGTCTGCTTTAAAGTTAAGAGAGTTTTGGCTTATTCGTAGGACAAAATTCTACATAACATCTTCCTCTCTGAGAACCGTTCTACAAAAGCTTTGAAGAACTTGAAATATCCAAAAACTTCTGATTTCATTTTAAGAAAATAAACCCAACTGAATCTAGAATAGTCATCAATGAAAGTTAAGATATACCTTGCTTTGTTCAAAGACAGATATGGAAGTGGCCCTGAAACATCACTGTGAATTAGTTCAAGAGGTTGAGAGGCTCTCCTTGCCTTCCCTTTCTCAAACTTATGCTCTGGATGCTTTCCCATCAACAACCTTTATAGGTGACTTTGAAAAACTTGATCTTGGATAATCCTTCAACCATTTCATTATTGTGCATGTCTTGTGAGTACTTGTAGTTGAGGTGCCCAAATATTTCATGCCAAATTATTCTCTCTTCATTTGCATGTGTGAGCAATGCATTCGACTTTGAGTAAGGTAGGAAGTGAGAAATCTCATAGAGTTTCGAATGATGATCAACAATACCTTTTGCAATGATGTTTCTAGTTGAGATTTCTTGGATCTCAACCTCACTATGAGTGAATATGAACTTCTTGGATAGTCCTGTATGAGTCATTTGGTAGACAGAAAGTAGATTTGATGCAAGAGTAGGAATGTTAAATTTTGAGCATTAATTCACAATACTCTTGGATCTTTACTAAGAGAATAACATATACAGTATATCAATGCATAACAATCACAATAATCATGACAAGCATCACAAGAATCAAAAGCATGAGAGACAAGAGACACAGAGATTCCATGGGGAAAACCCTAAGGTGAAAAACCCCACAACTTCCTCAGAGATAGAGAGAGCAATGGCTCAACCAAAGTATAACCAAAATACACTTGATATAGTCTCTGATCCGGATTTTATGAGCAGAACGAAATGAATACAGATTATTATCAGATGCTTAACACAAAATAACAGAGATACAGTAAAACTGGTTTTCTATTCAATAAGGAAATAAACTAGAACTGTAAAATGCAGCGGAAAACAAGCTTGCTGGAATGGTGGCGGCTTATCTCTGAGAAGAGATGTGACGGCTGCGCTCATTTCGCAAGAAGATGGTTACAATGAGGCTCTCAAGGCCTTTTACAATAAACAGGAATGTCAAAAACCCTAGACATCCAAAAACCTAACCCTAGGAGATGAAGCGCCAAAAGTCATGTGGGCCCCGTTTGGGTAAGTTAGTACATCAACTTCCCGGGGTCGTAACTTTTGCATACGATCTCCGTTTGGGGCGCTCGGTAGCCCGTTGGACAGGTCTATCCGAGATTTACAACTTTCGACTGGGGCCAAATGCATGCCGGGGGCAACCATTTGGCCCCCCGAATTGCCAAAAAAGGTCGTTTAGGGCCTCAAAATGGCCCCGGAAGTTCAGGACCCGAAAAACTGCTAAAAATAGTACAATACCAAAGTTGCCATAAAACTGTTTTGAGCCAGTTGGAAAGGTGGGTGGCCACCAATATCCACCTGGATCAATCCTCCCTCCTTAGGAAGCAATGGTCTCCATTGCGTTGAGTTCCCCCATCAGATGAGGAAATTTCTGCTGAATTTGGCCTCGGGTGAGCCACTTGCCTTGGTGCAGGAGCTGCCCTGCTTTGACAACTCGATAAAGCTGGATCCTTTGATGTCGAGTGCCCTTGATTTGTGTGTCTGCAATATGATCACTGGATGCTTGTTGTAGGCAGTCAGGGTTGAGCTCTGTTGGTGTCAGCTTCTCTGCTATCTCTGAGGTGTCTAATAGTGGTGGGAAATATGGCCGAAGGAGAGCCACGTTGAAGACTGGATGCAGACCAAGGAAGGCGGGAATGTTGAGCTCAAAAGCGTTGTCACCCACCGCCTTGGTGATGGTGTATGGCCCATAACGGAGTGGGCGAAGCTTTCGATGGGGCCCTGTAAGGCGTTCTTTCTGCAAATGCAACCAAACTTTGTCGCCCACCTGAAACTTATGTGGCACCCGATGTTGATCATGGCGCTGCTTGTACTTGGCATTAGACTTCTGTAGAATGTCCTGAACCTGTTGGCGGATATGCTGGATCCGTTCAATGAACCGGGCGGCTTTGTCAGCTTCTGGGGACGAGTCGACCGAGGTGGTCTCAAGGGGAAGTGCAACATCCATGGGGCCCAATGGTTGGAATCCCAACCCCACCTGAAAGGGGCTGTGGCCAGTTGAGCTATGCAGGGCTCGGTTGTAGCTATGTTGGACATAGGGGAGACTCTCATCCCATGTGCGGGGGTGTGTTGAATTGTACATGCGCAGGATATGTACGACCATCCGGTTGACGACCTCCGTTTGTCCATCGGTCTGGGGGTGGAAGGCAGTGGATTTGGTGAGCTTGGTATCCAGCAGTGACCAGAGGCTTGACCAGAATGAGCTGAGGAACCGACTGTCACGGTCTGAGATAATGGTCTGTGGGATCCCAAAATGTACCCATACTCGTTCAAAGAAGAGCTTGGCAGTGGCTTCTGCTGTGATGTTCTTCTTGCAAGCGGCTAGAATCGCCATCTTGGAAAAGCGATCAACAACCACGAAAACACAGTCGTTTCCCCTCTTGGTGGACGGGAGGCCCGACATGAAGTCCATTGAGATGGATTCCCACGGCCTGTCAGGAATAGGCAGAGGGGTGTATAGGCCCTGTTTCTTAGTGGTCGGTTTGGCAATAGCACAAGCGGTGCAGGACCTGATATACTTGCCGACATCCTGTCGAAGTTTCGGCCAGTAGAAATGTTTCTGCAACACTGCCACTGTCTTTTCGACGCCAAAGTGTCCTGCCACCCGACTATAGTGAGCTTCCCAAATCAGCTTCACGCGCTCGCTTGATGGAACGCAGAGATGGCCCAGACGACACAACAACCCATCCTGAAGATGGAAATTAGCAACCACTGCGTTGGTGCCCAACATTTGATAGGTGGCGGAGAAGTCAGGGTCTGTCTCGTAGAGGTGGGGCCATCCGGAGGTCTCGTGGCCACAAGAGTCTAGCACCGTGGTAAGTGCCGTGACTGGTGGTCGACTGAGGCAGTCAGCAACTCGGTTGGTACTCCCTGTTTTGTATTTGATGTTGAGGTGGAACTGCTGTAAATATGTTGACCACTTCTGATGGCGGTCATTCTGCAACTTTCCTTGGGTCTGCATGAACTGTAGTGGCTTGTGATCAGTGTGGATGACTGTCTCCTTCCCAAGAATGTAATGTCTCCACTGGCGGCAGGCTTGTACAATGGAGTACATTTCTTTGTCGTAGGTAGGGTACTTGCGGACAGCATCTGATAGTGTCTCACTATGATATGCCACGGGGTGGCCGTGTTGAGTGAGAACGGCACCCACAGCATAATCTGAAGCATCTGTCTCGATCTCAAAGGGATGTTGCAGGTTCGGTAATGAGAGTACCGGCGATGAGCACAAACGCTTCTTCAAGTCATCGAAGGCTTGTTGTTGGGACAGGCCCCACACAAATTTTGCCTTGCCACCACCCCTGGTCACTTGGCTGAGGGCCCATGCGATATGAGAGAATCCCAGCACGAACCGTCGATAGAAATTGGCGAGGCCCAAGAAGCTCCGAAGTTCAGTGAGTGTGGTTGGGGCTGGCCAGTCACGAATGACCTGGATCTTGGCTGGATCCACATGCACACCATGTCGATCAACGATGTAGCCTAAGTAATGGACCCTGTCCATGCCGAAGGAGCATTTTTCCAAGTTTGCATATAGTTTGTGCTTCCGCAGGGTGTGCAGAACCTGCTGAATATGCTGCAAGTGTTCCTCCCAAGTCTTGCTGTAGATGAGGATGTCATCCAGATACACCACTACAAAATTGTTGGTGAAAGGTCGTAGGATATCGTCCATCATCCTCATAAAAGTTGCTGGAGCATTTGTCAAACCAAAAGGCATGACCAGCCATTCAAAAAGACCTTCTTTTGACTTGAAGGCAGTCTTCCATACATCTGTCTGTTCTATTGGGACCTGGTGGTATCCAGACTTCAGGTCAATCTTACTGAAGTATTTGGCCCCCATGAGCTGATCAAGGAGGTCGTCGATTCGGGGAATCGGGTACCGGTTACGGACTGTGATTTTATTCAGGGCCCGGTAATCAATGCAGAGTCGCCAGGTCCCATCTTTCTTCTGCACCAGCACGATTGGGCTCCCACAAGGTGATGAACTGGGACGGATGTGCCCCTTGCGGAGCAATTCTTGGATCTGCCTCTTGATCTCCTCATTTTCCAACAGAGAGCGGCGATAGACTGGCCCATTGGGTAGCGGTGCGCCTGGGGTCAGATCGATGGGATGCTTGACCTGGCAGTGCAGAGGTACCCCGGTCGGAGAGGAGAAGATATCTGAGTATCCTTCCACCACCTTGTCCACTTGCTTCTGTTGTGTGGATAGGTCGGTCGTGGAGGCCTGGGATGTGGCTGCGATCTTTCTTTCACTCTGAGAGCGAATCACGAAGAAGACAAATTTCCCGGTCTGAGAGATGACCTTCCTGCATTGCTTGGCAGAGATCAAGGAAATAGCACTAGGAGGGACTGCCTCGGGTATCCTGTACAATTTCCTGTTCAAAGAGATAATAACACTACGAGGCCTAGACTCATATACAGCATGACGTTTCCATAAATAAGGTTGTCCCAAAAGAACATCTGAAACTTCGAGAGGAGCAACATCACACAATACCTCATCCTTGAAGGGCTTGATTCCGTATGGCAGTCGGCACTGTTGGCTAACGCGGAGATCGCTTCCTTTGCGGAGCCATCCAATGGTGTAGGGTTGTGGGTGCGGCGTTGTCGGCAGGGCCAGGCGCTTGACGACCTCCGCTGAGATGAGATTCTTCTGGCTACCGCTATCAACGATGAAGTGCAGCGGGGTGCCCTTTACCCACATCTGTGAATGGAAGAGGCGTTCTCCTTCTTCTAGCTCGTCTGGTTCATCAGGCTGGAGCTTGGTGGTAGCGATGGTGGCACTGGGTTCCGCATCAATGATCCGTCTTCCCCTTTCTGTTTCGGACTCGGAGTCAGAACCCGCATCTGATTCAGATGCTTTCACTTCGGCCACCAGCGACTGCTTTGAGCGGCAATCAGCAGTGTTATGCCAAGGGCTCTTATGGAAGTCGCACCACTTCCCGGTATCTTTCTTTGTTTTTCCGGTGTCCTTCTTTGCTTGCGGCTTGGACTGGTTGTCCTGATGCTTTCCATCTTTGCTCTGTCCTTTATTCTGTGGGTTGGGGCCGCCCTTTCCTGTCTTTTGCTGTGAAGGGTTCCCAGGCCCAAATTGCCGCGTCTTTTGTTTGAGCTTCTGCTCGATTTTGACAGCATATCGGTAGGCCGCGCCCAAGGAAGAGATGTCCAGAAATTCCATTTCGGTCTGGATGTATCTATGCAAACCACCGCGATACTTGAGCACCAGATGTCGCTCTGAATCTTTGATACCCAGCTTGGTGCGCAAGGTATGGAAGATATTTGTGAACTCTGGCACTGCTTGGTCTCTTTCTTGTCGCAGTGTGGTCCATTTGGTATACAAGTCGTCATAACTCCCAACAGGGTAGTATTGTTCCTTAATAGCATCCCTGAAGGATTCCCAGGTGGCCGTGACTGAAAATAATGAGGCTTCTTCTGTGTCCTTTTGCTCGCAGAATGTTTCCCACCAATCTTTGACATGGGGAACGGCTTTGAGGAGCGCAAAAGTAATCTTTTCTTTATTTGAAAAGTTATGGACAGAAAAATACCCTTCTAGTAGATTCAACCACTTATCTACAGCATCTGCGTCTATCTGTCCTTCAAATATAGGGATATCGAAGTTGATTTGTACCCTGAAGGGGGCGGCGCCTCCGCTCGAGGAAGATGCGTCGCTTGTTGGTAGTCGCCGAAGGATTTGCGCGAAATTATCCATCATCTCGTTCCTCTGCTGCGTGAGGGCTTCCTCAAGCAACATTTTGATAGGATCTCCTGTCCCGTCATCTTTCTTTTCTCCTGCCATGAGAGGTCGCTTGGGCGTGCGAGAGCTTTTGTCCTCAAGAGAAACAAGCTCGAGACCCAATTCTTTGTACCCTGACCTCGTTGGGGACATGCATTAAGACGACAAGGAGCAGACCGCTCTGATACCACTGATCCGGATTTTATGAGCAGAACGAAATGAATACAGATTATTATCAGATGCTTAACACAAAATAACAGAGATACAGTAAAACTGGTTTTCTATTCAATAAGGAAATAAACTAGAACTGTAAAATGCAGCGGAAAACAAGCTTGCTGGAATGGTGGCGGCTTATCTCTGAGAAGAGATGTGACGGCTGCGCTCATTTCGCAAGAAGATGGTTACAATGAGGCTCTCAAGGCCTTTTACAATAAACAGGAATGTCAAAAACCCTAGACATCCAAAAACCTAACCCTAGGAGATGAAGCGCCAAAAGTCATGTGGGCCCCGTTTGGGTAAGTTAGTACATCAACTTCCCGGGGTCGTAACTTTTGCATACGATCTCCGTTTGGGGCGCTCGGTAGCCCGTTGGACAGGTCTATCCGAGATTTACAACTTTCGACTGGGGCCAAATGCATGCCGGGGGCAACCATTTGGCCCCCCCGAATTGCCAAAAAAGGTCGTTTAGGGCCTCAAAATGGCCCCGGAAGTTCAGGACCCGAAAAACTGCTAAAAATAGTACAATACCAAAGTTGCCATAAAACTGTTTTGAGCCAGTTGGAAAGGTGGGTGGCCACCAATATCCACCTGGATCAGTCTCCTAGAGTAGATGATCCTCCTCCTCACTAGTGCGCCACTTTCTAAGTGAGAGAGGTGTGACTTTCCGAATGATCCAAATAGAGATCTCCCGATCTCTATTTATACTTAACCTATTTTCCCAGTTACACTATGGGGCCGACTTGTCTATCTAGATACATCCACAATATAATATATATTTTAGGGCCGACCCCACACATGGTGATCTAATAACCCGTCAGCAAGTACACACACTTGCAACACTTGTCAATCCAATCCACATGACGACACTTCCTTATAGAGGAATAACACATCTCTAATAAGGGTACAATAAATATATATGAAATACATAGATGGAATACATTCTGAAGTTACATATACATCAACAAGGAACATAGAGTACATCACTTAAATACCCATGCTCAATGTTGATCCTTCAAATCCCCTAAGAGGATACCTCATTATCATTTCCCATGAAGATTGAAGGGCCAACTATGGATTCAAAATCAGAGAATATTTTCTTATGAGCAGACATGTGCCTTGATTGTCCAGAATTAATGATGAAGGAGGAATCCTTGGAAGTACCATCCATGAGTGCATGGCACCTCTCCTTGTCCTCATCTTTTGGATCAAATTTTCTTCTATCATTCGGTGGTACTGGAAGATTGTTCTTCTCAAGTAGATGTTCCATTAGATCTATTGTCTTCTTCATACAAGAACTCTCGGGATGGAAGCCCCTGTTGCAATAGGGGCATTTGGACTTCTCCTTTTGAGTTTGCTTGCCTCTCTTGGAATTTGAAGCTCCTTATGACTGATAGGGAGCCTCTCTTGTCTTATGCTCATTTGACTTTATTTCTTTTACTTTTTTCTTCCATTTTCCATTCGCTCTCTTCCCTTATGCAGTTTCAATTGTTGAACCCATCCTTGGTTTGATCACTCCCATATGCACTAGTTTGTATTGCTCTTTTGAGAGAGACTGAATGAAGGATTCAAGAGTGGGAATTTTCCAATTTGGAATGGACAGCTTCATTGATTGGAAGGTGGAGACAAAAATTGAGTAATCAGACCCCAATTTTGACAGAATGGCAAGGATTAGTTGCTTCTCTTCTTTCTCCATTCCATATGGATTCAATTGTGAAACCAAATTTTTGAACTTGGTGAAGAACTCATTGATTGAGTCGAAACTACTGGGGCTCAGAGAGATAAGCTCATTTTCCAATTGGTGACCCTTCAAATCATCTTTCTTACCAAATAGATATTCGAGCTTGTCCCAAACTTCTTTAGGAGTTTTGAGATCAATGACATGAAAATGTAGATCATCGAAAATACTAAGGATGGTAGCAGTCCAACTACTTCATCAAGTTTATCAAGATACTTTGATTTCTCAACTGCTCCAATGGGCTCAACTGTAGTACCATTCAACACTCTGGAAAGGATTTTGGACTTCATGAAGATGTTCATCTTGGATTTCCATTCAAAATAGTTGAAGGAGGTGAGTGATTTTGAAATCCATAGTAGGTTTTGAATTCGAATCTGCTGAAGATGGAATAAACTGCAATAAAACAAGGAAATTTTGATGGAGATTTGTTGCAGAATCTAAAGAAAACTGCTATAGGAGAGTGAGCACAAGTGACTAGATCCTTTACACCTGGCTAGACCTCACTGGATGGCACCAGGATTTGTTGTGGAAATCCAAAGGCTTTTGGTGCTCTGCTGAAAAAAAAAATATTCAATAAACTGCTGCAATTGGAATAGTTGTATCAAGATCTGATACCATGTGATATTCTTGCGTTGTAGATCACTTGAACAAACCTCACAATTTCACTCAAAGAATTGCAGAGAATAAGAGATAGAATAGAATCAATATTCACACATGAAACTCAAAGAATGTGGAAAACGGTTGTAATGTCATTCATCAGCTGTAAGCTAAAAAAAATATGAGAGTACAGTAGAATGAATTCGATTACCCCAAAGGTGATTCGAATTCTCCTCAAGGTGTGGCTTGGAATGCATTGAAGACATCACCCAATTAGTGGTATTTGCCACCGATAGTCAAAGGTCAGTTAAAGGTGAGTCTAACTGATCCATGTGAGCACTAATCAAGGGAAGAAGACTCCAAGGGAACATGATAGACTGTCAGTAGTCAAGTGGCACTCCGATACAAATAACTGGAAGCTACAATCAGTTAAACTGAGAAATAAATGCATGAACTGACTGATGGGATCCAAGAGGTGTGTAGTAGGGCGCATTACTATCCAGATGATGAAAACAAGGTGCACTAGGTAGGTAGGAGGGCTACTGATGGTTAAAAATAGGCTCCAGGGGGTTGAAAAGAAGCACTAGGTGCTGGGGAGACTACCATACTGATGATTGGATGCATGCAACTCATGCAGAATGCATGCATTTCATGAAAATACTCATGATGATGGTGAGAAGATTCCAACACGCTCTAAGGCATGCTTTTGGGCCTAAAAGGCGCACTCTGGGGCATGCTTATGTGCCAGAAAGGTGCGCTTTGGGGCACGCTCCTGGGCTCGAAAGGCACACTCTGGGGCGCGCTTTTGAGCCTGAAAGGAGTTCTTTGAACCAAAAATTCCGAGCCCACTTTGCGAAGGAAAACCTGGGCTTTGATGCATGGAAACGTCACCAACAGTCGCGGCTCAGGCAGAAAAAATGGAAATTTTAAAAAGTGTACTACGCTGGCAGGGGCTAAACTTGCAAGTACTTGGTGTTGTGCTATGCCAGAACTGACCTGAAGAGGTAGACGACTCTAAAAACATAAATAAAAGCATGCAATGAGAAATTAACAATGCAAAAAATTAAAAATAGCTACCAATCTATTCAAACCACAGATCGATGGGAATCGAACCGGTTGGAATCGCCAAAACTGTAGCTAGTTTATTCACACTAGATAGTGCAGAAATGCACATACTAAGAGTTATGGATGTTGATGTATTTGTAACTTCGAAAGATATTCACTTGTATATTATATGTATTACATTTGTACTTTATTGTATCCCCAACGGAGATGTATTATTCCTCCGATTGGAAGTGTCGTCATTTGTATTTGCAAGTGTCGCAAGTATTATTGTAAGTGTCGCAACTTATATTTGATGGGTTATTAAACCACCTTGGTGGGGTTGTCCCTGTATGAGTCATGTGGGTTAAAGGGTTATTAGACCACCCTAGTGGGGTCGGCCCAGTAAGCATTATGTTAAGTGGTTAAGTTGGGGCTGACCTAGTTCAAAGTAAAGGTCAAGTGAAAGTAAAAGTATAAATAGAGAGTGTGACTCTCTCATTTGTTCATTCACACACTCACTCAGTTCGCATTAGTGAGAGAGAGGAGGAGTGCGCACAAGTGGAGGAGAAGCAGCTGCTAGAAGAATATATCTTGTTGTGGGGTTTGATCTTTGTGATCTTTGTATTGATTCTCATTCTATCTCTGAGGAAGTTGCGGGGTTTTTCACCTTCTTAATTTTCCCCTATGAAATGCTTTGTGTCTCTTGTCTCTTATGTTTGATATGTTGTACATGTTGTTCTATCTGTTAAGATCCTAGATCTTATTAAATAAATGATGAAAAACTAACATGGTATCATATCTAGCTTGAAGGGAGGCATGGTATGGCATTTATGACACTTGTTGCACTTGCGACAAATTGGAAGCTAGGGCTTGGTATAGTAAAAACCAGTCATCGTGGAACTTTCACTATAAATCCGTTTTGGCAAAGGTTCAAGATCTGAAAATTATACAGGTAGAAGATAAAATGTCCATGTACCTTTTTTCCAAAGGATAGCCTCATATTCATTGTACATTGTGAGATATGATCCGTACAAGTTAGGGTTTCTGCATCTTCCAAAATGTAGTTCTAAACAGGTGACCTAGGAAAAAAGGTCATATCTCGGGATATGAAGCTCCAAATTGAATTCCATAAAACATGATAGTTAGGTAATGGAATTTAGTTTCACAAGTCTAGGTTTCAGAGGCCGAAGTTGATACAGTGACACATGGCATGTCGTACAAGTTCGCTATACTTTTTCATCCTATAAATAGGTCACGTTGCGACACTTGGCATATCTCTCTCTTTGAGAATCCATTTGAGCTCATATATATGGGGTTGAAAATATGACAGGTCAGTCTACCATAGGAATAATTTTCATACCTTGAGCATCCAAAATTTCAGAGATACATCAAAAACAATATGGCATATATTTGTGTCCAAACAGAATTGGATTTTGAGCACTTTCATTTTTGGTTTGTCACTGCTGCAGGAAATTAGGTTTTTAGAGAAAGTTGTAATTTCCTGAATCTGAGACCACAGCTAGATGCTCCTTAGAAAAATCAAAATTTAGAGACCAAGATCGAAGTTTTTGGTTGGGTAGAACCCTGGGCTATATCACCCCTAGTTCGGGATTTTGACCAGAAAACCAGAATTTGACAAAAGCTGCAGATACGAAACTTTCAAAGTCAATTTTGAGGGGTCAAATTTTGGAGATTTCAAAATTGAAGTATGCCATCTTGATCAGCTCAACAAGTTGCATATTTTCATCCAATCAGAAGTTTTAAAATCAAAGTTTTGATTTTTAGGGCTTCTTTGTCCAACCCTAGCCAACTCCAGATCCAGCTTCATCAAATCAAAGTGGATTGGGTTAATCCTAGAAGAGAATGATTTGGACACCTACATAAGTGATTAGATTCCAGTTCCAGAGGGAGTTGAGGCTAAGGCCTTACATAAGAAGACTCCAAGCAATCCCGACATGTATGACTTGAGGAGATACATGTATGTTTTGAAATCTGTTCATGATTAAGTTTATGAGATGTTTGTCTTCATATTATTGAGGTTAGTACAATCTTGATTATTTTTAGACATGTATTATCACCCTAGTAAAAGTATGAATGTAGGTGAATGATAGAAATTCATTGATTAGGGTTTTGACACTTATGATTATACTAATGCATTGTGGTGTTGTATGAGGATGATGTTGTCCGCTTTCATGAAAGGTACATCAAGAAAGACAAATCAAGTACTAGATCAAGAACATATGACCATGGTGACATGAAGACAAAGACTCATCCATAGTCATGGATCACATAGAAACTCTACTTACGAGGTATGTATAATTTGGTTCTACAATGGTTAACTTATGAGATTTGCAGGCTACTAGCACAACTCATTGAAGAGAACCAAAAGACATTGTTTGGGTATGTTAGACATAACCAGCAAACATGATAATCCAGGTATGTTTTCCTATATCGAGTTAGAATCCTACCTTGTGTTAGGATCTTATATAAGTATACTTTTTGTATGATTGATAATGATTATTCATGAAGTTATAAGTTGATTAATCATGGGTTTATGCATATTATGCTTCTTAATGAAGAGTCCTATGGTCATATAAGAATATCCAGGAGCAAATGGAGTCCACCCTACAAGCAAACAAAGATAAGTATTTAAATTGTCATTTCTTGTATAAATGATTTTGTTCAGTCATGTACATACTTATGTTCCTAGATTTAGGATGTATATTATGCATTTTAGAAAAGGTTGCATTAATGAACAAGATACTACTAATGTAGTAATGTGTAAGTGGCCTATGGTACTGCACAACATTCCATTGCTACTTATCTAAAATGAAACCTCTTTGCTGACATGTTGGGAGTTGTGCACACTCTTAACAATGTTCTGGTAGAGATGGAAGGCATCTAGAAAGTTATGGGATATGGATAAATGTTGTATTGAAGCATTGGCTAAGATAATTGCATGACTGTATGACATATGTCTTTATGTGTAAGACTTTGTTCTGAAATCTATGAGATGTTTCTAATCATGCAATTGAACTTGTCTTGTAGGAAAGACCGTGTATCATCACCTACAAGAAAGACTTGTTTCGAAGAACAAGCTACGAAGTCTCAACTACAAATTTTTTTCCAACAATGAAGTTCAAGAAAACTATCTATTAAAGATATTGAAGAATATGAAGTTCCCAGGATCTGGGATGCAGTAATGGAAGGATGACATGATCGAGGAGTACCAGTCGATAATGAAGAATGATGTTTGGGATGTGGTCCTAAGACTAGAAGGGAATTCTATTGTGACTTCCAAGTGGATCTAAAAGATCAAACATGCTGCAGATGGTAGCATAGAGAAATACAAGGCAAGGTTTGTGGCTCGTGGCTTCTCCCAGAAAGAAGGGATAGATTATGAAGAGACTTTTGCACCTGTATCTAGATACACTTCCATCGGAACAATACTTGCTCTGGTTGCAGTAATGAAGTGGAAGATACACCAAATGGATGTCAAGACAACTTTCTTGAATGGTGTAGTCAAAGAGGAAGTGTATGTGGAGTAGCCACTCGATTTTGAGACACATGACAGGGATTCATATGTGTCCAGATTGAAGAAATCCTTGTATGGTGAAGAAAGCACCCATGGCATGGTACGGCAGGATAGACAGCTGCCTGTCCAGTTTGGGCTTTACCAAGAGTAAAGCGTATTCCAACCTTTACTACAAGGTTGAGGAAGGAAATCTAGTGATACTCCTACTGTATGTGGATGATTTTTTTGTGACAAGTGAGGATAGGTTGATTGCCGACATGAAGAGGAAGATTGCTGGTGAGTTCGAGATGAAGGACTTGGGTATGATGCATTACTTTCTAGGTATGGAGGTGTGGCAGAGTGCAGATGGAATATTCCTTGGACAAGGGAAGTATGCAGTAGAGATCCTGAAGCGGTTCGCGATGATGGACTGCAAGGCCATGGCCACACCTATGGCATCGAACTTGAAACTATTGAGTGATGCTTCATTAGAGTCGGTTGATTTCACGGTGTATTGTTAGATGATTGGGTCCTTGATGTACCTGACGAACACGAGACCAGATATTTGCTTTGCTATAAAGCATATTCTGAGGTTCCTGAGGGGTACGGTTGATTATGGGCTCAAGTATGATGCGAATCAAAAGTTTAACCTAGAGGGTTATGTTGATTCACATTGGGCGGGCAATGCTGCAGATAGGAAGAGCATTTCAGGGTGCTACCTCATATGGGATTAGGTGTGATCTCTTGGTTTAGCAGGAAGCGGTCCTGCGTAGCACTGAGTACAATCGAAGTAGAGTATGTCGTAGCTTGTTATGCCAGTTATGAGGCAATATGGATAAGGAATCTACTATCTGATTTATTTGATCTCCAATTGAATGCTACTTGTATCTATTGTGACAACTAGAGTTGTGTGAAGTTGTCATAGAACTCGGTGTTCCATGACAAGTAGAATCACATCGAGATCAAATATCACTATATCAGGGATATGGTGCAGAGAGGAGCAATGAAGCTATATTATTTTGCGACATATGAGCATATTGCAGATGTGTTGACCAAACCACTAGCCAGAGTGAAGTTTGAGTACTTCAAAGAGAGGTTTAGTGTACTTTAGATCAAGGTTCCTTCCAAGGGGAAGTGATGAGTCCAGAAGACGTAGATACACATGGGATTTTTTGACATGGTTGTAGATGTGTTCTCCCATGGTCGTGATGTAATTGCCGAGATTTTCCAACATGATTGTAGATGTGTTCTCCCATGGTCGTGATGTAATTGTTGATCCATTTTTCACATGGTGGTAGATGTGTTCTCCCGTGTTGGTGGTGTAAGTGTTGTATGATGTGCATATGGGATGTGCTCCGTGGACAATGAGATGATATGAAGAGGATGATCATGTGATGATTCTATGATTATCATGACGATCATGTGTGGTGAGCATCAGGTGGATGCTTCAAATGTGGTACATCAGGATGATGTATTGTATGATGATGATCAGGATGATCATATGTGATGAGCATTAGGTCAATGCTCCAAATGTTGTTCATCAGGAGAATGTATTGTATGATGTTGATCAGTATGATCATGAGGATTAGGATGATTCTTTGTGCGAGGATGATCAGGTTGATCTTGAGTATCAAGATGGTACTATGTGGCCGTGGACGGGTTGTGCAAGGGTAGCATGTAATAAGTCCTGGATATTCAGACAGGTTGTGCTAGGCATGTAAAAGTCCTCGAATGCTCTTTAGAGATCTTGCTGAGCAAGACACTCTTTTAAGGTTTTGCTATACCACATGTAATAAGTCCTCGAGATCCGGACAGGTTGTGCTAGGAATGTAAAATTACTCGGATGATCTTTAGAGATCTTGCTGGGCAAGACACTCTTATAAGGTTTTGTGGGGACCACATGTAATAAGTCCTAGAGATACGGACAGGTTGTTCTAGGAACGTAAAATTCCTCGGATGCTCTTTATGTTCGGGTACACAGGGTACTACCAAAGGACCGAACACCAAGAGAAACCACTTCACACAAACAAATCACAGATCAACACACCGATGTTTTGACATGGTTTAAACCCTCTTGAGGGAAACACTCCACGGCCCCAACCAAATAGATTCTATGGGACAATTTATTATGCAAAGAAAGAAAGTTACAAATGAGCTTCTCATAATCGATCAACTAAGCAATGACCCTCCATGCTCTTTAAATAGAGATCATGGACCAATCGGGTGTTAAGCCACGGATCAAGGTTAGGTTTGATCTAAGAGAATTTGAGCCGTCGGATCACTCTATGTCGAAAACATATCGTGACTATCGGATTAAGTATTTAAAAATGCATACTAAAGAAACACACTATCCATAACGGATATATTACACAAGTTGATCTTAACTAACTCCTAAGTGTCTAAATATCCTAACATCCCCCCTTAAGAACAACTTGGGATAGGATTGAAGGATTTACAAAAGTGACACTATTAGGAGAAGGAAGGAGGCATTAGATCCTATTCCCCCTTAATGACAAGTTCCTGAACTCCTAACATAGATCGAAGTTTAGAAAACTTTGCTTCTGTAAGAGACTTGGTGAAGATGTCTGCAACTTGATCATCTGTAGGGAAAAAGAGCACTTCAAGAACATGATCATGAACAAGATTTTTGATGAAGTGCATATGTAGCTCAATGTGTTTGCGACATTGATGTAGAACTAGATCTTTGGCAAGCTTGATGGAACTTTGATTGTCACACCAAAGTGGAGTAGGGTCCTGCTGCTCGAAACCAAACTCTGAAAGGATCTGTCGAAGCCATAAAGCTTCATGACTGGCATTAACTGCTACTCGATATTCTGCCTCTGCTGAAGAAAGAGCAAGAGCTTGTTGTTTCTTACAAGCCCAAGTAATAGGTCCAGATACCAGACTGAAAACATAACCGGCAGTAGACTTTCGATCATCAGGATTGTCGGCCCAATCTGAATCAGTGAAACCAACCAACAAAGTTTTCCTCCCTGTACTATAATGAATCCCAAACTGAACTGTACCTCGAATATATCGAAGTATTCTTTTAGTTGCTTTCCAGTGACTTTCATGAGGTGTCTGCATATAACGGGCAACACGACCAACGGCAAAGGAAAGGTCAGGACGAGAATCAGTCAAGTATAAGAGACTACCAACAAGCTGACGATACAAGGTGGCATCGAATTCAGGTGAAGTACAAGTGGCAGAAATTTTGACTCCAGACTGGAAGGGAGAAGGGGCTAGTGTACAATCTTCCATGTGAAAGCGACGAAGAAGGTCACAAGCATACTTAGACAGAGAAAGAAAGATTCCTTCTTTGGTTTGTAGGACTTGGAGACCAAGAAAATAATGCAAATGTCATAAGTCTGACATTTCAAAATTTTGTTTAAGACTGGATTTCACATGGGTTATAAGCTTAGGGTTACTACCAGTAAGAATAAGGTCATAAACATATAGAACAAGTATGATGAGATGGTTTCCTACTTTCTTGGTATAGACGTTGGGGTCAGAATGGCATCTAGAAAAACCAGTGTCAAGGAGAAAGTTATCCATTTTGGCACACCAAGCTCTAGGAGCTTGCTTAAGGCCATATAAGGATTTCTTAAGGCGGCAGACAAGGCTAGAGTTATTCTGAACATAGCTAGGAGGTTGTTCCATGTAAATTTCCTCCTGTAAATCACCATGTAAGAAGGCAGACTTGACATCCATTTGATGGACTTCCCAGTTGTGTAAGGCTACAAGGGAAAGAATAAGGCAGATGGAGTTCATTTTTGCGATGGGAGCAAAGTTTTCATTGTAGTCAATCCCTTCAAATTAGGAAAAACCTTTGGAAACTAACCTTGCCTTAAGTCTTTCAACACTTCCATCTGATGCATACTTAGTTCTGTAGACCCATTTAAATTTGACAAGTTTTCTTCCTTTTGGAAGAGGTACAAGATCCCAAGTATCGTTCACCATTAAGGAACAATATTCTTCATCCATGGCTGCATCCCAATCTGGATTCCCTGAAGCTTCTGCAAAAGTTTCTGGATCATGATTCTCAGAAAATTGAGCCAAAAGAGAAGAGGCTCGCTGAAACTAAGAGCGTGTTCCACGTTGATCTTTAGGATCACCGGCAAGATCACCAGCTGCTTCACATGTTGAACGGACCCATCGAGGAAGCACTTGTGCTGGTGCAACTGGAGGAACATGAGCAGACAGAGGTGGATTTTCATCCTCACTGTCATCATCAGAAACTGGAGTTGGAAACCTGTCAAGGAAGTTGGAAGAAGAAGAAGAAGGCACAAACGCCGAATCAAGCTCGTAGGACAAAGATGGCACAATCGTCGAGTTAGGCTCGCAGGCCAAGAGATTTTCATCAAATTTAAAATCTCTTCTAATGATTACATCATGATAATGTTGTTGAAGAAGTCTATAACCTTTTACATCTTCAGAATATCCAACAAATATGCACTTTTCACTTTTAGGTTGCAATGCTTTCCGTTTTTCATCTGGAATGTGAGCCCATGCTTCACTACCAAACACACGAAAGTGACTTACATCAGCTTTAGTTTTACTCCATGCTTCTTCCGGTGTTATACCTTGTAATTCTTTTGTGGGGGTGCGATTAACTATGTAATTTGCACAATTAATGGCTTCAGCCCAAAATTGAAGACTTAGTCCCTTAGATTGGATCATACAATTAGCCATTTCTTTTAAAGTGCGGTTCTTCCGCTCAGCTACACCATTTTGTTGTGGTGTATATGGAACAGTATGCTGTTGTTGGATGCCTTGTTCAGTGCAAAAAGTAGTGAACTGTTTGTTAACATATTCTCCTCCATTGTCAGATCTTAACTTAATAATTTGATGACCAGATTGTTTTTCAACAAGGGCCTTGTAGGCCAAGAACATGTTAAATACTTAGCTCTTAAGTTTTAGGAAATAAACCCAAGTGCGTCTGGTGTAATCATCAATTAAAGTTAAGAAATATTTGAAACCAGAAAAGGAAGCAGATGGAAGAGGACCACACAAGTCACTATGCACAAGCTCCAAGGGAACCGAGGCATGCCAAGAGGCAAGTTTGTCAAAACTATCCCGATGATGTTTTCCGAGTACACAACCAGAGAAAACACCATCTCTGCAAGATACCATCGGAAGACCTGTCACCATATTTTCTTTACATAGTTGTTGCAATGAGCGATAATTTAAGCGACCAAATCACTCATGCCAAAGTTTGCTCAAGTTATCACTATGAGCAACAAAAACTAAAGGCAAAGGTGATGACCCAAAGTTGTTAAACTTGTACAACCTGGTAATATCATCAACAATTTCGGTAGCTAGGACCTGTTGAGGATCTTTAAAATCCTTGATTACAACTTGGTGAGGTGTAAAGGTCACAGTTTTACGTTCACTAGAATGAGTGATCTGATAGACTGATAACAAATTGCAGGAAATTCTTGGAACACATAGTACATCACTAAAATGACCATTATCTACTGGAACTGTTCCAACTCCTACAACACTTAGAGATCTATCATCACCAACAAATATTTGTTTGGTGTTACATTCATGCATAGTAGAAAAGATGGCTTGATCCTTAGCCATATGATAAGATGCTCCATAATCAATGAGCCATTCATTTGAAGTAGAAGAAGAAGATGCATTATAAGAATAACCAGAAGCACAAAGTGCATGTCCATGAGAGGCAGATTCTGAAGGCGAATCTAGGCTAATGTGGTGCTTCTTCATTGTTGCTTCCAAGGTTGCCATCTTCTTGAAACACTTAGATTCATCATGATTATCTTTCCTGCAATAGTTGCAATGACGCTCAGTCTTCTTGCCTTTTGGCTTGGATCCTTTGTCATTTTTTAAAGAAGGAGCTGACTGAGAGGGTTTGGGACCCTTGTTTGACTTATTATTGCAAAAATTTTGTTTCTTGGGAGGCTTGGACTTTTCTTTCTATTGGGGCAATAAGACTTTCCCAGATGTATCTGTATTGTTGATTATTCCAAAATGAATGAGTTTATCTTGTTCTCTAATCAAGGAATCACAAAAGGATTCAAGACTAGGCTCTTGATAGCTAGTTGCATTCAAGGATGCTTTCATGGAGTAAAATGTAGATACAAAAACAGAATATGTAGGTCCAAGTTTGGAAAGAATATGATAAATGCATTGTTTGTCTTCCCTCTCAATCTTACATTCTGCACATAAGAGTTTAAGAGTTTTGTACTTAGATAAATAATCTTGAATGCATGAAAATTCACTTGGATTTAAAGAAATCAACTCATTTTTGAGTTGGTGACCTCGAATTTCATTGTGTTTACCAAACAAAGATTCCAACTTGTCCCAAACAGCATTAGGTTCATCAATTCCAGATATGTGGAATCGCAAATCAGTAGATATTGACATCCTAATCAATCCACAAGCTTCATCACATCTATTTGCCCATTTTATTTTCTTATCATCATCAGTGGGTTCTTTTTCTTTCCCTGTGGTAATTCTGAAAAGTCCCCTACTTCGTAGAACATCCTCCATACGAGATTTCCATGAGAAATAGTTGAAACTGTTAAGTAGAATATCACAATGGGTGGCCATATTTGTAATTTAATGGCTGTAAAATCAGAAACCAATAGTCTGGATGTGAAGAGCTCGAAAAAATAGGCGGTTTCAAAAAAAATGGCACTGAAAACTGATTCTGTATGATGAAGTTATGCTTGAACAAAGAAACTGTTGAATATGTCCTCAATAATGACGTGGCAGCTAGAGAATGTCCAGCAAAAAAAGAACCCCCCTCTTCCCAAGATGAACCTTTTGAGAATGTCTAGCAAAAAAAAAACTTAAGTGACTCACTTGTATTTTTATTTTTTATTATTTAAGTGAGATGCACTTTTACAATAAAGTAACTTGAAATTAGAAATTGCATGCACTTTTTCTTTTAAAAGTAACTTCCTAACACTTGAACTCAAGACCTGTTAAGGAATAAAGCAACTTTGAACCAAGTGAGCTAGATTAAAAGGTATGTAAAATATGGGAATTAGGAAGGGGGCTTTTTTTTTTTTTTTTTTTTTGCTCGGTTTACGTGCTTGCCCTTTTTCCTTCAGATCTGATGAAATACACGTTTCTGGAGCAACCGAGAACCGTTTTCGATCAAATAAAAACTATTTTCCAATGGAAACAATGCTCCGGATGTAATGGAACACCTCCCATAGCCCAAAAATACACAAAAATACCAGAAATAGGAACCCTTTCGAGTTTCGGAAACAACAGTTCAAGCTCTAGATTATAACCGGAAGCGGCACTTCATAAAAGCTCTGATACCATGTTTGGGTACACAGGGTACTACCAAAGGACTGAACACCAAGAGAAACCACTTCACACAAATAGATCACAGATCAAAACACCGATGTTTTGACGTGGTTTAAACCCTCTTGAGGGAAACACTCCACGGCCCCGGCCAAATAGCTTCTACGGGACAATTTATTATGCAAAGAAAGAAAGTTACAAATGAGCTTCTTATAATCGATCAACTAAACAATGACCCTCCATGATCTTTAAATAGAGATCATGGACTAATCGGGTTTCAAGCCACGCATCAAGGTTAGGTTTGATCTAAGAGAAGTTGAGCCGTCGGATCACTCTATGTCAGAAACATATCGTGACCATCGGATTAAGTATTTACAAATGCATACTAATGCATACTAAAGAAACACACTGTCCCTAACGGATATATTACACAAGTTGATCTTAACTAACTCCTAAGTGTCTAAATATCCTAACATCCCCCCTTAAGAACAACTTGGGATAGGATTGAAGGATTTACAAAAGTGACACTATTAGGAGAAGGAAGGAGGCATTAGAGCCTATCCCCCCTTTAGCACTTTAGAGATATTACTGGAAAGACACTCTTTTAAGGTTTTGTGGAGATCACATGTAATCAATCCTGGAGATCCGGACAGGTTGTGCTAGGCACGTAAAAGTCCTCGGATGTTCTTTAGAGATCTTGCTGGGAAAGACACTCTTTTAAGGTTTTGTGAAGGTCACATGTAAAAGATCCTGGGAGATATGATAGGTTGAGTTGTGTGCTCTTAGAAGTCATGGGATGCTCTTTCGAGGTTTTGTTGACGCATGTAGCAATCCTAAGGATTCCATAATATGGCTAGCTTGTAGAGATGATGAATACCTACAGGAGGCTAGGCCTACAACCAACATGAAAAAGGGTTGGATCTGTAGAACTTCCTATGACGAGAAGAATTGAGAGATATCCCAATGATCAAGATGATGAGTACAATAGTAGTGACGATGATGCTCCAGTGATCCAGTGACGATGATCCAGCTCCAGTATTGAAGACTTGTGCCTATATGTATTGATGAATTGTGTCATGAGAATACCTTCCTAGTTAAGAGGGAGTGTTGATGTATTTGTAACTTCGGAATATATTCACTTGTATATTGTATGTATTACATTTGTACTTTATTGTATCCCCAGCGAAGATGTATTATTCCTTCAATTGGAAGTGTCATCATTTGTATTTGCAAGTGTCGCAAGTATTATTGTAAGTGTCGCAACTTATGTTTGATGGGTTATTATACCACCTTGGTGGGGTCGTCCCTATATGAGTCATGTGGGTTAAAGGGTTATTAGACCACCCTAGTGGGGTCGACCCAGTCAGCATTATGTTAAGTGGTTAAGTTGGGGTTGACCTAGTTGAGTAAAGGTCAAGTGAAAGTAAAAGTATAAATAGAGAGTGTGACTCTCTCATTTGTTCATTCACACACTCACTCACTTCGCATTAGTGAGAGAGAGGAAGAGTGCGCAGAAGTGGAGGAGGAGCAACTGCTAGTAGAATATCTCTTGTTGTGGGGTTTGATCTTTGTGGTCTTTGTATTGATGCTCATTCTATCTCTGAGGAAGTTGCGGGGTTTTTCACCTTCTTGGTTTTCCCTGGTGAAATGCTTTGTGTCTCTTGTCTCTTGTATCTTATGTTTGATATGCTGTACATGTTTTTATCTTAGTTAAGATCCTAGATCTTATTAATTAAACGATGAAAAACTAACAATGTAATTGTTAGTAACAATTCGGGAATATGGGATGCATGCATGCAAATGAAAAATAACAAAATTTACTACAGTAAATAAACATCTACGCTAAAGCTTCAAGTATCTGACGATTAAACACTCGACACACATAGATTATGAATCAAAGAATGCTTCTTTTGATATTATGTAAAAAAAAATTACAATATAATTTTACCTCGGAATGAAGAATGCCCATGGGCCCTTTCAACCATAGAAATGGTGGTTTTTCGGGTGTCCAAGGTCTCTTGCTCTCCATCGAATGCTTATAGGTATCCAAGACTCAACTATGGAGGGAAAATCAAGATCAAATGAAGGCTAGGGTTTCTGTAGGAATTTTGGCAGAGTTTTGGTAAGGAAGATTGAATAGATGTGAAATGGGGGCCTCCACCACCTTTTTATAGAATTTTTGGTTAGTGGTATTTTTCCATTGGTTTTGGGAAACTACTAGTATTGGTAAGTGATTTGTGATATTTTTCCTCCTTTTTCTTGGTTTTGAATATTTTCCCCATTTTTCTTTTTTGTTTCTTTTCTTTTTAGGGTTTTTCCTATTTTGAAGGATTTTTCTTAATTTTCTTGAGGGAAATAATGACTTTTTTCCCATATGGTTGTAAACTTAGGGATTTTGGGTTGATGGGGGCCAAATGTTAGGAAAAAGGGGTGAATAGGTTATGTGGCTAGGGGTATGATCTAGGTGATCCATTTTTTTTTTTCAACACACACTTTCCTATGCTTTAAAAATTAATTAACTTGACAATTAATGCCTCAAAACTTAACCCTTTCCTTATTAAAATTTTATGCCAGGAACTATAGGGGTTGAAGATGTAGTAGAATGGCCATAGAGACTTAAGGAGGTGACATTCTAGTTCTCCCTACCCAAAATTTCTTGTCCTCAATCAATTGTAGCCTTGGATGCTGCAACACTTACTCACCCTCCCATGTTGCATCTTCACTAGGAAAATCCTTCCACAAAACAAGATATTCTTTAATGATTATGTTTCTCAACCTTCTTTCTCTTGTTTTCCAAATCCTTTCTAGTACCAAGATCACTTGTACTTCATCATCCATTGGTGGAAGCTATGTTGATACTTTCACTTGTTTTCACACTTCCTTCTTAAGAAAGGAGACATGAAACACATTGCGTACGTTGCTTCCTTCTAGAAGATCCAATTGATAAGCGGCTTCTCCTATGTTTTGCAAAATTCTGTAAGGACTGTAGAACCTTGGTTTTAAATTTTCATCTCATTTTCCTTTAAATTAAGACTGTTTGTATGGCTGCAACCTCAATTACACCAGGTCAATAACTTAAAAAATTCGCTCAGCTATGTTCTTATCTGCATACATTTTCTATTTATTTTTAGCTATCTACAAGTTGTCCTTGAGTACTCTCAAGATGTCTTGACTCCCTTGGAGCCAATCCTTTTTGTTTTGGTTCCTACAATATCCAAATATTATATCTGCAAATGTGGGGGCATCATATCCATACAAGGCCTTGAAAGGTGTCATGCATTTAGATAGGTTGAAAGTTGTGTTGTAGTATATTTATCCCATGTGCACCCATGTAATCCAATATTTTTGCTGCCCTGTGACATAGTTTCAGAGGTAGCCTTCCAACCAATGATTCACCCTTTCAGTTTGACCATTAGTTTGGGGGTGATAGATGGTGCTCATGTCCAATATTGTCCCAACTAGCTTGAACAATTCTTTCCAAAATGCACTTGTGAAATTGTTGTCCCTATCACTTATTATGGTTTTGGGTAAATTATGCAACTTGAATACTTCTCGAAAAAAAATATTAGCAACTTGGCTTGCTACAATAGTAGATGTGATAGTAAACAACTATGTAAATTTTGTTATCCTATCAACCACTACAAATATACAATGTTTACCTTGAATGTTGGGCAAGTCGGTGATCAAATTCATGGAGATGCTCTCCCATTTATGCTCTAGAATGGGTCGAGGTCGTAAGAGGCTGGAAAGATGTGTATGTTCCACCGTTTTCTATTGGCATGCAATGCATTCCTTCACATGATTCATCACATAATTTTTTAGGCCCTTCCATGAGAACCTCTCCCTCACCCTTCTATATGTGTTCAAGAACCTGGGGTGGCCAACTAAGGGAGCATCATGAGCAAATTCTAAAATTTTATTTTCCAATTTTGATTATGGAACCAAGAAAATGAGGCCCTTATAGTATATAACATCATGAAGAACCTTATATGCATAATATGGTTGTTAGGATATTTTAATACTCCATCCTTTCCCTACCTAGCATTATTTCATTTTCCTGGTAGTTGATGATGTCATTTCCCCCTATTGGTGTGTAGATGTCATCCGGGATCCATCTACCACCTTCTGAGCCCTGCATGCATCATTTTAGGACCACTTTAGTCAGTTCCCTATTTTATAGGGACCTACTCAGTGTTATAGTTCAGTCCACCTTAGTCAGCTGACTCTTGTGGGGGGGTTAGAGCTCCAAATGCCACTGATTGTGGCCTCATGCACCCTTTTCTGACTGTTATGCATGAAAAAATCACTAATGCACCCTCCTTAGTCAGTTAACTAATTGTGTCTTCAATTAAACGATTTTAGGTTCAGTTTGGTTGAGTTTGAGTCTTTCGGAGCACTCTAGTGGTGACTATTCCTATGCTAGACCAACTGAGGTTCAAATTCTCCTACGTCATTCAATTTATCCCCATTGTAACATCATTGTTCATTATACTGATTATTGGATCATGTGATATTATTATGCTCATATCTGAGTTCTCATGCTTGATTAATTGTCTACTCATTTTTACTACAGTTTTCACCCTAATTCATCTTTTATGCTCATGTTTTCTATATGAGGTATACTCAGCTCTTAGATCTTATTTGATTTAGAATTTCACATGGTGTCAGAACCATTTGAGCATATGTTGAGAAACTTATTTTAGTAGTGAACCAGAAGCCTATGGATTTCCACAACAAATCCTGGTGCCATTGCATTGAATTCATAGGAGAAATCCTTTGAGGTCTTTCCAAGTATGAAGGATCCAGAAAAATGTGCCTACTGTCCTAAAGCAGTGCTCAGTAGTAGTCTATCTCCAAAAAATGATATTTCTTTGTAGGTTATTCAAATTTTTTTTAGTGCAGCAGTAGAAATAGTTTTCACCTTGTATTTTCTTCAACACTTCTCATGGACAATTCAAACTCCTCTCTCACCCACGATCCTAACACCCTTCAATTACCTTTATTAAAGGGCTTATATGTAGATGGTCTAGCACAAACAAGTCATTGTACAGGTAAAATCTGGAAAAGAAGGTCGAACCTCAAGAATTTGTTGAGAAGGCAAAGTATCTGAATAGATTGGATGAAGCATTCAGTTTAATGTGTATTCATATTTACAGACATATACTCTTCCACCTTGAAGGATTGAAGAATCCAAGAGAGGTATGGTTGAATTTGGAGACCCTCTTCCGAAAACAAGATGAGCTAAGGGGTCATATTTTGGAGAATGAGTTGATTTCTCTTCAACCGAGTAGTTTCGAGACCATCCAACAATTAATTATTTTCCAAATTCAAATCTCTAGTCATGCAATGCAAGTAGTGTGGCATTGAGAAGAACAATGAGTAGTTAGTGCTATCCATTCTGAGCAATCTAGGTCTTGAGTTCTCTATCTTTGTCTCTACCTTCCATTCAAGGTGAATTCCAATTCCTGGTTGGAAGATGCCATCCTTAGATGTTTTCACTGAATCTCTCATCCAATAACAAGACAAATTGATCTAGATGGGATCCTTGAAGGAATCCAAAGATCAATCTCTTGTGGCTGGAGAAGCAAAAAGTGCGAATGGAAAGGGGAAGCACAAGGGAAAATAGAAGAGAAAATTTGAACCCAAGAAGCATGCCAAGTCTATTCCATTAGAGGAGCCTCCAACTCCAAGAAGGACAAGCAAAAAGGATTTGAGAAATCCAAGTGTCCCTATTGCAAGAAAGGAAACCACCCAGAAATATCTTGCATGCAGAAGAAGATAGATCAGATGACCAAGCTACTTGAACAACACAACATTGCCCTCCCAAAAAGTGCAAGAGAGACTGATTCTGGAATTGATTCTGATGGTCATGAGAGATGCCATGCACTGAAGGCTTTATTTTCAAAGTCACAAGCCATCCTCATAGATTCAGTATCCTCCAACGACATGGTTTCCTCTAGAGAATCATCTTCTTCTCTAGATATCAAATATGGTTCAATTATTCACGTGGGAGACAACTCTCAGATCTTTGTTGAAGGGAAGGGCACAATACATCTCAAGCATGGAAATTTCAAAAATGTCCTATTTGTGCCTTCTTTGTCATCAAATTTGTTGTCTGTATATCAGATGACTCACACAGGTTCACTGAATAAAGTGGTATTTGGTCCTAACACAGTTGATATTGTAGAGATATCTACTAGGAAAATTATAGTGAAAGGGTTTGCAAACCATGTCTCCAATGCATATGAATTATCCCATTTCTTGCCATAATCTCTTCCTACCCCCATTGGCATCTGATGAAGACCATAGTGATATCTATTCTAATGAATATGAGGATCAAGATCTTGATGTTGAGAATAAAGTTCAAGGAGATTCAAATCCATATCCAACACATGCTCTCAATCCATGGCCAAGGCCAATATGGGCTCACAAAGTCCTTGTAGCTTATGGGAACACAGTTAGGTATCCATCTAACTATAAAACCACCAGATATCAGTATCATGCAAAACTTGCACTATGTCATGTAGATCCACTTCTCTCAGAGAGGTGCTACATGATGGTGGGGTTTGATCCAAAATATCTTGAAGAGAATTTCCATGGGGAATCTACAACTAAGTACAAATATCGGTTGTCTAACAAAGGGTACTCAAAGGTTCATGATTTGGACCACAATGAGCCATTCGCTCTAGTAGCAAGAAGGGTTCCTGAATGAATTGTTTTGGAAAATACAGATTCGACATAGTGGGAGGTGCATTAGAGGAGAAAATATAGATCCAGATCCAGATCAAGAACGCGCGTTGCTATCCTACATAGGAGAATATTGCCAATATTTTTGCAAAGGATTTCACTTAGGAAAGTGTTTTTCTTCTCTGCTTAGTATGAAGGTTCTTTGAGTTCCCTACTGCTGTTCCTTTTGAGGGGGGGTATTTTTCCAATGAGTTTTTCCCCCATTTACTTGGCTCATGGACAGTTCTTTATTTTTTTATCATTTATTTGATTGTATGGGTGACCTTTGGTCGTAGTAACCAGGGCCCAGGATGCAAAAGTATGGATTAAGGGGGGTGTTAGGATATTTTAATACTCCATCCTTGTCCTACGTCCTAGTATTATTTCATTATCCTAGTAGTTGATGATGTCATTCCCCCCAGTGGTGTGCATATGTCATCCAGGATCCATATACCACCTTCTGAGACCTACATGCATCATTTTAGGACCACTTTAGTCAATTCCCAATTTTATAGGAACCTACTCAGTGTTCTAGTTCAGTCCACCTAAGTTAGCTGACTCTTGTGGGGGTTAGAGATACATATGCCACTGATTGTGGCCTCATGCACCCTTTTCTGATTTTTATGCATGAAAAACTCACTAATGCGCCCTCCTTGGTCAGTTAACTAATTGTGTCTTTAGTTAACTGAGTCTAGGTTCAATTTGGTTGAGTTTGAGTCTTCTAGAGCACTCGAGTGGTGTCAATTCCTATGCTATACCAACTGAGGTTCGAATTATCCTATGTGATTCGAATTGTCTCCATTGTAGCATCATTGTTCATTATATTTATTATTGGATCATGTGACATTATTCTACTCCTATTTGAGTTCAAATGCATGATTAATTGTCTGCTCATTTTTACTACAGTTTTCACTCTAATTCATCTTTTCTGCTCATTCTTTCTCTGTGAGGTGTTAACACCCAAAAATTGTTCACTGGATCATCTCCCTAGTCACATAACCCATTTGTCCACTTTTCCCACATTTTTGGCCTCCAAATCCCAAAAAACCCTAAATTGGTAACCAAATAGGAAAAAAAACATTATTTCCCTAAAAAATAATTAAATTCCTTAAAAAAAGGTTAAAAACCCACAAAAGGGTTCAAAAATACCCAAAATAAAATAAAAAGGGGAAAAAATAAAAATAAATTCAAAAAAGAGGGAAAATACTTAATACCATTCCCCAATACTATTAGTTTCCCAAAACTATGGGCCAATACTCCACCACTCAAAATCACTATAAAAAGGTGATGGAGGCCCCCCATTTCACATGAATCACTCTTCACACCCTCATGCTACCAAATTCCCTACTACACTTTAGCCTCCTATTTCAAGCTTTTGTGCCCAGTTACTTGAATCGTGGCCAACCCATTGAGCATTTGGAGAAGAGAAAGGAACTCTAGAGACCCAACACACTACTCTTCGTATTGATACAAGGGCCCTCCACCTCTTCTTTTGAGGTAACCATTACTGCAAACCCTTGTTTTCCATATAATATAAAAATGCAAATTTCATTTATGGGTTCCTATTGATTTTCCATTTTACTACAGTTGTTAGATCGATTTCATTTTTTTTTTTATATGCATACATCATTTGTTTATTGTTTAGTTTTTTATCCATGTTTATGAACTGCTACTAAGGGTTCTTGAATCCTTAGTAGGTACTCTTTATCATGAGCTGGTGTGAAAACTCCAGCTACAGTTTTGGAGACTCCCATCAGGTTCGATCTCTGCAGATTTGTGGTTTCTTTTGACCATCCTTACTCATTTGTTTTTCATTTTATCTTGCTTGGTTTGTTTTATTTTTAGCATATCTGTGGATATGGGCTGTGATCCCTACCAGATCTCTCCATTTCAAGTCATATGTGTTCCTTATTGACCCATTTATCATATCCAAATCCAATGACATTGATATGGTCATCATCTGATCACACAATGTGGAGACATATCATTTCCAAACTTGTCGTCCGTACGGAAATCTCCTGAAAAATTACACATTTTCAAACTCAAATATCTTGGCCTCCGGGACTCGAAATTGAGTTCTTT